>OZ025240.1:30647082-30667082 GCA_964019155.1 Osedax fenrisi | reverse complement strand
GAAAAGTGACTAATCCTGAATTTGTAATCCACAATATTATTTTTAAAAAGATTGAAAAAGGTGCTGACCTTTCCAGCTGCTAATATATTACCAAGGACATGTCCTTGACATTACCTCAATCAACAATATTAGTTATAAAATGTTCCTGATCCATATAGATTATATAACTTAGAGCTTAACTAATATCAATACCTCCTATAACCTCTGGTTATAGGTTATAGGAGGTATTGCTAATATAATAACACTGGTAGGTATTTAACAATTTATAATTTATATTCAGAATATTCATTAATATATATATATACCATATGGTAAATAACAATACCTCCTATAATCTCAGAAGTTATAGGAGGTATTGTAAATAATGTGTATATAATACATTAATAATTAAATACATATTGTTTATTATCCTAGATTTCTAGGAATAAATTTAATAAAAAAGTAATTTATATTATTATATAAATATGTATATATTAACTATTTATTATAATCTACCTTTTTACCTTTTACCTATCCCATAGCATTTGGATGCCGTAGGGGCGCAGTTGACTTCAATATAATACGTTTCCATCGGTCTCTATCCCGGGTCGCTCGCATCGCTTCTTCTATTCCAAGACTAGTCCATTCAACGATATTATCTTGCCATTGTGTCCTTGGCCGTCCTCTTCTTCTTTTACCTTCAATGGATCCTTGCAAAATAGTATTAGACATAGAGTTTGATCGTGATACATGACCAAACCACCTCAACTTCTTTGCAATGACCATCGCCAGCAATTCTGAGTGTTTGCCAATTTCTTTAACAACTCGACTCCGTACCTCAATATTGGTTATCTTGTCTCGGTATGATATGTTCATTAGCCTTCTTAAACATCTCATTTCCAAAGCTCTAATACGTCCTTGTAACTCCTTTGTTAGCGTCCACGTTTCGCACGCATAGAGGAATATTGAGTTTACTAGCGATTGCATAAGTCGAATTTTTAGTTTCAGTTGAAGTGATTTGTCGTACCATATAACATTTAGTTTTGATAATGCAGTTATTGTCTGACCTGTTCTAGCTATTATTTCAGATTTGGAACCTTTATCGTCTATAATTGCACCTAAGTATTTAAATTTTTCAACTATTTTGAGTGTATCGTTGTTTATCTTTATTTCGGATGTGAATTTACCTTCAGAATTAGTCATAATTTGAGTTTTCGTAGCATTAATCTCCATTCCATATTTACGCGATGTACTGTCAATCTTTTTTATTAGATTGGATAGCTCGGATTCACTACCTGCTAGTCCGTCTATGTCATCCGCAAATCTTAGATTTGTAATTATTTTACCTCCGATATTTACTGTACCTATATGATTTTCTAATGCGTCATTCATTATTTGTTCCAGCATGATGTTGAAGAGTGTGGGTGACAGTAAACAACCTTGTCTCACTCCAGTTGTTGTGTGGAACCATTCACCAATTTGTCCGTCCGAGTAAACAGCACTTTCAGCTTTACTATATAGACTTTGTATAGCTTCTATTAGTTTTAAGTTGATGTTAAATCTTTTCATAGATGACCACAATGCTTCATGCCAGACTCTATCAAATGCTTTTTTGAAGTCTATAAATACATGAAATAGCGGTTTGTTATGTTGGGCATATTTTTCCGATATGATTCTAAGGTTGAATATTTGTTCACTTGTACTTCGGCCTTTTCGAAAACCAGCTTGTTCTTCGGAGATAAATTCTTCAGTAATGTGCTGTAGCCTGTGTAGAATTATCTTTAGCATAATTTTACTCGCGTGTGTTATAAGGCTTATTGTCCTGTAGTTATCACATTTCTGTTTGCTTCCTTTCTTATGTAGACTTATTATCAGTGACTTTGTCCATTCAGATGGCCATATTCCGGTTTCCCATATTTTATTACAGATATCCGTAAGCAACTTTTTTAGTATGTCACCGCCTGATTTAAGAAGTTCAGCGGGTATGTTGTCAACACCAGGTGATTTACCGATCTTTAGAGCGCGTATAGCAGCTTCCACTTCACTTTCCAGAATTGGGAAGCTATCTTGATCTGTAGGTTCGTTCACAGCGAGCACTGCATCATCTCCTTCAGCGTTATGTGAATACAGTTCTGAACAGTATTCTGTCCATCTTTTCCTAACATCCATTTTATCAGTGATACATTTGCCATGTTTATCCTCTATATTTACAGCGGCATTATCCTTCGGTTTAGTTAGGTCTTTGACAATTTGGTAGGCTCTCTTGGTGTTATTCCTGGTTAAACAGTCACCAATTTCTATACATTTCTGGTTAATCCAATTTTCCTTAGCTTTCTTCATCTCTCTTTTTATTTGAGTGTTAACCTGCTTGTAACTACTTCCTGATAGGAATTTTGTCTTTTTCAGTTCTCTTCTTAAGTCACACATATCCATCAGTTCTTCAGTGATCCAGTTTTTCTTTTTCTCTCTATGTTTACCTAGAATTTCAGTGGCTGTATCTATCAGTATTTTATTCATTTTTTGTAATATCTCTTCGTTGTTGAATATTTTTGTTAAATGTTGTGCTGATAACTTTTCATCAATTCTATGTTTAAACAGTTTTTCAATATCTGGGTTTTTAAGTTTCTCAAGATTAAATTTATTTCGAGTGAATTTTTCTTTCTTTGGATTTTTCAGGCGAAGACAAAATGTCATCATAACCATATCGTGATCACTACCTATGTCTGATCCAGGGAATGATCGAGTCTTGTTTATATTCACGCTTATAGTAAAACGTTTACTGACTAGGATATAATCAATTTGATTATGATATAATCCACCAGGACTATGCCAAGTTTGTATTCTTGATTTTTTGTGGGGACCAAATGTATTTGCTACTATGAGATCATTTGTTTTTGCAAATTCCAGGAGTCGATAACCTCTCTCGTTTGTTGTTGAATTGCAAAATTTCCCGGAGGTTCTTCCCCAGTCTGTTATTGCATCCTTACCAATTTTTGCATTCCAGTCACCTTGAATCACCAGTATATCTTTCTTTGAAATTTTTGAGATGGAGTCTTGTAACTCGTTGTAGAATAATTCAGTTTCTTCATCTGTATGATCGGTTGTCGGGGCATATACTTGGATTATTGATATGTTAAACGGGGTTGCATGTAATCTTATAGTCGCTAACCTTTCATTTATTGGGTTGAAGCACATGACCATTCGTGTTATCTCACTGTGTATCACAAAACCAACACCATTAATATGTTTCTTATCGTTTCCAATATAGTATAATTTGTGGCCATCTATTGTCTGAATTTCGTTCACTCCACGTTTACGTACCTCACTCAATCCTAACACATTCCACCTGTATCTGTCCAATTCATGAGTAAGTTCTTCTATAATCTAACATCTGATATAATTACTTCTATTACTTTCCAATTATTATTTCTAGACATATTACAAAGCTAATTAGCTTTCAGCCATTACTGGATTTATAATGTTCTTCAAATTACACACCAACCCCTATATTATTTGATTCAGCTTCCTCTAAGTCATCATCCATATGCTCCATAGATAATTCCCTCACATTAGTCCTTGAACACATTCTTCATTGAACACCACCTCCACAAATAATCCTCTTTTATATCCCCTTTTTTTCATCCCTGAATCTGATCTAACAAAATGTTTTATAACAATTTATTTTATGATCACTATTGAAATTCATTTAAAATAATTCATTCATGACTATCCTCAAATATAGCCTTGATCAATATTCGCTCACTGAGGTAAAATATATTCCTTCTGTTCCTTAACCTTAAATTAAAAAATGTATTATCATCACCTTGAATGATATCTGTATTTCTAATGATGACATATTTGCCTACATGGTAGACTTACTATATACTCTCTATAGAGCTATAGCTCGCTCCACAACAAACGAGCAGTGGTTGTGGGGTAGCATTTATTATAATTTATGATATTTACCTCTTTCCATCACTTTCACTCCCTTCCTTCTCATATAGTGATTGTCTTTCGCTGACTCTCATGCTTCCTATACAAAAATGTACAGTATTACATTTTCTTCGATATCAAAATGCTCCCTTCTTGATGATATCTCCCGGTACTCTAATAAAATTTCTTAAATTCTAGAGATTTTAACATTTCCAGTCCCACTATGAAATTCCCTCCCTCCTACCATCCGTTCTATTAGATACCATAAAAGATTTATAAATCTTATTTAAATTAAATTAATGAAAAAATCAAATAAGGATGTAGAAGAAAGTCCTAGTATAAGGTTATCAAGGATATATCCTTGTTATCATTGTTGTCGTTTATCGAGAAAATCTCTAATATATTATTCTATAGATAATGAAAATAGAATTGATGCTATATATATATGCAATAGTAGTAATACTAATAGTTTATTTATATTAAACAATAGTAGAAATATTCTCGTGTAATCAAATAATGTTAAAAAAAATAATTATAATAAAAGATGTTTCTTCGTTATAATGTCGAAGATTGAAATAGAACAACTCGTTATACACATTACAAAGTTCAATCTACTAGATTGCCAGTATCAAAGAGAGGCAGTAAGCTTAGTAATATATTGTGGATTACAGAATAGATCTATCATTATAAATAATATGGACCATATGAAAACATAGTTAAGGTGTTATATTTCCACTTTTATACTGATTAGGTGATGTATAGAATTCATTTAACATATAATCGATAGACTCTATAACCAGGTCATATTCAGGGTATACTCTTCATATAACATTAACCACCATTACTTTAGATTTAATCTACATATATATATATATATATATATAAGATGGAATAGATTTTCTTATAATTATATTTGAATAAAGAGAACTTATTTAGAAATTATATAGTTATAACTTACAATTTAATATATATTAGTTATTAGTAATATTATTAGATGACCAATTGTATTGGAAAGTAATTATATATATATATATATATGATTCAATGAATATATTTTAAGTTAAAAATGATATTTGTTTCGATATAAATTGATATTTTCTTAGAATTAGAAACTATATGAATACTTTATTAAAAATAAGTTCAAATATATTGAAAAAAATATCACTAAATCACTTGATTAGAAAATACTTCAATAAATAGATACAACTTCTGAAGATATAATAATTAATAATTATTGAAATTCATTTCTCAAATATCTATACAAATCATGAATACACATCGATAATGTAGGTGAATTAGTTTAATAAATAATAATATAATAATAATATACAGGTTGAATTTCAAACGGATAAGAAACCCAGTAGTGTCGTAGCTAAATAGTAAACACGACTATTCATAGATCATTTGATACGTCATTATCGACTGAGGAGGAGGTTGGGCGTACGGAGGTCCCTTCGGCGGCGGCGGTGGACTTAATGCTCGAGGTCGTGTCCTTCAGCATGGACTCGGTTGCGTTGGTAGTGGCCGTGATGCCCGTTTCCTCTTCTAGGTCGGCGCCTTCGTCCAAGCGACGCCCTCCCTTCGCGGAACAGCACACCAGACCTAGTAGCGACACCAACAGCAGGATTAGGACCCCCGTCGAGCTCAACAGCGAATATTCTAGTACTTCGGGTTGTTTAAAGGGCGCCGGCTGGGCGGGTTTCTTGGGCGGCGGGGGTGCTAGTACTAGAGGTGGCGGCGGGGTAGCCGGTGTAACGTACGAGTTGCCGAACCCCGTATTGCCTATCTCGGGTAGATCTGTTCTCGGTGGAGGGTAACGGAGAGGGCGGTTAGTATTGATTACGTGTGGTACACATACGCTGATGTCACACTCGCTACTTTACATTCATTATAATCATGTTTATTTTTATTAATGATACCATTATACATATATATATAATAATTCATAAGATATTTTTGGATTTGATATACTACTATATATATATATATAAATATTATAGAATATATTGAACATAATATGGCATTGAAGAGTATTACATATATAGATATATATTATGTAATACAAAGTATATATGTAGGATTGGTGTAGACATAATATTTGTAGATTAAACAAGAATAAGTTGGTGTACGAGATTTAAGTATATATCGGTTATATCCGAGTTCTAATTTGAAGGCCGCATTTAGAACTTCAATTTTTTAAAAGGTTGGTTTTACTCTAATTTTTATATCCTGCTTCACATTTTTATAACATTTACTAAATATCGGGCAAGTAAAGTTATAGGTTCGATATAATAATTGGAAGCAGCCGATATAACGCTATAAAAAGGGGGTAAATTAGTGTGAATGTTAGTAGTTTGAACAACGTGAAGCATAATACTCGGAATCGACTAAGCTATTTATAGATTGGTCACCTCTGATGTTAATCTTGAAGCTCTTGTAATCCATACCGGCGTCGTTCTCAGCTCTGCAGAACAGCTGCCGATACTGATGCCTTCGCTCTAGACTATCTATAACGCACGTGGTGGACAGGCATTCTCTCAGCTGGTGCGTGTTCATGTACCATCTGTGTGTTCAGTGGGGCACGCATGCATGCAATAGTACATGTAGAGAGTTTAAATATATATTATAAATATATACTTCTAAATTTTAATTTTTAATATAATGATTTAAAAATGTATTATTAATATTAAATGGGAAACAAATGATTTTTGATTTAAATATATTATTTATTAAAAATAATATGACATAAAAATCAGAAAAATTAATTATTTCCATTAAAATGATATATGATATGATGTATAAAGGTAAGTGCTATAAATAAGCTAACATAAAGAAGCAGGATAACATCTGTAAAGCTACCTATGCTTATGATGTGGGTTATGCAACCCTGTAAATATGTTTATGTTTATAGTTTATATTATCATTACTTCATTATTTTTTACATATCCTATATTTCTTTTATTATATATTTATATACATATATTTAAATTATAATTATATTACTTATTATATTATCAATTTTAGATATATGGGTCTCATACTCTTGGTTTTATACTTATTATACAATATTAAATGTTAGTTATATATACTTCTGAGTGTAATCTAAATGTAATTTACAAGATACAAAAAAAAGTACTTATTATTTTATGAATTTCTAAAATTATCATACTTTTAATAAACAATAATTATAGATAAATTTACTATGTTCACCATGTAAATAATTCCGTTCTTTCGCCGTAAATATGTTTATAAATCAATATATATTTTTTTAAATCTATTAAATAATTTTTTTTTAATAAAAGATATATAATAATGTAGAAGATATATTGATATATTAGATATATTCCTAAATGTATACTTACATATATTAGAATATATTGTACATAATATAGAAAGAGAATTAAATAAATAGATATATATGTTATATAATATATTACATTATTTAACTCTAATGAACTATTAAACAGTTTCACAACTGTAATAGTTACATCATCGTTACATCATAGTTATGTCACTGTTATGCCATAGTTATGTCACTGTTACATTCATCATAATATAACTAACGTCCACTTAACGGTATCGGGATCACTGAAACATTCAAACTCTATCCTCGACTTGTGTGTGAAGTCTACGTATGTAGATTTGAACACAACTTTCGGTTCATCTGTATGGGGTGTGTGTGTGTATTGTGACATTGGGGAACAGCCTCGCCTATTGGTGTTAATAGACAACACCTATTATTGTTAATAAAGAACGTCTAACTTGGATGCGGGCCTCACGTCTACCACTAATATTCAATTTTAATAATTAATGTTTATGTACAGCGAATTAAAATCAAAAATCTAATTAGTGTGGTGTTAACATATATATGTATATATATATATATATGTGTGTGTTTGTGTGAAAATTGATAAAAGTATGTAATTATATGTGTACCTACCGAATATATGTATATGTATGTATGTTTTCAGCGGTAGTTCCCCACTACCGGGCACATGACTGGAGCACGAAATGTTGCGCGTGTTCTTCTTAGTCTTGATGTGGATACGACTCGATACCGAGTACAGATGGGTTATGAAGTCCACATCTGATGTTGTCTCGTACTGTGGGTGGGGCCTGGTGTTATCACCACGGTGGGGTGAGGGTGGAGGGCGACACCGATTATAGATGGGTAATGAAGTATTCGTCAGATGCTATCTTGTACTGTGGGTGTGGTCATGTCTTATCACAGTGGTGGGGTAGTGATGTAGAGGTGGGGTAGGGGAGGTAGAATGAAAGGCTGGGTTATGAAGTCTTAGTCAGATGCTACTTTGTGATATGTGTGGGGAGATAGCCTGTGTTATCATGATGATGATGGTGATAGTGATGGTGGTGTAAGTGATGATGTTGGTGGTAGTGATAGTGGTGTAAGTGGTGGTGGTAATGAACAATATATATATAATTAATCAATAAATAATTTTCAAGCGAATGTTTTCTTTATATTAACTATATTGACGAGTTTAATCGGTATAACAGTATAATTATTAATTAAAATTAATAGAATATTATTATTTAAAATTTATATTCAAATCGCAAATATTCAATCTATAGATATAGGTAGATTTCTAAAGGTATAGGTATATAACTATAGATATAGGTATATGTAAAGATATACATTACTATATGTACAGATAGATAGTTATAGCTATAGTATAGATAGATATCTATTGGTATATGTATGTATACCTGTAGTTACAGCTATAGGTATAGGTAGATAGCTATATCCGAAGCCCTAGGTATAGGTATATATTATATTATATATTATATACCTATACCTAGGGCTTCGGATATAGCTATCTATCTATAACTAAAGCCACAGCTATATATATATATATATATATAGAAAGATAACTACAGCTATACCAAATGTTCTGCGATCTTGACATCATTGACAGCCCACTCGAGGACAGGTTTAGGACTGACACCCGCCACCCAACACCACAGCTTCTGCACCGACTGTAGAAGATTCAGAGACGTGCTCTCCACAATGATTGGCTCGTTCGGACGGTAACCTATCTCGGGTACCTCGTTACGTCCTAGTGATGTAAGGGTTAGGTAAGAGTTTGGTAAGAGTGATTTAAGAGTGAGGTAAGAGTTAGGTAAGAATAACTTGGTTGTGAGGTAGTGTTTTATATAACCGTATAATAATAATCATTTATTAGATGTTTTTTCCACAAAAAAAACAATTTAAATAAAATATTTAATTCTTAACTCTCTCCTAAATGGTTCCAAAATGAAATTTCTCTCTTTTATAATGTTATCACCAAGTAAATGTAAACCAATTTATATTAATATACACGAAATGAATAACTATATAACTGACCATATATTATAAATCATAATTTATACTAATATCGCATTTATTATGCGCATTCTTATAATTTATCAATTATAAATATTATATTTAGTATTATCAGATTTCGAAATCAAGATATATATATATATATATATATATATATTAGATATGTGTGTAGATTAAAATAAAGTAAAATCATTATTTTAAAAATTTTACATAAACATAACATTTCTATAGAATAGTATAAATAGTCTAAAATAAGTATTTTTTATTTTTCAATTATTCAAAATATTGCTGTTATAAATTGATTTTTTTATTACGTTTTTAAATTTTTGAAAAAAAATGTCAACTTAAAACCTTAAAAACTTAAAACCTTATCAATAATATACAAATGTAACAAAATATAAAATATAACATTATATTATTAAAAAAGAAAGCATTCTAAAAATTATTTATATAATTTCTATATTTGTTATAAAATATTCATTAAGTTATAAGCATATATATAGAGGTCATATAAGTCCCTAATACGGACATTCTAGATGTCGTAATGCGGACACCCTATAACCAATTAGCGCATAACGTATGAACTATTCTAATTTTCATAAAAATCGCGTGCGTTATAATATTAATACCCCTAATGAATCTAACTCTAAAAATGTTATTATTTAGATACTTAACTTGTATTATTAATTCAAAATATAATACAAATAAATAAATTATTGACTAATTAAATTATATTAAATTATTCATAAAACTAATTATAAATAATGTAATTGTAATTTATCTGATAGGTTCTTCAAAATATATAGTTTATTTAGTGGTATATTTGGTGTCCGTATTCGGACATGGGTATAGCATACGGACTTAATAACATTAACCCTATTAACCCTACTATATCATAAGACTTTAATATATATATGCATACATACTACTTGCAAGTCACCATGGTGACTGGACTGGTGAATATGCTTACCCGAATTGGCCAATACTATAGGAATTTTGGACTTGTTAACACACATTGTTGATGATAGACTACTCGAGTTCACCGAAAAACACACACTAGTCATTTATAGCCCACTTTATAACCTTAAACATTCACGCAGAAATACCTGGCACGCCCCAGATGGAATAATACATATTCATATCGATTATACAATTGTATATTTGAATCCTTGTGGTGTTAATACCACAAGGATTCAAATGAAGTAGGAATTAAAAACAATAGAAGAAAATAATTTGTAGATGTTATCAATAGTATCACCTAGCTATGATTTAGTTATTTTAAATATACAAATTAAACTTTGTATTAAGAAAAGAACAATAAAGTACTAGAATACGCTAAACTTTATATAAACTACACAATCCAGCCATTTCCAAAGATTATAGAGAACACCTATATGTGTCAATAGAAACTAAATATCGCAAATAAAAAAGGATGAAACTCATAGGGTGTGTTTACACGGTAAAAAGTGTGCCCGAAGTGTGCCCGAAAAACGGCACACTTTTGGGCATACTTTAATTGGACACACTTTTGTGTTTACACGGCATATAAAAAGGGCATACTTTTTTTGGATACTCTATTTACCCATATGTTTAGTATTACAATAACAATGAGGATAACTTAAAATAAATACATTCAAAAAAATTTAAAATTTAATATCAAATACAATTTATATTTATAAATATGGATCGAGATGAGATGATTATGCACATTAATTTCTTGCAAACACACCTAATAGTAATGCACAATTATGACATTATATTACAACATTATTTATAATTCATTTCTACCTGTATAGAACATTTGCACAATACATTTTTGTTAACAAAAGTTATGATCAAAAATGTTCAAACAAAATTGGTAAAAATTGTACATGGTGTAGATAGGAATTGTGCAAGTTTTATTAAAATTTATTTATAATACATATTAGTCCATAACTCATTAAATAATGAATATTTGTAAATGAAATTAACAGATTATTTTAATATACTTATGTACTACTTCATTTATTTATTATTAAAAATAAAATAATATTAAACACATTTCAATACTTTATTTTAACCATCAAGTTCATATATATAAAATTTATTTTAACATAAGTACTAACCTATATATATATATATATATATATATAAATAAAATAAAATATATATTCAATACAATATTACAATTCATATGGAAAATATTCAATAATAGAATCTTTTTTTCTTTCTCTTTTCTTTAGTCATCTTGATATTGAAGATGTATCACTTATAATCCAGCTATAAAACAATAATAAATTAATGACAGATACATGTACATTTAATTTAAAATTAAATATACTAAACTTGTATCAATTCTGCTTTATCACTTTTCTTTAGTTGTCAAGATACACCAATGATATCTTTGCTATAAAACATTCAAAAATTAATTATTTTATGAATAAAACTAATATAAATATATCATATATTATATGTAATCAAATACATTATAAAAATTAATATTTATTTAATTAACCACGTAAAATATTAAAATTGTAATATTTATAAGTAATAACATAAGTTTATTATATCATATAAATTGAAATCATGAAAAGTAGAATTTAAAAAACCACGATAACATTTTAAATTGTAACATTTAACACCATAAGTTTATTATATCATGTAAATTAGTACATATAAATTATAATATAACTAACTATTTATTAAATATATAAATATATTATAAAATAATTATATAAGCTGGTATACAGCTATAAAATTGAAATCATAAAAAGTAGTATTAAAAAACCACGATAACATTTTAAATTGTAATATTTAACACCATAAGTTTATTATATCATGTAAATTAGTACATATAAATTATAATATAACTAACTATTTATTAAATATATAAATATATTATAAAATAATTATATAAGCTGGTATACAGCTATAAAATTGAAATCATGAAAAGTAGAATTTAAAAAATCACGATAACATTTTAAATTGTAACATTTAACACCATAAGTTTATTATATCATATAAATTATAATAAATTAGTACATATAAATTATAATATAACTAACTATTTATTAAATATATAAATATATTATAAAATAATTATATAAGCTGGTATACAGCTATAAAATTGAAATCATGAAAAGTAGAATTTAAAAAACCACGATAACATTTTAAATTGTAACATTTATCACCATAAGTTTATTATATCATATAAATTATAATAAATTAGTACATATAAATTATAATATAACTAACTATTTATTAAATATATAAATATATTATAAAATAATTATATAAGCTGGTATACAGCTATAAAATTGAAATCATGAAAAGTAGAATTTAAAAAACCACGATAACATTTTAAATTGTAACATTTATCACCATAAGTTTATTATATCATATAAATTATAATAAATTAGTACATATAAATTATAATATAACTAACTATTTATTAAATATATAAATATATTATAAAATAATTATATAAGCTGGTATACAGCTATAAAATTGAAATCATGAAAAGTAGAATTTAAAAAACCACGATAACATTTTA
The DNA here is from genome assembly GCA_964019155.1 of Osedax fenrisi. Taxonomy (NCBI): domain Eukaryota; kingdom Metazoa; phylum Annelida; class Polychaeta; order Sabellida; family Siboglinidae; genus Osedax; species Osedax fenrisi. The sequence goes on along the minus strand of OZ025240.1, from coordinate 30,654,297 downwards.
AATTGTAACATTTATCACCATAAGTTTATTATATCATATAAATTATAATAAATTAGTACATATAAATTATAATATAACTAACTATTTATTAAATATATAAATATATTATAAAATAATTATATAAGCTGGTATACAGCTATAAAATTGAAATCATGAAAAGTAGAATTTAAAAAACCACGATAACATTTTAAATTGTAACATTTATCACCATAAGTTTATTATATCATATAAATTATAATAAATTAGTACATATAAATTATAATATAACTAACTATTTATTAAATATATAAATATATTATAAAATAATTATATAAGCTGGTATACAGCTATAAAATTGAAATCATGAAAAGTAGAATTTAAAAAACCACGATAACATTTTAAATTGTAACATTTATCACCATAAGTTTATTATATCATATAAATTATAATAAATTAGTACATATAAATTATAATATAACTAACTATTTATTAAATATATAAATATATTATAAAATAATTATATAAGCTGGTATAGAGCTATAAAATTGAAATCATGAAAAGTAGAATTTAAAAAACCACGATAACATTTTAAATTGTAACATTTATCACCATAAGTTTATTATATCATATAAATTATAATAAATTAGTACATATAAATTATAATATAACTAACTATTTATTAAATATATAAATATATTATAAAATAATTATATAAGCTGGTATACAGCTATAAAATTGAAATCATGAAAAGTAGAATTTAAAAAACCACGATAACATTTTAAATTGTAACATTTATCACCAAAAGTTTATTATATCATATAAATTATAATAAATTAGTACATATAAATTATAATATAACTAACTATTTATTAAATATATAAATATATTATAAAATAATTATATAAGCTGGTATAAAGCTATATATATTAAATAATTTAATAAATATTTTTGTAAATTATAAATATTTCATAATATATATAATATATATATATATATAAAACGGTTTAAACTGGAGTTTAAATATAATTATAGGGATTTATGTATTATATAAGAATATAATATATGTTATGTTAAAAAAATTAAATTAATAAATATACTTTATGTTGTATTTGTGTATTTCTTTCTTTAAAGAAATATATAAATTTTAATATTTATTCATTATATTCCTACCTATATCCCAAAATTTATTTAAACTAATTTACAATGTAAAAACTAGTTTTATAATAGTATTATAATAATTATTGTGTAATGTATTGTAGTTTCTATAAGTATTTAATTAACAACGATCGAAATAATCGTTAACGCACGATTATAAAACTACTACTTTTTGTTGTAATTTTCTCTACTTCATCAAAATATTGAAATAAAATGTTGTAACAACTATTATAATTAGATTAATTACAAACTAGGATTGTTATCAACAATTAGTATTATTATTATTATTATTATTAATATTAATTAAAATCAGTTAAATAAATGATGTATATATTCGTAATATTCGTAATATATTTGTAATATTTTATTATTATAATAATTATACGCGAATCACTTCACAAATGCGTGATAGAATATTATATATAAATTATAGTTCATATATAATTATTACTTCACTGGTTAGGTTTCAATATTAAATTATAGTTAATATATAATTATTAAATCAATCACGAAGCTTTATAATTAATACAAAATAATACTAACTATTTTAAATTCGCCGTTTAATGTTAATCCATTTATATTTCGGCGAATTTGTTCGCTATTTCTTTGCCATCATTTTTTGTCATGACGAGATCTGATATAGTAGCTATTTTAGCTTTTTATTATCAAATAACCCTATATTCATCTATATTCAGATCCCGCCATGTTTCTACTAACAAATTTATTCTGTTAATTGTAAATGTTTACTAAATATTATAGTATAATCATTGGTGAATGTACTTATTTATTATAAAATAGGCATACTTTTGGTTTTACACGGTAAATATCTGTGCCTTTATCTGTGCCCTTTATCAGAGTGTTTGGGCACACTCTGTGCCCATCTGGAAAGGTGGGCACAGATTTGGACACACTTTCGATATCTGTGCCGTTTTTCGGGCACACTTTTTACCGTGTAAACACACCCTTATATAAAGAACCATAGAGAACCAATCAAACAGTAATAGCCTCATAGCAGCAACATAATAGCATATCTAATAGCCTCAACTGTTTACATTGGGCTATTATGTTGCCATTAAATGTCTATTATGCTACTTTTAATTTATCATTCTATTAACTGCTGTTATATTGCCATTTAAAGACTATTATGCTATTATTAATTTTAAAAGTATATTATGCTGCTATTATAATAATAGCAGGATATTAATTTAAGGATATTATATATGCTATTATGTTGCTGTTATGAGGCTATTATTGTTTTCTGGGAATGAAGTGAGTCACTTTGTTCTCTATGTAAATAACTTTCTATCTGAGATCGGAAAATATATACATCAAATGGATAATATAATTATTGATTCTGTATTGATTAAATTCTGTAAGAATAAATAACCCCGGAGCACTTACGAAATTCTAGACCTTTGTGATAATAGAAGAAAACGAGTCATAAAAAAGATTAATACATAATGAAAAGATGTATATAAAAATAAATTTTTAAATTAGTAAATTATTGAAAAATTCAAAAGAATACTCGACTATAGTTTAACTATAACTATAGTCTCGTACCTCTAGATATGAGACTATATATTAATAAAGAATGGTAATTATTAGTAGATTTCATAAATACAATATATTTTTAATAACAAATGTATATTAATATATAATATCGAAATAAATAATCTAGTTTATTCGTGAATCTATTTTACTGTATAAAAATGTAATACAAATAGATTTTAATAGTGTAATATACCATTTAAGTTGAAGTGCCCTAACATATTAATAATACATGAATATTTATGTATGTAAACAATGAATAAATACTTCACTCTGTCGCCACTCGATATATAAGTTTAGCATATCATTTTACTGCCAGCCATGAGATATTTAATAGTAAGTTTTGATATAATAATTAATCATTATATATTTATTATCAAATTATTAATTTTATTATAAATTAATGATATAAATATTTATTAAATATGAAATATTGTTATTATATATATATATATATTACAACTAAAATATTAATTTATATTATATAATTAATTAATAGTAAATTATTTATAAATATATACTAATTGTTTACCAATACAATTTATACAGTTTCTGTGTATTTCTCTAATAATATTCACCGAGGATATACACTGCAAAGTAAAAACTATGGCAGAACTAAAAATAGCGAAACAAATAGTAATGGCTTGTTATGAGAAATGCCTAAATAAAAGTGATATCTGTAAAGATGAGGATCCAAGCGACGAAACAAGATTACGCTGTTCCAATAATCTACTGATCTGTAACTTGGCATGCAGACCTACATCTAGTGAAATACCTTAGGTAATGTGACCCGTATACAATAGATAGGTGTTATTATATTTGTATTATTAAACGAATCTTTATTTAGTCATTGTAAACACATTGTTAGTCATCGTATATTATTTTATTGATAATAATAAATGATCGTATACATTTAATAATATATTAATAATAGTTAATAAGTATAATAATATCAATTATTATAAAATCAATAATAATGATCGAGTAAGAATCAACAATGTTATAAATAAAAATGCTAGATAAATAATATAATTATAAAAAAAATAAATTTGTAAAATGGATAAGCGAATGTTATGGTATGATAATAGGTATTAACAATGGAAGAATCAATTATCTCCAAATATAGATAAAATGAATAGGAATAGATTAACAATGTCCAAGTAAAGATTAAGAGCAGCAAATATGTGATCCTCTGGTGATAATTGATACTTGTGTTTTCCTCCCAGCATCATTTGAGTATCAAATACAATGTACTATCATGATATATATATATATGTATGTATGAGGATGATATATATATATATATATATATGTTAATTATATATTAATTATATAAATAACTATTTTATTAAATCAATTAATATATAGAGATTAATAAGATTAATAAAGATTAATTCATAGTCTGAATTACACATATAAATAAAATAGTTTCTTAATTGAAATAAAAATAATTAATATATATTGAATATCAATTTTTAAAAAGTGTAAGTTACATATTGATGTACAAGTATAGATTTAAGAATATATATAATTTATATACGCTTAAATAGTAATAACAATTATATATTATATATATATATATATATATTCATTATACTAACAACAGAGAATAAAAGAGCTCCACAGCATGAATAAACTAATCTCATAATCTGTAAAATAATTATTGATATCAATATTTTAATTAAAAATATTATATTATTATTTATGAATAAAATATATTATATATTCTATATATGTTAAATTTTATATAGAAAATGGATATAAAATAATAATATAATTTTTATAAGAGAATATTAAAAAATAATATTACAAATTCTATTCATTATAATTATATTATAAAGCAGACTTAATATTACGAAATTTGAATGGAAGTTCAAATCGGATGTTCCAATGTCTGTTATATTTAGAGTATTTGATCAGATCTTACCATGACAATGAATGATAACATCGATAAAGCTATATATAAAGTAATATTACATTCGAACTTACGATTTGGCATCGTATGTTCTAAAATATGTGCCACACCTGTGGAAATATCAGATACTTTTTATCGATATATTTAACTAAATAAAATAGTTCACCAGAACTTCCGATCATATTTTGTATGAAATCGACATACTACTACTTATAATTTACTATTTAGTTGTATTGGTAATTTAATATGATTTTATTAGGATTTTAATTATAATTTTAAATAAAAATATTCTAAAAAATAAGTTCCATATTTTCAATTTGTTTTAATATAAACACATATTTATACTAGCTTTATATTATTAGTATTTGGGCTAATTTTAATATTAATAAATAATATTTTGAATTTGTATATAACTTTACACTGTTATTTAAATAATGAATTAAAATCAAATATTTAATTTGACATATAAATTTGATTAAATCAAACTATATAATTTCATTCATATTGAAAATATTATATTAAAAATAAAGTGTAAATTTATTATTTACATGTATATTCCCTATTAATAATACTGATTTTTATGATATTACTATTGAATAATATTTAATTTGGTGTACCTTTGTTAATATCAGAGATATTAATATATATTTTCTTGTTACAAATAAATTGATTATTAAAATTAGCGATAATTACTAAAATTATTGTTTAAATTTTATAATAAATTTATTTATGTGAATCATTTGGAAACACATTATTCAAATGGTTTATTAATGTATATTATATATAATTGAAAGTAGAAGTACAATTACCCTTGATATTGATTATATATAACATATAATTCTATAGTTACATTACATTCATCTTATATATTTAATACATTATAAAATTAGGTATATTTATTATATTCTAGATATATTTAATTATATTTCAATGATTTCAATTTATGTATCACAAATTTTGCATTGAATTGTATATTATTTTCAACTATATATTCCTGGACTAAGCAATACGATAGAATAACTCAAGCTAAAATAAAAAGTTTATAAAATATCTGTTAGCAGATGTTATGTCCTCGGTGAAACTAATATCAATAAACTATAAGTTGTAGTAATATTTATAGATTTAACCTGATTTTGGAAAAGCATGCACATAAATCCAAAGATCATGAGAACTATTAAGCATACAAATAGTATTCCATTGAAAGCAGTGAAATCAATCTGTAAATATTGTATTCGCATATTAATATAATCAATAAAATAATATTAACATATATAAATATATTATTTTATAATAAAATATTACAAAATTATTAAATTATTCATGTTTCATAAAAACGCTACTTTATAGAAAATATTTACATTATATTTACTGATAGAAAAGTTATAAGTAATTAAATAATATATAATTATAAATAATGGTACAATTTACCAAATAGTTTAATGAATTTTATTGTATAAATAGTTTGTATTTGTTGGTAATAAATATGGGAAAAATATAGTTTAATAAATATGAAATGAAAGGATATAATAAACTATTCGTAGGAATAACAAGCTTATTTAACCAGTGATCATCATAGAGGTTATTTTTTAATATGGTTATTTTCAAATTGAAATCTTAAATTTTGAAATTTAAACAAATTGTTACTACAAATATGCATTGACCATTATATTTGTTAATCTTTTTGTATAGACTTTGTATAATATATTGTAAACTTTATTATTATTAATCGCACATTATAATCGTACATCAATGATTAATACAACATATTTGTTTGCTACATTTTAATAATACATCTATAATTGATATTAAAATTGATTACGATTTTATAATTTCTGATCATCATCCTCTAGTTATTGTGATTAGACAGAATAATGTCCCTAGATCATTATTTAACAAATGTGTAACTCATAAAATAATTAAATGGAATAGACTGAATAGGAATCAAATTTTAAAATACAATATTGACACTAAAGTAGAATTATGTATATTAATAAATCATATATACTCCTTTGATATTAATCATAATTACTCTGAATATTTATATAATTCGTTAATAAATATACTATTAAAATGTTCTAAAGATATATGTTTTGAATCTAATAATAGTAAATACGCTCGTTCGGAATGGAATAGTATTGTTAAGGAAAAACATTGTATTGCCCGATCATATTATTTAACTTGGATACAAAATAAAAAACCTCTAGCTGGAATATGTTATGACAATATGGTTAATGCAAGAAAACATTTTAAATATGAATTACGCCATAGTAAATTGTTATGTAAACAAATAGAAGCTGATAATATTGCCTTAAATATAATCAGTGATCGAAATAATTTTTGGAAATTAATTTCAAATAATTTGAAAAAAAAATCTTCTATTCCTAATAACATTGAGAATGCACATGGTATAGCTGATGTTACTAAATTCTGGTTTGATAATTTTAATGATATTTTTAACAGTACTAATTCTATTCCGTACCCATATAATAAAATTAATGTTAATGAAATTGTTTATACAAATACGGTTGAGATTTCATCTATTATAGATTCCATTAAAGGTGGTAAATCTGTAGGTCCTGATGGAATTTCCATAGAACATATTTCTAATTCAAATAGTC
>OZ025240.1:30382082-30642082 GCA_964019155.1 Osedax fenrisi | reverse complement strand
TAGATGAATGATTGTATAGATCCTAGAATGCTAGACATAGATATAAAACAATACACACTAACGAAGAAGCCCAACAGAATGATGTTAGCTGGAAAACTTCTCCTGACACCTTCGCAGCACGCTAACACAATCAATACTATGAAACTCACTACACTGTGGGCAGGGGGGTATAAGTGGTGTAAAGAGGTATAAGGTGTATAGTTGTGTTATGTACACTATACCATATAGACTATAGAGTCTATTCATTATCAGGTAATTAGTAATATATGTGAATTTTAATAATTTTTTAAATATCTATAAATATATATTTATATATTATGTACTGTTTTTATATATTTTTTCATATAGCATTACATAAATACAAATATACAGTAATGGTGAATAAAACGTGGTATATGATAATATATATATATATATATATATATAATATATAACTTTATATAAGAAAAGAAAAGCATAGAAAAATATTTATCTTTATCTGAAGCCCTTTAGAGGAAATAACAATATAATTTAATTTAAATACTTCATACGAAAAAAATATACTACTTTCTTCTAATAAATATTATTATTATATGATAATATATAACTTTATATTAAGTAGATAATACAAACAATGCCACTATTACGAGCCATGAATTCTGCTGCACAAACTGCTTGGCTGCAGGTCTATTGGTAGGTAATGGATTAGCGTGGATCATCAGGGCTGGGTACTGTGATAACTAACACGTAGATAAAGAAGGCTATGATACCGAGAGTGACCACCAGCTGGGAACATAGTATCGCGTACACCTTCCTTATGAATCCTGGCCGAGTGTTACAATTTAAATGAAAACAAATAAAACAAGTAAAATGTTCTAAATAATATGAATAATTTATTAAAATATTATAGTCATTAGAATAATGATAGTTAATTTAATCATATATGACTAATAGTAATGGGGATAGAGACAAATACGTATTTGTATATAAATACGCTGATTTGGTGTATTTGTATTTGAATGATTATTCAGTGATGTATTTGATCAAATACTGTTTCAAATACACTTTATAAAAATATATTAAATTAATAATTTAATAGAATGTAGAATTTAAACAATTGATTTATGAATGTAAAAATTAACAAAAAATGTACCATTTATATTAATATTATATTAAAGAATACATTTATTAAATAATACAAATTATATAATAGAATAATAATTTTCAAATAATGTTATGAATACTATATAGTTAAATTTATGAATTTAAATTTATATTCTATATAGTAATGTATAGGGTGTTATACATTATAACTTATAATATCCCAAGCAACCAGTCTATTATTTACAGTTTTTTTATTTTATTGATTTAATTTTGAAATTAAATATATTTTAAATAGATTTCAATTAATTATTATGCAATCTGGTATAGAGATGATAGTTGGGATTATTATTTTATGATATCAAAGAATACATTTAATTAATTATTAACTGATATAATATGAACAATTTCAAAGAATTTTATGAATTATAATTATAATTGAATATTCAGTATTGCTGGAAAAATATGTAGACCAGATAGATGTTGATTATAGGATGAGCTATTTGAGTAGCTAATGTATATAAGGAGTACAAATGTAATTTAATATTTAATGTGTTAATTTATTTGTATTTTTATTTATATTTGATAAAAATGTATTCATATTTAATAAATATTTGTATTTGTATTTGTATTCTTTAAGAAAAATGTATTTGTATTTGTATTTAATAAAGTGTATTTGAACCCACAGGTTGCAACCTTGATTACTATATATTTATACAATTATTAGTATTAAAATGGATATTATGAAAGTATATACTGAGAAGTTAGAAAATATTCATAAAGGTATATGAATATTAGTATAGTTAAATTGGAATTAAAAAAATCATTAAATTCAAATATATTATTGCATAATTATTTGATATATAAATGGATGATATGTATGCACCTCTTCTTATGCTCTTGTCATTGAATTGGAATTCATTATATGCTTCTGCCTCCATCTCTTAAATCTGAAATTGAATATATTTAGTATTATTTAAAATATATATATATATGATTATTATAATAATATATTAGGGTGAGTTTTTGGTTTTTTTCTAGGATACTGAAGTATAGCCAGTCTATTTTTCATATTAATTCAACTCAATCTATCAACATACTACTTTACTATGTGAATAAAACAAATATCATACTGGTTATATGTTATGAGGCATGGGCGGTCCGTCATTCAACTATCTTGACTTTATTCGACCTTGGTAGACTGACAGGTAACCTCTACGTCGACCATATAAAAGTTAGTCTAGCGAGTTGTATAAATTACATTACATAGATACAGATCGGCATTATTGAATGAAACCACATATGCACCCTTAGAATTAATAATACAAAATCAATGTGTGTTAATATAACATTAAACTACAAATACATTAATAATATGTCCAGGTATTCAGTATTATAAATTAATAATATTTCAAATGAGTTGAAATGAATGACTCCAATGTTATATGTATATTGCAGACCTAGTTGTAAATATTGATTTTATAAAATATTGATTGTTCTTGTTTTAGGATATCAATTACATTAGGTACAACTCTGCAACTCTGCAATTATATTCACAAGTGTCATTAATATAATTTATTCATAACTAATATACAAAGTTTATATTTTTACATAAAAATATATCTATATAAATATATATAAAGTTAAATTTGTATGGATATACTTAATAATTAATTTACCAGTGTATTTGCATTTAATTTACCAATATTAATATTATATATATCTTATTTTGAAGATCTTTAGGAGAAATTAGAACACATAATTTTTTATTTGATTATCTGAAAAGAAAAAATGTATAATAAATAATAGTTAATATTATTATATATATATATTAGATTTATTATAAATTCATTCATTTGATACTGGATTATATTATGATAATATAGCTTGCTCAAGTAGGAGTTTAAATATTAATTGTGAATATGTACATTATTTTGTATAAATAAAGAACCTAATAAATGCTATTTAATTTAATTAAAATTGTAATAATATTTGAAAGATTATCTAAAATATAATAAAAACAAATTCTTCAAATCATAAGCATATTGATATGTGAGCTTACTAGATTATAGTTATAACTCGAGTTATAGATAGATCTATCTTTAAAAGCACTAATTCAAACCTAATTCATTTCAAAATTTTAATTCATTTTTATTTATTAATGTGATTGAGATTTTATCAATTATAAATTAAAATAAGTGAGATACGATGGCATTTCCAGGATTCTAATAATTATCTAAAAATTAATATAGTATTATTATAATATACTCAATACTTTTTATTTTACAAATAAGTTAATATTATCATGATTTATGTAGTTATTTAAACATAACTTATTTAAAATACAAAATTAGTGACTCTATAATCTATCAACCTATATATTGTTATTGTTAGTTATTTTATTTTGGTGGTGTACCTTCATCCCATCAAGGAACTTATATGAAGTTTTCACTTATATGGATCTAATATCTTATCGAAGCCGCTCTCAAGTTAAGATATCCATGGTTTTAACGAGAGCAGATTATTTATGTATATACAATCATGTTAGATCACATCTAAATATTATTTCACAACCTATTTATTGGTCAGGGCAAACCCTCATTCTACTACCTGTGTGTCTGATACCTTAGCTAACTGATCCATATATATATATATATATATATATATATAGATATCACTAATATTTGTTAGCTAGCTAAATAAGTGATTTATAATATAATATGTTCTTTACTGGTAATATTAATTAATAAATATTTTAAAAAAAAGCCTTGAAATATGAAATGATTGTATAGGTAGCTAAGCAATTAATCAATATATACAAGATTATAATAATATAAATATGTTTGTAGACGAAATAAAACAATCTATTGGCAGAATACTAATATATTATATACAATAAAAAACATAATATTATCATAAATACTATATGTAAATATACTTTACATTTACATTACTTAAATTATTTGTATAGCAATAAGAGAATATATATTATGTTTATGGGTGATTTTGCAAATATCACCCATAAACATAATATATATTCTTCATATATGACAAGATACAATTCTTTATAGAATAACAATATTGTTCTTTTTTTAATATATGTAAAGTATACATTGTATACTAATCATATAATTAATAAATTAAATTGGATCAAAATAAGGTATTGTTTAAAAGTAAATTAATCCATAATCTTTGCTGATGTTACATTGGATTCTATCTACACTGACTGGCTTGCCTCATTTCTTAATATAGATTATTGTCAAGAGCTTGCTTGTCATCGTGTTATTATATCAATTGATATTATATATGTATTATAATTCATCCAAATACAATGTAGTTATTTTATATATAGGTAACAAGTGGTTATAACCACTTATAATATATTATTACTTATATTTATACTTTACTATATTATATACTTATGATAGTTATTGCCTTTTTTATTATAATATATTTGTTCATATCCATTATTTAATGTATTCTATTTAACTATATGAACTGTAGTTAATTACAAATATTTTATAAAAAAAGAAATATTCTTTACTTATCTATAATATTATATACCTAATATTTATAATATATTATTTACCTAGTACATATATCTAATATTATCAACCTATGTTCTCTGTTTGTCTTATATACAATAAAATAATATATATATATATAGTAAACTACAGATAATTCTACATGCTGATTACAACAAATTTCTAATACACATTTTTATTAGAAAATATAGTATATACATCTTGCATTATCAGATATTAATTAATAAATTGTAATAACAATATATCTGGATTTATGACTCACGGTCTAAATTTAACGACTATTTTTACTTCAATTAGTGTACCTATCTGAATGTGCAAGTATCTCACCGAGATAATAAACTATATATCATATATGTATAATTTGTTGTTAACTATTAAAAAATCTTTTTTATTTTAGTTTTAATGTATGTTAGGTATATATGGTACTATAAGTAAGAAGATTAACATACAAATAAACATGTATATAAGATATTAATTTATATTTTTAAATTGTTTCCATTAATATACATTGTAAATTATTTTATATGTGATCTAAATAAAATATTATTGAAATAATTTTAGTTTAATTTATATAATTGTATTAATTATGTTAATATTTATTCTATTAACCCTTTCGGGTTAAAATATAAAGTAAATTGTAAAGGACTCCAGTCGACATCAACTAGATATCTGTGATTTTAAGCTAAACACATATATGAAATGATACAACAGAGTTGAAGCTTCTACTGCAGAATGGAACTACATTACTTAGGATGAATGTGTTACATTTATCTTTATAATTTTATTTTTAAAGATTACTAACTTTGTTAATTTTTATTAACTTATGTCTATGCAATAGAGAACATATATTGTACTATATTTTTGTATAAATAAACTATCAATTAATCAATCAATATATATATATCAATTACTATAATTTTATTATAGTAATTTATATATTTTATTTATAATTTATTTATTATGAAGATTAAATACATTAATATTGTATTAGTAAATATAAATGAACAACATAGATACGCATGTTCTTAGCACAAAACTAAATACATGCTAATATATTAATATTAATATATTACCATGCACTACTTCATATATATGATACACTTTATACACAAAATGAAAATATACATTGTTTTATTGGGTTTTTTTAAGATTTGTTTGGTTAGATTCACCATAAAATAATAATATTTAATTTCATAAGATATTTAAAATGAGTAGAATTATAGAATTGTTTATATGCTTAAGATAACTTTAATGAATCAAACATAAATAGGTTTTAGCAGAAAAATAACTGAAATTAGTTACCAACTAAATATCAAATAGTTGAATACCCAAAACCTGAATACTGTACTCTGCAGATATAGCATTATACTATCTAGTGCATAGATGTATGCTACATGAATTACATATGTAGCAGCTGTTAGCATCTAATTATATCATTTAATTGTTACATTAATCATATGAAGATCACATAAGAAGTTAGTAGATTCTTAGAAACTATAAAAATGCACAAGTGTATCAGATCTATAGCAAATAATGCACAACTGAGAGTTTTTATAAAGATTGATTGAAAACAATGATTTATAAAAACTGTCAGTGAATATAATAAATATATATGGGTGGGTCTATGTATGTGTATGTGTGTGTATATGAATGTGTGTTTTGCATGACTTCATATACAACAATAATGTGTTGAGTTTGTATAAATTTGTTTATCTATATCATCATGAAATATGAGTCATATGATCTATAAATAGAATACAAAGTAATAATATCATCCTGATTAAACTTTTATACACTATTGTGATATATTTATACATTGCTAAAAATACTATATATATTCTAAAAGTTATAAAAGTAGATAAATGTTATGTTTATGAATGCTATGTTCAACAGTATTAACATGTATGTTATTATGTAATATATATACAGATATTTATAATTACATTGTATTATTAATGACAATGAGAATTTATTGCCAATGAATCATAAATGTAATACATCTATAAACAAAAAAATGAAGAAAATATTATTAATAATACAAATTATGATATTCAAAAATATTAATATTCACCAAAGTTTATTTATAGCTTGAGTTAACATTTCCATTTTTATAATATAATGTATATTTTATATATATATATATTAATATTTTATTTAGCTTAATGTATATATTATTATATTTATTATATGATAATGAAAGTATATTATTTAAATCTAAGTAGGAAAATCTTAAATATACATATATGTATATATATATATATATATATATATATATATATATACAAATATACATATATGAAGCTATAGCTTCATGTCTTAATATTGATCTAAATATAAATTAAATAATTAAGGACATTTTATTATTAATTTCCAATATACTAATATAAATTTAAATATATAGATACATTTATTTAATATGATAACTATAATAGGTATTGTAGTAATATGTTATAGGCTGTCACTTTGTAGCTGCCTATTCGGGTATGACGCTAAGACACACCCATTATATGTATCTTTAGATGATACATACATTCTGGTCCTGGATACCTACTAGGTTAGTTATACTCATAATAGGCAGTTATTACATGGTGACAGCGGGCTTAATTAAGAACCCTATAACATATATCATATAAATCAGTGTATTTATAACATTTATAACATATTATATATAAATTAACTATATTAAATATTAATATAAATCAGTGAATTATTATTAATATTATACCTTAGATATAGTATACCATATAAAGTGGTAGAAAAGTAATATATATATATAAATATATATATTTAGAGAATAAATTTATACATATTAAAAGTATAAATATTTAGTATATATATCAGATTTTATAAATCAGTGGATTTATTTATTTCTATAGAAAACCTAGATATTTTATAAATCAGTGAATTTATTTATTTCTATAAAAAAAAAAAAAAAAAAACTAGATATTTTATAAATTATTTAATTTATTTATTTCTATAGAAACCTAGATATTTTATAAATTAGTGAATTTATTTAATATATAGAACATCTAGATATTTTTTAAATTAGTGATTATATTATATATATGTAGTTTATATTTAGTTATTACATATTATTACATATTCTATAGTATAATATAATATGATTATATTATATTCCTATATAATTATATATGGAGAATATTATAAAAAATTAATATTATAATTATTATATATTATATTGCGAATTATTATAATTATTATATATTATATTGCGAATTATTATAATTATTATATATTATATTGTGATTATTATTGTTAATTATTATAAGGAGAGATGTCAGAATACAGAATACCCGAGAAATTAAATACAGATAATACCAGTGCTATAGAATGGAAGAGATGGATTCAAGCCTTTGAAATATATGAATGTGTAGCAGAGCTGGAAGAAAAGAAGGATAAAGTCAAGGTAGCAATATTCCTAAATATTATAGGTCCAGACGGAGTAGAAATATTTAACTCATTTAAAGAAGAAACCTTTGAAAGAACGGAAAATGAAAAAAAGATAACTATAAAAGGCAAAGAAGATCTAGAATGGATCAAGAATAAGTTTGAAAGTTATTTCACACCAAAGAAAAATACAACATACGAGAGATATGTTTTTTTCAAAAGAGATCAAACCGAAGGAGAATCAATAGAA
Organism: Osedax fenrisi; assembly: GCA_964019155.1. Lineage (NCBI taxonomy): Eukaryota > Metazoa > Annelida > Polychaeta > Sabellida > Siboglinidae > Osedax > Osedax fenrisi. Next base: position 30,633,799 of record OZ025240.1, on the reverse strand, counting down.
TTATATTATTCGGAACTGAAGAATTTGGCAAAAACATGCGAATTCCAGGATCTGAAAGATTCCCTCATTAAGGACAGATTAATAATAGGAATGACAGATGAAAATCTAAGGCAAAGATTTTTGCAAGAGGCTGCTCAGTATGAGTTAACCGCAGAAAAGATTGTAGAAACAGTTAAAATAAAAGAAACTAGCATATTACAAGTTAAGGCGATTAATCACGATGCTAAGGAAAGTATAGATTACATCAAAGATAAAACGAGAAAATACAAGAAATTCGAAAATAAAAAGAAAACGCACAACATCGAAACGAAAAATAATAAGAAGTGTGGAAGATGTAATTTAGAGCATCCACCAAAACAATGTAGAGCGTACAATCAAAAATGTATGAAATGTAAGAAAATTGGACATTGGGCAATATGTTGTAAAAACCATTGCAGAGAAACGAATGAAATTATAAAGGAAAACATAAAGTTCCTAGGCGAAATAAAGGAAAGTATAAATCAAAAAGAGGAAGATTGGACAAGAAGAGTAGGACTTCAAATAGGAAGTTACCAAGAACAAGTATCTTTAAAAATAGATACAGGTGCTAGCGTTACAGTGATACCGTTTAGCAAATCTTTACCCAAGATGAGACAATCGACAACAATTCTTAAAGGTCCTAATAATACTCATATAGAAGTTATAGGATGTTTTTATGCGATTGTCACCTATAAAGGAAAATCCATGAAAGAAGAGATATTTATACTAGAAAAACAAACCGTAGGGCTATTATCCAGAAGATTATCAGTAGGACTTGGAATAGTAAAACTAATTGATGAAATCGATAATAGACTTTTTGAAGGTTTAGGAAGCTTAGAATATACATATAAGATAGAGATGAACGATAATATTAAACCAACTTCTATATATGTACCAAGAAAACCACCTGATCGATTAATAGAGATTAACTAAGATACGGGAAGAGGGTGGTGGGTATATTATGTATGTGTTGTTCATTATTTAGTTCATTATTATTATTATTATTATTATTAGTTAAATATAATCATCAAGGTATTTGAATATTATTAATCTTAAGAAGGGAGATGTAGTAATATGTTATAGGCTGTCACTTTGTAGCTGCCTATTCGGGTATGACGCTAAGCCACACCCATTATATGTATCTTTAGATGATACATACATTCTGGTCCTGGATACCTACTAGGTTAGTTATACTCATAATAGGCAGTTATTACAGGTATAATAATATATTAAGAATATTTATCAACTATATAAGTGTGGGAAAGTACCTAAAATGACTAAACTATTAATATAAATAGGACAGTGAGATAAGAATGAGAAATTATAATAATACAGGAGTTGGTAAGATAATGTCAAACTCTATGTAAAGTAAACATTATAATTTAATAGGATACAATATGATATGCTATGATAAGCTATGTATGTTCTGAATATGAAATATGTGATTAATTTATTATCACTATACTATGTAATGTATTTCAGTGTTATTTAAATAGTAAGTACAACTTTTGATGCAGACACATTTAACTAAATCTAAACCATAGCTTGCTATCATAGATATAGATATATAAATAATAGACAACTTAATAAAAACTGTATTTAATTAACCAGTAACAAATGTATGCTATCTAGCATATCAAGTATCAGTATTTAGTTTCTATTGGGCATTGATGTATTAACAAATTAGATTGGTTAAGTTTAAGAATGTTGGTCTTAATTAAATGATACTTTCAGATGCATAGCATAGCATAAATAATCACTAATATATATATATATATATATATACTATAGTTAAATATTAATTTATCTTAAACATGCGAGTCACATGGAGGTTGTACCTCGACTGGAGGTTTTAGAATAAGATATACAATTTGTTGAATTTTAGAGAATACATAACAATGACTAGAGATAGATAGATATTATGTGATGACTAGAGATAGATATTCTAGAAGTCATTGAAATATGTTTGATTTTAGGAGGGATAAAGCGTTAATATTCATTTTGTATCAACAATTAATTTACGTTAAAATATAAAATTATAATTCATTACTTTTAAATGAAGCATGTTATGTCGTTCAAAAGTAACCATAAGTACATTATTTATGTAGTACAATATATATCTAACACAATATATATCTAACACATTATTATTTCATATTTTTTACAAAAAAATCTTATATCAGTATTTGTTTACACATTTTATAATATTTGGAAGATATGCATGTTTGAACTTTTTGAACTTACATTTTATACATAATATATAGATGATGATATGAAGGTATATTTTAAAATATACATATATTTATTTAATACACTTATAATAAAAATCAAATCTGTTTAGGTAAAACAAATGTTAAATTTAATTTGTCATTATCAAATACTTGTCATATGATCGTATGAGGTAGGAATATAGTTAGATATGATTCATATCATATGAATGCTATATATAAAGTAACACAATTTAACCATTTTTAACTGTATCTCTGTAGATAAGATCTTTTAATACACATATATATTCGCTATATTTTACATGTAAAAATTACAAACGTTCTTCCCCTTCAAGAGTGTTATGCAATACACTTACATATACAATTACAAATACACTTACATTTATTCACTCGATTATTCACAATAATATTATAAGTTAAGATATGCTTTTTGTAGCATGAACAATCAATGCAATATATCATCTGGGCGTCTAACTATCATGCATGTGGACAGCCAAGCTAGATGCTAGAGGTCTATGCTGAATAATGATACACGCTACACCAGAGAATATCACGTCCATATTGTACATCGTTATTATTCATTATTACATCAACAAATTAATTATTAACTATATATATTCACTATAAAATCGGATCGTAAATATTAATAATACTTTATTTAAAAATGTATAAACATTTATAAATATATATGTATGCACAAATACATAATTGTCCAACTGTCCATGTCATAATCAGTGAACATACAACTATTGTCCTGCTACAATCACTACAAACTTTCACATTTCTAAAAAATAATGCAATAATTTATGTAGTTTAGAACTAACAAATAAGGCTATTATAGATAGTTTATACAGCTTACAAATATATATATATATATGTGTGTGTGTTTGTGTGATGATGATGATGATGATGAATGTATAAGGGGATAGCGCCATGGGACGGCCATTTTGTTGAATTAACATGTGTAGAAATAGGGAACGCATTGCATCCATTTTTTGAGTATTTCGAAAAATATCGTCATTGAATTTAAAAATTATTTTTTTTTGTTATATAAAAAGGACATTTATATCTATTATCCTAGAGACAAAAAAAATAACAAATATTATTTTACATGTATAATAATAGACATACTTTTATTTAATTTTGTCACCAATTTTATTTAATCCAATACATCATAATTATATTTTATAATATTGTCTCTCTGGAATTGTGCATACATATATTATTTATATATAGCAAAATAAATTAGATGGATCGCTCAGTAATTTTATCTAAACACTCATTTATATACGCAAACATAGCAACAAAATGTATTCGAGTATATTTGAGTAAAACTCATTTGAAAAGTCAACACATAAATAAATTCAATTAAATTCAAATAAATTATAAAGTAATAAAATTATACATTTAGCTAATATAAAATCAATATTATAAAGTAACATATATGTTTTCTTATATATATATAAATGTTATATTTATAAAATTTATATATATTATATGTTATATAATAATTGTAGTTTAATAATTATAGTTAATAATTATAATTGTAATTTAATAATTGTAGTTATATAATTAATGTTATTTTTTTATTATCAGAGTGTAATCAAATTATATATTCAGCTAATATAAAATAAATATTATAAAGTAATATATATGTTTTCTTATCTATATGTAAATGTTATAATTATATATTAGATATAAAACATTATATAACAATTTATATTAGTTAGGAATGTAGATTTCAAAATAAATATAAAAAAAATCCAGTTTTAAATTTATGAAATTGTGATTCTATTATATATAAAACATTATATAACAATGTATAGTAGTTTTGAATGTAGATTTCAAAATAAATAATTTATTTTAAAAAGACATGTTAAAAAAGATGCTTTTTATGCTATTTTAAAACTGATTTTATAGATAATTTGTTCAGTTACATATCATTAAATAACATAATATTAATCAATAGTACATTATAAAAAATGTTTTTTCCGATTTTAACAAATTTATCCATGGCGATATCCGCTTTAAGTGGGGTACACACCACTAGCATCAAGCACTGCGATTTGTTCTGTACTTGTTACTGCACTTGATGCTCAGTATAAATTATTATTGGTATTCAGATAGTGATCATCAAGTACCGCGAGTTACTAGAGGCCGGCGACTTGTTATTGGGTATATTTATCAAAATGGAACGTGTTGAATATGATGGCAACTTGTTACCAGAGGCCGGCTACTTGTTACCAGAGCTCGGCGACTTATTACTGCGCTTGGTACCGAGCAAATTAGCTCTTCACATGGAGCATCAAGCACGGCGACTTGTTAATAGAAAATAGAAGTTTTCATAGATTTTAGGTGGCGACTTGTTATTGCACTTGATGCTGTACTTGATGCTAGCGTTGTAAGGCACTAACATTGGCTTTGGAGTCCCTTAGGTCGTAAACGTAATTAAATAATATACTATGATATGAACAAATAATAAAATGAAAATAAATAAATATATAATACATGTTAATAAAATAAATAAAATAAAGTGTTTCTATAATACATAATGAACAAACAATATTTATATATAATAATATAAATTCATATATATTATGTGAAGTTTATAGTTCAAAGTTTCTATTACATACCAATGTAAAATATAATACATTAAATATGATATTATATAACTCCTATATTATGTATAACCTGATTATATTTTAATATTATTCATAATTATATATAATATAATATATTCATGTTAATCAGTATAGATTATTTACTGTAGATTATTATATTATAATACTACAAACATACAGAATAATATATCTTTATTATATATTATTTACATTATATAATATTATACAAAATATTCAATTATTCATATTTTCAAATAATCTATTTGAAATAGATGAATAGTAATATTCTAGTATGATGTATTTATAAGAATACTAAATATATTACCTAGATCATATGATGAAACATGACTACATATGAGTCACATGATGAGTCATAAGGCTTCTAGCCTTAATCAAGGACACTGCTATACTTGTGATTAACTTATATATTATTATGATGACTTCAGTTGTATATTGTATATAGTAATATTATTGCTATTTCTAGACATACCTTTTTATAGGTAATAGTATATATACTACATATTATTTTCTATTTATGTTTGATTTTTTATATACAGTTTTTATATTCTATATTTGTTAAGGCTGACTTTCCTTTAATCTAACATAGATTTCTTGAAAGTAATTCTTCACATATTTACAAACTAAAACTCTATTCTATGACAAACAATAAATGATCAAAAATAACAACTATCTGTATATCATTATAATATTATAACATGTTTAGATCATTTATACGATTTGTTTTTAATGTATTTATAATATTTTATTATATATTATATAAATGGTCTAAAATATAATATTATGCCACTTATTTATAGTATATTTATAAATTGTATACCACTTATTACTACCGATATATGGTATTAGTAATGCCACATTACTTACAATTTAGCCTAAGGTGCTGCATTTAGTGTGTATTCGTTATATATAGGTAATTATGATAACTAACTTATCATGAGAAAGCATGTATATATATATATATATTTATATATATATATATATAATAATATAACTAATGTGTCATAAGAAATACAAATTATAAATATAATATATAGAATTCATATTCTAGGATTTGTGAACTTAAATTGATCATTGTTTACATAGTGCTGTATAGCTGATTTAGATTGGCAGAATTATATGTATTGTGGATAGATTTCCACCCTAAATCTACGATAGTATTATGCAATACTCTTTATAATTGATGTACCATAACTAAATTGATCAAATATAGTAATCATAATTATCAATACAATATATAATATACTGATTATTATATATTTATTTAATAAATTATAATAATTATAATCTATTAAATTATAATAAATGTTACTATGATATCTATAATAAAAGTGATGTTTCCCATTACTAAGGGCCGGCGCAACAGGGTATTTATTTACATGGTAACATAGGAGATTTATCTATAATTATTGTTTTATTAAAAGCACCATAACTTTAGAAATACATAAAACATTAACTACTTTTGTTTGTATCTTGTACATTACGTTTAGAGCTATATATAGTCTACATTAATTTTTGTTTACTAAATTAGAAATATGAGGATGGTTCTGGCTGGAGGGTGGAGTCACAGAGAATAAATATTATTCATCTTAATTAATTGAATTGATATTATTTAATTGTTTTTGTACTTAACTTATTTTTGAAATATTTCAAAAATAAGTATTTACTAACTAATTTATTATATTATATATATATATATATAAGTGCATATTTAATTTTAATCAATATATAAAATTAGGCTATTTCTATTTCAGAATATATATATATATATATATATAATATATATTTTATATTATATATACAATATCCATAAGTATTTATATATGGTAGTTAAGAAAATAAATCTACAAAAATAATTTACATATATTTGTGCATACATTATTATAATTATTATATCTATTTATGATTTTGTGATCAATATTATCTAGTATCAATACATAATCTAAAATCTTAACCATATTCACAGACTTTAAATATTTTATGATGAACCCAACAAAAACTTCTGTAAACACATATATTATATCTTAGATAGTTGGGGCTTTGAATATCAAATCGAATAAAAGTGATATTGTACGCAATGATGATACATATTAATATAAATAATTATTTATGAATAGTAGGAATTACACTGCGTACGAAATCACAAATACACCCAGGAATACTCCCCACAAAATCACTTTGCTTGAGATCATTGATTACCATCAAATATATAAATATGAATATACTCGACTTGTGATAAAACAGGATAACCAGAATGATTTAATTTGGTCTGATGAATTAGTACACAGTGTAAATTATACTATTTATAAATAAATATTTACATTACATGTATTATCAATGCGTGATTTCACCAATCCGCATGAGATAATTCCCCACGAAATCGCTTTTTCAGGTAATCATCAAACACTATTTGAAACAGTCATTACTCAGTATGACTCATACTGTGAATATATCTTAGTCACAGTGAATAAAAGTATATAAAAAGGGGATGAACGATATGGGAATTTTTTTTCCAATAATTGAGGTGGGCGCCAAGCGCCCGATGCGTAGACAGTTATAGGGTATATTTGTATATTCACGTATATATATGTATGTATATATATGTGATCATCTATTGATAAAATGCGATTACTAATTAGACTAAAAACACATGTATACACACACACACATACATACATCCAAATATACACACACATATATATATATATATATATATATATATACACACACATACATACATACTTGCATACACACATATGCATACATACAAACTTGCATACATACATATATATATATATATATATATATGATTATATTATTTGTTAAATATAATGTTATTTGTATAATATTATACTTTTGATATATAAATACGATATATATATATGTGTGTGTGTGTGTATGTATGTGTGTGTGTGCTTGTGTGTATATGTAATATACATATTTTACCATATATTATATAGTTAAACATAAAGGAAGAGTTATCTTGTATACGAGTGTATACTTTATATTTATCTATAGTTCAGCTATTAGCTGTATGTATTGATGCATGTATATACACATATACTCTATTTATAATTTCCCGAACTGGTTGTAAGCTCTACGCCCGCCTCAAATGTTGAATACCATTCCCAAATCGTGCAGTTATCTATAAAAGTATTACTTCACTTAATTTCAATAGCTCGCATATATTAATACGCACACATAGTAACTAAGTTAGTTAATATAGTTAATTGAATATGATTATCATAATGATTATTATAATAGGGTACCTACATCATTAAATGATTATAATAACATTACATTATTTAATGTTATTATTGACCATGATTATTAAAATTTAATAAATGTCATATGTAATTATTAAATTAATATGATATATTATATGCGCCAAATTTAGACTCAGTAATTAGACGGCTAGGAATCGTAGCCTACGATATATGTGTAACATAGTGTTACTACTTCGAATATTAAATATTTTAATTGTAATTTTTTTTAATAATTTAACATTATTTTATAATAAATTCTCTCTGTCCAAATTTTGAATTGAATTTATATTAATTTAATAATTTAATATTATATTTCTAGGAAATTATTATAATTATTAAATAATTATAGGATACGTATTTCACATTGAAATATTTATTTATGTTTTACGCTATTATTATATTTGTATATTTAATATAAATTATATATATAGAATTTATATAACATTAATTTTATTAACCTGGTAAAATTATATAATCGAAATATTCAAATTAATATTAAAATAAGGAAGTTGGATAAATATTTAATTTTATAAATACAAATCCACAATAAATAATAAATACACACAATAGGTTTAAATGTCAAAGTTTATAATAGTTCAAGGGGCAAAGTTAACAATCACTATTACCTAATCCCTTGGTCATAATCATTGGTAGGTAATCTTTGCAAATATTTTGTTATTATTATTCAATCTAATGCAATTATACATGCCCTCCTTTAGCTTCCTGAAGCTAAAGTTTCATATATATATATATATATATATATATATATTATAATATATATCACAGAGTCAAAAATCATATTAGAATTTCCTTGGTGCATGGTTACAGAAAATTGTTGAGACCAATTATATTGATTTATATTTTATTTCCGTGTAATGTAATTATCCAATTTATGCGATGTATCTTGTAGCCTATATATATATATATAGCCTAGGATATATAGTATAGCTAATAATATCGAGAGCAATCTAAACATGTCACAAATTGCTCAGTAACGAAGGGGAAAAAAATAAGGCATGACAATAAATTATTGCCAATAATACAAATATTTCCAAGACCTCCTATAACCTCGAGGTTATAGGAGATCTTGATATTTCTCATCTATAGATTTTTCACGTTAGTTATCTGAAAAAATGTGTCGTATATAAAATATAATAGTTCTGAAGCGGAGAGGTGTTGGACATCGGTGGTAGATTCCACATAGCTAGAGATAAAGCTTTCTCTCTAGCTAGTGGTAGCTGCATACTAAATCATAATTAACCGAAAACACTTATTTCTCTATGAATGTATCCATCACTATAAGGTGAACATGTTATATTATATTATAAATAGGTAAACCGATCATATGCTTGATTAAAACTCAACATTTTTGAATGTTATTTGGACAAAAAATGTGATCTATATATTTTAGTTTATTAGTTTATATGTTAATTTTAAGGTCTACATTTGGAGAAGGAGAAACTTGCAGAATGTTATCCAAACTTAATTTTACATAATTTATATTTTCTATTAATATACACACATCCAAATAAAATAGTGATATATCCAAATTAGGAATATTATTACTAATAATATAAATAATTATTCAATAATTATACATATAAGTATACTTAAGTACAAACTTAAGTATTTTAAAATCTAAATAACATAATAAAGGATCGATATGATCTCCTTACAGAATACATGTGGAACATATCTTCCTATATATAGGGAACATATATAATATTAGTTAGTATCTACAATTAATTTAAATTATGGTAGAATAGCTATATATTATATAGTATATATATAATATATAGCTACCTATTATATATTATAATATTTAAAAATATATAGTATATATTATAATATAGGCTATATATATATAATAAAATGGGAAATAGCAAGACCTCCTATAACCTCGGTTATGAGGTTACAGGAGCTATTAGACATATTTACAAACTTGTCTAATAATCATGTTAAAAGTATGTAGTCTATTTTCAAAATAAAATAGAACATAGAAAAGACAATATAACTTGAATATATATATCTAACCAGTTGTATGGTAATTTCGTACTCACCGTTCACGTCTAATTAAGTAGGATCGAACAAGTATAAAACTATTTTGTAAGTGGTACACTTAACACTTAGAACACAGTTTCTTAAAGTTTTGTCAATTGAAAAGTAACTAATCCTGAATTAGTAATCCACAATATTATTTTTAAAAAGATTGAAAAAGGTGCTGACCTTTCCAGCTGCTAATATATTACCAAGGACATGTCCTTGACATTACCTCAATCAACAATATTAGTTATCAAATGTTCCTGATCCATATGGATTATATAACTTAGAGCTTAACTAATATCAATACCTCCTATAACCTTTGGTTATAGGTTATAGGAGGTATTGCTAATATAATAACACTGGTAGGTATTTAACAATTTATAATTTATATTCAGAATATTCATTAATATATATATATATATATATATATACCATATGGTAAATAACAAGACCTCCTATAATCTCAGAAGTTATAGGAGGTATTGTAAATAATGTGTATATAATACATTAATAATTAAATACATATTGTTTATTATCCTAGATTTCTAGGAATAAATTTAATAAAAAAGTAATTTATATTATTATATAAATATGTATATATTAACTATTTATTATAATCTAACATCTGATATAATTACTTCTATTACTTTCCAATTATTATTTCTAGACATATTACAAAGCTAATTAGCTTTCATCCATTAATGGATTTATAATGTTCTTCAAATTACACACCAACCCCTATATTATTTGATTCAGCTTCCTTTAAGTCATCATCCATATGCTCCATAGATAATTCCCTCACATTAGTCCTTGAACACCTTCTTCATTGAACACCACCTCCACAAATAATCCTCTTTTATATCCCCTTTTTTTCATCCCTGAATCTGATCTAACAAAATGTTTTATAACAATTTATTTTATGATCACTATTGAAATTCATTTAAAATAATTCATTCATGACTATCCTCAAATATAGCCTTGATCAATATTCGCTCCCTGAGGTAAAATATATTCCTTCTGTTCCTTAACCTTAAAAAATGTATTATCATCACCTTGAATGATATCTGTATTTCTAATGATGACATATTTGCCTACATGGTAGACTTACTATATAGTATATACTATATACTCTCTATAGAGCTATAGCTCGCTCCACAACAAACGAGCAGTGGTTGTGGGGTAGCATTTATTATAATTTATGATATTTACCTCTTTCCATCACTTTCACTCCCTTCCTTCTCATATAGTGATTGTCTTTCGCTGACTCTCATGCTTCCTATACAAAAATTTACAGTATTACATTTTCTTCCCTAATGCTCCCTTCTTGATGTTATCTCCCGGTACTCTAATACAATTTCTTAAATCTAGTGATTTTAACAATTCCAGTCCCACTATGAAATTCCCTCCCTCCTACCATCCATTCTATTAGATGCCACAAAAGATTTATAAATCTTATTTAAATTAAATTAATGAAAAAATCAAATAAGGATGTAGAAGAAAGCCCTAGTATAAGGTTATCAAGGATATGTCCTTGTTATCATTGTGGTCGTTTATCGAGAAAATCTCTAATATATTAATATAAAGAATAATTATTCTATAGATAATGAAAATAGAATTGATGCTATATATATATGCAATAGTAGTAATACTAATAGTTTATTTATATACTTAAACAATAGTAGAAATATTCTCGTGTAATAAAATAATGTTAAAAAAAATAATTATAATAAAAGATGTTTCTTCGTTATAATGACGAAGATTAAAATAGAAGGAGAACTACTCATTATACACATTACAAAGTTCAATATACTAGATTTGCCAGTATAATTAATATCGTGAATGATATGAGCAGCAGCAGGTGTAAGGCTGTAAAATATAGCTTAGTAATATATTGTGGATTACCGAATAGATCTATCATTATAAATAATATGGACCATATGAAAACATAGTTAAGGTGTTATATTTCCACTTTTATACTGATTAGGTGATGTATAGAATTCATTTAACATATAATCGATAGATCTATAACCAGATCATATTCAGGGTATACTCTTCATATAACATTAACCACCATTACTTTAGATTTAATCTACATATATATATATATATATATATATATATAAGATGGAATAGATTTTCTTATAATTATATTTGAATAAAGAGAAATTCATTCGAAATTTTATAGTTATAACTTAAATTTCATATATATTAGTTATTAGTAATATTATTTGATGGCAAATTATCTTGGAAAGTAATTATATATATATGATTCAATGAATATATTTTAAGTTAAAAATGATATTTGTTTCTATAAATCGATATTTTCTTGAAATTAGAAATTATATGAATACTTTATTAAAAATATGTTCAAATATAATGAAAAAAAGATCACTAATTCACTTGATTAGAAAATGCTTCAATAAATAGATGCCACTTCTGAAGATATATAATAATTAATAATTCTTGAAATTCATTTCACAAATATCTATACAAATCATGAATACAAATCGATAATGTAGGCGAATTAGTTTAATAAATAATAATATAATAATAATAATATATAGGTTGAATTTCAAACGGATAAGAAACTCGTCAGTGTTGTAGCTAAACAGTAAACACGACTAGACTATTCATAGATCATGCGATACGTCATTATCGACTGAGGAGGAGGTTGGGCGTACGGAGGTCCCTTCGGCGGCGGCGGTGGACTTAATGCTCGAGGTCGTGTCTTTCAGCATGGACTCGGTTGCGTTGGTAGTGGCCGTGACCCCCGTTTCCTCTTCTAGGTCGGCGCCTTCGTCCAATCGGCGCCCTCCCTTCGCGGAACAGCACACCAGACCTAGTAGCGACACCAACAGCAGGATCAGAACACCCGTCGAACTCAGCAGCGAATATTCTAGTACTTCGGGTTGTTTAAAGGGCGCCGGCTGGGCGGGTTTCTTGGGCGGCGGGGGTGCTAGTACTAGAGGGGGCGGCGGGGTAGCCAGTGTAACGTACGAGTTGCCGAACCCCGTATTGCCTATCTCGGGTAGATCTGTTCTCGGTGGAGGGTAACGGAGAGGGCGGTTAGTATTGATTACGTGTGGTACACATACGCTGATGTCACACTCGCTACTTTACATTCATTATAATCATGTTTATTTTTATTAATGATACCATTATACATATATATATAATAATTCATAAGATATTTTTGGATTTGATATACTACTATATATATATATATAAATATTATAGAATATATTGAACATAATATGGCATTGAAGAGTATTACATATATAGATATATATTATGTAATACAAAGTATATATTCAGGATTGGTGTAGACATAATACTTGTAGATTGGACAAGAATAAGTTGGTGTACGAGATTTAAGTATATATATCGGTTATATCCAAGTTATAATTTGAAGGCCGCATTTAGAACTTAAATTTGGATGGAGGAAGGTTGGTTTTACTCTGATTTTTATATCCTGCTTCACATTTTTATAACATTTACTAAATATCGGGCAAGTAAAGTTATAGGTTCGATATATTAATTTGAAGCAGCCGATATAACGCTATAAAAAGGGGGTAAATTAGTGTGAATGTTAGTAGTTTGAACAACGTGAAGCATAATACTCGGAATCGACTAAGCTATTTATAGATTGGTCACCTCTGATGTTGATCTTGAAGCTCTTGTAATCCATACCGGCGTCGTTCTCAGCTCTGCAGAACAGTTGCCGATACTGATGCCTTCGCTCCAGACTGTCTATAACGCACGTGGTGGACAGGCATTTTCTCAGCTGGTGCGTGTTCATGTACCATCTGTGCGTTCAGTGGGGCACGCATGCATGCAATAGTACATGTAGAGAGTTTAAATATATATTATAAATATATACTTCTAAATTTTAATTTTTAATATAATGATTTAAAAATGTATTATTAATATTAAATGGGAAACAAATGATTTTTGATTTAAATATATTATTTATTAAAAATAATATGACTAAAAATCAGAAAAATTAATTATTTCCATTAAAATGATATGATGTATAAAGGTAAGTGCTATAAATAAGCTTACATAAAGAAGTAGGATAACATCTGTAAAGCTACCTTTGCTTATGGTGTGGGTTATGCAACCCTGTAAATATGTTTATGTTTATAGTTTATATTATCATTACTTCATTATTTTTTACATATCCTATATTTCTTTTATTATATATTTATATACATATATTTAAATTATAATTATATTACTTATTATATTATCAATTTTAGATATATGGGTCTCATACTCTTGGTTTTATACTTATTATACAATATTAAATGTTAGTTATATATACTTCTGAGTGTAATCTAAATGTAATTTACAAGATACAAAAAAAAGTACTTATTATTTTATGAATTTCTAAAATTATCATACTTTTAATAAACAATAATTATAGATAAATTTACTATGTTCACCATGTAAATAATTCCGTTCTTTCGCCGTAAATATGTTTATAAATCAATATATATTTTTTTAAATCTATTAAATAATTTTTTTTTAATAAAAGATATATAATAATGTAGAAGATATATTGATATATTAGATATATTCCTAAATGTATACTTACATATATTAGAATATATTGTACATAATATAGAAAGAGAATTAAATAAATAGATATATATGTTATATAATATATTACATTATTTAACTCTAATGAACTATTAAACAGTTTCACAACTGTAATAGTTACATCATCGTTACATCATAGTTATGTCACTGTTATGCCATAGTTATGTCACTGTTACATTCATCATAATATAACTAACGTCCACTTAACGGTATCGGGATCACTGAAACATTCAAACTCTATCCTCGACTTGTGTGTGAAGTCTACGTATGGAGATTTGAACACAACTTTCGGTTCATCTGTATGGGGTGTGTGTGTGTATTGTGACATTGGGGAACAGCCTCGCCTATTGGTGTTAATAGACAACACCTATTATTGTTAATAAAGAACGTCTAACTTGGATGCGGGCCTCACGTCTACCACTAATATTCAATTTTAATAATTAATGTTTATGTACAGCGAATTAAAATCAAAAATCTAATTAGTGTGGTGTTAACATATATATGTATATATGTGTGTGTGTATGAAAATTGATAAATGTATGTGTATGTATGTGTACCTACCGAATATATGTATGTGTATGTGTACCTACCGAATATATGTATGTGTATGTATGTTTTCAGCGGTAGTTCCCCACTACCGGGCACATGACTGGAGCACGAGATGTTGCGCGTGTTCTTCTTGGTCTTGATGTGGATACGACTCGATACCGAGTACAGATGGGTTATGAAGTCCTCATCTGATGTTGTCTCGTACTGTGGGTGGGACCTGGGGTTATCACCACGGTGGGGTGGGGGTGGAAGAGGTGGGGTAGGGGAGGTAGAATGTACAGATGGGTTATGAAGTCATCATCTGATGTTGTCTCGTACTGTGGGTGGGACCTGGGGTTATCACCACGGTGGGGTGGGGGTGGAGGGGGACACCGAGTACAGGTGGGTTATGGAGTACTCGTCAGATATTAGCATGTCCTGTGAGCGGGATCATGTGTTATCACGGTGGTGGGGGTAGTGATGGAAGAGGTGGTGTAGGTGAGGTAGAATGAAAGGCTGGGTTATGAAGTCCTAGTCATATGCTACTTTGTAATATGTGTGGGGAGATAGCGTGTGTTATTATGATGGTAATGATGTTGGTGGTAGTGGTGGTGGTGGTGGTAGTGGTGGTGGTGGTGGTGGTGGTTAATATATATAATTAATCAATAAATAATTTTCAAGTGAATTCAAGTGAATGTGTCTTTATATTAACTATATTGACGAGTTTAACCGGTATAACAGTAATAGTATAATATGATTATTAATTTAATAGAATATTATTATTTAAAATTTATATTCAAATCGTAAATATTAAATCTATAGATATAAGTAGATATCTAAAGGTATAGGTATATAGCTATAGGTATAGATGTAGATATATATATATATATATATATATATATATATATAGATATACATTAATATATGTACAGATAGATAATTATAGATATAAGTATAGGTAGATAGCTATAGGTATATGTAGATAACTAAAGCCACAGCTATATATATATATAGCTATAACTACAGCTATACCAAATGTTCGGCGATCTTGACATCATTGACAGCCCACTCGAGGACAGGTTTAGGACTGACACCTGCCACCCAACACCATAGCTTCTGCACCGACTGTAGAAGATTCAGAGACGTGCTCTCCACGATGATTGGCTCGTTCGGGCGGTAACCTATCTCGGGTACCTCGTTACGTCCTAGTGATGTAAGAGTTATGTAAGAGAGAGGTAAGAGTGAGGTAAGAGTGAGGTAAGAGAGAGGTAAGAGTTAGGTAAGAGTGAGGTAATAGTGCGGTAAGAGAGAGGTAAGAGAGAGGTAATAGTGAGGTAATAGTGATGTAAGAGTGAGGTAAGAGTGAGGTAAGAGAGAGGTAAGAGAGAGGTAATGGTGATGTAAGAGTGAGGTAAGAGAGAGGTAAGAGTGAGGTAAGAGTGAGGTAAGATAGAGGTAAGAGAGAGGTAAGAGAGAGGTAAGAGTGAGGTAAGAGAGAGGTAAGAGTGAGGTAAGAGAGAGGTAAGAGTGAGGTATAAGTGAGGTAAGAGTGAGGTAAGAGAGAGGTAAGAGTGAGGTAAGAGTGAGGTAAGAGTGAGGTAAGAGTGAGGTAAGAGTGAGGTAAGAGTGAGGTAAGAGTGAGGTATAAGTGAGGTAAGAGTGAGGTAAGAGAGAGGTAAGAGTGAGGTAAGAGTGAGGTAAGAGAGAGGTAAGAGTGAGGTAAGAGTGAGGTAAGAGTGAGGTAAGAGAGAGGTAAGAGTGAGGTAAGAGTGAGATAAGAGAGAGGTAAGAGTGAGGTAAGAGAGAGGTAAGAGTTATGTAAGAGTGAGGTAAGAGAGAGGTAAGAGTGAGGTAAGAGTGAGGTAAGAGTGAGGTAAGAGTGAGGTAAGAGAGAGGTAAGAGTTAGGTAAGAGTGAGGTAAGGGTGAGGTAAGAGAGAGGTAAGAGAGAGGTAAGAGTGAGGTAAGAGTGAGGTAAGAGTGAGGTAAGAGTGAGGTAAGAGTGAGGTAAGAGTGAGGTAAGAGAGAGGTAAGAGTGAGGTAAGAGTGAGGTAAGAGTGAGGTAAGAGTGAGGTAAGAGTGAGGTAAGAGTGAGGTAAGAGAGAGGTAAGAGTGAGGTAAGAGTGAGGTAAGAGTGAGGTAAGAGTGAGGTATAAGTGAGGTAAGAGAGAGGTAATGGTGATGTAAGAGTGAGGTAATGGTGATGTAAGAGTGAGGTAAGAGTGAGGTAAGAGAGAGGTAATGGTGATGTAAGAGTGAGGTAATGGTGATGTAAGAGTGAGGTAAGAGTGAGGTATAAGTGAGGTAAGAGTGAGGTAAGAGAGAGGTAAGAGTGAGGTAAGAGAGAGGTAAGAGAGAGGTAAGAGAGAGGTAAGAGTGAGGTAAGAGTGAGGTAAGAGTGAGGTAAAAGTGAGGTAAGAGAGAGGTAAGAGAGAGGTAAGAGTGAGGTAAGAGAGAGGTAAGAGAGAGGTAAGAGAGAGGTAAGAGTGAGGTAAGAGTGAGGTAAGAGTGAGGTAAGAGTGAGGTAAGAGAGAGGTATAAGTGAGGTAAGAGTGAGGTAAGAGAGAGGTAAGAGTGATGTAAGAGGGAGGTAAGAGAGAGGTAAGAGAGAGGTAAGAGTGAGGTAATGGTGATGTAAGAGTGGGGTAAGAGAGAGGTAAGAGAGAGGTAAGAGAGAGGTAAGAGTGAGGTAAGAGAGAGGTAAGAGTGCGGTAAGATAGAGGTAAGAGAGAGGTAAGAGTGAGGTAAGAGTGAGGTAAGAGAAAGGTAAGAGAGAGGTAAGAGAGAGGTAAGAGAGAGGTAAGAGAGAGGTAAGAGTGCGGTAAGAGTGAGGTAAGAGTGAGGTAAGAGTGAGGTAAGAGTGAGGTAAGAGTGAGGTAAGAGTGAGGTAAGAGTGAGGTAAGAGTTATGTAATAATAACTTGGTTGTGCGGTAGTGTTTTAAATAACCATATAATAATAATCATTTATTAGATGTTTTTTCAAAAAAAAAAACCAATTTAAATAAAATATTTAATTCTTAACTCTCTCACTCTAAATCGTTCCAAAATGAGATTTCTCTCTTTTATATTGTTATCACCAAGTAAATGTAAATCACTCATATAATATATACAAAATGAATAACTATATAACTCACCATGTATTATAAATCATAATTTATATTAATATCGCGCTCATTATGAGCATACTTATAATTTATAAATTAAAAATATTATATTTAGTATTATCAGATTTCGAAATCAAGATATATATATTAGATATGTGTGTAGATTAAAATAAAGTAAAATCATTATTTTAAAATTTTTAAATAAACCTAACATTTCTATAGAATAGTGAAGCTGCTATTTTAAATGTCGGAGTTAGTTTGAAATTGTTTAGATATTTTACCAACATTATTATATAATGAGATAGTATAAAATGAACTTTTTTCTATTACTATTACATCATTACCATGACGTTACAATTACATTAATTAAAATCAGATTGACTATACATTTAATATATATATGTATATACAACTTGATTGGAATGTAAGTTAAACAGAAACTAAGAAATGGTAATATTTCTAACATACTACTACTACTACTACTACTACCCTCACTACTACCACCCTGTCCCTCACCACCACTACTACTATCACCCTGACCCTCACCACCACTACTACTACCACCCTGACCCTCACCACCACCACTACTACTACCATCAACACCACCACTATTACCACCCTGACCCTCACGACCACCACCACTACAACCACCCTGACCCTCACCCCCCCCCCGCCCCACACTTACCCCTAACGTAGAGCCTAGCGGTATGGCTGTAGTATTCGGTATCGGTGACAGCATCGTGAGTCTTACACATGTAGTCACCCACATCAGCGTATATCACAGAGTGAATACGCAGGTTGAAGTCTCCTACGGGTATGTACATAGGTGTGTGTTACCTAGTATAGTGTGGGTGTGTGCGATGTAGCATGTATGGTATGCAGTGCTGTAGTACATGTAGTCTCGAGAGTGGTATGATGTATGGTAGGATGTGTTGTAGGAAGTGTGATATGATGTATGGTATGGTAAGAAGTGTGCTATACCAGCATCGGTGGTACGTGTAGTAGCAAGTAGTGATGTAAATGATGCCAGTCAAATCTAAAGCATGATGCAGTCTCAGTCTCAGTTACCTAAAGTATCAACTCGGCTCGGGCTCGCTTGGCTAGAGTCTCGGCATGGCTCGGGCTCGCTTGGCTAGAGTCTCGGCTCGGGCTCGTTTTTTTTTCCGAAAATGAAAGTCTCGGCTCGGCATCAAAAACCAATAGTCTCGGCACGGCATCATTTACATCCCTAGTAGCAAGTGTGCAAGATGGACTATTGTAGTGCCTGGTTCTAGACATCCATATAGATAGTCATTAAAAACAACTTATTATAAAACAAGTTTCAATAGAGGTATATAGATAGCTATTATTATAAGTAGACGAGGATAGGGCAGATTTAACTATATCAATTATGTATGCAACTAATAAATATTATAAGTTTATTTGAATACACATTACTACCACTATAATTACCATCATTTGAATATAAATTTGTTTTTAATTTTTAATATTTTATTAATCATTTAACTGTTATTATCTCTACTGATTTTTCTACTTTTAAGGCAGTATCCACTCAACTTTATATTAAATTATATTACTCTTTTAAAGTTATTATTTTATATTAATAAAGTTAATTTGACTATTTATAATTAAAATATAAAATTAAATTAATATTATGTTAACATCATATATAACATCATCATAGTGGGGTACTTGAACAAATGTTTATGTCTCTCCGATATTCTTGAATATAGGATATTATTTTATTTAACTAATAATTATTATAATTTTATTTATACGATTAGCAATAGCTACTATTATTATATTATTAGGAATTATGCTTGATAATTTAAATTATCAATATTGAGAAAACGTAATCAGAAAAATAGATAGTATTGAATTATTAGCTATAATGTTAATATTGATTCTTATATATGTATAAGTAAACAAATAATAATATATATAACACATATTTTGTTAATTATTTATTATATTTAAATATGTTCTACATATCCTACAATCTGGAGCAGATTGAACCACTTTTTCATTTACTAAATTAAAAATATATTTACTTAACTAATTATATCTTTATCCTATTTTTTAAAGAATAAGTATTTGCTTATAATTCCTTTTAGAAAATTAGATATAGGTACACCTATATCATAATATATTAGAACATCATGGGGTTAGGCTGCATCACTCTCTCTTATTTGATTATTCAGCACAAGTACTTCATAGATTTAGTACTGGTAATGCATATATATATATATATATATATATAATAAGAGTCTGAATAATTGTATTGATTAAGTTTCCAATTATGGATACGGTAGTTTTACTGAATGGTCTTAACTTTGACTACGATTTATCAACTAGAAATAGCGTAACTCGATGAAGTATTACAAATATATTAACTGAATCATGACACAGATGTATAATAATATAGGTATTGGTTAGTTCCACTAGTCAGTAAGTAAACTAGTGCGATGACGTAACGTGCCTAACTCCTACGATTTGTCACCAGTTGAATATTTTAATAATATATTGTATATTCGTAAAGCCGTACATTAATTAAGAATTAAGAGAATTTCTAAAATGAAGCGATCAACTCGTGCCAAATGAACGGTGTTAAGCACGTTATATCAGCACACATCGGTTTACCGCATCAATACGCATTGGTTGTCTAGGAAGGTTCGCAACACAAACCTGAAGTCGCGCTTCCGAAGTATTTATATCTTTCCGGAGGTGGGTCACTTATAGTTACGTTATTTTTTAACCAGATACCCTATCAATTATTTAATAATTACATATATAACTCTATATATATATATAAAATACCAGTCATTTCATCTATAAAAACCCACCTAGTCCGTAAAATGATATGTTATTTAATACGTATTAGTATTATTGCAATATTTAATATTTAATATATTATAGATGAAGTGACTAAATTAAAACATATATATATATATATATTATCAGATTTAGGCAATTCTAGGATAATTATAGAATACACATTATTGAAATAATTACCCATTTATTACCGTGATAAGTTTCATACGTACTATATAAATAGTAATGTAATAATATTATGACTATATATATATGTAGATACATTATTGAATCGCGTACAAACTTTGCCGACGATGGAAATATCGTTATTATCGAAGGGTTTAATGCGACACTGAAATGTTACGTAATCCTCGTCGAGTTCTGCGACCACATCCTTCGGGTTATTGTAGAACTGATCGCCTGCGCCATTAGCCATGCTTAGCATAGAGCTCACTATCGCTAGCATCGTTAAGGTATCGTACGGCAGGTGGCCTTTATGTAAGCCGTAGACGCGCAGCATGTTTAATTAGGACGATGGTGATGTATTTCAATGATTTATTTTTTATAAAGATAAATAATAATATTTATTTATGCGTATTTATAAATATTATAAAACAAACACGATTTATAAATATCGTAAATTTTAAAACCGTAACAATTTTGTAATAATTAATATTTATATATACAAAATATATATGAAATATATACGTGTATATATATAATTTAAATTATAATCACTACAAATTAATAATAATAATATTATATATTATATATCACAATTTAAATATTAAAATGAAATATTTAATAAATTATATTATTTTTTTAAATTTCGTTCTATTTTTTCTAATAGTAAATCCATTCTAGTTGATAAAATAGGTTGCCCCTTGTAATTCTTTCGACTCAATAACTTTTTATGAGCTTTCTTTTTTTCTTTATATTTATTTAATGCATTTTTCCTTTCTTCATATATTTTTTCATGTTCCTATAATAAGAATAAAATTCAATAATATTAATATTAAATGTATAATATTAATTGTAAAAGATTTATAAAAAATATCAATACCGTTAATAATTTAAAATAGATCTTTCATAAGGAAAATCTAAATTTTTTAAAATATATTACAATGATTTGTATAATACATTGTAAACGATAGTTTATTATTAATATATTTAATTGTAATTGGTATTTTATATCTTAATTTGTACTTAAAATTTCTAGAATTAAATTGAGCCTTCTTTCGTGTAATATCTATTAATTTTGGTATCTATTTTCACAATCAGTCATGATATACCCTTCCATTAATATATGCAATTCTTAATATAAACTATACATCAAAATCTACTCTATTCTCCTCTTAAACCTATTCCACCACACATCTAATTAAATATTTCTTGCATCAATTCATTATTCATATTACTTATGTCTGCATACATTACCTCCGTATCATAATACGAGCTTACTTTTATTTCGTGTCATATTTTAATTATTTCATTCTACCTACTTCCATTAAACATGCATACATTACTCCTATACATGAATATCTTGTCTTGTAAACACCTTTATATCTAATGTCCCAATGCCATAGATTTATAGTTTACCTAGATTGGTAGTCACGTGATTTTTCTTCAACAGACATGATGCCTTGATTTAGGAAACTTAAGATGGCCGACCATCACATATAAAGTATTATTTAATCAAATGTTGCAATTATATTGCAATATAAATATATAATTTAAATAAATTTAAATATTTATTTTTATATAATTGAAACGCACTTTATAAGCATAATTAGAAAATAAATCAAATGTATTTATAAATCAATATTATTTGTTTGAATATTTATTATTAAATGCATTGGTCATATGATGGTGACCATCTTAAGTTTCATAAATCGAGGCAACATGTCTGTTGAAGAATTTTTATATGATTTATCAATTCTCTTAGATATGTGCAAACATGGCATACTTTCCATTAAATACCTGTGTATATGGCCACATTCGCATATTCCTCATTAATTAATCCACTAATCAGATTAATGATTATCTCTCATCACCCGAACATTCACTTAAACATCTATTGGATCTGTCTTATATTCAATACTATTTAGCACACACATATTATTCCTCATAATCTATATTATCTAAATGTACACATTCCCATTCATTATCACCATTACGCCGGGAAACTTACACACATTTAATTACAGATAATGCTGACCAATTGGGTACATTCTCTCAACTCTAAAGAAATGCATATATAGTATAGTAAGATTATCTATACTATCATAACAACCCATGCACGGGCATATCTCTTATATTCCCCTCTCATCTTAAACGTTTACACTGTGTCATATCTATGTATCTTACGCATATATAAATAGATTGTGATAAAAAACGTGACACCTAATGAAATTCTATAATTTTATATCCATGATTAAATTGATTGCATCCAAACCTTATAGGCCAATAAGCTACTATAGAGCTGCCTATGTGGGCGTGTCTAACTATAGTTAGCCACGCCCACATAGGCAACACTATATGAGACTAACTGATTATAATACGGCTGGTATAACAGTGTGCCTATCAGTGTACCTGCTTACAATACCCGCTAACTATATCCAATAACACGTGGACACCTTGTGCTGCTCGCAATCTCTACTGAGTGTGATATTTCCTTGTCTACCCACACATCTAATGATATCTGTTCGAATAAATACCTTCCCTATAATATTTTAAATCTGGTAAAAACGTTCATTACATTTAATTAATCATTTCTAATCTCTAATTTATTTTCAGCCAATTATAAATGATTATAATTCACTATTTCACCATGTTTTCCTATGCGAAGATCGTAATCTATCCAGTGTAGATGTGTAAGTATACTTTAAATATATATACCAACATATATATATATACTAACATAACAATATTACATTAATTTCAAGGCATATCAGCCTTTTTTATATCTCTAAACTTTAGAGTCTAAAGTGTAACCATCTGAGCTAATGCATAACATTAAAAATATATGCAACATTGCCAGTTCTATTACGCCTTAACCACAGTAAGTATACTTGTGGTGTAGCCTATAGGCTTAATAGAACTGGTAATATTGCATATATTTCTAATAGTATGCATTAGATGGTTATACTTTAGATGTGTAAAAAAGGTTGATATGACTTGAGATTATTGTAATATTGTTATGTTGGTGGAGTCATTTTATCCCATCTGAACTTAGATGAATATTTTACTTATAAGCAAATGACTATAATATACCTAAGAATGAGCTTTCATGTTTAGGCTTCCAGGTTTTAATGAGAGTCGGTCATTTTTTTATTCACATTTATATGAGATCAATTCTAAATATTAATATAAGACCTATTTTAGTGTTCCGGATACGGGTTATACCCAACCGAGTGTCAGATGTATTAGCTACCAATGAAGTTTATATATATCAAGCTTTAAAAATGCCCAAAACCTCGCTAATCTAATTAAAGTCTACCCGGATATCATCCTCACTACAGTACATGTAGAATGAAGCTGAGGGTATCGCACTATAATTAACACTATGGTATGCAGACTGCATTATTTTTGTACGCGTTCCAATACTGGTATTTATAAGTGGCATGTATTATTATTGAATGTTTAAACGGAAACTATAATTAATTATTATCTTATATAATATATTTTCTTTCATTTACGTTGAAAAATTCTCTATTTATGGAGTCAATAAACTTATGATAATAATATGTGTAATGTAAAAATTGGTATCATACTCTTATATTATTGTGTACTGTAAGAATTACATTCAAATCTTTTAAATAAATATTATAATATTATTGATTAGATCTAGAATGTATTTTATAAAATAAAAATAAAAAAATAAATTATAATTTGTTAATAATATAAGTATATATATTTAAGGGAAGGTACGTTAAGCTGGATCGTAATTTTAGAATGGAAAAGCCTGGGATGATTCTTAAAAAATGTTAATATAAATTGTTAATTATAATTTTTTTTTTAATTATTGAATTATTAAAATAAGGTGGTATATATAAGGTGGTATATATTATTATTACATATTACATATACAATTTTATTATTATTCTTTTAGACATTTTTCTTAATAAAAAAACAACATGAATCATATTTTTTCAAATATTTCTAGGAATTTGAAAAAAAAAACTAGGAAATATTTTAACATTTTGATTGATATACAATAATTTATAAATATAATGTTATGACAATATATGTTGTATAAAAACTGATTAATGTATAATTTAAATTGCTTTCTATTAATCTTATCTTAATATTTATTTCTTTCCCATACTAATTTTCTAGGAAAAACGCTCTGTAAATAATGTGTGATTCTAATTTTTTTTTCGGATTTGGCTTTTTATATGTACTATCTTAATATATACCCAGGCTTTTTGTATCTATTATATAAAAAAAATGCTCTACGAGCCGGCTTAATGTACATATATCTATGTAATATCATTTTCTAAATGTTAATTAAAAATGTTTTGTAATAAACTTTAAATGTCCTTTACACAAAATAATATTTGTCATGTATTTTCATGTATACTTACCACTCAAAATTCTATATCTCATTGAATAATGGAAATAATTAATTGAAATTTTCAATATAAGTACAATATAAAATATAAAATACTTTTTATTGTTACTAAAAATTATTAAGATTCATTTTTCTTTGTTTATAAATGATAAACAGAACATATATTTATTAACATATATAATACATATGTTAAGCATAGATATGTATTAAAAAACTATTTCATAATAGAATGATATATTATTAAATAATAGAAGAAAAAAAGTATGTGATTACCTATTATTAAATTTGTGTAATTAAATTTACTGTAAGGCTTATAGCTATTTACAGTGTGTATACCTTTTACATTTTATTTGTATGATAATATTATTATAATAAATTTAATGTAATATAAATATATATACATTGATAAATATTTACAAAATATGTACATTTAAACAATTAAGTAAATGATCTAATTTTAACCATTTGTTCTAAATCTTTCTCCCTACTTTT
This sequence comes from Osedax fenrisi, assembly GCA_964019155.1. Classification (NCBI taxonomy): domain Eukaryota; kingdom Metazoa; phylum Annelida; class Polychaeta; order Sabellida; family Siboglinidae; genus Osedax; species Osedax fenrisi. The sequence goes on along the minus strand of OZ025240.1, from coordinate 30,607,496 downwards.
AATCTCCCATTCTTTTTCCGCTTTATGATACGACGACACTTTCTTACTATTTATTTAATAGTAATATGAAATTAGAATATCACGATGCATCATTATATATAGCATTACCTTTCTTTTTGTTCGCTATCTTCTTCAGATTTTATTTTACTCGCGATCTCTTCATCTTTGTAAATTGAAGCAGTCCTAATTATTTTTTTGATAATTTTATGAGCTCATAATAATATTTATATTTAAAAAATGATCTATTATAATAGGGTATAATAGTCTATGTTTTATATAAATATCTCTTTATTATAATTTATTATCATTGGTCCTATTATTATATATTATTCATAAAATACATATAGTTATCATATATATATATATATATATATATATATATATATATATATATATATATATATAAATACAGCATTATACAATTATTCATAATTATATTATATTATTCATTTGTAATAATAGTTTGAATAAAAATAAATTAACTTTATCTTTATATTCAAAATAACTTCACTTGTTCCATATTTCTTATAATATATCAATTATTTTATTTAAATGTATTCATAAGCTGGAAATAAAACTATAGATTATGTTATATATTAGTTAATGATATACATGAAAATTTTCTATGCGTTTTAATAGAAAAACTATTCAAAACATTACGTTTATTATAAAAATATAATAAATAAGTAAATAGTTATTTAGCATACGCTATATTGTAAAATATATATTGTATTACGTCTATATTATTATTAATATTATTATTATTTGAAACATCAATATATGATATTTTTATTATACTAAGGATATTCTTAATATAAGCTTACTCTTAGCTTCTGAATATCCTTCAATTTCTCATATTAAATATTTGGGAAATAAGTATAGATAAACATTCATACATCATAGACATTGTTCATACAGTATAAATGAACCTGCTGGATGTTGCCTTCATATTGTAGGCCTCTTTCTTGAGCACTTTCTTGTAGGAATTCATTACCTTCTGTTTTCTGCTGTCCGCAAACCCTTTCCCTGTGTACGCGTGATAATATCATTAACGGTTCATTATTATCATTAAAGTTAGTGTTACGTTGTAGACATCTGATTTTTAGTAAATATAATATGGTAATTATGATGATGATGATGATGATATAAGTTTTATTAAGCACTAAATAGGGTCATGTAGACCCCTTCGCTCGTGCGGGAAGAAAATAATAATAAGATAATAGTAATACGATAACAATTTAATAATAATATACATTGAATATAACACGGAAATATAAAGAAAATAATAAGTGATATAGAGGAGAGTTATATACTACAGACTGCATTGATATAGTGGAGTGTTATTATGATAAATTACTAATTTATACTTGATAAATATCATATTTAAAAAAAACTATACATTTATATATATATTAATTTTTAAAATTAATATTTAATCGTTACAAGTTTAAATAAATGTTCAATTAAAATTGTTGCTATCAATACAATTAAAATTAATAAACTACACTTTATTATGTACATAGCATACACATATAATATTACTGAAAATATTCACATACAATATCCATTATAAACTAACTTCACACTATAGTATACTACCATTTTCAGTAGTATGATGGTAATGCAATGCATTCAAATATATTATATAATCATATAAAGTAACCTCTAGTTTATATTTGTAATACAATTATTTATTTAAAAATATTTGTCAATTAATAAATATTTGTTACGGTATAAAATTAAGAGGCCCGATATAAATTAATGTATAATGTATAGTGAACTAAAATAATATATTGAATATAAAACATTGTTTACAAGTACTCACTAATATGCGATAATTAATCTAATAAAATAAACTATATTTTATAATGTATTCTAAAATAGTATTAAGTTTGAAATTTTTATAAACTATAATAAACTTCTACTATTATATAAACTATTATAGTAACTATAAGTTATAGTTTAATATTATCATAATATACACTATATAATATAAATTTATTATACATTATACATTATATGATTTATAATATAACTCTATTATAATTAGTTATTATAAACACGAAATTAATATTTGTAATTTGACCATGCCAATCGTACTCAACACAAATGGCATATCAATATTATATAATCCTTATTTTGTACCAATATTAAAAATGAAGTAAATAACATATTTAGTTTTGATCACATGAACAAGTGATTGATCGCTTAACTATTTCTATATGATATACATTTCTATTTATCATACACACATTAAATTAATGATCAATCAGAAGAAGCACGCTCTCGGGCAACTTTTACTTGTATACCTGTTACTAAGTGTGTTACACACTGTGAGTCAAGCTGTATCACTATTTTGTAGGATAATTATTATGAAATATCACATATATGTTATAACATGCTAATTTTCACATTATTTATGCTATAAATAACCACTTATGAATAGCTAAGAATAGATATTCACTGTTCGGATATATATATATATAATAAAAGTAGTATATAAGTATAATCATTATAATAATTCATTTTGTATTAAATAATGTGTTATATGCAAGTAGATCTCAAATGTTGGAGTATAAATAAATGATCGGCTCTCGTTAAAACCATGGATGCCTTAATATGATAGCGGCTTCTAAGGGAAATTAGATCCATAAAACTTCATCTACGTTCCTGGATAGGATGAAAGGACTCCACCAAATAAAATAACAACACTATATATATATATATATAGTATTGTATCATATACCAAAGATTTGAGTTGCAGAGATATAACACTTCCTATCTATGCAATATATTAATATTAACTAATACCATTATAGCAGTAGTATCAATATAACTGAAATAAATACTACAATGTTTTCATTGTTTAATTAATATATTAAAATATATTAAAGTATTTGCAATATAAGATAGATTTTACATGCATCATAGATGTATAACATTTAAAACAAAACTATTATATTGATTTGTTATATATTAGTAATAAGCACATAGTTTTCATCATATAAATAATCATTTTTTATATGATGATTTTTCATACACATTTTTGTACATTTCAAAAGTGTATAGTATGATACGAATTTACATTATAAATAATACATTTTCAGAAAATGTAACCCATGTAGATGGCGCTATTCATATTTTGAATATATAATCGAATTACACTATTTCGTGTAAGTCACTTACTAACTGTTATATCATTCCTTTGACAAATATTTGTATATACTTAGTATGTATTTGTCTGTGTGTTATGATATGGTATACCATAGTATATGGTCCATAGTATAATACTATGATATACCAATGGTATAATACCATAACACAAAACACATACAAATACATTAAAATAAAAGTTAACGAATATCGTATATACTATATATATACTTTCATATATTTAGATAATTCTTATCAGTATGATAACTATGAGCTTTATGATAAGGGGTGTGATTCTAAATTGTAGTATCTTTAAGATAATCTTAAAATGTAAGATAATCTTACATCATCATGATCATTATGTAATACATGGTCACCGTGATGGTGACCACCATCATGGTATAGCTAGCCTAGATTACCATCATGCCATGATGGCATCATGGTGACCATGATCATCATGATGATGCCATCATCATGATGATCATGATGATCATGATCATGGCATGATGGTAAGCTATTATAAAATAGCGCTAAATGTATGGTATTCGATCGGAAACTTAACTAATTAAATACTTTTTTCTTAACATGAAAAACAATTCTGATTCTAATATTAACTGTTACTAATTTTATAATATAAATTAAAATGTTCATACAGAATTCTCCCTCATGCTAATAATTGAAAATGAATTAAAATTATATTATACTATTTATTCATTTAAACCTTCTATTTTATTTCCTTTAAAGTTTTTATATTTGTATGCATTTCTTTCTCGCTTAGAAAGCGTCTTTTTAATTATATTTGACATTGTTTTTTTACTCTTTTAATAATAGTTTGATTAAATTATAAAATTAAATTATTATATTTTTTAAATAATTTATTTACAACTATATTTTACCCTGGTGTTATACAAAACATTATAGTGCCATCTATCGTGTAAACCCTTGATAACGGAAGTAATTAATTCAAATTATTCAAATAATTATTAATAATTTAAATTAAATATATAAAATATATATCTACTTATTAATTATATTACATTATCATTAAGTTAGTAATATATATCAAAATATTTGCTTACAAATTTATTGAACTATACATATTATATAAAATTAATTAGTAATGTTTTTACTATTATCTTTATCTAAATATTATCTATTATTATAATAATTATAAAAATAAATTATATTTTATAATATACTTTATTTTTAATGTATTATTTAAACAATACATTTAATTAATTTCTTCAATCTTTATAATGTTAATATTATTACATATTTATAATTGATAATTTTGTTTAAAATTATATGTATAATAATAAGTATACATATATAAACTCATAATTAAAAAAAATGATTTTTAAATAGTAAATTTAATTTACAATTATCAAATGATTTTATCATGGTTTTTAAATCATTTAATAAATAATTATCATTATCATAATTAATATTATAATGACTATCATTATGTTTTATATATTACATTATTAAATTGATGTGATATTCATTTAATTAAGAGAATGGTTGATTCTGCATAGAATAATTATTATAATAATACTAAGTATTGCGTTCATTTATATCATATAATATAAATTTTATATGTAAATACATATTTATATCAATATGATATTACAATATCATATTGAATATGTACTACATAGATAGGAGGGTGAATACGGAAGGTAGGCAAACATTTAATAACTATAAATAACAAAGTTCACTCGTGGCGCGCAATGCGTGCGTCGAGCTCATTCATTATGCGCTCTAGTGCACACGCACATAAAATATGAATGAGAAACATGTATATATTGAATTATGCCTTTATAAAAACTTACATATACAGCATTAGTATTAATAAATATTTATATATACGATATATTATATATCTTATTATATAGATATTATAGATATATTATATATTTTATATATTATATACACATACAAATACGAGTACCATCCTATTTGCTGATATATATTTGTGGGTTGTTTGATTTAATTGGGTTAGTTTTATTCTTCTTTTTATTTTATTTAATACATTTTTTTTTTAAATATGCCTACTTTGATGCGGAACACTTAATTAGTTATCAACATTTATCACTACTATTTACTAAATAGTATTTAGTATTTAAAATAATATAATAGGTTATTAGTAACTAATAATAATGTATTCACGCGACGCACACCTTGCTCGCCTTGCCGCCACGCGTGAACTTTGCTATTTATAGTTATTTAATTTTGCCTACCATCCGATAGGAGATATATTGTCAACATTTAGAGTGCGCACACAACTTAATGATCATATTATTCATTGAATTCAGTAGATTACTTTTGTTTTATCTACTTGATGTATATTGTACTAAAATTATCAGATATTTATAATATATAATATATAATTCATATATAATAATAGACAGAAACTTATCATTTATTTATTTCTGGTATTTGTATTGAAATACGATATTATCTATTAACATCAATTATAATTATAATATGAAAATATCTATATATTATGGTATTGATAATTATGTTGGTTATATGTAACAGTATAGACAAGGACAGGACATCTGCTAATGCATATGTGAAACTTTTATTTTCTGCTAAAGTAATATTATCGTATTGCATCATTGTTATGGAGTACAAATTTGAATATAATACAAATTACATTGTATGGAAAGTTGACATAAATAATATTAAAAAAAATCTTTCTATTTGAAACTAATTTATAAATAAATTCGTATTTTAATAAAATATTTATATAGAAATACAATTTAAAAATATGATTGCATTTTTATTGATTAAAAGATTAAAATCATTACATATAATCAAATATACCACTAAAAAGTATCAAGCTTGGAGTAAAAAAGGTAACTAATGTGGAGATATCGAGTGGGCGTCCTGTCATTGATATAGCTATACACTTATCTGATAATATCTCTTTTATATGTTTAGAGGTATCATAAAATAACATAAGTTTTGTTAGGTTACATAACTCAACAATATTTATTATGAGATTGTAATGAATCTAAAGTTTAAAAATAAATTATGAGTTATAAATGTATGTTTCTTATTATTATATAATAGATGTAACTATTTTTTATTAAATTTTATGTTTTTTTATTTTTTTAAATATATTACATAATAAGTTATTGTTAAATACACATTTTGCAATAAAAGGCGCTATTAGTGATATTTTTAGAGCAGTTTATACATTTTTGACAGACAATAAAAATATATTATAAATTAATATTTTGTAATACACATGTATTTTATTTTTTTTATTTTTATCGGATTTGAACACGCAACCCTCCCTTTAAATATGATATTATCATTGGTTGAATACCTTTATTATAAAGTTTTTACCAAAGGTTGAAATAAAGTATTTCAACAACGTGTAGATAATAAATATATATATATATATATATATATATATATATATATATATATAATAATAATATAACTATATTATTACCTATTACAGTACAACTAATTAATAAAGTATTAATTATTAATAATAAAATAATGCTAAATATGATATTACCAAATATTTTATACTACATAATAATGATCTCATATTGAATATGATATAGGTAGATGAATTGAAGATTGGACTTTCAATAGGGGGAGTTGTTTTCTAGTCATCATATTCAATACAAATTCAGGTATTTAATTAAAATTTATACAAAAAGTAAAATTTTAAAATTTAAAGTTTAACAATTTTGAATAATAATCAAAAAATGTAAATTAAAATAAGTTATATTATCTAGAAATTCTAGACTAGAATGTATTACTTTGTATGTTATCAAATACTTAAGTTATAATTTAATTATACGTATTTCATAATTATTTACCTAGTATATTTATGTATATATATACATTTACCATTAATGACTCTATTATTAGTTTTATTTCTAAATAATGCGAATATACCCTTATTCAAATTTATATATTATATTGTAGATACATTTATACACATTAATAAACTAATTAGAATAGTATTGGATGATTTTAAACTACTTGTTTATATAATATAATCATACAAATAAATATATTATCATATAAAATGCATATATTATCAATATTTAAAAAATAATTTCTTATTTGTAGAAATATATATTAATTAAAAGTAATAATTTATAAAATATACAAAGTAAGTGTAATAGTAAATAATAATATATTATAGCAAATATATTTTTATCTTACTTTTACATTATCAATTTATTTGGTAAATTAATTCAGTTATATTTAATTATAATTTATTAAAGTTTCCCTTCATTTATTTTACAATAATTTATATTTATAGGTTAAATATTAAACAATATAATCAGTATATTATGAATGTATGGTATAGTATCAATACAATTATACATTTTCTCCAATAATACTTAGATAATTTAAATTTATTCAGTCGTTCATTTTTATGTAATTATATTATTTTTAAAAGCGATGTATTTATATTATAATAATAGTAATATGATTACGATAAAACATAGATATAAATGAAGTATAATAGTAATATTTAATTATCATCAACAAATGATTCGTTAAATTTTACATATAAATGTTATAAAATAAGGCCACATGTAAAATAAGGTACCCATAAGTTGATATCACGTTGAACTACGGCAGTGACATGAGCAGTTCATCGAGTCACCGGTCTACACCGACCCCTCCTAGTGGTGGCAGCACCGACTACTGGCAGAAGAGATGCGTCAACGTAGAGACTGCCATGAAGAGGTTCCACGATAAAGCTCTGGACATACGCGACAAGATTGCCACAGATGTTAGTGCTTCTGCCTTTATTGATGTATTAGTGAGGCTGTTGTCATTCATTATTGGAAATAAGATGTTTGTGTATCATTGCTGTTTTGGAGGTATTGATGCTGATGTCATTGATGTATTAGTGATGTTGCTGATGCTACTGGCATAACTGAATTATATATATATATATATATATATATATATATATATATATATATATATATATATATAGTTTTAGTGTTAATGTAATTACTGTATTATATATAAGATGTTAGAGATTCTCTTATTAAGTTATTGGAGAAATTTTAAATTATATCATAGTAGTAATAATTACTTAATTAATTTTAATTCCATACATACATACATACATAGATACATACATATATATATATACACTACACAGTGTGGATAACACATTTCAAATATGTAAGTATCATAAATAGTAGTATTATCTGATATGTGCATCTGATATATCTACTCTTCAATCAGTGTATATATATTCAATAGATGTATTGTATAGTTAAACCGTTGACCTTAATTATTACCCAGGCACCAATTCTTCAGATGCGCTGTCATTGATATCTAGTCAACTACATGTAGGTACATGGTACACGGGTACTCTAGTAGTGAAGTAACGTCATCGTGTAGTACACGTCACATTACTCTCTATGTATCTATCTCGCGCTCTGTCCAAGGGTACTTGTGCATGTATATATATGCGTTTATGGCGGATCTGTGTTAACACAAACTAGGCCGAAGTACAGTTGATCGCTTACACGCAATAGCATCGCGAGAATCTCCAGTCTCCTCCTCCACACACACCCATCATTGTCATCACGTCACGTGCTTACATGTCACGTGACGTGGATATAGATGTGTATCATTTATGTGAAATATAAGAACGATATTCTAATGCATAGGGATATAAATGGGAAGTGGGCCTACATATGTATACATGTATCTTCAAATGATATACAATTGTATTCTATTTAGAATTATATTTAACACATAGTTTATATATTATACATTAGATAAATATGTTGTTTAATGTATAAACCATACTATATACATATACCGACAGCTACATTAGTAATATACAGATAAGCATATAACATCACTGCCTACGTAATACTGTGTGTGTGTGTGTGTGTGTGTGTGTGTGTGTGTGTGTGTGTGTGTGTGTGTGTGTGTGTGTGTGTGTGTGTGTGTGTGTGTGTGTGTGTGTGTGTGTGTGTGTGTGTGTGTGTGTGTGTGTGTGTGTGTGTGTGTGTGTGTGTGTGTGTGTGTGTGTGTGTGTGTGTGTGTGTGTGCGTGTGTGCGCGCACAGATTAGCTAACACACACGCGCGCGCTTGCTTGATCACATACATTGTGGTGTAGAGCTTCACGGCGCCTGTTTATAATCAAGATTACAATCATTAAACAATGTATCTATTGTACTGAATAGTGTGTGTGTCTGCTCGTATGTGCATGTACGTATGTGTGTGTGTGTGTGTGTGTGTGTGTGTGTGTGTGTGTGTGTGTGTGTGATACGAAGCTCCATGTAGCATACACATACTCACACATCGTAGCTCGGGAGTAATAGTTTAGCCGTACTATCGTGTTATCTGTGTGCTTATCTGTTATCAGTACCCTGCCGCTTAATGTGCCGCCACCACAGCCACTTGTCTAATTATAGATATCTGTGTCGTTATGTTCTCACACTACTGTAGCATACTGTAGTATATGTGTATAGTAATGTATCCACACACACACACATGCACACACACACACACACACACACACACACACACACACACACACACACACACACACACACACACACACACATATACACACACACACACACACATATATATATATACACACACATATATATTACTGTATATTTCATATGCTGCCATATCGAGAATAAATCAAATTCGGTATATAGAGAGGGGGGTGTAGGTATAGGTATATAGAGAGGGGTGGTGTAGGTATAGGTATAATGTTTACACGCGGCCTACACACTACACATGAAGTTCATACGGCGAATACATGCGCTTTGAAGTGCATAGCGCATTTTTAATACTACTCTTATTTACGAGCCCATTAAGATATCGAAACTCTCCGCTAGGTGTCTCTCATAGCGGTCAGCTCCATTAGTACCGCCCCCTGGTTGTAGAGAAACCAATCATTCTCCCCACTCTATCTATCAATAGTCACACTATCTATTATATAAAGTACATATGTATATAGTATATTGTATTAATATACATATCATATGTAATATATATATACCTACCTATATTGATAAGTATACATACCCTATAATGTATCCACACTGGAAACAAGTACACTATACAACGTGTGTGTTGCTATCTGATTCTATGACTCACTCCATACACGCATAGTATCTAGTGAACTAAAGGTCTCCTATGACTCATGCTGTAGTACACGACGCTATGATTCATCCACCAATACATACATTACTTCATATAAGTGTATGAGTCTGAGAATGTATGGGCGATATTTGTTTATATCTTATTATATATATATGTATATACTGTATTTTAAATAAAGGAATCTATTGGAATGCATGATTATACTAGATTAACTTATATTATATTTTATATAGATAAAAAAAAAATTTCTAAGGAAGATATCTGACTATATTTACTATGAGGTGTTGTGTGTTACAAACATACACACATAGACATTGTATGCAATCATATAAAAATTCACTCCTATTATTATAACTGCCTAGTAACCCTGATGTGTATGTATGTTGATATAACATGCATATGCCATCACTGATCACTACTACACATATCTAGTCACTGATACCTTATCTATAGGTATGCATGCCTTATATTGTTTGTATAATCTTAATATAACCTCCTATAATACCATTAAATATACACACAATAAGAAACCATTTTTCTAAGGTCATTCTAAGTTTCGTCTTCCCTTACAATCTTTGATATAAGGCTACAGATCTATAATTCTAATGATATCAAACAAACCCTATAGAGCTATCTCATCATCACTATCATTATTAGAAGCTAAACTTCTTAATCTATATGCATATAAGGATGTGAGATTTGTAACAGGAAAGTTAGTCATTAGATTGACATTCATTCATTAGATTGCGTACATCCAAGGTATGCTTGACCTCTGGTCATTTTCCGACTTTCCAAGCTACACAAATCACGCCCTAAACCACATCGTGCCATAACCCTAAACCTGGCTAGCTTTAACATTACACAATTACACATTGAAATCAATGAAACAATGATATGATATGTGTTATAACAATGATGTATTAGCATATGCAGTAGCATATATAGCTTACGATGTATAGCGTACATAACATAATACATATGTGTAATATACCCAAAGATTATGCCAACCTAATATATAACACTGCATTTAGAATTTAAAACCAACATATCACATTGTTTTGTAGTATTAGAAATGAACACTTTATTATCATAGTATCAATAATAAGTGAGAATTATATTATAAACAACATAATTTTCCTAAATGTCAACCTACATAGATGGGGCTGTATATGTTTAATGTACATTATTGAATTATGAGACTTTGCGTAATGGTTATATCTTTCCTTAGAGAAATCTGAACTACCCCTATAACATATAGACACAATAACAGTAATCAGCATAGCATAGCAAGTACAGCTACTGTACCTACATTAACACATACACACACTGATCAACAGATGAATTTATTAGAGGATCGAACCAATGCTGCAGAGTTGAAATCTGACGAGGCGGAACAAAAGGTTACCTAATACACATGTTGCATAACATTAACATGTGTGTGTGTGTATGTGAGAGTGTTTGTGAGTATTTTGAGAGTGTTTGTGTTTGCATATCACATATACCATATAGTATTGTATTTCAGTATTTGTACACTGTCCAGATAATTCTAAGTGAACCAGCAGGCGAGAGTGTGGGTAGCTGAGTGGGCAAGCTTTGAAGAGTTATTTATTAGCTATCGATATCCATTTTTAATTTCACGCCCTGCTCTCTCTCTTATATAGAAAATGTCCTGAATAACATTGTCCATTGCACATGTCATTTCTCATTACTGTATGGATAGCTAGAAGTATATACATATAACTATACTTCTTTTATATATAAATATGCTTATATATATATATATATATATATATATATATGCATATTTATAACTACATGTTTTCTTTGATATAAATATTTATATAGTGTTTATTGTCATTAATCTAAATATGTCAATGCCTTGATATATGATTTATAATGTTTGGTTTACATTCTATAATGTAAACTTGTATGTGACTACCTACATAATGTCCTTAGTCCATACTATTACCTTTTATAATCGCATATATTATAATGAATTACATACTTACATATATACTTACATATATAATGATAGAGCCTAAGCACAGTACAACTACAACACAATGCAATAGTTTTGCAACTATAATCATAATACTAGATTTGCATGCCAATTATAGATATAATCTAATCATATATAATAGAAAAGTAGACTGTATTGAAATTATATGTTTTTTGAAATAAAGTAATTCATGATTGCATAATTATATATATATATATATATATATATATATATATATATATATTTAGTATTTTATTAATTTTATATCTTAGTATGTTTAAAAATAATACATTTGTTAGTGAATAATTATATTCACTAATTACATTTAATTAACAATAATATTATACCTTTCAATATCATTTTACAATGTTAGCAGATTAGGATATATAATAATGTGACCTTTATTTGACCCGTGCGTTAAACTTGCCCTTGACCTTAGTGTTCTGAACTACGCGACCAGCTGATGAGAACCTCACTAATGCCACCGAGTGATCACCAGAATCAGATGGCGTCCATGATTAAAGATTCTGAAACCAAAGACTCTAGAATTCAGAATCTCTCTGACGACATCATGAACTGGGTTCGTCCTTCGCTCTCTAGATGTTGCATCGTAATCAATGAGTCATCGTAATCAATGAGTCATCGTATCATGAATCACCAGTTAGCAATGATTCACTATGACTCACGTTCATCTCTTACAGGAATCAGCATTCACCGACATGAAAGTCAAAGTGAAGGAATGGGCCACCCACGAATATTCACTGGTTTGCTATTGGTCGTTCCCTCCCTAGTGTACAGAGTTCACTGTTGTAAACAATAGATCCATTAGATAGGTAATAGATAGACAATAGATAGACAATAGATAGGCAATAGATAGGCAATAGATAGGCAATAGATAGGCAATAGATAGACAATAGCTAGGCAATAGATAGGCATTAGATAGGCATTAGATAGGCAATAGATAGGCAATAGATAGCACACACAGAGGTATTAGTAGTAGTCTATGGGTAACATCACTGTAGATTGTTAGTAGTTCTGCTACTGATAATGTTATATAAATAACTAGATCAATGGCTACATATCTCTATGCTTTATTAATTAAAATGCATGTCCGTATATCAATTGATATATTGTGTCAGATTAATCATAGTACACTAGATTCATTATATATATTTATATATATTTATATATATATATACATATATACAAATAAACAAATAGAAATATATGTATGATATTAATTCCTAAATAGATTAAATAGAATATAAACTAAACACTATTGTATATATACTATACACAACATAGTATAGCAAGTATGCGCTACCCACACCTCCGAATATATACATAATAATATTACACATTAAAGTATAGTATGCACCCCCATGTCCATGGCAACTAAAGCGGTAACACACGCCCCCTCATAACTACATCGTTATCACCCCCACCCCCGCCCCCCTTAGAAACAGGAAGAGAACACGATCCTCTGCACAGAGAACGAGAACCTTCAGTCTGAGATATCACGTCTTCGCTACGAGCTCAAGGACAAGGAACGGGTGATACAACAACAGGACGTACTGGTACGCCAGACTCTGCACGAGCAACGAGGCCAAGGTCAGACACCTTGACCTTCCTTGACCTCCATCGGGCGGGCTATATCTATATTGATATATATTATGTGGGTATGATGTTTGTAGCACGGACACACTACCATTATATCTATGTAATGTATCAACTGACCACTGTCCAGCTGAGCAATTGTCCTGCTATAGACATCACACCCTTATAGGCTAAAGTAAACCTACCATGTGTATATGTGTGTAGTAGTTATAGTGTAGTGTAGTAGTTGTCACAATGGTAGGTATCTGCTAGCGTTGGAACTACTCCAGTGGGCTAGTCGTTAATAGTCTTAAGATTTATCTTAGCACAATATTTAACATTATGCAGATAGCTAAAGATTGTTCTATGATTATCATAGGACAACATTTCTTTTTATCAAAATAATTAGCCCAGAGATAGTAATTAGTAGTTATATATTAATTAATTGTCTTATTGATACTGATATTGACATGAAAAGTTGTTTATGTTACTATACATTTTAGTCGGAAAATAGTTTACTTTGAATCATGATCAGTCTAGAGTAGCATATTTACATGTAGAAAAATGGGGCCATTTGTTCTGAGATAATAAATTAAGCTAGGATAATCCTAGGACAATCCTTAGCTATCTCCGCAATATTAACTATTACCTTAGAATAGTGTATGTTCTCAGAACTACTGACTCAGGAGTTCTTACTATTTATAACACCTACCAACTCAAGATTATCTTACAGAGATATGTTGTGTTATAATCAGGTGATAGGCAATGTAATATTAATGAACCTATCACCACTTTACGATAACTTGTTGATCATCATTCTATCGGAATAAATGTTTACTCTTTTATGATATATCAAGTGAACCATATTGTTGATACTCTGGGGTGAAACCCTAAACCTATTGTTACTTAATAACCAATCTATATTATTCATAATTACATTTGAATAGTAAATAAACAACCATTATCTTGAGCACATTTTATTATGATCACTATTTCTATAATTCCTAGATACTTTATTCTATGTAATGTATTAATTACATAATAGTGTATTGATGTTATTATTATATTGTATACAAATGATGTAATCAATCTAAAAATAAAATCACTATCATAAAAATGATAAATAAACACATTCATTTTATATAATTAAAATAGCATTGATCTTTCTGTTCAGTGATTTAATCAATAAATGAATTCATGGTAACCTATAATCAAGTCCATGATAACAATATAGCATTGTTAGTGATTGAGGTGACTGAACAATGCAGGGTCTTTAATGGCCTAATGGTACATAATAAGAAATAGCTTTTGCATGTTTTCTGCATTATTCATATGTTTATGTGTTTATGTGTTTGTGACAATTGTATATATCATTAATAAATATCGGTTACATTATCAAGTGTGTATATGTGAGTGTGGTAATTTATATATTTAAATATATATATGGTATATGTTATAATATTTTAATATTCTTTTATTAAAAATATACTAATTTCGTTATAAATATATTCATTATACTTCCAAATTGTATCAACTATTAAATTGTATTAATCTTATATTGTAATTAATCATAATCTGTATATATTAAAGCCAGGTTTAAACATTAAGTGTTGATAAGTTTAAGTAAGTACAATGGCATACTGTTTAGATAAGATGTAGTAGTAAGTGTAGACAATAATAACTTGAAAGTATTGTTTATGCTGAGGCAAGGTGTAAGGTGAATATTTGCTGGAAAGGCCCGCATTCAAGTTAATATTACCCGCTATATCTAATATATGTGATCTATAAAAAGTGATTATCATTCTCAAGTGTGGCCTAGGATTTAGTCTTAGTTTACTTAGGTAAATGGTATTACAATATTACAATATTATTTATCATTATTATGATCAGATTTATGTTTTTACACCAGGATAATTATAGAAGTAGCTTATCTAGATAATTACCCAATATGTAAATATATAATTGTTGACTTATATATATACTTTATTATAGATTCTATTGAACAATCTACTGATCAATCAAATGGTGATATATACGCGAAGGTCAATAGGTCAATTACCCCTAAACTAGTAAAGCCACCCCTAATGAAAAGACTAGAGAGTGAGTCTTCTCTACTAGATTCTGTGGTTTGTGTGTTTTTATATTATTTAAATTTATATAATAAATATATTTACATATATATATATATATATATGTATATATATATATATATATATATATATATATATATAGTCGTAATATAACCAGTTGGTGGACAATGCAAAATATAATCATTTGGTAACCATTTTTTATAAGATAGCCATGAAGGTGAAAATTTACATACTAATTAATTATGATATACTCTTTGAATATATCTAATTATTTTTTCAAAATAATGAATAATAAAATATATATAAAAATATTGTCTACCAAATAAAAATTATGTATAAGCTAACTATTTTGTTGACAATATTAAGGTATGCATAAAATAATTATTTTGTGGACAATCTGAATTTTAAAGGTTTCGCTCCAACTTTATTATTTTCTGATATATATGTTCTATAATTAATGACAAATGTCATGACCTTTTTATATTTATACATATTAAATTAAATTCGTATATTCAATATAATATTGGATAATTTAAACTATTTTACCTTTTCTATCAATCACGAACATATTATATATGGTTAGTTATATTTAAAAATAACTATATATTATTTATATCATATAATATCTTCATTATATAAAATAAATATGTCTTTTATTTTTATATTATGTTTATATAAGAATTTTTCGGATAATTTAAAAAGCACATGTCACATTTTAATAATTATATTATAATTATTATTATTAAATAATATGTAAGCATAATTATAATATATATTAGATAAATTACTTAGATATAAAAACGGGCTCTATTATAGAATCTATACGAACTAATGTAAATTTTATTTCAAAATAAAAATATGAAATTTTAATTATGAAAATGTATCATATAGTTGGTATTATGATAGCATAAGTTAACTTTAATTATCAAGTATCAATAGATTATTATATTCTTGTGTTTATTTATTAAAATATACATTTTAACATGCATTTTATATTAAAATGAAACTATTGAAATAAGTATAATTATTGATCAATATTATTAATTGAATATATGGATTATGGTCAAAAGCTTCGCGTATTAAATTAGTGGTTCTACAATAGCTTATGATTGGTCATTATAATTAGCGTATGTTTATTTATAGACTATCATACATGCAACGGCTTATAATTACCATATATTTATATATGTGTGTTTTATAAGCTCACTCGGGATGTAATCATTTACAGTAATGCAGCTAAAAAAACCTAAACAATATTAAAATTAACCCAACCAAATCAAACCAAACAAGTGAAAATAACTAAAACTATAAATATTAATGTTTCAACAAACAATCATACGCTATTGTAAATTCAGTAATTCGAATAAACAATTTTGCGGGCGTTCAAATCGCGCATCAATCGCGAAGCTTTTGACCAGGTACCGAATATATATATATATATTCAGGCAGCCGATATAATTAAGAGTTCAATTTGGGCGGTCTTACTAATATATAAGAGCCGCCCAATTAATAAATATATGTCACTAAAGTAAATATGTTACGCTTGATTTCACACGCTAAAATATTCCATACGAGTAACATACATAAACTGCTTTTGTGTATTATATCATATTAAACAAATCCACAAATATATCTTATAATTATATGTATAATAATATAATCCATATATATATATATATCTATAGTTATCCGTTATAGTAATTGTACAATTAAATATTTGTTAATAAATTTGATTTTTTATTATATTTTAATTTATTTAACTATTAGAAATCATTCGATTATTATTCGAATATGTTACGTACACATGAGATCGATATAGTTTTAGAATGTCTGTTTAATTTCAAGTAGAACCAATATATTATATATGTATAATATAATCCATCAATATGTTATCCATTATAGTACCTTATAATTTCTAATAGTACAAATTGAAATTTAATAAAAAATAAAATATTTAATTGTACAGTTGGTACCTGGTCAAAAGCTTCGCGATTGATGCGCAATTTGAATGCCCGCAAAATTGTTTATTCGAATTAGTGAATTTACAATAGCGTATGAATCATACGCCGTATGATTGTTTGTACAAACATTAATATTTTTAGTTTTAGTTATTTTCACTTGTTTGGTTTGGTTTTGTTGGGTTTATTTTTAATATTGCTAGGTTTTTTTAGCTGCATTACATCCCGAGTGAGCCTATAAAACACACACACATGTTAATGATAAGCCGTTGCATGTATGATAGTCTATAAATATACATACGCTAATTATAATGGCCAATCATAAGCTATTGTAAATTCACTAATTCACATAAACAATTTTGCGGGCATTCAAATTGCTCATCAATCGCGAAGCTTTTGACCATAATCCGTACAGTTACTATTAATATTATTATACATGTATAATATATATGTATATAATTATAATATATATTTGTGTTAATATGATAATACACATAAACAACGTATGTATGTTACTCATATGGAATATTTTAGCGTGTGAAAGCGTAACATATATTTACATCGATGGGCGGCTCTTAAATATATCGGTGGTCTGCTTCTCCTGTATCCATATATATTATATGATTATTATAATACCATATCATATTAAATATTGTTAACAATATAATAGTTATACATTATGAAAAATATACAATCAGCATTAGTTAATATAGAAATAAAAGTAATTTAATAAATATAGTTTTAAATAAAATTGCCGTTTGTCCGTTCTAACCAAACAGGGTAGTTTATTTGTAATCTTCGGCGAAAACCATTTTAACATACTTATGTATATTTATAATATGATATTATAATTCATATATTTATTAATATTATAGTAATAAATTATTAATATTTTAAAGTATTAAATAATACTATAATTACTTAATATACTATATTTATTGCTTATAGAAAACTGAAAATTCCAATTATGAAATAACTGCTATACTAATACCGTACACAAAAATATTAATACTACTACTTTAATCCCATGAATACTTTTTTAATATTCTAATCTAAATATTCAAATTGTTTACATCACTACATAATATATATGATGTTAAACACTATTATATAATACATATATATGTAATATTTAAATAATAATTCACTGATAATGCATATTGTATAATTATTTTACATTTGTACGGTATTATCAAAGATTTTCCGAAGGAAAGATATAACACTTACGCGAAATCCTGTAATTCGAATTTGTATACAAAATACCCCAGTGCCACCTAGGAACTATGTGTTGTTTATAATGTAAATTCGTATTTAACTATACACTTTTAAAATGTTAAATAATATGCTTTAAATTAATATTTATATGATGAAAACTAAGTGTTCATTACTAATATATAACAAACAAATATGATATGTATGTTTTAAATACTATAAGTATATATTTAGTGAGTAAAAGCTAATTTATATTGCATGTAATTTAATAGAGCAATGAAAACATTGTTGTATGCAAACAGAGCCGAACCTAAATCTATTTCAGTGATTTCGATACTACTGCTAGCAGCGGTTGGGGATATTACTAAATTACGTTGCATGCATAGGGAGTATTATATCTTTGCTTCGCAAAATCTTTGGTATTATTATCTCGCAGTTTATATTAATACTGTATTGGTATTTAGTAGTTTATAATTCCACATTTACAATTACATATGTATTCTTTATCATTTGTAAATTTCTTCTTAATTATATCTGTTAATTTCACTGTTTAGAGTAGGATAACGCTAAAATTAAAACTTATAAATATCGTAATATATATATTTAATCTATAATATAATATATAATTAACTTTATGATAATAATCTTTTAGAATCAAGTGCAAAACAGAACAGGAGTTATCGAATGGTTTTTATTTAATTATATAATCAATGATATGTGTAATATAATAAAAAATAATTAGTTAAATAATAGAATACCAATAATATCGTGTTAAGTAATTTTGTGGCGAATGATCTCGTGTGAAATGATAATATATATAAATAATTATTTATAAATAGTAGAATTTAAACTACACACGAAATCACCAATCCGTATAATATCATTCCCCATGAAATCACTTCGCACGAGAACACTGGTTACAAAATAATAATATATAATTAATAAACTAATTGTATATAATTATTTAACATCCAATATTCAAATTTTAGATAATAAAATTTTTCATATTAATATCAAAGATTTTTCTAATGAAAGATAGAACACTCAATCGTGTAATTAAATTTTGTATACAAAAACCAACATCACCACATATATAGGTCATTTTTTGGAACTATGTGTTGTTTATAATATAAATTTGTATCAAACTATGCACTTTTAAAATGAAAAATAATATGCTTTTAATTATTATTTTATTAAGTGTTTATTGCTAATATATAGAACTAGGATATGTTGGTTTTAAATCCTATAAATATCTATGTGGCAAGTAAAAGCTAATTTATATTGCAAGTCATTTAATAAGAGTAATGAAAACATTGTAGTATGCAAATTGCGGCAAATCTAAATCGATTTCGATACTGCTGCTAGAAGCGGGATGTATGAATACTAATCATGTTGCGTAGGTAGCGAGTGTTATATCTTTGATTCGCCAAATCTTTGTTAATATCTTTTAAATTATATTATATTTTAGACATGTCAATAATATTTATTTATTAACATTTTGTAATTGAAAATAATAATATTTTAATTAATATTTATTTACATGGTATTTATTTTATTGGTATTGGTGTATTTTTGTATTATTATAAATTTATTAATTTATTTTCAATAATTTAATATTACTTTATTTATTTTGTAATCAGTAGTATCCAATACATATTTTTATGTACAAACATGTACATACAAATATTAAATATGTTTAATAATATGGAATATAATATATAAGATAAAAATATATAATTAATTGCAGGTGATGAATAATTACATTTAAGAAAAGTCTTTTTGGAGTCAAAACAAAAGTGATGTTGGAATATAATACAAATTTGATTGCTGCCGGTATTCAAGGCATACTAATTGAACATGTAGGATAGCAAACTTATGCAATGGTTTGTATTTTAAATTATATAAATTACCTATTTAATCAATTAAATTAATACAGAATGTTGTAAATTTATTTTAAGAATTTTTATAATCAAATTAAAGAGAAATTACTCTAAAGCTATGCCAGTTAAATCACTAAAGATCATGAAGATCCAGAATTCAATAATATTATAACTAAAATCCATGATGGTCAAGACATTATTAAAAAAGATCCTTTATTTAAACATGTTAGTAATTCATTATTAGTATTTATATAAAATAAAAGTTTATTTATATATTTGTTTTAAATATATGTATATTCATTATTTGTTATTAAAATATCATATTCAATTATATATCTAATCAAATGTATTATTCTATTTATTATTCTGTATTATTTCTTTATTAATTTTATTTAATATATATTCATTATTTTTTATTATAATAATATATAATCTTTATAGAATTGATTTAGGAAATTTATTATTAAAGCTTGATTTATCAAATAATATATTTTGATATATAAAAGTAATGATCAGGATTCTATTCTAGAAATCGACTATATGATAAAGTTTGTAACATTTATATATTATCGATTTCAAAATATCAAATTAATGATTAATATTTATAAAATTTTGCTTTGATTAAAAATTGTTCAATTTATTTAATATCTATTAAAAAATTCAAATTTATATACATATGATATTCAAATCGCCATATGACATATTCCATGTAACCTGTAACATTTAATTGTTGATATCCTATCTCATTTCTACACCAACTATTACCTACCTCACTTAATCTCCGTTCACAATCTATAAGCCTCCATTCCAGTAATTGCATGTATTTGTATTTGATTTTCGTATTTGATAAAAACTATATATATGAATTTAATTTATATTTTATGTATAAGTGTTATAAATTATAACTTATTATATCCCAAGCAACCAGTATATTGTTTACAGTTTTTTATCATATCGATTTTCTTTAGATATCAAATAAATTTTAATTAATAGATTTCAATTAATTATTATGCAATCTGGTATAGAGATAGGGATTATTATTTTATGATTTAATATTTAATGTGTTAATATTTGTATTTATATTTGATTCTTTAAGAAAAATGTGTATAATATATTAATTTAATTAACTCACTCTTCGGCTTTCCCAATCCACTCCTCGCTATCTACATTATACTTCTTAAATTTTATCCATGATAAATCTTGCTCCTACAGGATTTTATATACCTATTATTTTAATTATTTAAACAACTAATCTTCCCTTACCGTATACACCCACCTATCTACATTGCTTTAATTAACCTATAAATCTGATATATTCAATATATATCAATCACTAACCATGTAATATCTTTATATATATACCAAAGATTTTCCAAAGGAAAGATATAACACTTACGCGAAATCGTGTTATTCGAATTTGTATACAAAATACCCCAGTGCCACTTATAGCGGGTTACTTTTAGGAACTATGTGTTGTTTATACAATTTTAAAATGTTAAATAATATGCTTTAAATTAATATTTATATGATGAAAACTAAGTGTTCATTACTAACATATAACAAACAAATATGATATGTATGTTTTAAATTCTATAAGTATATATTTAGTAAGTAAAAGCTAATTTATATTGCATGTAATTTAATAGAACAATGAAAACATTGTTGTATGCAAATAGAGCCGAACATAAATCTATTTCAGTGATTTCGATACTACTGCTAGCAGCGGCAGGGGATATTACTAAATTACGTTGCATGCATAGGGAGTGTTATATCTTTGCTTCGCAAAATTTTTGTATATACTCTATATTTTATTTTATTTACTTACAATTTCTACTACATACTTTATATATCTATTTAAAGTCTACAATTTCTATTACGTAATCCAATTTCATGTATTTTATTTTTAATATCAGTAAATTATAATAAATATAATTAATTTCATATTCAATGGATTATTTTTTATATTTATTTTTTAAATAACTTTTGCTCAAATACTTTAGTGAATATATTATATGAATTCAATTGAATTTAATTTATTTATTTGCTACAGTTATTGACTACACCGGCTACGTTATTGACTTTGAAATTATGTGGAGATTATTGTGTTTACAAGAAAGCAAAATATGAAGGTTCATATATTATATATATATATATATATTAAATCTGGGTATATAAATTTATAATATATAAAAATAATTATACAGGATTAAAATAAAGATTTTTTTATTGAACAAGTATAGCCCCATATAGCCCCATATGTAAAAAAAGTTGAAAAGTTTTCATAATATGATTTAGTCTCGATGTTCAAAGGTATAAAAGTTGAATTAATTTGTATTATATTTTATTAATTATATTTTAATATTCTAGAACAATTTGCTGTAACAATGGCAGTATGAACATTTAACTTTGGAATGCAGGCCTATTTAGCTGCATTTGATGGGTTGCTAGGATATTCATTATAATCGGTTGCAGAATATGCAGTACAACAAGACAGATTACGATGCTTGGATGCTACAAAGGTGAAGAAGAAGATGAAACATCAAGAAAATTCATATGCTGCAGGATGTGCAAACATATAATTAAAATAAATTGTATATGTATAATTATATTTTTAATATCATTTATAAATATAATATATACATTAGTAACTATATATAGTGTAAAAATTAATTTTTAAAAAACTTTAAACTTGATTTAGTCAGAATAATTATTTTGTATATCTCATTAACTACATATTGAATATTTTTTCTTTAAATTTCACAATAATAATAAATGAACAGTATAAATTATTATTTCTATATATATGTAGTAAATTAGTGATACATTTTTATTTTATTTGTTAATCATTATTTAAAATAAATATTTATAATAAGATTGTTAAATAATTATTACAAAAACTTTAATATTATAAGTGGATACATTTTGAAAAGATGTTATTTTACATGTAACTAATGAATAGTACCTTTAAACACATATCAATAAACATTTTCTATATAGTATTACTTATTGAAATATATAAGTTTATTAATTTAAATAAAATATATACATGTTGAAAATGAGAAAAATATGTATATTCCACAAATATTTAAAAGTAGCATTGTATAAAATATGGTCTTGTATAGTGTTACGAAATATTATTAAAAAATAAATTGAATCTGTATGCAGATTTAGTGAGAATTTAATACAAAATAAATAATTAATTGATCATCAAAACATTGTTAACCTGAAATGAAAATGGTTTTATATTAGTTTATTACACATAAAGTAAGAACACAGTTGTTTTCGAAACAAGATATATATAATATTAATTAATTAATAAATAATTATAATTGAAGAAAATCAGATTCACTTTATAAGTACGAATTGTGAAGATTTATGGAAATATAATTAATTAAAAGAATTGATAGAATAGCTTCCATTATGGTACATCTGCACCTACATATATAAAATATTAATAGTTAATAGAATTTTATTTGTTTTATATATATGATATGTATGCTAAGTATATAATGAATATGCTTTACAATAATTTCTAGTAAATAGTAAAATTATTATTATTATTTATATTAAAAAATATACCTCCTGAGGGCATCGTAACCAGACCTTCTGTGTTGCATACAACATGTTGCAATCTAACCACTATACTACCAAACCAGTTTTATTAATTATATATAATTACTTATAGTAGTATTAGATTTGATTTAATTATAAATAGAATTAGAATATAATTATATTTCACAAATTTAATAAAGTATTGATAAATTATAGAATTATTCTAAGAATACAAAATAATAGTATGATTATTATTATATATATAGTATTATACTAAGTATATAATATGATAGTTATTAATTATATAATATAAATCGAAAATTATGATGAATAATAACAACTTATTTGAATTTTTTTAAATGCTCAAAATAACCCTACAAAAATATTTTGAAAGGCTTTTCAAAATAAGCTATGTTGAAAGTTGGCACATATTAACTGGTCCAGGGGCTGGTTGCTCTGAGATTGGCCAGAGACAATCCCAACAAGGACAAACCTTATTTATAGATATTATTGGGTTACTCTGGGATTTTGTAAACATATCTTATCCGAGATCAAGCTCAGCAATATTTTTATATTCCTAATCCTTATTTCATTTTTGAATGTTTAAAAATATTCAAAATATAATTATGTACCTAAGTTAAATATTACTTAATTATAATTCGATTATTAAAGGATATACATAAGAATTCTATATAGTTTCGGAAAGCCCATTTAATTTCAAGTATAATCAATAGATAATTAAATGTCTATTATCATAATAGCAGCATAATAATTATGCTTATATTAATTTGTCATGCTCTTATAAGTCTATTAAGCAATTAATAGCAGCATAATAATTGCATAATAGACTTTTAATAGCACCATAATTATTATAATAGCATGACAAATTATCATAATAGCAGCATAATAATTATGCTTATATTAATTTTTCATGCTCTTATAAGTCTATTATGCAATTAATAGCAGCATAATAATTGCATAATAGACTTTTAATAGCACCATCATTATTATAATAGCATGACAAATGAATAGCAGCATAATATAATATTATTAAATATTTAATATTATATTATTTAATAAATATACATTTACAACACAATGTAAACATTCGAGGCTATTATATATATGCTATTATGATAATAATTATCACATAATTAAATTATTATGAGGCTATAATTGTTACCTGGGTTAATTAATTATACTATCATATAGTTTATAATATAAGTACAATTATATAATCAATTCAATATCGAAATAATATTTGTTGAATATTTTATATAATTATAATAGTTTTAAACTAAGTTTATATAATTATAATAATTATAATAAGTATTACTAAGTAATACTATTACTTAAAGTAAATATTAATACAATTTATGTTATTCAGTTGCATACTATTAATTATAATATTACAATTATACAGGATATCTATATAGTTTCTAGATATAATAAATACTATTTGTATGATATGATAACAAAATAAGTACAATTTTATATGAAAAATAATTCTATTCTAATTATATTTATAATTAAACCAAAACTAATACTACTATTAGTAATTATACATAATTAATAAAATCCTATAGGTATACCTATACTATAGTATAGTGGTTAGATTGCTGTATGCAATGCAGAAGGTCTGGCTACGATGCCCTCAGGTGGTATATTTTTTATTTTATAATATATATTTTTTTAATATAAATAATAATACTATTTAACCTATTTACTATTTACCCTATTTAAGTCTTTTAATTAATAAAATCCTATAGGTAGTATAGTGGTTAGATTGCTGTATGCAATGCAGAAGGTCTGGCTACGATGCCCTCAGGTGGTATATTTTTTATTTTATAATATATATTTTTTTAATATAAATAATAATACTATTTAACCTATTTACTATTTACCCTATTTAAGTCTTTTACAAGAAAAAGCATATTCATTATATAATTAGCATACTTATCATATATAAAACAAAACATAAAACAAATAAAATTCCATTCAATATTAATATTATTATTTAATATTTTATTATCATATCTATTAAAAATATTATATATTATGAAATATATTTAACTAGAAATTATTTCGAAACACTAAGTGTGTTCATTATTATATTTTATATTATGTATAAATATATATATATATATAGTATAGGATTATATAGAACCCATATTTCATATTTTAATATTTGATCCTATGTATTATAAATTTAATAAGGACACCTATTTGTTATCCTAAGTACCATCAAATTGTCCAAGTTTTATACAAATATATTTTGAGAGCTACTCGAATGTCCGACGCGAATAAAATTAGCTAAAAATTCCCAGAACAACCCATCCTCTATCTAACCTAGGCTATTTTTTTTGCTGTAATATATGTATTTTTGTCCAGAACAACCCGATTTACTGAGAATTATCCAGAGATTGTCTCTGGATAGTGATAGGAAATATTTTATTTCCAGAGTAACCGGCTCCTGATTATTAAGTATAATAAATCCATTAGTTTATACACAATATTATATTTGAAAGAAGGAGAGGATAATAATGCTGAGATTTATTGTGAACAATAGCCATGTCGAAATATGTGACATTATATATATATATATAATAATTAGGGATGTGTATAATATGTACAGATAATTCTGTATCGGACTGTGTCACAGTCTATAGGCTACAATAATAAGTTTGGCGAATATAAATTCCTATTAAATAATAGCTTGGTATCTATATTTAGAGCGCTAACATTATATATATATATCATTGGTAGGAATACATATGTGTAGAAGGCACATGGATATATATATATATAAATATAGATTATAATAATAAGTAGTTATATATGTATGTAAGCATATAACACCCCCTTTATACATTTATATCTACAAGTCAATAATAAAAGTGGGGATCGTACATTATTGTTAGATCAACGCAGCGCTACGGTTGACGAGGTTTGATTATCTAGATCAGGACCGGGTGTCAACGGACTAGTTGTGAGTGCGATATCCCTGGGATGAGAATGTAATGACACACTACGGAGAGGAATAACTACATCTGAACCGAGTATCGGTGGAGTAGAGGGTAGGGCAAGAGGTCTTGAGTGATTATCTGATGCATCTCGGTGTGTTGGTACTACCTCCTGACAGGGCGTCGACGGGGAAGTAAGGCGGATATCTCATAGATTTCTCCAGAAGGTAGAACAATCCATACTGCGGATGTTGTAACTCCGAAGTTTCATAGCTGGCTTCCATGTCTTTGATATGTGGTCATGCTGGTGAATGTTTGTGAGGGGTGTTATGTTGGACAGGTACAATGAGTCTTGTTTTTTACTAGTGTCGTGTGGTTGACATATTGGATGATAATTTATTCTCATTCGACAAGTCTACGGGGTAGGTGCTAGGTAAAGGGTTTGCTAACTTGTGGCTGTAGAGCAGTTCGGTGGGGCTTTGTGTCGATAATTACTGGTTTAGATCATAGTAGAAGTTTCGACATCTGGAAGTTCTCAGAGATCTTCAAGCTCTGCATGGTTCCTCGGCTAGGCCGTTACTTAGGAAGTGGTATGCCTGCTTGTCCTGTGGTTGAATCCCCATTCGGATGCAAATATTCGGAACGCTTGTGACGAATATAGTCCTCCGTTGTCGCTAAGTAACCGGTCTAGGATACCATGTTTTAGATGATCTACAATGGTTGCGCTGGTGCACTCATAGTGTATATGAATGGGAATTGAGTATAAAAATCAAATATAATGAGGTACGTGATATTGTTATAGTGGACAAAATGTATACTTAGGTATTGCCATGAGTGCGTCAGTGTGTCATATGGCAATAGAGGTTACTTATACAGAAGAAATTAAGGCTTGAAGGGTTTCGTCTCCCGTTTCTAATTTTAAATATTCTATCTTCTGTGTCCCAAACGTCAATGGCTTATCTGGACATCAAGGTCTATGTGTTCACTGGCATCTGTAGGTGAAAATCTATCCGTAGCTCTATTCCTGGCTTTAAAAATATTAGCGTGAAATCTTACTGCTGCACTCGTAGTAGCATTTTTTGGACTCGGGTTGGTGCTGTGAAGAAATATTTCTGGGTGATCATCAGGGATGGGGTCAAATACGTATTTATATTTTGATTTGAATAATTATTCAGTGATGTATTTGTATTTGAGTGTCGTATTTCGTGTATTTGATCTAATATAGTTTCAAATACACTTTTAAAAATATTTTAATTTAATAATTTAATAGAATGTAGAATTTAAACAATTAATTTATGAATGTAAAAAAATTAACAAAATATTTACCATTTATATTAAAGAATACATTTATTAAATAATACAAATAATATAATAGAACAATAATTTTATGAATACTATATAAATAAATTAATATTCTATATAGAATATGTATGTGTTATAAATTATAACTTATAATATCCCAAGCAATCAGTCTATTGTTTACAGTTTTTTATTTTATTGATTTTCTTTAGGAATTAAATATATTAAAATAGATTTCAATTAATTATTATGCAATCTGGTATAGAGATAGAATTATTATTTTATGATTTAATATTTGTATTTTATATTTATATTAGATTCTCTCTCTAGAACTCATATATTATTTATCCATTCATTACTCTAATTCTACGTCTTCTCCTTAATATTTAAAAATTATACCACCTATCTACATTGCTTTAATTAACCTATTAATATCATATATCCAATACATATCAATCACTAACTATGCAATGTCTATATATATATATAATCTAGGGATAAGGATTATTATTTTATATAAAATATAATCATATGATTTAAAATATGATTAAATCAAATGATTTAATATTTAATGTGTTAATATTTGTATTTTGTATTTGTATTTGATATATATTTGTATAAAAATGTAATAAATATTTGTATTTATATTTGTATTTGATAAAGTGTATTTGACCCCAACCCTGGTGATCATCTGCACTTGTGGTCAGACTTAATAATGTGAAACCATTCGATTCCGAATATTACGGCTTACATTTATTTTTCGATATATACATAACGAATCTCAGCGGGGCTGAATATCTTAGATGCGAAGGTGATGGGGATTTCGTCTTGTTGGATGGATGTAGGAGGATGGCGTCAAAGTAATTGTATGAAGCGTCTACTTGAATTGTTATCTTCTTCTTTGTCGCATAATATGATAGAGTAGTATATTTATTCTTCCATGTTATTGAATATATTAGGTATTAGACATCTTTTTTAAGAAGTTAACATAGAAGTATCGTAAGGTGTGACAGTTCTTTATTAAAGGGCCACATGTAGTTCGCGATAACTATGAATTATAATTCATAGGTATCGCGTAATAATTATGATAATGATAATTATCAATGGCTTGCGGAGAATCTTGTGAGGTTATGTGTTGAATTAACTTATCACACTTGGGGTCGGTATGTACGCCATCATTGTTGAAGAGGAGATCATTAGTCATATATATATATATATATATATATATGCATGGATATTTGTGTATACATATAATATATTATATAAAATTATTATATATATATATAAATTGTTGTTATGTATTAATCACTGTCTAAGTTGTGTAATACTAATATATTACACTGTTAAGTTGTGTGTATATATGGGAGTAAAATGTCAAGGCTTATTTACGTTAATTGGTTAGACTTATTCTTCAAGAGATTATATATAGCGGACCACCGCAGATGTCTGAGCGTGGGGCAGTAATGCGAGACGGCAGAAACGTACATTGTACGTGCGTCGTGATACCAGGCACTAGGTGTATATGCGCTGATATTACGTAGATGTACAATATCGACGCATATATATAAATAAAATATATAACATCCCCTCTTCTCCCTATTGGTTATCGAAGAGGGGTTGGGGTCATTCCCTCTTCTCACGTATGGAAGAAGGATATCATGTTGGAGGTGGCCATGGGGATGGCAATACATGCATTGTGTATGGTGCTGTATGGCATCACGGATGTTGGGGGTGATGATGAGGGGGTCACGGATATTGTGGGTGAGATCGAGAGGGTCACGGGTGACGTTGAGAACATATCGGGTATTATGTGTGATGTCGGATGCGTCACAGATGTCGTGGGTGACAGCGGGGGCGTAGCGAATATGTACCTGATATAGTGGGCAAGGGCGAAAGCGTACCGGATGTCGTGGGTAGTGGCTGGGGTGTCACGGAGGTCATGAGTGACGGCGAGGGTGTACAGGATATCATACCGGATGTAGTGGGCAATGGCGAGGACGTAAATAAAATGTTAAACAACATTTTCAGCTCGTCTAGCCGATCTTCATTGTGCCAATCGAAGGAAGGAGTTGGTGTAGGGTTCATGATTGTTTATAGTCATTGGGCGTGGGGGTAGATGTTTCCTAACGTGCTCTCACTGGTTGACGTGGCAGGATGATATTCATTGGACGTGAGGTTGGACGCTTATTGATGTTACGTCAAGGCTTATGTATGTTTATTGGTTATACTTATTCTTCAAGTGATTATACATAGCGGCGGTCCGCTATATATACACAGCCGTCTGCGCGTGGGGGGGGGGGGGGGGTCATGCGAGATGGTAGGAATGTACGTGCATTATGATACCAGGCACTATGCGTATATTCGCTGATATCACGTAGATGTACAATATCGTCGCATATAAATAAATACAATATATAACAATAAGTACAAGGCATTACCTGTTAATATTTAATACATTCAATAATATAATAATCTAAAAATGTTGTTAATATATATGTTATTACATATAAAGGTTAATATATATAGGATGATACGGATGGTAGGTAAAAATTAAATGGCAACATTACGTGGCGCTATTATTTATATTATATATTATAACAGCACAAGGCGTGCTTGTTAAAAAAACGGAAGAATAAAACTAAACAAAATAAATCAAACAACCCACAAATATCAATACGCAAATAGGATGTTACTCGTATGTGTAAATATCATATATATATATTAATACGAATGGTTTATAAATATATTTTTCAAAAGGAATTATTCCATATATACATGTTTCTCATAAAGATTTTATTTTCAGTTTTAGTGGTACATTATACGCTCTTAGAGCGTATAATGAATTAGATTGACATACACCTTGGCCACATTTGTGACATTTGATATTTATAGTTATTTAATGTTTGCCTAACGTCCGTATTCCCATGTATATAATATATATATAGTGGAAGTATATAGTAGTAATTATATTAAAAATGTAAATAAATATAAGGTTGTATACAAATTAAAAAAAAGTATGACAATTTTGTATATCTTATTTAATAAGTTATTATATATTATAAATTATAATTTATAATATAATATATATTATATAATATACCTGGTACTAGGTTAAATATCGTGATTTTTTTAATACTCTATGATATAGTCTATTATAGGAATTATCTTAAAGCAGGCCGCCGATTGTTATTATAATAATGTCAGAGTTCATTATAATGCAGCTAAAAAATACAGAAAAATAAAACAAAACCAAATAAATTAAACAACCCCAAAATAAAAATTGAACTCTAACAATATAATAATAATAATCGGCGGCCTTCTTTGATATTAACGTATCAGACTATATGATAGACTATATCACTGATAGAGTCTATGTCCGTAACATGTTTATTCGAATTATTTAAATTACACGAGTATTCTTATAATATTATATTAATTATATAATGACATGAATACTATATATTTATGTAATTACTAATTCGTATAATGAAGTATGTGGGCTTTTAGTGTGTTGATTATTTTTAAACTATATTTTGACTATAATCATTATAATATAATAATGATTATAATAATAATTATAATAATCCTATTATGCAATGTTATATTTAATTAGTATATTGAATATAACTATCCATATAAAGTTTACAATAACAACTAATAGTATGTGTACTATTAGAAACTACTATTGGTAAAACCCAATTCAATTAAATTAATTATTAATAGAATATTTAAAAATGTTACCTGGTAAAATTTAAAATCTTACATTTTTTTTCTTACACGATAAATTACTTAATAAATTACTTAATACACATGATTATGAATGTATATAATTATATATTTAATTCACAATTACAAATTATTCTATATATTTAAATAGTAAGTATATATTTAACAATCTTAATATATATTTTAAAATTATTAAATTTTAAATATTAAATTGATAAAAATACTTGTATTACCTTAGTATTTATAAATATTTATATTTTAATACACATGATCCACATGATTATGGATATATATAATTATATATTGAATACACAATTAAACATTATTCTATTTAAATGTTAAGTATATATTTAATAATAATCTTAATATATATTTTAAGATTATTAAATTTTAAATATTAAATTTTAAATTAATAAAAATACTTGTATTACCTTAGTATTTATGAATCATTCCATTTATTATTTCAAAATATAATAAAAATAAATAATAAATTTAATAAAATGTATATTTTTTATTAATATAATATTTTATTTTTTTATTTTATATATATGATCCATATGTAATATAAAGTCTAAATCCATCAATTCCCTATAGACATATATCCAACAATACTACGTATTTCATTGAAAATGGTGTGTCTACTAAACAGTTATTTTTATGGATCCAATATATATAGAGTGAAAATTCAATCATTATTTAAACTTACCCATTCTATTGATTTTTAAATTATTAATAAATAATATACAACTTTATTTCCTATATATTAATTATATAATTTTATTATAAGTCAAATTTATACCAAAAGTGATACATTATTGCCCTAAACTATTTGGTGGACACGAAATTGTCCTCCAAATAATCATGTCTACCAAATGATTAATATTATGCAAGAAATGTCAACCAAATCTGGTATGTTCATATATATATATATATATATATATATATATATATATATATATATATATATATATATATATATATGTTATGTATAAGTAACATTAATTTACAAGATACTATATTATTTTGTATTAAGGGCAGGCGTACCTTCGATATTATTTTGTAGTGAATATTTTGTTATATTAAAATGTAATTCATTGTGTTTAAAATGATGTATAATATATCATATACAATTAAACACAAGTGCCTCAAATATGAAGTTTAATTATACACCTATTCAAAATGGTGGGATTTAATAATTAGAAAAAATGCAAGTAAAACTTTAGATACCTATATCTCTGGTGTTTTTTTTGTTGATTTTTTTTTTTAAATGTCTATAACTTGTGAACTCTTATATGAATCTTTATAAAATTGTCTGAGTGTATACCTAATATATGGTTATTATTATATAGGTATGTAAGCTAAAGTAAATACATTAAATTAATATAATTATTTGAAAAATAATAAAAAAAATATTAATACATTTATTTTTAAATAATTGTAATATTATAATTAACTTTTCTTTATTTAATAATACATTTATTATTTTATGATGTACCTATATAACTAGAGATGAAAGTTAGATAGATAATTAAAAATAAATTAGAAACAAATACTCATAAATAAAAAAGATATAACCTGTTAAATAATAGATATTTTTCCCTATTTTTTATATGTAAATGCCATCAAGGTTACTCCGGCCCTTAATATAATGGCCCATCACCATAGGTTTTGTAAAAATAATTTTTAATTTATAAATATTTTAAAATATATAAAAAATAAAAGAAATTAGTTTGAATTTGTTTAATTATATTTCTGATATTTATATATCTTGTATTGAATATTCTAGTTATATATTATACATAATTATTTAAATATATATATATATATATATAAATATTAAAGTTTATATTTAATAATAATGATTATTTAATATAAATATTTTCAAATTAAAATAATATCATAAATAAAAATCCTTAATTATTACCAGTCTCAATTATTGTTAATAATATTATTATTCATAATAAACTTTACACATTTAATTATACTTTATTTCAAATTAATCAACATTGGTGAACATTTTTATTTAGTCATATATTTTCCAATTGAGTTAAATATATATATATATATATACAGTCAAAGCTCGATAACTCAACATTGACGGAACGGAGTTTTCATGTTGAGTTAGCGAAATGTTGAGTTATCGGATGTATAAATTAATGACTTAATTAATGTTTTATTCACATAAATGAATTCAAAATAGTACTCGTATGATAATATAATAATTGTAATTGTATTTTTACGTTTATATATTTATATCCATATATTATTAAATAAAACCATGTTGAATAATGTATATTGAATTATATTTGTTGAGCAATGTAAAAGATACGAATCCAACAACATATGTTTGTGATATTTTGATTTTTCATAAATGTTGAGTTATCGGATGTATATTTACATGTAATGTATAGGCTAGGATTATAAAAACGATGTTGAGTTATATGTATGTTGAGTAATAGGGTTATTGTTAACATGTAAAATATACGAATCCAACCAAATATTTTTTGGATTTTGAGTTATCGGCAATGTTGAGTTATCGGCATGTTGAGTTACAGAGCTTCAACTGTATATATATATATATATATATATATATATATATATATATATATATATATATCTATATAAATACATCTATATAAATATATATAGTTAGATATATAGATATGGTATAAAGTATCTGGTAGTATCTGAAGTATAAGGTATCCGTAATAGTATATAATGACAAAGAGTTGTTCCGTGTAACTCCTAACTCCCATTTCCACCACCAGAGTGAGCTGAACACCGCCATAGACTTGGGATCATCGTCGTCGACATCCGAATGGTACCCCACCGATGGGGATGACAAAGCGGGGGCGGGGTGTGACTCGGATGATTCAGACATTGTCCTAGTGGCCGGAGCCAGAGCTAGCGGTCACTCTCGGTCATCTTCAAGCTCAGAGTCCGACTATCAGAGCATCGATGTGTCCAACGTGAGTCATAACTAGTGGGTAGCCAGACACCGTACACCTACGGTACGGTGGCTGCACTACAGCTTAATTATTCTATATGTCTCTAGATATTATCTAATGTAACACATTTTAAATATTTCTAAAAAATCTTAGAATATTAATACTATTATTAATACTAATATTAATATTAATCTATATCTATGTCATATACAGCTTTTATTAAAATGGTTAAGAACATATATTTATTTATATATATATATATTTAGGTTAGCTGTTCTTCTACGATTACTTCAGTATTAACACTTAATCCTGAAAACCCATACATATATACAGTAACTATTAATGGTAAAATGTTTTAATTTCGAATTATTCTTTGTTTATTTCAATAACATATATTATCATCGAAAATATTATAATTTATTCTTTTGATTAAATATTTTGACTATATATTTACTTAAATAAAATAAAATATCAATCAATCGATAAATACGATCTACTCGCGTCGTACAGAACAAACAGGAAGTGAATCACCAGCCGCCGAAGCTGAAGATACACCGGCGCCACTTCGACACCACCAAAGGCACTGCGAGGGAGTCCACGGCGACCCCTGACCTCTCTATACGGCCGCAATGGTTGACCGGTCTGAACGGTGACCACGTGCTGGCCACTTCGTCCCCTTGTAGACTGCGTAACGATGACGACACTGATGATATGGAAGATGATGAGGTTAGTACAGCAGGAGTTAGAGTATTCATGCTATCCGTACATTTCTGTGTGAATAGGCCTTGCAACAATTTCATATAACAAACACATATTTTTTAAATATGTACGGCAAAAATTAAACATGGTCTATTTTTGTCATGCGAAACCCGTATTTTATAAGCCGAGCATTTTACGGATCGCAAGAATACTCTATTAGGGTTAGACAGTCATCTAGGAGAATCACTTGGATAGCAATCTTTAATATCTATATTTTAATATATGTAGGTGAAAATATAAAAAAAATTCAAAAATATGGCAATTATTAATTAAGTCAATGATTTTATCAAAAAATATTATAATAATTATTTTAATTTCATAATATATTAATTTCATCGAATTAACTTATATTTTTTATTTTTATATATTATAAATATGTGTGTATTGCTAATAATTATTAAATAATAATATAGAATATGGAATATTTTATTATAAAATAGAAAATTTGAGTTTTTATATATATTTAATTGTGGTTTTATTATAACAATTTCTTAAACCAAAAATTAAAACTAATGATATATGAATCAGTAACTTATGCTTATTATATATGAAAGTGTTGCACTAATCTGTTGTTCGATAATGTTATATATATCTAAACTATTAGGAAATATTCATTTGTTTATGAAGTAGTGCATTCTTAGTAAACTAATAGAAAAGCACATGGAAGACTCTTATAATATAAACAACAGTAGCACATACATAGTCATAGTAGCGGTAGCGCCGTATTAACGCGTTATATCTAATTAGATAATAAATAATTAATGAATCATCGTCAATAACGATAACAGACTAATCGCGATTCGTCCAACTGTTTCCTGGAAGAGGACAGCCCTCGCGCCAGCATCAAGAACCCCACTTCCGAGGACGAAGGATCATCTGACGCCGACCGTCCCATCCCCTCGGCCCCGTCGCGAGCCCATAAACTCTCCCCGATAGTGATCGACGACACCGCGCTAGAAGTACCCGTGGCCTCCAAGTATCACGACGACCCGACCTACGACGACCTCTGCAATATCAACGCTTACGCCACGTTGCCTCGACAACTCAGCGATAAGTCCATCAATCAAGGTCATCATATAGCTATTGTATTATAAACTGGCATCAAGAGGTATTTAATTTAACTCATGTAACAAATGTGGTTATCTTTACAATACTCAGTCACACACATTGCAATGTATATTACTATAACATCACTAACTGTTGAACACAGAGCCAACATCAAACGTAGACGCTGATACCCACTTCATGGACAGTCGGCTAGCCGTGAGGAATGCGGCAGATTCATCTTATCACAGCATTTCACCGCTGTCTAAACATCGCAAGTCGTCGTGGGAGAATAGGATTATGGGTAAAGCTGAGGATAACATCTTCTTTTCTAGCCAATCCACGCTCAACAAACGAGGTTATTCTTCTCTCTATGCTAGCTCAAGTATAACGCCTAACTCGTAACCCGTAATCTATATACTTACAATTTTAAATCTTAACACTTAATCTCATTCTTAATTATAATTCTTAAATATTAATTTATTTTATTATTTAAATTATTTACATTGATTATAATTATAATAATAATTATTAATATAAATCAATTAAAATAATGCTTGTCAATTTGAATTATTTATATATAAATATATATTTGTATATATATTATTATATATAAATATATATTATTCCTTCAATTCCTATTATTATATAATTATAAACCACCCATTGTTGTTAGATTCATCACTTCCTGTCACAGACAAACTTTATATTTCATTCAAATATCAAAGTGTCCCAGTCTACACCCATATCAATAAGGTTCGCCTTCACATTACACTGCTATATACCATATAAGGGAATACATATACTACTCACTATTCTACATATTAATGTATTAATCATTTACTAATTCATTATTAATCATTCACTAGCCATGATTATATATGCTAAAGCTATACTCAGTTATAATACTCTATAATTATATCAAGTTTTTTAACATAATATTTCAGTTCTGCCTAATTCAGTTTGATTAGTTTACTCCACCTAAATCAACTATATAAATATTGTATTGATATACAAAATTAATAATTAGCCTGCTTCTAAATAATACAATTTCTATCATATCATAACATCTGTGTATCATATCTTTATCTCTTTACTTCATAATTACATAACAATTATGAGTAATAAACACATGCAATCTACAAATGTGCATACTCACTATTATTATTATTAAATCTCACTTTCGATAATTTTATTTAAAATTTGAATTTTCTGATTAAATTAATTATACTACTACTGCTACTAATAACCAATATACATGCATGTACGTACAATACACATAGAAGATAACACTCATTCATAATGAACGCGTGTCAATATCTATTCACACGAGTGAATAAGTGTTTGTATCGAACACTAACCATCACCTTACAACGAATATAGAAGGTGACCTTGATTCGTAACAACCCGCTGGTGGATGAGGACATGGCCTCTAGTTCCGATGATGAAGACCACGACTACTGCGCCGTACCCCCTTCCACCCTCTCCCCCGAGATGTCTAAACGTGACCCTTTCTCACGAGGTTATCCATCATAACTTCTCGCCTAGTTGTAGTATCAATATTACTCTTATAACAATTATTATTAATATTATTACTATTACTATTATTATTATTGTTATTATTATTTTTATTATTATTTTTATTAATATAATTATTAATATATATATTATTATATTATTATTATTAATATTACTTTTACTATTATTGATCGATTTTCTATTAATTATAAATTTGAAATATGGGCTTAGATTAACTGCAGATATTATTAAAATAAACTAACAATACTATATGAAATAATTAATATATAATTATTTACAGTCACCCTAAACCCGTAAACGAATATTAATCAAATATAGATAATATAATAAACTACACTGTTTGATATATGAGAGCATCGAAATATATGGAAAATCATTGAAAACTAAAAATAAATGTAATAACCTGTTATATTAAGAGGACAAGCGAGCTTGGTTTTATCATAAAAAAATACAAATTTTATTTAAAAAAAATGTTATTCTAAAATATGATTAAATTAATTAATTATATCTTAATATCTTTTACTTATTTACTTTTAAAACGTTGAAGCAAACATATAAAAAATGATATGTTATAGATAATATTGTGTATACTAATTTAGAATTATAGTTAATTACAGTGAAAACCGCTTACTTCGACAGCCACGTACATCGATAATTCGGCTACATCAACATTTCGAGATATTTTTGTTGGATATACACCTATTTACATGTAAATTAATCCGCGTACATCGACAATCCACTTATATCGATAATTCGGCATTATCGACATATTTATAAGGTAATATTTGGAATTGAATCCACTTATATCGACAAATTTGATTATAAAACAAATTATTTACAAATTTTAATTTGTATGAAAAGTATTCCTATCGTATTCATTACTATTTCCCTACTACTCAATATCGTCAGTATATCTATAAATAACTTGATCTTTAATATCTTACGTAATTGGTCAATATTTAGATACGCCTAAAAATATGTATTGTGATATAATTACGTATGTATTATTTCATTTATTAAATTATTGTAACGATGCCAAATCGTAAATTCATTTCTATCGTTGATAAAGCTACTGCTATCAATACTATATAAATAGAAAGGAGAGAAAGATTGTGGCAGAGGAACTGGGTGTTGGATTGTCTACTAGTGTTGGATGGATGAAAGTTGTTATCATATACAAATATCAAAACATTAACATAAGTAAAAAGTAGGAAAGTAACAATGAACTATATAATCCGTAGTCATATATTATTGTGTTAGTAGTGTATAGTACCCTTAATTACTGGCGTCACTATTACGTACTAACACCTATGACTCATCGTGTAGGTATATATTTATATTCAATTTATATCTCAATATCATGTTATCCATTATAAGTAATACTATATATAGTTATATATATTGTATTATAGTACCATATGGCACGGTAATACTATAAACTATTATATGGTATATAAATACATTGCATGGATCAACTCTCTTTATCGAGTACAAGTCGGTGGTGCATTGCATCACCAGATGCAGGTATTTGAGCTCAATTGTAATTAACAATTATTCAAATAGATTTTGGTCATAAGATCAATTGTATCAAAGGCATTGGCGTAACTTGCTAACATGTCGCATCACGAATTGTTATGTCTTTAGTTTCCATTAGGTTTTTTTATTTTTTCTATATCCTATATGTTATATTTAATAAAGTAAATGTAAATGTTTACAAACCAATGATCCAGACGATTATACAAGTATATATGATACCAGTGATATTGTAAATTGTGATAATTTCAATGTACCTAAATTAATATCTATTTATAAAAATTATAACAATTCAAATGAATCTTATAACGATTATGTATCGATTGATAGAAATGTGTTACCGTATGATAATGATATCTTATCTATACCTTCGATTATACGATAACTTACACTCACTGAACATAAAGAAGATGTTAATGAGTATACACATGATCCAATTATTGTAAAAACCAACGTCTGTAGTTTTAAATATGTTACAAGAAATCCAATTGTATATAAGTAGTCATATCAATCACGA
The DNA here is from genome assembly GCA_964019155.1 of Osedax fenrisi. Classification (NCBI taxonomy): domain Eukaryota; kingdom Metazoa; phylum Annelida; class Polychaeta; order Sabellida; family Siboglinidae; genus Osedax; species Osedax fenrisi. Next base: position 30,566,590 of record OZ025240.1, on the reverse strand, counting down.
TAACAGTAATATAAATACAGGTATATGCACAATACAATCACATATTGATAATATACACTTAAATAAAATACAATCCGCTAAACAACATCGCTTACAAAATATTGTTAGTTTATATATAAACTTTTTATTAAATACATATTTATTATTTAATAAACATATAATTAAACCTTTTTTATTATTATATTATATGCATATATTATATTATTACATAAAATGAATTATAAATAAACTAATGCGTTATACATCATTAGGGATACGTCCCTATCGCTCATATCGACAATCCGCCTATATCGACATTTTTGGAGCTTACACAACCATGTCGATGTAAGCGGCTTTCACTGTATATTTAATTCCTAATAAATAATGAATATTCTATTGACAACATTTTGAAAAATATTATTACCTGTTATATTACTTTATTTATTTATAATTGAAATGTATATATATATATTAGTATACTAATATTGTTTATATACAGTTATAACTGCCTGTGTGGCTCAGTTGGCTAAGGCGTCAGACACACAAGCAGTAGGACATGAGCTCGAGCCTTGTCCGGACCATTAATTAATTTTATAAAGATGGGTCTTAAAATATTATTTAGAAGTGATCTTATATAATTGTGTATAAATAAATGATCGGCTCTCGTTAAAACCCACTTCGAAGGGACATTAGAGCCATATATGGTTATAAGTGAAAACTTCATCTAAGTTCCTGGATGGGATGAAAGGACTCCACCAAATAAAAATAACAATATATATATATATATATATATATATATATATATATAAAGGTTTCACTACATATAATCAATATAACAGTACATTAATATTCAAGTGTTTTGATCAATGTATTATTATAAAAATTATGCCATTATATTATATATTAACTTATATGCAACTTTGTATATTTTATAATTATGATTCATATGCATATTGATAATAAATATGTACTTATATTAATATTAGTTTTTGTAGCTTATAGCTATCATAATATTATATATAATTTGTTTTACAAAGTTTAGTTAAAATATAAAGTAAAATAATAAATAAAATATATATTTTTATTTTGAAATCAATTTTCTAAGAACTTGAGTAAAAAGATAAATTTATTTTTGTATTACATAAATAAAAATGATCAATTCTATTTTGGATTTTATACAAATATTCATTAATAAGTCAACTCTTAAGTATACTCTAAGTATTATACTACAACTCCTTGATTTTACTTTTATTAATTTTAATCTTATAAAATTATAAAGCACATATTTATTCACAACAAATTTTAAATAAAATTAAAAATAAATAAAGCAGGTTTTAAATATTAAAAAATAGAATAATTCTGTATAATACAAAACAAAATATATTTCAAACTATTTAGGATAAAGTGGTTTGAATTTTGTATAATATATCTTAATTTATCTATCTCTTACATGTACAATTTAATAAAAACAATATAAATCTATTTATAGAACGAACACCAATTGATAATATATTTAAATAATAATATGATACATTTTAAATATATATTACATCAAAAATATTTTATAAATAAACAAACCAATAATAATGTATACTTATTATTCATAATTTGTATTAATAATTAATTATTAATTCTATATTTGTATAGTATATTTAAAAAAATATATATTTAAAACCTCATATTCTATGAATGAAAACATATTATATAATTAACATGTTACCAATGACACAATTATGAAATATAAAATAATAGATTTCTATCAAAATATATTTGTTATACTTTATTTTTTAAATCAACCAATATATTTTATTAATTATTTAATGTATTTTATATATTAACTGTTCTATTATTTATTTTATTTTAATTTTGTTATAATTTATCAAATTTAATGTGGTACAATTATTTATAATTCTAAAACCTATATCATTATTATTATTATTATTATTATTATCAATTTTAGATAATTAAATAATGCTATTTGTAAATGACTAATTTCAAAATGTAATTTATATTACAGACAATAAAAACACTTATAAAGTAACATTTCACAGTATACACATACTTCATTCCTACAGCATTCCTTTCCCGTACCAGTAGCGATTACGCCCTACCACCCGATGAAAATGGGGAAAGCTCCAGTTCCGACCCCTATCAAATACCAATCCCTAATCTAACCCTACTACAGGAAAAGGTTTATTGTGATTCGAATAGTAAAACTCTCTATTATATAATGTATAGTTGTAATGTATAAAGTGCATCGTTTTATTATATTATCATATCGAAACGTAAAAGTAATTATATTGAATGTGCACTTAATTTATCGCATCGTTTCATGTTATGATGTATGGCCGGGTGATAAATAATATGCATTCATCATACGTGTGATGCAATAAGATAGACAGGGTGAATATCACCAGTTATCTGAACTACTATAATATATATATATATATATATATATATATATATATACGGTATATTATATATACTATATTGCATTGAATTATATCGACTATATTTATTAAGTTTTAAGTTTGAGAACACTTTCACATATCTTGTTGATACGTCATCGCTATCTTTATTATCATCCGGCTTCACATTAACATCATGGTAGTCTCTTGTTCATTATCTTTATTATCAGTTGGCTTCAAATTAACACCATGGTAGTCTCTTCCTCATTATCCTCGGGTATATTCCGCTGTGCAGTACATACAGATATCTAAATGTTAGAGTAAATATAGAGTGAACATACACCTATGTATAGGTATGGGTACCTATACATTACTAAACTATATCTAATGTACTGGATGGGATGAAAGGACTTCACCAAAATAAATATACTAATGGAACCTCTAATTTCCACCTCCCCTCGTTCCCGATCATATTACCACCTTACCTAATAACGCCGATACGCCGCGACCATTACGCTATGTCCTATGAGCACATGACCTTCACATGCAGGTGTACGTGAAGAACAGCGGCTACCTACTGAAGCTAGGCAGCAGGGTGACAGGCTGGAAGAGGAGGTACTTCACCCTAGACGAGGACACTATCGTCTACAGTAAATCTCACGTTTGTACCACCACCACCAGCACAGTCTGCATAGCTATGCGGTTATCGTGTGGTAGGAAACGTGATACTTTCGCGTGTTTATATGTGAAACATTGGGAATAGGCTATTTTTTAAAGGCTAATATATTTTTAGTTATGATAATTTTTTTATAATTTTGTTTGTATATATCAATAATACTTACAGTTACATTATATTTACTATTGATTATTATGTAGTATAAACTTTTCCTATATAACCATTTTTTAAATGTTTTTTTTTTAAATACTTAAAAATATATTATAAATAAGAAAATAAGTAATTAGGTGTAATGCTAAACATGTAACTAGGTATAAACTTACGCGATTAACACAAATAAAAGTTCCGTTTAGATATCATAATAATCCTGGACGTTATATTCATTTAGTATAATGCATGTTTATAAGAATGCAACATTTTAATAAAACACAATTCAATTATAAACAATAGTGATATAATATTGAAAATAGTCAATACATTAACATACAAACAAACAAAATGCCTAATAATTTCCCTATAAGTAAAACTATTGAATACTGTTGAAATTGTAACCTAGGGTAGTCATATTGTTTACATAGCTTGTATCACTTGTATATCTGTATTGTGACTATTAGTAGTATCGATACTATAACAACTATCCTATCTTCCTTATCAGATTCCATTGAAGAAAGTGAAGTCTGAATCTAAGATAATGCTAGATGAACATTGCAGTATTAAAAGAAATGAAGACTTATTAACATTTCAGGTAACAGCAACATTAATCATGAATATTTGTAAATATCCATTTATATATATATATATATATATATTTATGTATATATATATATTTATGAATATATTTATAAGATATCACTTAAATAACAATATATATATATATATATATATATATATATATATATATATATATATATATATATATATATATATATATGTATATAAGTATATTGAATATATATATATATATATGTATATAAGTATATTGAGATATATCCATAGATATATTTATAACTTAAATTTTATCTTATGGATTTAACTAATTTAAAAGGACTAATTTAATTTTCTAATACTTATACCATATTTATATATATATAGATTTATTTATACTTCTTTATACAATAAAATATCAACACATGCAATTTATATTCAAAAATAATATATGCTTGTCTATATATTAATATTAAATTGGTTACATATATATAAAAAAAAACATCATTGTATACATTATTTCAATATCTTTTATATCTAACTTTTAATAATAGAATACTAATAATATGCAATGAATATAAATCACAGTGAATAAATTACTTATGAATCAAATAAGGGTAATGATTTAAAATTAAATTTAGTATATCGATGTACAAATTATATCCATATAGGGTATATGAAAATGTAGTATATCATTTCACCTGTGAGTAATAATACACCGAAGTACAATCACTGTTCTCCGATGTTTAAAACCAGTGCAGTAGTCATATAGCGTTTAACATATTAACCTATTACTAAAGCCTAAGCCATCCATGCGAACAATCGTTTGTTTATACATCAAATATATTAGATATTAAGGATATTCGCACATGGTTTTTCGAGTTTGTAATATTTACTTGAAGTATGGCCTCGTCAAGATTTACCGATATACACTATAGCCACACACCTACACACACCTCCACACACCTCCACACACCTCCACACACCTCCACTCACCTCCACACACCTCCACACACCTACACACACCTCCACACACCTCCACACACCTATACACACCTCCACACACTGAACAGATTCACACTCCTAAGAAAACATACTACCTGACTGCGAACACCGAAGCAGAACTAGAGAACTGGGTATCAGGTAATAGCAGCGTTGCATAATAGTTATGATGTAATAGGCGCGTCGTGATGATGACGTAACACTAACACGGCTTACTGTCAATCACTGCAGCGATCTCCAACAATCTGAGGACTAAGAACCCTTCCGAAGACAAACAGAACAGGGAGATTCTCAGCGCCTCTCTGTTGATGGTTCTTATCCAACATGCCCACCTACTATTATGTAGTAGTTGTAGTAGTAGACATGAGAGTTAACCACGCCTCCTTCCACCCACCAGACTAAACTAGGTCGCAGTACGCAATGCTGGGCGGTTCTACAGAATGCATTGCTGATCTTCTACAAGAATAAGCTAAACATGGTCAGTAGTAGTATAGAGTGATACAGCTATATAAACATAGCTAGCATTGTATCGTATTCCCGTATAACACCATCATCGCTATGTCCTACACTAATGTCCTCCTATGCGATACCAGTCTTAGATAATGAGGCTTCTGCTTTACACTATCAATGTAAATACTTATTATCCACTGGTTGTTATACTTGAGAACCAGTGTTCACACATATCGGTATCCTAGGAATAATACTTAATATACATGATGTACACCATACTAACTCTACTATCTGATGCTATATGTGCTATTATCCTATTATCGATAAAATAGTATACTTATATATTTAATTATCTTTTTATTTTCTACCATACCTATTTACTAAACATATTCAATTATGTTTTATTTACTAATGTCACACTTGAATATATTCTCATATATCACTCTTTCAATATCTATCATTTGTAATATATTCACACCTCCCACACCTTCTCACGTGTTGAGGACAATATGTTAACACCATTGTTCAGTTTACTATTAAAAACATTTACTTTACAAGTAATATCTATATTTATAGGTAATAAATGCAGTAGTATTTTAATATCTTATAACTATGCTTACGAATGCACTTATTAACATAAATATTCTCATTAAAATATAATAATATACTATATATATATATACATATAATTGCATAAAATATCTACATTTACATACTAATATATAAGTACATACACACATATAAACACACACGCCTATATACGTATAACACAACCACAACACATCGATGTCACACTGTATACAGCAACCATGTCCCTAGATCCCTATTGGTCAGCTGTCGTTGAACGGCACCCTAATAGAAGAGGTCACCGATCAGATAACCCCCGACCCCGTCGTACCCGACCCCTCGACGACCCCAGCACAACCCAGTGGTATAGGCTCGTTCACGCTAGCCATAAGATCCTGTACCTCTCAGGATGCCACCTATCTGCTGCTCACTAATAAATTTGAACGCGTTAGTACATATTAGCTTTATTACTTATAATATTATTATAAGTACATTTTTTAAACAAAATGTCAATACTCACTGTCCCCTTAATATTTATAAGTTATAAATTATTTTAATTTTAAAAATAAATATTTAACTTTGAAAATCGATTATTAAATAAAGTTATATTTTATCCGGTGATATTAAAGTTTCATAAACAGAATAATCGGGTAATATTTATATTAGATAAATAAAACATTTATTTTTATTTATACTTTACGTAGTTATTTCTTAATTTATTTTTTTTCTTCAAATATTCAATATTTAAATTTAATCACAATTTTTGATAATGAAAATAAATTATTTTTAGTTTTTAGATATTTAAAAAAAACTTATTTTATAAATTATAATTTCTTTTTAAATCTATATAATATAAAATAATTTAAAAAAAATAAAATAAAATATTCAATCTTGAATTATTTAATCATTTTTAGTATGCTTATTTCTCCACATTTTTAAATTACAATTAAAAAAGAGCGCCGTGATAGATATTACATTGATGCAACATGAAACTTGCAATGTTGATATTCCTCAGATATATGCCACACTTAATGCATGTAATAGAAGTTAATTATAATATATGATTTATATTCATTAATAGTAATTTATTTATTAATCATGACCTATGCTTGAATACCGATAGCGGATCAATTTAACCGATTAGTTATGTTAACAGTGATGTAATAATGATTGTTGTACTATATGTAGGATGCCTGGATGTATCACTTGAAGATAGCCTCGAGCAGGGAGAAATCCAACATCGGCACTCCTTTCGAACAACAAATCTCTAAATTGAGAGCCATCGATGATCCTGGTTAGATATTCTGGAATATTCTATTTATATTTCATAATATTATGTAATACAAACTGTAAATACCTTGTAACAGACTTTGATTCAATATTATCATTTTGAATGAATTTTAATATACATGATAGTTGTATTCGAGATATTCTTAATTGTAAATGACATATATTTTATGATATATATATATATATATATATATATTAAATATATCAATTATAATCAAATATAATTCAAAAATAAATACAGATCATAATTTAAATATGTTACAAATTATTTAAATATCTATCATATCTAAAATAAATCTTACTGGATATTGTATATAAGATAATCGTCATACTTTCTTGATTATACAGTTGGACCTTAAGTTATGTGGTATGATTAATTAAAAGCTAATTTATTGCTTACAATCTTTAATTTAGGTTAATGTAGTCTATAAAACTTTGCTAACTTTACAGATTATACCCACATGTATGCATCTCTCTCTACTCATTACATTATACTATAATGGCTTAGATTATTATCTTTTATTATCTATTTATTTAATATGCTATTATAGTATTGCTATAATATCTCAAATGTTATTGGAAATTTTATTCTACTGAATGTATTATTTTATATAGTTATTTATATATATATATATATGCTTTTATATACTTTTATATATAATTAACTGAATATTTATGCTTTTTTCATCTTCTATATTCATTCTTTATTTTTAAAAGTTCTTATTTTATATAAGCAAATATGTGAAATATATAATCTAATCATATTAATAAATATTAACTAATTTGATCGCAAAAATGTTGTGAAAATATTGATTTATTTATTTTTAATAAAATATTATGAACACCAGGTATATATTTATACAATCAAATTAAAAATTTGCTTTTTATCTTTCTAATAGACAATATAATATTAAAATAAAAACCAATTGAGAATATAGGAGCAACCATAGAATTTATTATAATTATTAATCAAAATTAAGTAATAAATTCAAAGACATCGATAATTATAATTTGTAATTATATTATATAAAATATCAATTTTAAGAGCCTACATATATTAAATGCATTTAAATACACGCATTGTTATATAATATTGAATACGGTGTCTGTAGCTAGCGCATTCTGGAAGCATCCGGTTCTATTGTACTTCCAGGAACCATTACATCAGTCACTGACCACTCTTCCCAGCGATGAACTCATGAATAATGCTGTGGAAATGTCAAAGGTCAATTCTAACATAGTTCAACGTAATATACGTTTATACAAAATATTCTTACGTTTATATAATAAAAGAATGTGTATTACTAATATAAAATATAATTATTATAACATAATTAAATAATTAATTAATGAATTATTATATAAAATGGTAGTCTTTAATTTTATTATAAATATATAATTTTTTTTAATATAATTAATATAAAATTATTAATAACCATATTGAATGAATATTATTGATTACTTTCATGTAAATAAATAAAACTAATTATCTATTATATAATATTCACTATATCTACTATCCACTATTTTATAGGTTAATTTTTAGTTTCATAGTACTGGTACATTATTACATATTGAATTGCTAATACTTTATTCCCCTAAATATTAACCCGCAACCCTCTTCCACTCCCCCACAGATAATCTACCACTTCACGTCTACGTCCGTTGGTCAGCGGCCTACATCCGCAGTGGTCAAGGAGATTCACACCCTTTTCGATCTTGTCCTTCAGGATATATCGTCTCCTTCGGCCGCTATTTCGGAGTTGTTCGCTCAACTCATCAAAATCACATCTCCTCACGACGTCGACGCCCCTACGATCGCGTCTGTCAATCAACTGCCGTGGACGAGTCATCGCAGTCTTAATGTCAAGGTCGACGACAGTTATTTAGTTTTTTAGATCATTTTAATATGGTGTAATTGTACTTCTGAATATTTATTAAATTATTATTACGTGGAAAATGCTCACTTATTTAAATAATAATAATTAAAAACTATAAAATTACTTATTATTATTTATATTTAGCATTTTATATCCAAATTAACCAAATTATAGTATGGAAATAAGAGGTTACTAATATATTTCACGAGTTCGTAAAATTATTGTCATTTTAATTTTATATTAAATATAAAAATTATATTTGAGAGTTAAATAGTAATATCAATAGATATGATAATGTAAACTTATATAATGTACTATTTTTATAAAAGTTAAATAAAAAAAATATTACATAATTTAATATTATAAATAAGTAGTTAATTTTAAAATATACGAGAGGTTAATATTTATGTAGTCAAAATAGTTATATTGAGTTATATAGTGAATATTACCGTGGTCACTGTTAGCTATTAAGATTTAATAATAAACCTCGTACAAATCACTAGTTCATTATCTGGGTGACAACAATAGTTATATCCTAATCTTAAGCCATTTAGAAATAAACAGCTTTAGAATAATTGTTATTGTTAAATTATATATATATATATATTATAGAATTACACACTTCTAATTAATATTATGATATTATAATATAACAGACATTTACTCCTATAGGAACATTCTACAATTGTGGTAGAGTATTACGCGCATAAATAATTGTATAACCTAATGTTCGTAGCGATTGTGTTAAATAACCACATTGTATCGTATTCTACATCATGCAGTACAGCAGCAGCACTATTTAGTGCGAATACTATTTAATATTAAAGTACAAGTACTCTAATAAATGCGACTGAAATAAACGCAAATACTATTAAATATTTCATAAAACAAAATTGTAAGTTCTATTATAGATTATTAGAGAGCCGGCGTAATGATTAGCTGTAATACTCTCGCCCTACACCTCATACACTAACCACCACCTACACTAATCGTAGAAGTTATTCTGCGGCAGTGACTCGCTATTCAACTCGTCCTCCTCATCGGCTGCCCCGACGCGGTCCGGCATCGAGAGTAGCTCCAGTTCCACGATCGTGAATCATTCAGATGACGACGACGACACGGCTTCCATCGCGTCTAGGTACACGTGCACCCGTCTTAAACTGATTACATCTCTTAGGGTGTGCTTTATGTAGCAGTAAAGTTGCCAGTTGATACGTTACGTGTATATATGTAATGGTAGACTGACCACATTCCATACTACAACAATCACAACCTAATTACAATTTTACAATTATAACTCACCATTGTAGTTTAATTTTCCTAATTTTAATATTTTAATTTCCTAATATCGCCGAGCCTAAAACTTTATAATTTTCATCTCTCAACCGCGAACTTACTTTTCATTTCTTGCGATGAATTATTCGTTATCTATTACCTCTAAATTCTGAAATCTTTACGTCATCTCGGAATGCCTGAATATTAATTACGCCTCGCATCGTATACACACACTCACGACCTCTAAACACGGAGATAGAGTGACCTCTAAACGCGTCGCTCTCACCTCTAGATTGAACCCCGGTAAGTCGATGATGATACAAGCATGGCGACTACTGTCCCTAGCGCTGTGGACGTTCGTTCCGGCTTCGGATGATATCCTGTGGCTGCTGAAACAACATCTTAACACTCATTCCGATGTATTGTTAGTCATCGTACTATTACATCATACTATTACATCATATTATTACATCATACTATTACATCATACTATTACATCATAGTATTACATCATATTATTACATCATAATCATTACATAATACTATTACATCATACTATTACATCATACTATTATATCATACTATTATATCATAATCATTGTCGTCGTAGTAGTGGTTAGGCTATTGCTATCATCCATGTTGTGTATCGTTATAATATGTATTCTAAGTATTATTAGATACAGTATATGTGATGAGATATGTTCTATTATATTAATATTAATATTAAATAATTATTAAATTTTGAATCAATAATATTATCAATATTTTACAACAACAAAATATATATTTTCATTAAATTAATTCCACTAAATAATTAATTTATACACATATTTTCCATATATTAGAAATCTTTTTATTTACCTAATATTTATATATATTTTTAAATTTTTAAATTAATTTAATTTTTAATATTATTTTTAAGATTTAATTTCTAAAAAGTGTAAATTGGAATATTTATTTAATTCATTATTTGATAGTTTTTTTATATAGTTTCAAATATTGATGATAATAATTACATAATACATTAGTGAATCATATTATATAATTAAAGATTAAATATTCTATTTACTTATACATAAGCATGTAAACTATAATATTGTATAGTTATATACATATGAGAATATTATTAATTTATTATTAAATATATATTATTATAAGTTAATTTGGTTACTTTTATTATATAATTAAATAAATTTTCTTATTTGTGTAGTTTATTTCAAATTTTCTGTAATTAGAATGTTTTAAATATGTTATATAATAAATGTATGTTTAATTATATTAAATGTATTTATGTTCCTATTTATAATAAGATTGTTACTTAATAAAATTATATTTTGTTTATACTTTATTTGATGACATATTTTATAAATATAAATAAAAGATAATTATCAACAATAATACTTATTATCATATCTATTTAAATAACCATCCCGTAGTTTAATTATCTAGTGTTATTGTTATATTAGTTATATAAGTATACAATGTATTAATATACACATACATTTCACGTAATTTTCAATATAGAATCTATTTCACAGCATTAAAGTCAGGTAACTACTAATATACTAACACTATTACTACTACCACCACTACTACTACTACTATCACTACATTTACTACTACAATTAACCAGCAATTGACACCACGCTTTATCATTGCCTACACACAGATACACATACCACCATACCTACAGTATCACTACTAATGGTACAACACTCTACTAACACACATAACACTCGAGGTATTGGATGGATTGTTATACATACATGCACACACACACATACACACACACGCACACATACACAAGCACACACACGCACGTGCACACACTCATTCACATACATACATACATACACGCACTCGCATACACGCACACACACATGCACGCACATTTACACACATACATGCACTCACACACACACACACACACACACGCGCGTACGCACGCACTAGAATGCAATTACAATAATCAATTGGATGGAAACTTGATGATGTTAATGAAAAGCAACACCTCCGTATAGAATATGTGTACAGTGTTCTAAGATTGCCTGTAATCACTGGTGTCATTCTCATTTTGTAATCTTATTACTATTTATTAACGAGCATAGTAAATAGGCTTATACAAATTAAATATTTATTTATTAGGCTTGCATTTTTGTATATTTTAATTATCTCAAGTTTTGTGAACATTTATTTTTATTATATTATGAAATTTATACAGTTTATTTATAATAATTAATTTAAAAACAATTAATTTACCTAACATTTTTATAATCATATATTTAATTTGTTGTCAATTATTTTTAATATATATTATGAATAAATATAAAATTATAAGTAATATTAAAATGAGCGTCCAAATAATGTAAAATAAATAATAACTTGCAGAGTACGAAAATATAATATATTTAAACTTGAATAACAAACATTTATAAATACTTCTATATATATATAAATATATATTTAATATGTTATAGAAATAATTATTTATTTTAATTTTGCATGATTTAAATATTATATGTATTGGTAGAATGATACATATCAATTCTCATTTATATGGTTACATTAGTGATAGAGATATATACTAAATCTGTGAAATGCACTTTATTTAATATGTAAGCGAATTTATCTGCGATAAAGATTAATTAAAAAAATCATATTTCCATAAGTAAAGGTTACTCATGTATAACTGAATGTAGGCCTTATTAATGAGAGTTGCTATATATTCATATTTATAAGATGGAATGGTAGATTTAATATATATATATATATATATATATATATATATATATTTCATTATTATTAATAAAAATATTATACTAATATCATTATTATTAATACACAAGCTAAACATATGTTTTATCTTTATATTTTATACAGTTATGCACATATACCCATACACATACACACATATATATACACATATATGCATATATATATATATTCTGATATACGAGAGAAAGTTCGGTATTGATGACATAACGGCACCCTCGCTATATAACCCCACCATATAACCCCATCACCATCACCACCACCGCCTCCATCTTATCATCGGCATTACTATCATGATCGCTATACTAGTTCTAATCAATAGCCCCCTCACACACCCGCCACCACCTCGCTCAGAACTGAGATCTCTGAATACGCTGCCTTCTGCCAGCGAGCGATGGCGAGAACGGAGGCCGGAGGTCAACGAGACACACGACCTTCACAGATGGAGGTCGTCTCGTTGGTGATGAGTAACGCCTGCAAACATTCTCAGCCTCTCAGCATCCCCGTACACTTTCTTAACTCGGGTTATCAGGTAAGTCTCCCCCTCCCCAATTGTGAGAGGTACGTCCCCCCCACCCCTCCCTCGTGAGAGGTACGTCTACCCCTCCTGAAACCTCAGTTGTGAGAGAGCTACGTCATTTTTATTCCATTTCACCATTGTATATAATAATAATAATAATATTTATTAGAAGAATTTTTTTTGTTTTCTTTTTCGTTTTCAAGTTTATAATATTAATATACCTTTTCCTATTAAAGGGCTTCAAAATAATATAGAATAATTTCTGTTTTCACCCCATATAAATTAGTATTAAGTAATACACATTTTTTTGTTTAATTTTTGTTGGATTTGATCATCAATGCACAAATTTATTATTTTATATTTATTTGGATTAAATATATAATATTATTTATATATATATATATATTGTTTTATTTGAAGATTTATACTCAAAATGAATATCCATTGAATACGCGTATCAATAATATTACCACCACATGCCACTAACCGACAACTAGCGATGATGAGATAACACCTATCTTCCTCTTCTTCCTCTTTCTTCTACTCCTCAGAGGTAGCCTATCAGCCCATCATATACCAAACATATGTATTTCTATTTTCGATTATTTTACACTATATTGTATTTCTACTTTAGTTTATTATTCATTTATTTGAAGGGACTCTGTAAAACATTTACATTATTCATTTTAATTTCGTATTATTTGTTTATTTCAAAACATATGCGATATCATTAGCTAATAATTCAACTTTAAACTTTCGGATAAAAAAATCAATTAATAAATAAATAATAAATGTAGTTATTATGTGTATATAAATATCACCAATAACCAGTTTCCATGCTTGATTCGCTAACGTGTGCGTAATGCTTATGTCAACACACGTCATACATACAGGTGATAAGTTTCGACGGAGCTACCACAGTGTCCGACTTCATTAGGACACTGTCGCGACAGATCGCGGTCAGACCCAGCAAATACTCGGGCTTCCAGTTGTTCACCGACGACCCTCTGGCTTCGGCTTCCGGAGGTCAAGGTGAAGCCGAACATTGCCTCGACATCAATCTCAAGGTCATTACTACGATGCCATCGTTATCTCTATATATATATATTACTGGTATTATATATTACGGAAGTGTTTTATGTATAACTAAAATCACTCTATCTATATGGCTACATTATAATAATCTATCTTAATAATCATTAAAATATTTATAATATTATTTATAATATTTATTGAATTACATATATAACGGATACAAATTCCCCCCTCAAGAAGTCATAGACTTGTACATGTTATAAATAACTGTTAGGGGACCAGGACAATATTAAACACATAAGTAACCTTTATTTCTTGTATTTTGATAGATAATTTTTTAATTTCTTAATAAACCCAAGATAATAAAACTACCTGGAATCAAACCCGGTACCTGTCGCTCTTTAGAAAATGACTGTTCCACTGTACTAATAGCAAGCTATTAGCCTAGTGGAATAAGCTATAAGCTAATAGTAGAATATAGTACCACAACAGTATACTTTTATAGTTGTAGCTTTAATACATTGCTGTTACACTGTCATAGTTATGTGATGTGATTTCGAAATGGGAGCAAACCTACAGTAAGAATGAGACGACGAATAAAGGCAGAACCGTTAAACTGACCTTCAAGAATAGGTAATATTTGTACGCGCATCATGACCTCTAAAAGTTAATGTTAAGTGTTTTTCACGTACGATATCATTGTTATCAAGTGATTTAGTATAACTAGTATCTCTGATTACATATGATGTGATGTATTGCAAATAAATAAAAAATTAATATATGAGAAATCTTAATAAATTAACATTATTAGAATTATTTATAAATATATTCATATTAATAATCAAACATATAGAATACTAATTATAATATAATAATTATTTATATATTTATTTATGTACATTCAAAAAATAATCTATACTATTATAAATTGGTATATTTTATATTTATTTTTAATATATATTAAATATATATTATACAACTTCTCACATTTATAGTGTTTTTATTTACCTAATATCAACATTAAATTGTAATGTATGTGTGTATTTAATACATATTTTATACACACTGTATATATATATATATATATATATAGTTATGTGTTTATGTATGGCTACATTCTTGCGTTACCTAATCTTTCATCACATAATCATCACGCCGCTAATACGCATTGAAGATTATATTTTGCTGAGTCGAGTGCCCTGGAAACTGACTACGAAAGACGACTGCTCTGCTATCAGATGAACAGCGAAGTGATCAGCGGCAGATTCCCCATCACTCCCGATCTCGCCGCAGAACTCTCCGCTCTCATGGCACAGGTCTCATTGCATAACTGTTACGTAACTACTACGTAACTATTAGCCTATCTTATTACCCAGGCTGGCGAATATTTATTTTAATTCATTACAATTTGGTAAATTCTTTATGTAATCATATATGATGTTGACTTATAAGTCTACGATATTATCATATCATATGTATATTAGTAGTCTGTATATTATAGCCTATATCTAGAATACACAGAGACTACTACAACAACATAGTATGATGTATACATATAGCATTAGTTCTCTTTCATCTATATATATATGGCCTATATATATATATATATATATATATATACACATATATAATAAATATGACATCTAACAACTTGTTTACATAACAAAACTAAACACGCAAGCAGTTGCACCCCCCGCATTCACTGCTATCCCCGCCCACTCCCCCTCCGTCATCATTCAGTGATCCGTTCGTGGCAACTGGCACTGCACTAAAGGAATGCTTCCCCCGTCATCTCCCCCTCCTACTGCCCCACTCCTCCCCCCCTCTCCACCCCTCCACCACTACTACACTGCCAACGTTGCGTGTACGCCAATCAATCAACTCTCTCGCTCGATCTCTCTCCATCTCTCTCTCTCTCGTTATTCAGTCTACCTATATCTCTAGCCCCCCGCCCCTCCCCCCTCTCTCTCTCGTACGCTAGGTCACCTTAGCCGTCGGTAGAGGTCGTTGTAGTCAACTGTTACGCAAGCGCCTACGTCATCGTATCGATGATCGATCAGTAGGGTGTCCCCCCTGCCCCCCGGCTATTATGTAATCGGGCAGCTTTCACACCCCTCGCGCTTCTTACATAAGCGTCTACTACCTACGTAAAGCTTATACAGTGCTTACTAACTGCTTACTAGTGCACACGTAAGCGCGTCTAGTAACATCTACAGTAGCCGTGTTGTATTCACCTGTTCATCTGTCCACCTGTTGATGTATCTTTCCCATAACTATAGCTTCTACCATCACCACTATCATCACCACAGCCATCATCAATATCACCATCACTACTACTTTTATGTCATAAATGTGTATTATTATCATTAATTAACAAACAATGATAGTATGATTATCACCACTACAAATATATAGGAATACTAATATATTTGCGTTTACGTTTTGTTCACGATAATTACATAATTATAGGTATTCAGTTCTATTTATATGGCTAGATCTGGTTGTAAATGCGTACATGTTATATATATTTATATGGGTAGACCTGGTTGTAAATGTGTAAATGTTATTTATCATATCATATGTAGATAATCTACACACTAGTTTAAACTTATTAGATTTTCAATTATTATAAAAATAACAATTTAGCATATAAAATAATTTATTAAATCAATTAACATATTTACAACTTTAAGACTCACATTCTATTAATATTATAAATATTTGTAACCACTAATATTTTATATTTATTAATATTTATTATACAATTATATTTTATAGATTATATTAATTATTGGGATCCTTAACTATTAGAACAATTTTAGGTGTTTAAATATATATATATATATATATTTGTAATTTAATAATTAAAAATATATTATTAATAATTGAGTATTATTTAATTTATTTTTAATATTAGAGATACCCTTATGGAAATTCAGAATACAATCTATTATATTAAAAAAATTATTTCAAATATTAAAAATTGATTTTATTATTTGTTATTTAGATATTTAATATGTAATTTATACATTATATAATATTAAAGTATGTAATTATTATATGATAATTATTCATTATAAGCTATAATACACAATTGGAATATACCTTATACATATATATATATATATATATAAATTTAAAGAAATTTATCTTACATGTAATTATTTTGTTAATAATATTATATAATATTTATTTATGGTAATAGTATCAAGTTATATATTATTCAATAAATATTAATTATATAATTAATTGAATAGATTGAGTTTGGAGATCACAGACCTAAAACAGGAGCATTCGAAGAGCAAAGTCAATCAAAGGTCATACAGAAGGTGATTTCAAAATTCTATCCACTGCATTACACATGCAGTAGTGATATTCCATTGAGGTTTTTATTTTAGATTTATTCAGTTAACTGAGACATCAAATTTCACTGATCAACAAAAATATATACTGTAAAATGTTATGTAATAAATTGAATGATTTTAAATATAAAATTGTAAGTATCAAATAATTCATCTATAAATATTTATTTAAATCTAATGATATGCAAATATATTTATTAGTATTGACTTAGTAATATAAATATATTTTAATTATATTCATTATTTATAATTTTAAAAATAAACTATAATTATAATGTTATTATTATATATATATATATTATAATAGAATATCACAATTAATAGATTTAAGGAAATGAGTCTAAACAATATCTGAAAATAAGTTATAACTCGTATTATATTAGTTTAGAAAATATTGAAATTGATTTAAAGATAATACTTACAGTGAATGGATTATTAGATAATATCAACATAATACTTATAGTTATTAATGGATAATTAGATAATAACACATATAGCCTATCGTAAACTAATGGCGTATATTCAAGAAATAGATATCTGATTTAATCTTTAGTTTAATTTTAATTTTTAGTAGTAGTAGTAATATTAAAAGATATATCAATAATTATAAACTTAGTTAGAACTATGAGAGAACTACTACTACTTGAATGAGAGAACTCTCATTAATTATTAAATTAATTCATTTCATTAATACATTTCACTTAAAAATTATGCACAACAAAATAAATAATACCAATAATATTCTAGTATATTTTGTATTAAATATTAACAACATATGATCAAAATACATATCAGTTATATTGATAACATAGATTATATAATATATAATAAACACATCTTCGTATATAAAAGTATAATTTATTATGAGATATTTATGTTTATAAGTTCTATTATCTAGGACAGGTAATTCTCAACATATACATACTCAATTAAGACATTAATACCACATTTGTATAACTCAAACCTTAAATCCTATGTAAAAAATTATATTAAATACTATAATTATATATATATATATATAAATATAGTACCTTATTCCAGCATTTAGTACTATCATATTCCAATAGTATTATCATTACATTAAGATATGTCCCCTCTAAACCTATTAATGAGGTGCTACCACCCACCCCGCTATAGGGACATTCAGTGCTCTATCCTCGAGAAGTGGTGCTCCCTGAAAACAGTCAGACCCTCGCAGTGCAGTAACACCTACCTTCGCGTGTTGAGGAAGTGGCCTTTCTTTGGATCGCGCTTGTTTCACGTTACGGTTAGTTCCATCTGCTCCGCCCCCTTTTTATCAAACTGCCAATTTCCTAAATATTTAGATGTACAATTCTTAAATGTAAACCATATTTCCTAAATTCTAATATTTAATTCATATATAGTTTCATAACATAATTACTATAATTACTATAATACATATATATATATATATATATATATATATATATATATATATATAAATATATATATATGATATATTATATATATTTATTTTACTATTCCATAAATCAAATTTACGATTGTAAGATAATTATTATAACAATGGTTATAGAAAGTTATGTAGATGAAACTTCAAAGTGAATGTAGTTAGCCTATAAATCACATTTAATGCTTGATGTAATAAGAAATAAATAATTTTAACAAAGAACTATTGTAAGTGACTCACTTAAATTGGCTAACACTTGCAAATTACTCTTGCAATACCAATTAAAATATTAGACTTATAATCGCTAACTAATGCAATAGTTTACTGATTAATCCTTAAATTATTCAGAGCGAATAGAATTAGCCAATCGGAACACTTCTATTAATGTCATGTATCCCGAATAAGGACATCGGGAAATTATTGTCAAGTATAAATCATTTTTTGTTATGATTTTATATTATTTTTTGTTTCGTTTCGTCGAGTTTTATTACGCTAAACTATCTATCTATCTATCGTATAGCATAATCTCCGCTATAACAGTTAACACCGCTATTCTCATCATTCACTAGATGTCGCTGTCTGAAGAATCTGACCTCGATGACACCTCGGACACGGATGCAGCGACCCCGTCAGGTGAAGGTCGTCCCTTGACCACTCTGTCCGCGTGGCTAGCGGTCAAAGATAAGTGCATCTCTCTTCTCGATTACAATAACTTGGTTAGTGAGATTACTTGGTGTTTGTCTATCGCATGTTTCTCTGCCTTATATAATCTATCTACCTATTATCGTAACATATATGTTATCTATTTATCAGCTAATATATATATATATATATATATATATATATAAATTTATATATATATAAGTGATATAGATGGACCCTTACAATGTGTTTGTTGCCTTATATATGTTATTTACTTATAGGAAATATATTGAATATATTTTCACAAATTTCCTCTCAATTTCTTTAGTTTTCAATTAATATATGAGAACATTTTAGTTTGTCATTATATTATTGACTACATATATGCATATATATATATATATATATATATATATATATATATTATTTAAAAACTATAACATAAGGTGTACACTATAATATTGTTAATTATCATCACAATTTACATTTATTTATGTTGTAATACTCAGTGTAATTTATAAATTTCAAGGACAAATTTATCATAAAATCTTACAATTAAATTGCTATATTATTATGTTTAATTCTATTTTAGTGCATTTGTTAATGAAGCATAATATATAATTCAATTTGTTTAATTTAAGATTTTCTTTGTAGTAATATTATTACAGCTATAGCTAATTATATCTATAATGTAATTTATAAAGTTCAATGAAAAATTTAATTATGTCATCAAATACAACATTATCATAAAATCTGATAATTAAATTACTATATTATTATGTTGAATTCTATATTTAGAGCATTTTGTAATTAGTCATATTATATAATTCAATATTGATTAATTTAAGATTTTTCTTTTTATAAATATTATGACAGCTATAAATAAATTATATAATAACTAATTTATATTTATTAAATATATAAATATATATTTTTTTGTTTGGTGGAGTTCTTTCAACCCATCCAGGAACTTAGATAAATATTTCACTTATAACCATATATGGCTCTAATGTCCCTTCGAAGCCGCTCTCGTATTAAGGCATCCATGTTTTTAACATGAGCCTATCATTTATTTATACACAATTATATAAGATCACTTCTAAATGATATTTTAAGACCAATTTTATAAATTAATTGATGGTCCGGATGAGGCTCGAAACCGTGTCCTACTGCTTGTGTATCTGACGCCTTAGCCACTGAGCCATACAGGCAGTTTTAAATATATATATATTTATTTATATATTTAATTTAAATTAGTGATAATATAATTGTAGATATAATTATCTATAGCTGTCATAATATTGATATGAAGAAAAATCTTATATTGAATTAAAATAATATTGAATTATAATATGCTTTATTAACAATGCACTCAATATTGAATTCAACATAATAATATAGTAATTTGATTGTTATATTTTATGATAATTCGTTCATATATGATATATTTCAATTTTACTTGATTTTATAAATACATGCATGTATGTATACATATATATATTATATTTTATCTGTTATTAAAAATTATATTATATAATAATAATAATAATAATAATAATAATAATAATAATAATAATAATAATAATAATAATAATAATAATAATAATAATAATAATAATAATAATAATAATAATAATAATAATAATAATAATAATAATAATAAATATTGTACAATAAATATATATATATATATATTTAATATAATATATAATTTTTTGAATACTAAATATTCAGACTAGTCATCTTGACAGATGTTAACAAGTAAAATGTCACTTATTTACATGTTTTTTATGATATTTTCTTCCACCATGTTCTTCCAGCATGCACTCATATGCCAACATGCATTCTACTTTTTATAACTTTCTTCACAGAAATATAAACTGCAGAGTTAACATTTTGTATGTTTACATGTAAATACTATTTCTAAAAGATACTATTAAGCTATACATTTTAGTTAATTATAAGTTATACTTATAGATAGATAGATAGATAATAGTTTATTGAATAGATTCAAAACTATGGTAACAATAATTAATAATGACAGAAATATATAAATAATAGTAAACAAATATAAATAAGTTGTGATTTACACACATTGTAAGTAAATAAAATAATAATTAGAACATTCATTGTAATAATAGATATATTCGTGAAATAATAACATCTATATATATATATATATTGATCTATTATATAATATGTGAATATATGAATAAGATACTTGCAATTGATAATATATTAGCTCTAACTATATCAGTAAACGTATTAACATAATTATAATGTAAATAGGTATGATATAGTATTGAAAAAATACTGATTATCACATACATTTATTTTTATAAAAAAATATATTCATATTATTTTAATTATAGATAAAATATGAAATTAAACATAATAATTATTGTAACATGTATATATGTAAATATATATTAAACTATTATAAATGTATATTTATATGCAATACATATTGTAAATATTCATAAATTCCATTTTGTGTTCCAATTATATGCAATACATATATTAAATAATGTTTTTATGTGTTATCTGATGAGCATATGTATGGAATATGCATATATGAAATTCTACTGGTATTACATGTATATAACAAAATATATATTAATATTTATAATATAACAAGATACTTAATAATATAGTTTTAATATAGCATATTAAATATAATTACTAATTATTAATTATCAACTTTTTAAATATCTGTAAACATTTAAATATATATATGGGATTAAATGTAAATATATGAATTTAAAATATACCAATCTAAAAATTGATATTAATTTAGATACATTATTTAAACAAATATACTGATAAGTTTTGAAAAAATTAATTTTAACTAAATATTACCCAATAGTAATTTTAATAAATAGAATAATTTATTATTAAAATATGAATTATATTTTTTAATATATATTATTTTATATATGCATTGTAATCAAAAGTAATTTATGAATATTTACAAATATATATACAGTCAAAGCTCGATAACTCAACATTGGCGGGACGGAGTTTTCATGTTGAGTTAGCGAGTATGTTGAGTTATCGGATGTATAAATTAATGACTTAATTAATGTTTTGTTCACATAAATGCATTCAAAATAGTACTCGTATGATAATATAATAATTGTAATTGTATTTTTACGTTTATATATTTATATCCATATATTATTAAATAAAACCATGTTGAATAATGTATGTTGAATTATATTTGTTGAGCAATGTAGTTTTATTACATGTAAAAGATACGAATCCAACAACATATGTTTGTGATATTTTGATTTTTCTACACATTGTGTAGTGTACTTAATTAAATGATAACTATACCAACAATGTTAGGGGTAAAGTTACAATTTCAATTACATGCTCATGTTTTAATTAATTTATTCAATAACTATATAATATAGGAAGAATCTATTATAATATTCCTAAAATAATTATTTTAGGAATATTTACAATTTACCAAACATTATACTTATAAATTATTTCTTGTGTAAAATGTAGTATAATTCATAAACTTGATTCTTAGAAATTGTCTAAAACTAGAAACATGTTATAGTTTAAAACACACATTATTACATGGGTAAGTTTTTGATGTCGGTAATTAAAAAAAATAACAACAATATAAACCTAAATTAAATCATCTTAAATTCATGTTAACCTTATGTTATGAGCATATCTCTGTGATATACTACCAGCATTGTTTGTGTACACTTTTCAGGTATATACCACCTATAGGTATGTTAGTGTGCCGCCTTCACAGGGTGTATTATTATATAGGAAGAACTAGTAACCTTGTAGTTGTATGAACCAAACAAATAGTGTACCTAATAAGAATATATTAATAATTCAATATTTACTATAATATTTATAGTGTTTTTACATATATCTATAAATATAATATTCATGAATGTATATATATATATATATATATATATATATATATATATATATATATATATATATATATATATAAATATATTTAAAAATAATACTATTTATTTATTGACCCACATGCACACAATTATCATAATAAATAGCAAATGGATACAATGGACCCTCAATAAGTCATAGACCTGTATATGTTATACATAACTGTGGTGGTCTATAGACCTCTATAGAATAATACAACTAAGTAATATTTTATTATTATTGTTTGATTTCTCATATCATAAGTTTTTGTAAATACAATAATTTAAATATATATGATATCATACACATGTGAATATAAACTCATTCTATAGACTATAATGAACTATAGAAGATACATATATTATCTAAATACAGTAGAAACTAAAGTGAACAAAAAAGTAGTGTCTATAAGATGAGATCAGTAACACCTATAGTAGTAGGATTATCTCTCCAGTGTGTCTATGTAGTCACGTGACTACATGTCATCACGTGACTAAAGGTCAACACGTGACTACACGTGTCAACACGTGACTACACATAGGAGGGCATGCCAGTGTAATAGAACAGGATTATGTGTTTTCATGTATGTGGTGTATTTACATGTGCGCCACTCTCGGGTGTGTGTGTGTATACTAATATACTGTATACTAATGTTTTAAGTTATATATCAAAAATTGAATATATATGTGAAATATATGTGTAAGTATAATACATACTATGTAAGCATATGTATGTATATATATATGTGTGTGTTTGTTTGTGTATGTGTATGTGCGTGTGCGTGTGTGTATATGTATGTGAATTAATAAAGCTATATGTAAACCATGTTAAGTATTAACCTACAGCTAGTAGTATTACTAATTACTACATGAAACATGAAATATTCATATAAAGTTGAATTAAATATGATTCCAGGTAACGAACTCATTACAGTGTGTATACATAGTATGTATGTATATATACCCTACAGGGTATTCTCGCTGACTTGTATTAAAGATGTTGCTAATCAATTTCCTTAGGAAAATGTTTGAATGTACAAATCTATATACATATATATATATATATATATATATATATATATATATATATATATATATATAATAGAAACACAAACAGTAATACTTGGGGTCTAGTCTTGTCCGGACAATTAAAATAGCTCTTAAAATAATATTTATAAGTGATATTATAATAACTATATATACTATAATGATCGGCTCTTGTTAAAACCATAGATGTCTTAACATGAAAGTGTGTTCGAATGGACATTAGAGCCATATATGGTTATAAGTGAAAAACTGCATCAAAGTTCCTGGAAGGGATGAAAGGACTCCAACAAATAAAAATAACAATAACAATATATACATGATATATGTATAATATATTTATAATTTTTTTATTAAATAAGTATATATATATATATATTAATATCCAACATTTAGGAATACTTATATTTAATGAACGTATTAAAAGACAAAGAAGAATCAATATTAGCTTTAACTTTTCAATGTAAATATTCTTCTCCACTCTATTGACACAGTAACTCTCTCTCTCTCTCTCACAGACTGCTGCTGCTGCTAGTCATATCAGCTAGGCTTATCTCACCTCACCCTGCCCCCATTATCTTCTCAATAGAAATATTGCTCTGGTGATGATATCATTTAATATGTACCATTAAACGTTCACTATAATGAGTGTGCATTATATATATATATAATAGTTATAATAGGTATTACTTATTACTAATAAGTATATTATACATTATAATAAGTATTGTACATTTTATCTATTCTTATTATTATTATGATTATATTTATTATTATTATAGATTATTTTATTTAAGAAAATGTAAAGGTAAAATATTGTCCTCCTAATATGAAGTTCCTATATATATATAACATACTTTATTGAAATATGTGTCATTGTATACAATAGTATACTGACATATTTGTTACATATATCCATACATAACATATATGTTATGTTGAAATTTTATATACTGCATTATATTGTATTTCTACTCAATACACCATATTCAATTCAATTAAATTCAATATAGTAATGAATACAACAAAATAATAGGAAATTAACGATATTTAGTAATGTAAAAATAACCCCACATATTATAAATAAAATGCAATTTTTGATATATTAAATTAAATGTAAAACAGTGACATATTTAAAAATCGTTCACATATATAACGTATACGTTTAATAAATTGATAACTTAATATAACTTAAACATATAACTTTAAATTAATTGTATAATTTATAAAGTTAATAATGTTCATTAGTAATATATTATTGATTAATATATGTTAATATTTCTAAGATAAATTTAGAAATATAACTACATAAATGCAAAATATGCAAATAATAATTTAATTAGTAGCGATTAAACATTATACTTTGTATACAACCGGTAGTATTATGCTTATTACTATTTCTAAATTTATAATATGATTTTCACTCGCGTGTATTAATAGCCTATTTACTATACAAATGTAGACTAGTTATTCGTAATCATTTTTACTAATAATAAGACTATAGTATTAGTTATATATAGTCTATATATAGTCTTAGTTATAACATCACAAGAATAGAGGTAATTTAATTACGAATCTAAATCGATTTCATCGAATATTTCGGCGACGTCGTCCAATCAACGCCTGTCCTAGCGTCGCCACCTGGTTACCATGACAACTGTGCCGCCGCTGGTGACGTAATACTAGCGCCGAGCCGGTAACACAATCGCAATTCGATAACGTTATCGATCCGCTGATAGCGTAGCGTTATCGATACATTGCCAGCCTGACTACCACTACTACTTCTACCTGGTGATGATTATCTCACTAATTATCAATAACAACGGCGGCGCATTCCTACTCGGCTCTCACTCCCCCCCCCCCTCTGTCCGATTATGTGTATTAGAAACGCTCGCGTCCCTGTATCACGTCGTGCTATGGAGGGATTTATTTACACGAAATTATCGCGTTCTATTGTATGTGTTTGTAAACATTCGTAAACTATTGTTGTTTACCGATAAACAGGTGAACACTTCTACACAATAATATATCATTTCATTTGATATATATATATAATATATAATATATATATATATATATATATATATATATATATATATATATATATATTAATAGATTATTATTATGTTTTTTAATTTATATATATATATATATGTGTATATAAATAACTATATAACCTACATGTATAAGTAATTATGTATACATAATACACTATGCGTGGGTGTAGATATATCTACCCAGCATATTTGTGTTATCTAATGTATTACATAATCAATTGTTTTGATAAATAAATGAAATAATATATTATTGTGATATATAAATATATTAATTTATCAAGATAATAAATGTTTATCTTTATATTCATGAATATAAACAATACTATTAAATTTAAGTATATAAATAATATGTAGCTCTTATCATTATAACATGTATGTATGTGTGTATGTATATATATATATATATATATATATATATATATATATATATATATATATATATATATGTTATATATTATTATTTATAAATATGTATTCATATATTCAGTTATACAACTCCTAACTATATATTACTAACATATGTATTTATTATTCGGGCATATAAATGATGATTTCAATGATATATTAGATGGGAAACCTTAGTAGTAGCAGAAACCGTATGTATATACATATATAGGTATGTAATACTAAATATATATGAATACACCAAAAAACAACTTGTATAATTATATATTGTTTAGTTTATGCCCAAGTTACAACTTATGTATTATTCTATGGTATTATAACAATCTATATTTATTTATAAATATAGTTATATACAATGTATATTATACATTACTCTTTGAAATTAAACATTTTAAATTTATTTAATATACTGAATAATAATATTTTATAATGTATATTACATAAACATTTTCTATAAAATGTATTTGTGATATATTGATTATTTGCATGATGAAATAGATGATTTTTAATGAAACTACACTTAATTAACCAATGTATTTTATTTCAGTATAATTTTGATCATACCAAAGATTTTCCAAAGGAAAGATATTGCACTTGTGTATATTTGTGTAACCTAATAATTCGATATGGCCATCTAGCGGTATTAGTCAGATAATAAGAATTTTCTATATGTATAGTAATTTCTTAATTTCTTAATTAAAATATCACATGTTATAATATGTCATATACTATTTCGCCATCTAGTGTTAATGGTCAGATTCATTTTAAATTTACATTTTTAAAGGTACTAGAGATAGATAGGGAGTGCAATATCTTTCCTTTGGAAAATCTTTGATCATACTCTAGTATAATATATATATATATATATATATATATATATATATATATATATATATATATATATATATATATATATATATATATATATATATATACATCAACATTTGCATATTATATAACAGGTAGATACTATATTTATCATTATATTTTCTTGTTAATTTAAAATTATTAATACATACTTTTCATAAATATTTATAATAAAAGGTAACAAATCTAGGTTTAACAAACCTATAGCTATGGATTTATATATATATATATATAAATAAAATAAAAACCACTTTATAAATATATTTACTATTATCACTATAGTGATGTTGATAACTTTTCAATCATATTGTAAATATAATTCTTCTTAAAAATGTGCAAATATATACACCTTGGTAAATATATAAAACTTGTATTTACCAAGGTGTATATATTTGCACATTTTAAAGAAGAATTATATCTAAAATACGATTTAAAAGTTATCGTAACGTATAATATATTATCGTGATAATATATTTTATTAATTGAATACATTGAATAGGTATTACAAATTCAATATATATATATATATATATATATATATATATATATATATATATATATATAATATGTATATTAGAAATAAATTAATGTATATAAGTTATTAAGTCATAACTCATACGTGTCAGTTTTCCTCTACCTGCATATACGATATATAACTTACAGTCTTACCTATATGTAGCTTCTATAGAAGCTATGTATACATAAATAAATATGTAATGACA
Source organism: Osedax fenrisi (assembly GCA_964019155.1). Lineage (NCBI taxonomy): Eukaryota > Metazoa > Annelida > Polychaeta > Sabellida > Siboglinidae > Osedax > Osedax fenrisi. Next base: position 30,537,583 of record OZ025240.1, on the reverse strand, counting down.
TACGTTGAATAGTCCCATATCATTAAAATCATAGAAAGTATAATTTATAAAACAATAGAATACATGATTATTTAGATTAAAGTATTGGCATTGATCTAGCATTAATAATGAATAATTTATATATATATATATATATATATATATATATATATATATATGATTAGAATACTATATTATTTTTCGAAATATATATATATATTATATATATTCTTATTTTATTTTATTTTGATGGATTCCTTTAATTCCTATATATACTCCCCAGGTCGACTGTATCGGGCCAATATGACGTATACTGAGTAGCTATGTAGTCTATGACACCCTAGGACAAATCGTATTATCCCATGGGATATATACTATATACTACTTTATATATATATATAAAGTAGTATATAGTATATATCACATGTGATAATACGATTTATATATATATATATATATATATATGTATATTATAAAATATACAATATTATTTAAGAGGGGATAATCACTCCCCTGTATGTTAATCGCGTACTATATATAGTATAAGTAAAGGGCTTTGGTATATATATATATACTATAGTATACTATGCTATGTAAACTACTTATAAGTAGTTTACATAGTTATGCGAGTAATATACGATCCATGTTCCCAATCCCAATATCCAAATTATAGTGATAATATAATGTATATCATTGTAGGGGAAAGTCCCCGATTACCGACCCCCTCCTAATACCGACCCCCTCTCGTATCTCAGTAAATATAAGAGTTATCAAAAAATTATATATATACATGAACTGTTAGTAATTTAATGCTAAATATGAATAAATATTTTTTTTAAAAAACTATTTAATCCTAAAATTGTTATTTGATAAAATGTAATATTCTGTTTTTACTTTTTAAATATTTGATTAATAACTTTTTTTAAATCATTTTAATACTTTATTAATTAAAAGAAAACTTAATGTTGTGCATAATATTGTAGATCAATAAAATGTTTATAAATATTATAAAAATAATTTAATTTGAATAACTATTAACTAATATATCTTAATTATAGTAACACATATGATTTTCCTATTACCGACCCCCTAAATTACCCTAATACCGACCCCATGTGATTTATAATATCCAATCAAAATAGATCCGTATTTTATTTTAAATTATGTTATAACTTGTTTGTGTATCATTTAAATAGATTTAGGATTCATGATTCCAGTTGATTATATACATACTGATTAATAAATAAATATTAAATAATAATATACACTATTTTAATATAATTACTATAAAGTTTAAATTTAAATTTTATATTACTATTAAAACATAAATTCAATAACAAATAAATTACGTCATGTTATAATTAATTATATTTATGTATATCTACTATTTTTAATAGATATTATAATATTACACTTATTTATACCACGATTATTTTTGGGGGTCGGTAATAGGGGAAGGGGGTCGGTATTAGGCACATGTATCCGATTACCGACCCCCCTGTTTATTCTTGTAAATATAATTATATCAAAAATTTAAAATAGCCACATTATTCATTGCCATAATATTACTCAAATTACAAAATTTCAAATAAATATATTTAATATTGAATAAGTTATTACAACTAATCATTTAGGGGTCGGTAATCGGGGACTTTACCCTATATAGTATTCAATAGTATACTCTAGTAGTATACTATATATAGTAATATTATAGTGTATATATAGTATATATAATATATACAGTATACAGTATATAAATAACACCAATAACTATGGTCATTGTATATTAATATACTCACATGAATATTTGCATGAATACGACCTTTGTATACTATATATATATAGTATATACTACCACTATGTGTCATGGATACTTGTTTATCCTTTTGATTATTCACTTGTATTAAATAAATAATAAAATACAATTGTATATAAATATAAAATAAAACATATATGTACATACGACGTATGTGATACGACGTGTACATGTTTACATTGTACATGTTTACATTGTACATGTTTACATTGTACATGTTTACATTGTACATTGTACAATGTACATGTTTCATGTGTACATTAAGGAAAACGCATGCATGGTAATACAAAGATGAATACATTATCACACATATGCACACAAAGAAACTAAACACACATATACGCAGATAATAATATTATATATATAATATATATATATATATATATATATAAAATTCCTTTACATACATGCGTATAGGTAATACCTTAAGTATATTATATACCGTATATAGTAATGTTTTAATTATATTTTATATTATTATTTTATAACATGTATCTTATTTTTATATAGAAATTTTAATATTTAAAACTATAGATATTATATAGGGCATATCATATGCCGCATATGTATGTAGATTTATTATATAAAAGATAATAATAAAGTGTATTTTGTATATAAAATAAATGTATTTATCTATAGCTTTTAGAAACATGAACATAAATCTATGGCTATTGATCTATTCAATTCATATTATTAATTCAACAATAACTATATACATATCTTATTCATTTAAGTTTAATGATACTGAACTTGCATATATATATATATATATATATATATATATATATATATATATATATATATATTCTTATATACATATACTTATTCATGTATACAATCTATAGAGTACTATATATGAAAGATATAAGTATCTAATTATGTGTCATGTGCACGTATAAATATATATATATATATATATATATATATGCATATATACGCATGCGTACTATAATTGATCAATACAAATTAATACGCGCTCGTACAAACACACACACACATACGCACAATGTGTGCGCGCACACCTAGGTGAACATACGTAGGTGATTAATTAAGTAGTTTGCTTACGTAATAGCGTATAATAGTCGATAGTTTAGTTGCGCAACAGTTTCGCGATGACGTCATCGTAACGTCATCGTTAGAGAAGATCGTTGTAGTATATATAAGATACGTAAGATTATTAAATGAATAATATTATTTTGTATATATATATAGTAAGAAAAAGATATAAATATGTATACATAGAGGTGTGTTACTATATATACATTATACATTACCATAATTTAACATAATATAAAATAGGACATCCCATACATAATTTATATTAATTATGTAACTTTCTATGATCTATATAATTAAAATATATACAAATATTACAAATATGTAATTGGTATATACAAATGCATATAATTTGATGATCAAACTATAGTTTGATATATATATATATATATATATATATATATGATTAATATATTAACCCTATAAGATATATTTAGGGACCTATTAATCTTAATCTTAGGATATTAACTATTACATAAATTTCAAATAAAATCAAATTTGTTTTATAATTCATTATAATTGTTTAAAAAAATAGTAAATCTAAAAACATATTTGTAATCAACAAAATAAAAAGTTTGAAATGAAAGTTTAGTTTTCTAGTTATTTTATTAATAAAATTATTAATAATAATTAATAATAATTATTATATAATACAATTCAATTGATTATATTGATTACATATGTACATTTTAAGAAATCAATATTTTTATTCTTATTAGTTTTAATTTATTTTAGTTTATAACTTTAACCAAGTGTAGGATAATACTTTTCATAATATTAAATATATTTTTAAATTCACATACCGTGAATTCTACAAATAAAAATAATTATATTTCATATAATTTGATTGATTTATAAATATTGAATACTAATTATATTGATTCATATCACATATATACTAAACATATTATCACATATATACTAACTATACTAACAATATTATTTGTACATATAATAATTTATATTATTATATGTATTTCCTATTCCTAATTATTTATCACAACGAAATTTATATCTATTAAGAAATAGAAATGTGTTACAAGTACATTACATTCAATATATTGAATTAAATGCATATATTTTATAAACCTAAATATATTTAATATTATATATAATAACATTTATATATATATATATATACATCAAGTGAATAAATAGTTATTTCAAAATTATATAGATGCAGATTAAATATAGATTATCCATTTATAATCGATAACATTAATCAATATATATATAATATATAATTAATAATATTAAATACAAAAATTCAAATTAGTTATTATAAGAATATAAATGTACGCTGGTCCATGCACATATGTAGTTAATACTTCTCGCGTACAATATAGAGGGAGTGTTACTATTAAGTTGCCTTTTTAGTAGCTCTCTCATGCAGATTAATTGACTTTCAATGAAATAAAAACATGCATTTCGGGTACAAAGTATATGCGCACTTTAATTTAAACAACATAACGACTATTGTTTACTTTGTATAGAAAGTGTACTGATATATTTATATGTATACACACACATGTATATATACAATGATTAATTGTGTTATTTCCTGAAATTTACCAAAATATTATAAAATATAGTAATTTATTTGATAATTTTATTATAATTATATATTGAAAATTCTTGAAGTCCTTCCCATTGTTTATATATATATTACAATTAAAAGTATGATTAAATGATTTTTGTTAAAAGAAAATACAAATTATTTGTGGTTAAAAACACAAATAATCTATAAATTAAAAATATATATATATAATATATATTATATATACATGTATATATTTATGACATACATTGTATGTGTGTTTGTTTATATGTTTGTATGTGTGTTTGTATGTGTGTGTGTGTATAATATGTATACATATATGTGTGTATTACATGCACTCTATAGTAAATATCTTACATACCTACATACTAAAATGATTTTAATCTACGGTTAATTATGAATTGTTATCCATTTCTATAACAAAATGTCGTATTAATCGTACACCTTAATAAGATGTGACACGCATTGTTTAAGCCTTGTGAAGATTAATTGTAATATAACGTAACGTTGTGTTACTTTCACTCTGTATATCACCTATTTAATATATATATATATATATATATATATATATATATAATTCACTGACTTTCGTCTTTCATTACCCTATAAGGTACTATTAGTAAAATATATAGTTCATACTGAATATATATATATAGCTCATATAGAACGAATTATCCGTTTACACAGACGCAAAGTTTCGTTATAACGACAACTTGCGGAGTTTTTTGTTATGCTCACCGCGCACTTTTCTCCCGTTGGACGGCGCGCGTGCAGCATGTGTTTCTATTTGTTTACGATACGCAGCGATAGACTTGCCCGCCCCCCTCCTCCTCCTCCTCCTACCTCGCAACCTCTTTCATCGCTCTCTAACATCTCCATCTCGCGGTGGCGATGATGATGACGATGTCGATGACGATGATTTATAGGCGTGTCTAGGTGTGACTTCTGCGTAACTACACGCGGCCCCTGCAGCAGCAGCAACACGACGTGGGTTCAACCGGTGCGCTACAGCATAACCTATACATTACGTCAGTAATTAAACAGTCCACCTGCCGATTATAATTAATGTCCTTCCCTCGATGTATCACCGGCATGACCTCATCAATGACCCTGTAGACCCATGTATACATGACCCTATAGAGTATATACAAACATGTACGCGATTTTTAATAAACAAGCATACATTAATATGTTGTTATAAAAGAATAGTCTATGATATAAATTGGTTATAATATATATTCTAACAGGTAAGAGTATTCATACAATCAATAATCAATAATAATAATAAAGCCAACGTGTTAATAATATATAGGTTATATAGACTTATGATATAGACTCAGATATTTGTATTCATTTATATACTTTGGTCTAATTATGTGTTGCCATCTCATGGTCGTTTTCATGGTAAATAATATTCCATAATATCGATAATAATGCATGTCCTTCGTTAATCAAACAAGTGTACCTATTATAGTGTAGATGATCATCATTACATCATAGTATGGTGTATACACGTGCTGTTATGAAGTTGGTACCACCTAGTATCTGTCACGTGGTACGCTGCGATGATGATGATGAACACGTCAACAACACATACAACACCGTTTAGCACGTGTTCCACTAGCCTTATAACACGTCGTGCCCGTATATGGAGCGGTGTCCTCTTTCTAGGTCAGCGACGCGAACACCTCACCGCTAGGCGCGCTAGCGTATCTACACCACCAGTCGATAGGTGGCAGTACCTAATTGTCGATACGTGGTCGAGGTGCAAGGTGCACCGATCGTAATTTATAACCGTAGGCTACATCGACAGCGGTAGCAGCAACGGTAGCAACGGTAGCAGTGTAGTAGTGTAGTAGTAGCGTTAACGGCTACGGTATAGACACGCTACTTTTTCATTCTCGCTCGCTCGCTAGTCGACATCTTTATTATCGTGACGTCATACACAACCACCACGTGACGTAAATACTTGTGAGATCTACGACAGCGGCGGCGATAGTTTTTTTTGCATCTTACGCCGCCTCCGTCGTTTCATCTCGACTATTTAGCTGTTGTTTGCCTCTCTCTCTGCACGCTCGCTCGCTGCTTGTACGGCCGTGTTACCTCTGTAGCAGTCTCTCTTTCTCGTTCTGCGATAACTTGGCACCGTGCCAATTCGCTTCTCACGGTCCCCCTCGGCTCTACACAGAGTTCAGATGCATCTCGAGATACCGCGATATACCGCGAGACACTGCGATACTGTACGAGATTGAGACGCTGTGTCGTTCAAGGTGATAGACGGTTTCAGTCTCTAGGCGAAGTAGATTGTTGTTTATACACTACATCGACGGTCACTGCATATAGTATACTATATAGATATCTAGGCGCTGACCCCTTGCACTGAGATAACGATATATTGACCACAACTTTACTGAATAAATGACCACACATAAGAGCCACTTGTCATAGACATAAAGTAATTCAAATATAACATATATTTTATATATATTATTTATATTATTTCCGTAATTCGCATGTATTTAAAATGTACAATCTACTTCGTGCACTATGACGCAATAAAGTTCACTATGACGCAATAAAGTTCACTCTGCAGCTGTACCTAGGTATAAAGGCATACACATACGCGCGCACACACACACACGCACACACACACACACACACATAAACACATACCTATACCTCAGTAAAACCGCGTACCCACATAACACACTGCACTATATAGATGCGTTAATAACCCGAGAACACGTGATGTATGTACGTATACATGGGCATGTGGTGCCGCGTACTGCAGCAGCACAAACAGAACCACCATTGTTTAGCCGACTTTAGCCGACTACAATAGCCCACTGCAATAGCCGAGTGCATCCGAGCTATTCTAACTATGGGTGTTGCGATCTTTATGGCATTTATATATACATACGTATATACCTATATGACATTTTCTATAGTTCTATAGGTTACTATAGAATCTAGAATTCTTGAAATACCCACTAAATATTGGTTTTATATGTTGGTAAACATATCATCGCATGGTACGTATTCACTACCCGTTAATTATAGCATGCCACTTATTGGTATATGCTATGGTACGGTAGATGTAGTAAGTGTTCCAGAAGTGATATCATACTAATACCATTCACAGACCATCGAGTGTTTTATAATAATGTAGTATTATATATCTAGCAATATTATTACTAGTATAATAATAAATATAGATATAGATATATATTATACCAGAATATATTCTACTATAGTAGTTTCGGTATACCTATAGATATATCTATAGATATATAATACTGCATTATTAGTAGTATATTAATATTACTACTACTACTACTACTACTACTACTACTACTACTACTATACTACTACTATACTACTACTACTACTACTACTACTACTACTACTACTACTACTACTACTACTACTACTACACAAGCAAGCAATATATAAATATAGTATATATATATATATATATATAAATAGATCGTAGTAAATATTCTATAAGAGTACAGTCATTTTTTATTGTTTCTACAAATCTATTTCGATATTTTATTTTGGAAGTGCATTTATTTCTGGACTACGAATATCTATTTATAGCATGACGTTTATTCGCATTCGGTGATTTATAATAAATCAAAATTTCAATTTATGGTAATCATAAATTAAAATATCTATTTATATCCTAATTCGTGTAAAGGGTTTAATGCATTATATTGTAAGTCATAATTATGTCATACTTATTTCTTAAGAAACTATAGTTTTGTATACAATATATTTAATTGAAAGTTCATTATATTTATCTTATATATAACATGTGTTTTGTGGATTAATTTGACACATAGTATTATTTAAAGCATAATATGCATGAAAATAGATTATACATATTAATATAATATGGTATAAATAAATAGGAACTCTATTCATAAAATTTTAAAATAATATTCATTTATACCAAAATAATGTGTTTTAATCAAAAAACGAAATAAAAATTTAAAAATTACCGTGACGTCATAGTAGGATCCCAAATATAAATTCTAGGATATTTGAATTTTAAATTTAAAAAATATTTTATTCAATTTTTATTTTATATTATTTATAGTTAAATAATTGATAATTATTTCGTAACTTTTGGATTCTATTTAAGTTATAAACAAACATTTAGAATTACAAAGGACAATAAAAATCGTAATATGTAGATATGTTTAGTAATTTGAAATATAAATGACGTATAATAATCATAATAAATGAGGCTGTGAATTGTTCATTTTAATATAATAAATTTAATGTGAATCCAAGTATATAAATGTTATTTCTATATTATATAATGTACATATATATTCACTTAACATAATATTAATAAGAATGACATAATATATGTATATAATGTTATTAATTAATCAAATTACTAAGTATGATAAAACTTGAAAATATCGTAATTTGTATGACCTAAATATATAGGTGTATATTTTAACTGCACGATATGCGTATTGCTTGCGATATATATTTCAATTAAAATTAGTAACTATGATTTATATTTAGATGGGAGTGACATATCATATATAATATTGTAAATTACTAGAGATAAGATATATAGATCATATTTACTGCTGGCAATATAGTTTGATAAAATTATATAGAATGATCAATTATATTTGTAAGATAGTAATATACATGATTAAATATAATATATAATCACTGAATAATGATACGGGATTATAATAATGAAATATTATTTATAGAATATAATAATAAAACTTAATATTAAAATTAATTAATGTGTTAAAAATATTAAAATCCTTTGATGTGTTTATAAATTAATTATAATTCTATTTACATAATTATACAATTTTTTATATATTTATATATTTCATATATATATATATTATATGTGTATATTACAATATTTATATATGGTGTATATTATAAACTCATGTGTATTATAAATTTTATATAATCAAACATTTTATATAAATATTATAATATAACTTTATATTGTAATCATTTATTATTTAATATAAGAATTTGTACTATAGTATTGTATATATGCAAACATTACTTATATAACAGAGTTGTACAGTTTTGTACAAAGTATTCTTCTCAAAGTAATTATCCATATGATATTATTTAAAGTAGATTAAATATTTAGTTATATGTGAACTGTATAATAACTTAGTGCATAAGCAATGCCATAATACATATTGTTAAATAGTTTTTTAATCACAATTTATGGTATACTTAGTAAGCTATATAATTTAAAGTAAACTTTGATATTTTAATGAAGGTGAACTTGATTAAATATTATATGAATATATAGAGGATAATGATAATGATACAGGATTAACTGGATACAAGTTTCAAAAATGACAAATCGTAATAATGTATAACCAAGAATATATAATATAAGAATTATAAAATTCAATTTAATCGTAGAAAATTTTCCAAGAACACAACAATTTTGCGAATCATTTCAGGAAGCCATATTTTGTGATTTATCCTTCAGAAAACCTCTGATATGAAGTTAAAGTAGTCATATTTAATTATAGTAAACACAAACACCCATGGAAAACTATAAATATACTGAATATTAAAGTGCAGTTATTATTTAAAATATGTATATAATATTGCCAGGAATGCAATACCACTTCTTATATGGATGATAGTGATGTGGAGAATATATTTATATATATATATATATATATATATATAACATTTCATATGTAAATAGAAACACTATTATTATAATATTTAATAATATCTATTATTATGTATATTTTCTAAACACCTAAGTAAGAAATATTCATGATATGGTATTGGAAGTGTTGAAAATGGGTATAAACTTTATACTATAAAGTATCTCACAGTCATGAGATGATTGTGGTAAAATCATAGAAATTAGAGGTATATATACCCCATACCCCACTCTATAGCTATGGGTAAATTACTACTTACAGTATCACACTTATGTGTGTTTAAACTATCCAATTATTTGTTTAAATAAATATTTTTTTATAAACTATATTTTATATTTAGGTAATATGTATCATTACAATAAATCATAGATAAACCAGGCTCTTAATTAATAAGATATTATATAATACTTCTTACACTAAATATACAATAGGAGAAGGGTTAGTCAGATAAATTGAAGAACCTGTTTATGGTATTTTTTTACTAATTTATATTTATTATATTATGCCGATAAATGAAATATGAAAAATTTCTATATCGATAAAACTGGTATTAGGTGATTAATATGAATAATTGATTAACAATCTCCATTTTATAGATATATTATAAGATTTGATAAAATATAATTTAATTGAATTTATTATTAAAACATATAATATTAATATTTTATACCAAATCACAAATTTGAAGCATATTTATATCCAGTATATTAATTATTATCAGAACGAAATTATTTCTATATATATATATACAGTTTTAACATTAATATATATTATCTATAGGTTAATATTTAATTTGAATCCAGAATTGTCTATAATATACATTATTCTTCAAAGTTTAGCATCAAGTTTTCTTAAAGCGCTTACATCAGATTCTTTCTCCAAGAGTTTCTTTGTTATCGCTTGAATTTCAAGTACACCTACCATATAAATATATAATATCATATATTTAAAGTAGATTTAATAATAGATATATTAATCATATTATTATTATTATATTATATAATATATAATATATGTTTATGTATATATATATCATATTTATATGACATTTTTAAGTGTATGAATAAATTTTATATTCAAATTAGTTTAACCGAATAACTTATTGTACCTATATTTTTATTACTTGAATAGAATTTATTGAATTACTATATATATATATATATATATATATATATATATATTATATAATGTACATATATATTGTATATGATCATTTAGTTATAATAATCAAGTTTATATAGACAAAATATTAAGTATGCATTGAATACTATTCAATATGTTATTAAACACTCAGATATATTAAACTTATAAGTCCTATACTATAATTTATAATTAAAATATAAAATTATAATAATAAGTTATATTAATAGTATACTAGATGATAGATTATAAAGTAGATCGATGCTTAGTATAATAATAATAATAATAATATTAATACAAATATTTTGAATATAATTTTATTAATATTATTAAAATCATTATACTAAGCATCGATCTAATTTATTATAAGTATAATGTTATGTAATTAATAAATATAATAAGTATAAACATTATATGATGCTGATAAGTCTTTAACTAACCAGTTATGTTCTATAACGGTCGATTCATTTTCAATACCGCTGGTATATTTAAATTTCCACCAGTGTTGTATTATCGGTAAATAACTGATCGTTGATTATTTTAATAATAGATTTGAATTGTTAACTTATAATACTAATGTTTATTAATATATCTACATAATAATCTATTCCACGAGTTAATACTATATCCATAAATGATATATTAAAAGTATTTTAAATTTAATTATTATTTATTTTTAAAATAATTTATCTGTCAATAATCATAAACTGTCCCACTATGACGTCACGATAATATTTGTTTATTTATTTCGATTTTGAAAAATATGCCAAAATAGCACTTTTAAACTCATATTATGAATAAACTATACATTTTTGTAAATTTTTAACTAGACACGTATTATTATTTAATTAATATTAAATATATTATGATAAATCTATTTTCATGCATATTATGCTTTAAATAACATATAAAAATATAAATAATCATATAACAATGACCTTTAAACATATTAGCATATATACATATTATTTTCTTAAATCAAATTGAAACATGTAAACCTTCATATATTCGAGGTCACGCACAATGTAACACACGCGAACTATAGTCATACTCATGATATTATATATATATATATATATATATATATATATATATATATATATATATATATATATATATATCAGTATTATTATTTAAAATAGTAAATGTGAAAATAATTAATTCATCATAGATTATATATATCGTGTTAATATCACCACCGATATAATCAATATATTCGCACATATGCGATTGAATATATAGTAACTGTAAATAGGAAATGATATAACATATATGGTATATATATATATATACAATATTATATTGAGTGCATATCATATATTATATACAATGTACAATACTAATTGTGTATACAGTATACATCATATGTGATAAGTGAAACATTGTGTAATATATTACATATGTATACATATTAACATTAATAATAATATTTATTATACATCATTTAATTGGTTATTTATTTATAATGTATTGTTTAAATAATGTCTGCTATGCATAGCACTATAGTGCTGTATACGGTACATAGTATGTACTACATAGTATGTACTACCTAGTGCTGTATACGGTACATAGGCTATAGCATGCTATATATATACACCGTATACTGTATATATATATATATATATATATATATATATATACGGTGACAACATATACGAACCACTAATATATAGTTGGATATACATTATATAATAAAATATATACATAAAGATTTATTATAATAATTACAATGATAATTATAATTATCAATTGAATAATTGAAACGTTAACATAAAGTTTGCATTGGTTTGCATTAGTTTTAATTCAATATAATAGTTGTGTACAACTACAGTTATGAAGTAATAAACATCGTAGGCATTGTAGACAATATATATATATATACATTGTCGACATATGTATACATTGTAGACATATATGAATACCTAATATGTTATTAATATATGGATGCACCTAATCATTTATACATGACTATTTTTTATGTTAAATTATATATTTATAACAAATAAAATAAAAGTGTAATTTTAATATTGATTTATACAAAATCAATAATATTGTTTACTTTATAAATTTGAATTATAATATGCTATAGTATGTATATATATATATATATGTATATCATTTTTAGTTAATGTTTATAAGTAAATATTGGCTATATAATATTTATTATTGATACATATATATATATATATATATATAATCTCATCACTATACTGGCGCAACACACACGAATCACACTTGAAACAACACTTGGCTATATCGCCACTAATTATACGCCGCATGACGTCATTCCACCATCTGCCTACGTCATAGTAGGTCGACCACCACCATCACCATCACCACCACCACCAGCAGCTTCTTCTTCTTTCTGACGACACGCTCTTATCTATAGATATAATTAATAACTATCGTCTGCGAATTAAGCCAACACCTAGCCGCTGCCGACCACCTAACTGACCACCACCTAGCTGACCACCGAATTGCACGACACCGTCCGACGAACGAACCATCGATCCATCGATCCTTCGTTCTAATTGTGTAATAGGTGTGACGTCACCAAGTTAACGATGTATTTATAGATAGGTGTGACGTCACGGGATTACGTAACGTGCCGGAACGACCTCATTCGCGGAAAATCTAATTATATATAATATAGGTATATCTACCTCGGCTTCATTACACGTTCACCCGATAGTCAACCTTATATATATATATATATATATAATCATATTGTATATCACAATGATATGCGTCGGCGAGGTTGCGAACTAGACAATATAGATACTTCCGGCCCGGCTGTGACGTCATAACGTCGTGGTCGTCGTGTATTATATAATAGTGTGTGTGTGTACCTAAGAAGCCAGGTGATTGATGCCCTAATATCCGGCGACCGTCTTCTAATTAATCGTCGCGCTCTCTAGCTCGAAGACAATAGGCTCTCAACCTCCACGCTATAGCTCTCATCATCATCATCATCAACATCAACAGTATCACACGAGCACGGAAACACTAGCGCAAGTTACAGCTAACGCGATATCACGCGTGACGGCACGGTTCCGTCACGTGTCACGGAAGTGTTTACCACGTGACTCACTCTAGTGTCACGTGACGCGCGCGATGAACTCTTTAGAATGTAGCCCCTCCCCCTCCCCCGACTCCAGCACCGCTAGCTCCACCTATACTTAGTGCTGGCTGGCATCCTATTTAGATTCGCAAACCAGCTCGCGCCTCCACGACGGTTATTTATAGTCTTAGTTCATTTAGCCGCACCCGTTCTCGTATACGCACTGTGTGTACGCCGCTCTATTTATAGAACCGACGTAATCTATTTATAGAACACGCTGCCCGTCTATATTAAGAACACCGTAATACAATTATAGGAATCCAGTGTGTATCGTGTTTCGGCTAGGCGTGCTATATTTAAAGTGTCATTGTAGTGTGTGTGTGTGCATCTTTATGATTAGCTGTGAAGTTCGCTTACCGCCCTATTGTTATCTATGTGTGTGTGTGTGTAGATAACGAGAGACTAACAAGGTGTGATGTTATTATTAGGTATCTACGATATGTACTTTGTGTTATATATATATAAATACATATAGTAAAAAATAATACAAATTGTTTATATTTGTATATATATATATTTATATATCTATTTATATATATGTATATATATACACCTACACTAAATGAACAATAATATAGTATATTAATAGTGTTAATAATACACACTTGTGACATCCACCCAAATATATGCATACTTCATAACGATCATACCCACCAATACACCCACCCACACACTCAAACACACACGCACACACTCATACAACCACCCACACACAGGAAGTATCCGCTATATTCAGCTACAACGATGTTCTGGCATTCGGAGGCTACCAAGACGACTTCATGTTGGTAGTCAGGCGACGCGCTAACGTGGTAGCCACGCCCCCTACTGTCACTCCATCTGGTGATGACCAAGAAGACAATAGAGCGCTACCGAGTTCTACCGGTGTGGAGTCTAGCAATGGCAGCACTGCTGTGGAAACCGTCAGACTCGTGTTCTCACTGCCCAAAGCCAAGGTAGTTTATGTTATGTGTACCCACAAACAATAAATAAAACAATAAAGCGCAATGGTATTACAATAGTAATATAGTTTGCAAACAGTTGTGCATATATTACACATTGTTTGCGCACCATCGTATATAATGTTTAGTATTGGATTTGTACCCATTCTTTTAGTGCATAATACCAGGGATATCTCCCTGATAATATCTAGCTATATAATTTATCTAATAGGTGTATGTCTATATACCTATAAATCCCTATAATATGATGAGTATTTATATTATTGGACCTGTGTCTATGATATATATATATATATATATATATATATATATATATATATATATATATATATGTATATATATACATAAATTAAAAAGTATAATTAGTATAATTAAAGTATAATTAGTATAATTGTACATAATATAATGGTACATTCTCATTATTTATATGAAATTTTAACTATTTACATGCTAATATAATTTTAATAATTCATTATATTCTCTCATTCGCAGATTTTGGATCTAACTTCTTTGCTGGTGCTTTATCTTACACATAAATAAACGGTGCAAACATTTCAAATACTTTTTGCTTTTTGCAATTATATAGTATTATTTTATTGTATTCTTTAAATAGAATTTTTTTAATATTTCTTACAATTGTATAACTTATAATTGTATATATATGTATTATATGCACTATATCCATATTTTGTATAAACTAGATTATTATGGTGCTTTATAATCAATCATATTTATTATCTATTGATAAGTTTTGTTATGTTTTTACAATTGCGTAAAGTTCAAAGGTTACCAGAACAAAACAATGCCATGTTCTAGATGAATATATTATTTTTTTATTAACATATTATTGAAAATAAACTATATTTAATATGAATTATTTTATTTACAAATAATTTATGAATCTATATATCAATATATCACAGTTATTATTTATTATATACATTTGACTCTCTTAACTAAAGGTACCAGAATGGAGAGACTTATTTAATTTACTACTATACAATTCACTACTATTATATACTATTGTAATACTAAGGATTATATTGTACTGTGTTTAAATGCTATGTTATATAATGCAAAGATACCCTCAAATATATATAGAATTAAATTATTTTATTTAGAATTTAATTATAATTTTAATATTTATTTAGTAAAGAACACAATTATAGTTTGTCGTTCAAAATCAATATATGTTTACTATCTAATAAATTATGTAAACAATATTGTGTAGTTGTAGAAAATGTGTAAAGAATATAATTACATACATAATACATCATTTATATAAAATATATTGCGTCCATGTTTTGGTCAAGGGTTATTTGGTGCTGTCAAGTGTAGTTAGATGATTACTCTAAGTAAAGTACATAGTAACTTGGTACATCAGTTTTTTTTTATTTAAGTATATAACATTATTGATATGTATATTAATTTCAATATTATATCTTTTGAAATTAGTATCAATATTATTAATAATACTAGTATATATTATGTATATTATATAAACAATATAATGTATAATTTCAAAAATATATAATAATATTAATAACTATTTACTTCAAAAAAATAAAATTATTGATAATTATATTAATTTCAATACAATATCATTTAATATTAGTTTCAATACGGACACTATATGTATCTCAGAAACCATAAATGCTACAAAAAAATGGTAATGAATAAAATATTCATAATTATATAAATAGTCTAAAAAGTATTTTTTATTTTTTAATAATTCAAAATATTGCTGATATATCCAATAAACTGATTTTTTTATTACATTTTTAAATTTATGAAAACAAATTTCAACTTAAAACCTTCTCAAGAATATACAAATGTATCATATATTTATAAAATATAACACTATATTATTAAAAAATAAAGCATTCTAAAATTATATTTATAATTTCTATATTTTATATTCATTGAGTTATAAACATATATCTATAGTCATATAAGTCCCTAATACGGACACTCTATAGAGCATATATAATATATTATATTATATTATATATATATATATATATAAATATATATGTCTTAATACGGACACCCTATAACCAATCAGCGCGCAGCATAACAATCGCGTGCCTTATAATATTAATACCACCAATAAATCTAAATCTAACATTTTTATTATTTAGATACTTAAATTGTATTATTAATTAAAAAATAATAAAAAATAAATAAATTATTAACTAATTAAATTAGAATAAATTTTTCATAAAATTAATTATAAATAATGTAATTGTAAATTGTCTGATTGTTTCATCAATAATATATAGTTTATCTAGTGGTATATAGTGTCCATATTATATTACAGGGTGTCCGACGGATACTGTCCGTATTCGGACATGGGTACCGAATACGGACACCCCCGGTATCTATGGAATTAAAAGATTAAATGAATTTTAAAATCACAATAATATCTATAATCATTTAATATTAATATATTGTAATTTGTGAATACAAATAATGAGTCATAACATGTTATAAAAGACAATTAATTGTTAAAGTGTATTAGGTTACTTTTAGGTTACTTTAGGTTACTTTACTTTTAGGTTACTTTAGTTTACATATTCCCTATAGGGATATATTCAAACAATCTAATTATATATTTTCCGAGTTAGTGTACAATTTTACTTATCAGAATATGAAAGTATACTATAGGAAACCCTATAAACCTATACATAATTTAATAATTATAATTAAATATGGAAATTGTATAATTAAACTCTGTATTTAGTAATGATGATGATATCATGTTTATTATAATAAATAGATTATAGATTATAATCACTAAACTAGAGCCGTTAGAATTCTTTGTTCGCGCTGGAACATAAAAATAACATGATAATAATTATATTTATTATCTATAGATAATAATAATATGTTGAAGATAACACGATACAGAAATATATTATATAAATATACAAATATTATATATAATATTTGTATGTATAAATACAAACTTATGATATATCATATGTTATCATACTTATGATATATATATATATCATATTTTTGTATATTAAATAACGCATAATATTTAACAAAATTATATAAAAATGCTAAATAATTTTCATAAATTGACTTATTTATAAATCAATCGTAATAATAAATAGAATATATTCTATGTATACAGATATATATAACCTATAGGTTATTATACAGTATATTAAATATGTAAATGGTATTAAAATAGTACATAAATATATATATATATATATATATATATTACAAATAGAAATATATGTTATTATCTCCTAACTTCACGAAATAGTTAACTATTGGTCTACACTGTATAGACTGTATGCCATACATGTATGCCATACAGTCTATAGACTCTACAGTAACATGTAGTGTTGATATCGTATTGAAATCACCGTTATCAGAATTAGCACACGAACTACTATCGCTCGAATACAATCGAGAGAGTTATTAATGCGATAAAGGCGCGCGGCCGAACGTAAACACGGAGCATTCGAACAGCCGTATTTAAAGATGGCGAAGGCGTGCCGAGGGGTGAACGACACATAGGTGTACCTACGCCGCTACAATGTGTGTGATCGTACACACTGGGGCGCTGTTGTTTATACAATGTACACACACACACACACGTACACATTGTATTGTTTTACGAGCGTCAGTCGGACGGTCGCAGAGCTTTTATTAGTGTTCGCAGGACGGCAGGTGAAATGTCAAAATCGTATTTTATGGTAATGAAAACAAGTGGGTAATTAAAACACTGTAAACCTATTATTGAGTTAGGCTCGTTTTCGGCTATATTTATAAACTCGCGTATTTGATATTGAAGTCAATATTATCAGTAAAATATGTAAGATTATGATATCCCTATTTAGCTTTAGATTGTGAATACTTTAAAAGGGATCTTTACACATTTAAATTATGAATTATTTTATTTATTTTTGTTATTAATCCATTTATACAAATATTTTCAAATAATTACATGGATTATAAGTTACCGAAATATAATAAGAGATGCCTAATAGTAATTAAAAATAAGTAGTAATTTTCAAATTTATTTTAATCAAAATAATTTTTTTTCTTTACCTTCGACCTATAGGCTTACTACGTTTACTTAATGTAGCTACTCATAGTGCATATTTTATATTATAATTTAGCTAGTGTATATATATATATATATTATATATAAATGGTATCAAGTAAATAATAGTATTCTGTTTTATTAAAGTTATATTGAATTATTCATTAAATAATGATCATATGATCACATTGTGTTAAAATGAATACCTTTTATCAATAGACTAGTATATATTATATTTATATGTATTGAATGGATTGTATTTATATAAATAATACCACCGAAATATTGGCAATTAGCCAAATAGTACTTATCAATATATGAATAGAGTGATATCATCTCACTTATCTATTTACACGCCCGCGGAATGGCGATCTCTGTAACAACAATACCTTAATTGTTAATCAATGCATCTATGTATAGCCCCTTAACATCGCACAGATAACGGTGACAGTGAATAATGCTTACGTCACAGTCACGTGTTGCATAACATTACGTGACGTATTGCCGTAACAGCACGTCATATTACGTCACTGCCCATCATAAACTCAGTACCTACGATGATATTTTATATATATATATATATTTATATAAACCTATATATAGGATTTTTAAACCTATTTATAGCATATATGCTTCACTGTAATGTATACCCGGAGTAAACATACCTGCCATAATAACGATGTTAACGGGTGTATATCGTGCGTTACACTAAGACTCGGTGAACGTTTATTTCGGGTGTCTTTTGTTTAAATCACTGCCCGAAAATAACTATTACACGTCGCGAGCCTACATGTGTCATAATTACCCGCGGGTTATTAAGATACGTCACGTGACGTCAAGGTGTGATGACGTCATCAATATGTAATCACGTGACATATTCTCCACGTCACCGCAGCAGTAGCAGCCGATGTGTCATCTTCCCGTGCTCGTTGTCGCTCCTCCCCGAAGACCCCTTTCCTTAAATAACGAATATAACGAATATAAAAATTATATATATATATAATGTTTAGAATGCTTTATTCTTTAATATAGTGTTATATTTTATATCGATACATTAATATATTCTTGAGATGGTTTTAAGTTTAAATTTATTTTCATAGATTTAAAACGTAATAAAAAAATCAGTTTATTATCAACAATATTTTGAATAATTAAAAAATACTTTTTTCGACTATTTATATAATTATGAATATTTATTCATTAAACATTTTGTTGTTGAATTTATGGTTTCAGAGATACCGAGAGTGTCCGTAATCGGGCACTGTCCGTATTCTGTTACTTTCCCCTATAGGTATATACTATAGTATGAATACACACAATAACGGGATTTTATTAATAATGTTATTATTATTATGATTATTTCATATTTTAAATATTATGATATTAACATAATTATTGGTAATTACGAATTACCGTATTCAATATTTATATATGTATTAATACTTGTTAAATGCTGAATGTTTATTTAAACATCTAACTATAGTTTTTATAAATTGTTTTTATAAATTTTATAGATAATTTATAAATCATAAATAATTTCTCAAAGGTATTATATTAAAATTAAAATAATAAAAAAAACTAGAGGAGGTAATACTGACATACCCTGTCAAATAGTAAAAAACCGTAATACAAATAATACAAAATAATTAATAATGAAAACTAAAATAAGTATTACATGTTTCAATCTAATATCAGTCCTTGGGTTGATATATTGGATTTATTATGGTACACCATGGTGTATCTATAATAGGGTGGGATTTAATTACATCGTTCAGACCAAATATATCTAAAGGCACTAACATTAATTTTTAAGGACTGATAATAGGATCAGACAGAAAAGTATACTCTTCTATAGAAGCAGTAATACATAAGTGAGAGGAATAAGATAATTAAATAGCGTTTTAGAAAGAGATACGAACATTGATTTACGTATTTTTCTAATTCTGAAAAATGAGTATTTACAGATTTAGTGATGGAAGTATACTTCCTTATTTACTTCCTTACTATTATAACATGATGAATGAAGGAAATAGTATATTCTGTTGAGTCTATAGACTCAACAAGTACACCTAAGTCGGATACAGTAGGGGAATGAGTGATTATAATATTATCAATAATAAAGTGTATAGTAAGTATTCAATGAACACAAATCTAGTTTTGGAGTAATTAAGGAGAAGATTATTGAAAATACGCCATTATTGAATATAATTAGTACAATTGGAGAGTTGATAATTGATACCTGGTTGTTTATTAATATATATATATATATGAATATGTATATATATATATATATATATATATATATATTCTGCATATATATGATATTAGATATTAAGATATATCTAATATATTATATATTAATATAGTGTTACATGAGGGAAGATAGTGCATATATAGATGGGGAAATATGAAAGAGATATTACTGATCCCTAGGTGACCCCATATTTAATGTGATTAGGAGAAGATATTAATTATCCGATATTATGTGATATACTATAGTATATATATGGGTCAGTTATTAAGTAGCCACGGAAAGATCAAGATATCTTATTTCAATCTGGTGTAGACGTCATTCTACACTATGAGATATGTGATATATGAGATATCTTATATGAGATATTAAATTCACCAACTAGGTAGAATTGTTTTAATTGATGAATTATGAATTATAATTTATAATGCATTTTAATTCAAATTATATAGTAATCGTATTCAGACATATATATTATATATACACACATACACACATTCACACACACATACACACACAAGTGTGTGTGTGTATACAACGAATTCATTGATGTAAACAAAATATTAAATTAATTGAATGCACTAAAACCATCTAAGATATATCTATGACATAAACAACAATACGTAGTTTGATCGTCAGTAACACTAAAGGGCAACTATAGAGCAACTATAGGTCTATATAGGCTATAGCCTATTAATAGACTCTACACTTTAATTAATATTTATTAAATATTTAAAGTACATATACAATATAACTATATCTTTTCAATAGCTATAATATAATTAGAGTACAAATAAAACATAAACTATATTACACAGACATGTAATACGTGTGTTTTTTTACTGATAATGTAATTTATATATATATAGTAATCTACACTATTTATCTGGAAATCTTACATAATATCGCCTATAAATATAGCCAGGTGTAGGTGTATTTAATAGTCATTATTATGTAATTACCCCGCGTAGTGTAAATTTACAAATGATTTAATGTGTATCGGGTATCAAACGCCGTGCCCCGCGAGCGCGTGTGTGTGTGCGAAGAGCGAGTGTGCGCCTCACACTGTGCGGCACGGATAATAGCGCACCGGAACTCTCCCGGTGCGCGCCGCGCGCGTGCGTACCAGGTAAAAAATGGGAGGGGCCTGCATTCCATGTTTGGAACGCGTAATCCAATACTTATAGGAACACGGCGTATAGTATGCGGGCGTCGTTTCCCCCATCCCGCCTACGCCGCCCTACGCCCGCCCGACCCGATGAACTAGTACTAGGCTCGAGTTGACTCCGGCGGCGGAGCTGAGATGGGCGTGGCTCAGCGAGGGGCGCGGCTCTATGAAGGCGGGCGTCGCGAGAGAGCTGCGGCGGTGGTGGTGGCGGCGGCCGATGAAAAAGAGCCGAGCATCCGACTACTTGGAGAGACGGACAGAAAGAGCGCATTCGAAAGCGTTACTTCGCACCGACAGCACGCACCACCTCCGACTAACATCGCCATCTCCGCGGGTATAAATACCACACGATCTACACGAGTAGTCAGCGTGCGAGTAGTATACACTAGAGAGAGATAGATAGATAGATAGAGAGAAGTCGTGACTTACGTAGACGACCCGACAGAGAGAAGTCCGCCGAGAAACTTTACCGGAAGTGAAGATTTAATCGGCCGACCTAGTCTTCGGATAGTGCGCCTACTACACATACGTATACGGTAACGCAGCACAGCGATAACAACAGCTATACCTGAACTGGATTACAACGCGTTGAACATCAGCCCGAACACAAGTTAGCCAGATAACATTGCATGCCTAGCGCGGGTAAATGGCGGGACATACATGTGTGTACTGTAATCACTGAATGTATACATACTATAGTCTACATTCATTCGGCGAAGGGCTTTCGCACTTTAATTACACATATAATATACATACATACGTATATGTACATTATATATATATATATATATATATATATATATATATATATATGTAAAATATGTGTTATTTTTTTCTGAACATTATAAGATTAAGCTACATGCGTAATGCGAATAAGTTTGTCAAAGTTTGACATTCTACACGGTCACTATACTGTACTAGTGTATACATCGGTCGGAGGGAGGTACAGGAAACCACTAACCACGCCCCCGGCACCGCCCACCACCGTGTTCCTATTACTAGGCTATCCGTGGCGATGTAGCCTTACGTAATAGGGTGGGGGTCACTAGGGAACGGATGGGGCTCGGTGGGGTGGAGAGGGGGGGGGGCGAGAGAAAGCGATACACCTCGACCATAGCACCTGTCTATTTCCGGGGGTAACGTGAACCAACACCGGCATACACAGGCAGTGTCTGCCCTTGTATATATGTATATTGTTTATATATATATATATATATATATATATATATATATATATATATATATATTGTTTATAATCCCATGTATGTATAGCGTATAATCCTATTTACTATAGTACACGCGAGTTTGTAGTTGAAATATACATACATACATATATACATGTATACATACATATATTCAAAAACACATATATATATATATATATATATATATGTGTGTGCGTATGTATACATGGTATGCTTATGCTTGCACGGGTGTTATCGTTATCAGTACATGCTGCGGTGTGCTGGTGCGGCTATCAGCTAGCGGTGGTGATGTAGAAGAGGAGTTATACCCTTAGACCCGTGTGCGTTAGGCTGTAATTCGCACACACGGAGCGCCGCACATTCATCACTAATACCGCGTGCTAGCCTATAGGCGTAATACGTTATACATTATAACACGCATCGCTAACGCTGTACATATATTATGTCGGAGGCGGCGGCGCGAGTATACACACACATTTGTATAGTACATTAAATGTATACTTGTATGGATATGATATTTTATTAGAAACATTTTAATGTTCCAATTATATATATATATATATATATATATATATAATATACATCTTTATATATAAAACACCTAGTATTATATATCAATAGTTTATATATATATATAAATATATATATCAAATGATATTAATTTAAATATATAGATAAATGCTTATCATGCATTAATTCTAACCCACTTCCGTTACCCCGTACAGTTTCTACCGCAGCACTGAACTGAAATGACAATGGTTATGTCACCGTCTCTAAGCGTAGGCTACAAGCATCTAGAATGTCCGTACAGTGTCCGGCAACATATCACGGTCAAGGACACCGTGGACGAGGTCGTTTCCTCGCTTCGCGTCCCTTCCGTGACCCCAGTGTCCACGGCGGTCACTTCCGGTTCGGTCAGCGTCACGGCTCTAACGATCTACGAGGAATTCGGTCCGTGTTCCCCGCGAGATAAACGGACGAAGTCTTGTAAACCGGTCGTCGTGCTCATCGAGGGTAAAGAGAACAGTCTAGATCACGTGATATCCGTTCAACAACAACCGCAACAACATCAACAACAACAACAACACCAACAACAACAACAACAGCAGCAGCAGCAACATCAACTACTGTGGAATCCTACCCAGAAAGATAGCGATCAATTAGGTTAGTTTTTATGTTTGCTGGCGTTTATAACGACGTACATAGCATACGTATACATCGTATATATACGTATATATACGTATATATACGTATATATACGTATATATACGTATATATATATATATATATATATATATATATATATCAATTCGCACAAGATAAACGCGCATATAAACACATACACATATTTATATAAGTAAGTAACATTTTTATATAATGTCAATTGATGTAAATAATAAAGATAATATTTAAAGCTAAATAAAAAAAATATATAACATATATATATTATATATATATATATATATATATATAAATATATATATATATATATATATATATATATATATATAAATATATATATATATATATATATATATATATATATATATATATATATATATACCATAAGTATATCGCTAATAACTAATAATTAATATAATTAACGATATCAACTTCAGTCATTCATAGCATATATGTGTGACAATATATATATATATATATATATATATATATATATATATATATACGTGTATATAAGCTAAAATCGAAACAATAGAATATAACCCTACGACTATGGTGAAATGGAACAATACAATCTTGCGGATATCGTTTCTTTAGGCCTCTTACAATTAACGAGTGTATGTTATATGCGTTGTTGTATACGACTGTACTAGATGCTGCCTACTTATGATTCATTAGTGTCTCTTAGTGTTAGTGCAATCTACCAGTGAGATTTACAGGTGACAATTAAAGGTCATTCGATGTACGAGGCTATTTATAGTCACTTAATGATAATTTAGAATAACTGAAACGTTTATGTATACTTTTAACTGTTTGTTAATCGTGCACATATCGATATAGAGAGTGTGGAATGTATCACTTATACTAATAGCAGTATTAATAATGATATTGATACCGATAATGATAATAATAATTATTAAAAATAATAATATACAAACATATAATTATATGTATAATATTATAATATTATATAATATAATCATATATTTATACTTAGGAATATGGTAATTTCAATAGTGATATATATATATATTAGGAGTATACATATATGATTCATGTGTTAGCATCTTTATAGTATATAAACATACGCATGGCATATTTATTATCTACTAAATCTATAGATACATTGTATACAATGTATTTACAATAACTCTATAATTACGGGATAGATGCGAAGTCGTGTTATCGAGGTGATCGAGTAACCGGGGCAGTGTATTACGTTACTACACTATAGCGTGTACAGTATATAGCGTACAATGTACAGTATTATCAATTTAAATATCTACTATTATGATTATTTATAGTAATAATAATCATAATGGTAGATATTTAAATTAATAATAGTTTTGTAATCATAAATTAATAATAACGATAGCCTATAGACAAATTCGAATTACACGATTTCGCGTAAGTGCTATATCTTTCCTTCGGAAAATCTTTGTATATATATATAAAAAGATTTTCCGAAGGAAAGATATAACACTTACGCGAAATCGTGTAATTCGAATTTGTATACAAAATACCCTGGTGCCACCTATAGCGGGTTACTTTTAGGAACTATGTGTTGTTTATAATGTAAATTCGTATTTAACTATACACTTTTAAAATGTTAAATAATATGCTTTAAATTAATATTTATATGATGAAAACTAAGTGTTCATTACTAATATATAACAAACAAATATGATATTTATGATTTAAATGCTATAAGTATATATTTAGTGAGTACAAGCTAATTTATATTGCATGTAATTTAATAGAGCAATGAAAACATTGTTGTATGCAAACAGAGCCGAACCTAAATCTATTTCAGTGATTTCGATACTACTGCTAGCAGCGGTTGGGGCTATTACTAAATTACGTTGCATGCATAGGGAGTGTTATATCTGTGCTTCGCAAAATCTTTGTATATATATACATACGCTATATAATACGAGCACGTGGTTTAAAGTCAGTGTATTCACACGAAATGATTAGCGCCGCAGTGTCGAATTATAATACCTCATTTTCTGACCGCAGAAATTCTCTCCGCGGCTAGTCACGTGACTTTAGAAACCACGTGACCGCGCCGCGCGCGTCATAAGCTAAACCGGAAGTGATGACGACACTATACCAGGCCCGCATCTTATACGTGAATACGTGCTGTGTTCATGACATTTATATATGATTATATATATTATATTTTATTTATTATTTATATTATATTTTATTTTATATAGTATGAAATCATGTATGATACCAAAAATGTCATAGATTAAACATATTATTATATTATATAAATAATAGATTTATATTAAAATAATAAAAATAGATAAATATATATATATATATATATATTTGTATTATTAATAATGAGATTTCGTAAATGGTACAGAAAATAGAATATTGGTTTATGTATATTCAATAATGGCAGTAATTGATGCTAATGTAAAATACCGTGATTAACTTTGCAATTATTCCTGTATATAGTAGGGATCATTTCCCAGGCATTATTTAAATAAAAGTAAATCTGTGACGTCAATACTTAAATATATATATATATATATATATATATATATATATATATATATACATACATACACACATATACACACAGGCATGCCACACACACACACACATACGTAATAAAATAACGGTGTGACGTCATTCAATTTAAATGTGTATAAATATATATATATATATATATATATATATATATATATATATATATATATATATTAAACTATAGTTTAAAATGACTAGTTGATTAATATGCTATTTGATAATTTATAATGAATTTAAGAATACTAAGGTATACCGATATATTGTATTTTATGCTTATACAGCAATATAAATAGGTAGCAATATATCTATAGATCTAAAATAAAGATGCATCAAAGTCTCACATAATTTATTAGGTTATAAAATCAAATAATATATATATATATATATATATATATGTGTGTGTGTGTGTGTGTGTGTGTGTGTGTGTGTGTGTGTGTGTGTGTGTGTGTGTATGTATGTGTGTGTGGCATGCAGTACACGACGTGCACGGCGTGTTTAATGATAATATAGTTATATATATATATATATATATATATATATACTTATTATACATAATACGATATATATAAAGCGAATTCTGTCACTTTATTGATAAATAGTAATTATAGTAAACACAATGCTATTGTTGACGTATCAATACAAACAAACACGGCCCCACTTACGTACACAAACGTATGTATTAGATAACCGAGGACATATACACTATGAGTCATAGTGTCCTAGTCTAGGACACGTCCTTGATAGCTACCATTACGCTAGCTACACACGTATACTACCGGTCAGTTGGACATTTCAAGTGGAAAGTCATGACTGCAGTTGATACATCGAGTAGATACATAATACCCCGCTAGACCGACGATAACCTTAGTGGTCAGTATTAACCGACCGGAAGTCTAGACCGCGCGTGACGGTACCGTACACGCCGGTCACGTGATGTGTACGTAGGTTTCTCGTGTGAGCGAGCGCGTATCAATGTTATATAATAATAATAATCTATTGTAATTGATCCTTGATCGTGATTGATGCTGCGAGCCGACCCATGTTTTCAACGATTTACGAGAAATAATACTCTATACTAATAGTACTATATATATATATATACTATAGTATACTATATATATAGTGGTATTAGTAGTAGTAGTATACTATATACTGGGCTAGTTTATAATAGGTTTACATAAGAAAGTGCAACTTAATATTATAATATATGTATATATATATATATATATATACATATGTGTATAGTGTACTATAGTACATATATGTAACATGTATACACTGTGTGTGTAAACATGAGTACACGAGGAAGTGTGCATTTCACTAGATAAAGTATAATGTATTACTCTATATGTATGTATGTAAGTATATATAGTATACTTATTAATTTATTGATATACATTTATTATATATATTATAATTTATTATATATAATACTATCAAAGATTTTGCGAAGCAAATCCTTCGGAAAATCTTTGATACTATAATATATATATATATATATATATATATATATATATATATATATATATATACTATATATAGTATAAAATAAATTTGAATATAATTGGAGATAATATAACAATATAAAATTAAAACTTTATTAGATACTTGTCAACAATTATTAATAAACAAACTTAAAATATTTATTTTATTTAAATTTATAAAATCTATTTATATAAATTAATACACATTACATAAAGTTAAATTTAATTATTGCCACATTTGACATAGTAAACAAACAATAACAATACAGATATACAAGTCAACTATTTTGAAAACATAACTTTACAAAACAGTAACCGTTAGTCTCTACACTTTCACATCCAAACAGACGCGAACACACGCATACATATACAAGCACACGCAAACACATACAAACACACGCGAACATACAATCACACGCGAATATATACAAACGCACGCGAACACTCATATATACATATTATTACGAGCATAAACGCGTGCGCCGCACACACACACGTACAATGTCAAGGTCTGCAATAACGTGCTGTAGTATGCATTGATAATAACCTACGCATGTATGTTTACCTACTATGTATACATTTATAGTATACATATATACTATATATAGTATCGAAACGGTATTAAACATAAACAATGACGCTATTCTATATACTTTAACCATTGTTATTAACTTCACCATATAGTATATATATATATATACTATAGTGGTGAAGTTAATGGTTAGTATATATACTACTATAGTATACTACTACCACTACTACTACTATAGTAGTACGTCTGTGTGGTATACTCCCATGGGAGTGCACCGGCACTGATACTACAACAACCACCACTATACTATAGTAGTATCAAGGACAATGTCCTCGGTAGTATACTAAGACTACTACTATCGCCACCCTACGGTGACACCTGACACCACGTAGACGTATAACGTTACACGTGACATTATATAACCGACGGGTCTCTCATGTTTTCTCGCTAATAGCGCGCATCTATATCGTAATCGATTAATCAATTAATAGTGAAATCTACACTACACTACACGCGCATTGTGATAATTACACTAAGTGAAGTGTCACCTACGCTAACAATGGGGGGTGTACATTAGGCACGAGGCTGGGCTGTCAATATCTCTATCCCTATAGCTATTGTTATATCATATTCAATAAACATACATATATATATATATGTAAGTTATAATTATTTATTAGGATATATTTATCTAATAAATGTTATCTACCGCTCGCTATAATTTAGTTTTGACATAGGGAGTCCCTATTAGGGACACCTACATTGTATACCATATTATATATGTTTTACGCGATATAACCATCATAGTATCGACATAGTGTGAATACTAGTCACTGACTAGTGATAGTTATATAATATACGCAATTAGAATTATAATGTATATATACATATATATATATATATATATATATATATATATTGATAGTAAACATGAATCACTGATCATACTTCAATGACACTAAACCACACCCTTTAAATATAATACACATATGCTTAGATTATTTGCTGTATACACTGTAAACTATAGTTTAAGAAAACAAACTCATGCTAGATTACACGTACCATGGTACGTACAATGATGTACTTGCAAGTACATCATTCCTTTAGTGTAATTAGATTAGTGCAACTATTGATAGTGAAATATAGTTTACTGAAATACTGATATATCTACCCTCACGGATATCTACAACTATAGATAATATATATTAATAATATTATAATTACTATAGTATACTACTACTACAACGTATACTACTACTACTACTACTACTACTCTAATAACAATTATTACACATTATTACTGCAATATAAACATATAAAATTAATATTTCAATAATATAATAGTCTAATCGTAATCAAATAAAATATTAAATAACAATACACCTACAACTAGGTAGCACAACTATTATTAGCACCCCTCCTCACGCCGATATTAACCCTCCTACCCCGCACACACAGACATAGACCTAACGTGCCGAGAACAAGCCACGCCCCCCACCAGTTCGATGGTCATCAAAATGAAGCTAAAGTCGGCCATAGTGATACGCAAACGTCAACAGGCGAAGTATCAGGAAGAGGAGGAGGAACGCGCGACCATGAAGCGCCGAGCTCTCTCGCCTCTAGTGGACACGCCCACCGACTCCGCCCCTTTCGCGGAACCCGCCCCTTCGGCGTGGGAACGTCAAGAGATGCGACGCCGCATGCTACATGTCAGCATGGTTAAACTGCACGCTATCGCCGACCCGGAAACCACGCTCCGACGGGCGGTACTCATCAACAACACGATGCTGAGGCTTCGAGACGAGATGCGCGGCGACGAGCTCATACAGCAACAGCAACGGCTCAGTCGACGCCACAATCAGGTGGTCAGGCAATACCGTGATGGTCAGTACGGTAGCGATGACGAGATGGAACAGGAGGAAGAAGAGGAGACTGATAGCGATGATGACTCATCAGATGACGACTTCGATGAGATGATGGATTCATCATCATCATCATCCCCCGCCTCCACCACCTCCTCCTCCACGGAGAGTTCGCAATCTTTGAACTCTATGACTTCAGAAGATACGACTTCAGAAGATACCACGTCTACGATGACGTCAGATGATGAAGAAACCACGATGGTATATACAATGCAACACGACCTATGCGTTTTAGTATAGTGCGCACACCCACCACTACTACCACCACCACCACACCGGTCACGCGGAGTGGTATTGTTATCATTATTGTTACGTTGTTTAATTATCCCCCCCACCCCACCTCGCCCACACGCCCGCCCTCCCACCCTAGCCCCGATCCGCCAGTCCCACCCCACTCCAGCCCCGGTTGATTATAATTCATTCAGTATTAACAAGATCTAGTATTTCATCTCATTCTCAGTCGCGTGTATTCGTTGACGCGCGAGAAGTCATGAAATTTATTGTATAATTTATTGATAATAGGAAATTTGTATATAGAATTATGATATATTATTGTATTATATGAATGATTATTTTTATATAACGGTGTCGAATATTACCTTATGTGAATAATAAACAATATTGTATGTAACATTTGAATTGATGATAATGATTGAGATATAGAGAATAATAGTCACTAAATATAATATGAGTTAGACAAGATGACTGTTTAAAGATTATTGAACATTTATTTTTAATTTTATAAAACAACTTTAATATATTCTTTATAAATAATTCATTCTTCAATTTGTCCAGTATCAATAGAGAACTAATATATATAATTCTAATAATTTGAATTTAAATTACATAGACATACAAAATACACACACACACACACACACACACATATATATATATATATATATATATATATATATATATATATATATATATATATATATATATATATATAAATTAGTTATGTTTAATATAGATTATAAATTATATTTTTATATATACACATAATATATATATATATATATATATATATATAATATACAAAGAACATAGATAATATATCACATGATTTATTCACTAGATCGATAAGTTAACAAGTTCACTGAAAATTGTATAAAAGAATAAAAGATACAAAAAGTTGTGATAGCTGTATAAATAATGATGCACTGAAACATTGCTTGTAATAATAATAGTTATAATACTGATATGGAAGTGTTATCTAGGCCAACGATGATGTCAGTTAGGTCTCTTCACTGCTTTCATCTTTGTCTATTGAATCTATGAAAGTCCTGTGAAAATAAAAAAATAAAAAATATTGAATTGATTGATATAATATATATATATATATATATATATATATATATATATATATATATATATATATAGTGTATATATGTATGATTATATAGAAAACAATATATTATAAATAAAAGATATCACTACATAAAAAAATAAGTTTATGAAAATAAAAAGTCAGTACTAAAATAAATAAACAGTATCGATGTACAATGTGACAGATACAACACATGCTATCTGATTAGCTATAATGAATGATGTAATAACAGTAAGGACATATGTGTAGGACAAGCCAACTACTATATGGTCATGTGACATTCTAATGTATGTAGTGAATCATAGGTAAATGTGTTAAAACACTACAGATACTGTATTACCACCCGGGCATACTAATACATTTAGTCTGATATATAGTAAGATAAAGTCTTTGTTTGTTTAGTTAATAAATATTTGAATATTTCCAATTTGAAAGTTTCAAACATATCTTGTTCACAAACATATAGTATGTATTAGATAAAATATAAGATAAAGTCAATTAAACATTAAATATAAATACTTATTATATATATATATATATATATATATATATATTTATATATTGTAAATTAGGTTACTTCTAATGTCATGACCTACAGTTAATATGTATTTATCTCAATAGTTGGCGATAGGGTTTAGGGTGCACTATCGGTCACATTATTTTACTTTACTCTAAACTCCACTCCACTCGTCGCCATGTGTTTGTATTACACGAGTGGAGTAAAGTTTAGAGTAAAAAAATTTACTCTACTCATGTTGCTCTAAACTCTACTCGACTCGAGTGGAGTAAAGTTTACTCTACTCGATTCGAGTAGAGTAAACTTTACTCCACTCGGCGTATTTTGCGTGCGTTTTATCCGTGACCCCAGATATTGTGTCAATAATAATAATATACTTCATTATCTTTGGATACATTCCTCAGAATATTTTATTTATTTATTATTTGATATTTATATATATTTATAATTATGAATAAATTATTTAAATTCAACAGTGAAATGACGGTATATATTTTGGATATATGGGGTGAAGAAATTGCGAATAATAATGGTACTACCATTAAAAATATTACACTCTATAAAAAAATGGGTATCATGTTTAACAAAAAATTTAATTTAAACATATTATATAACAAAATAGAAAAGAAAGTCTTATATGAAAAAGCGAAATACAATGCGGTAAGTAACATGATATACAATGTTATTTAAATGTAATTTATAATAAATTAGAAAAGAATCTTATATTTATATTATAAAACTAAAAATGCTTTCACAACAACAAAAACAGCTCGATTTTTATAACCCAATATGATATTGAATATCAGCGATATAAAAATATAGCATTTTCGTCTATTCCGATATTGGGAGCTTGACGCACGCCTTATGCGTGTGTTTATTATTAAATTACCTATTATCACATATTACATTTATGATTTGTTTAATATCTAGTAAATATTTTAAAACGATTAATTTGAAGCACCTGCTATCATGTGTTTATTATTTGGTGTGAAAGCAGATTTATCATAAAGTTTATGCTAGACTATCTACGGCTTTACCACTTGTATATTAATTCACTTCTATAATATAAGTATAATTCATCATTATAATTAAAAGGGGTTCGTTCTGAAACGGTGACAATATTTATATAAAGTGTTATATTTAATATACCTAATATTATTATATATATATATATATATTATAGTTGCATCTACTTGTAATTAAATAGTTTTCAGAAAATATATACAATTCCTATGTACGTATAATATTCACATTATAATTAAGTAATTTCAAACTTAATATTTATTATATTTTCGAAAATGAATTTAAGTATTATAAATAAAATTCTAAGTATTATAAAGTTTATGTTAATATTGGATTATGTGGTAATTAAAATACTATATAATATATAATTAATGAGGCTAATTATTATAATTGACATTAAATAATTATTTTAAAAATTACAAACAATTATGATTATTAAATAAATCTACTCTATTATACTAAAATGGTTAAATTAAAAAAAATGTTGTTTTGCATAAAATAATTTAAGTATATTGTGTTGATTATAATGAAATGGTTAAATTAAAGATTAGCTTTGGATTAAATAATTCACGTTAGAGACATAAATATATAATATGATAAATATATATTATTTTATATAATATAACTTACAACTTAATATTCTATCACCGTTATCTATATATATATATTATTAATTAATTATTTTTACCACAGCTTAACGATTATTTACAAATTAGCGGCAATGGGCCTGATGATGTAAATGCACCTACATGCACCAACTACGACAGAATTAATGCATTCTTGGGGTCGAGGGCTCTTCAGAACCCCCCACTTATCCTTGGAACAGGTTAATTAATAATAATTTATAATTGATATATAAATATATATATTTACTTGTAGGAATAGAAAATACTGAGGAGCAAAATACAACATCCACCCCCACTTCCACTCTCAGTTCAACTCCCACTTCCACTCTCATTTCAACTCCCACGTCCACTCTCACTTCAACTCCCACTCTCACTTCAACTCACACTTCCACTCTCATTCCCACTCACACGTCCACTCTCACTTCAACTCCAGCTTCCACTCTCACTTCAACTCACACTTCCACTCTCATTCCCACTCCCATGTCCACTCTCACTTCCACTTCCACCCCCACTTCATCCAAACCCTCATTAAAGAGAAGACGGACTGAGAGTGGAGACATTTCCGTGACTCTAAATAAAATTATGGAGTCACGGAATATAATGTTTAACCAAATTAACAATAATACGGAAATGAAAAAGGACATACACAATTTAAATATAAAATTAGATAAAGTAGATAACAAATTAGATGAGGTAATTAATACAGTAAAAGATATGAATAATCAATTAAAATTATTAATAAGTGCCATTAATGATGCAAATAATATTGTGTTATGTTAAGTATATTGTAAATAATAAAAATTAAATATAATATATTCGTTTATTTTTTTTAGTTAATAGATATTAAATTAGAGAGTATTATTTATATTAAATAATGTTGTATATATAGATCACCCGATATAAAAAACACGTAAATATAATATAATTTTTGTTATAATATTGACATTAAATAATCTCGTATATGCGTCTCACCCGATTGTGTTCCATCTCTTCCATTTTCCGTCTCAGGTACACTATCCTCCGTTTCAAAATCCCAAACATTGGTATCATCCGTATCAATACAAAGATTATGTAAAATAAAACATGCATAAATAATATAGGGTAAATTGTCCATCTTTGTATCTTGACGTTTGAGCAGTATTCTGAATCGGCATTTTAGTAATCCAAAAGCCTGCTCGATTGCCATCCGAGCACTCGACTGTCTAAAATTAAACCTATCTTTGTTCTCAGACAGATTTATACCGGGATAGGGTTTAACTACCCATGGTAAGGATGGATAAGCGGCATCTGCAATAATCACACGTCTTTCTTGGATCTATTATAATTATATATTTATTATACATACTTCTAGTGAAATTAACAAGTTAAATTTAATACAAACCGTTCTAAAAGTAGCATATAAATTGGAAAATATTCTTTTAAAATTTGAACGATTAAAAACCCGTGCATCATGTGCTTTTCCAGGAAATCCAATATAAACATCTATGAATCTAGAATGTAATTTGTATTATTAGTAATATAATTTAATACACATTAGTAACTTATACCTTTTCTTAGCATCGCACACAGCTTGCACGTTCATTGAATAGAAGTTTTTTCGATTATAATAATCTGGCTTATTTATTTGTGGAGCCATTATGGGGATGTGCGTACCATCAATAGCACCCAAACACTGAGGAAACCCTCTTCTCTCGAAGCCAGCTGTTAGATGTTGTATCCCTTCTTCAGAGTCATCTAATTTGATAATTCTATGCAACAGTTTGCATATACTTCGTACTACCTATAAATATAAAATTCAATTAACAAAATATATAATCTTATTTGATAGAAATTATTATATTTATTTAATCAATATTATTCATATTTATGTTACCTTATTTGTCCAATAAACTGCAGATTGAATACTCATGCAAAATATTTGGGCAATTGATCTGTATTCTAGATTAGTTGCCAGTCTCCAAAGGGTAACTCCAACTTTAATTTGCACACTTAGGATATTAATAGATCTAATGTCATTACTATTTATATCTTGACCTATACGATCACATATTGTATCGAATGTATTTCGTGTTACTCTGAAATTTTTTTTGAATTGAAGATCATTAAACTTTTCAATACAATCATTCCAAAATGTTAATGATGTGTTATAATTTATCCCTCCTCTTAATTCATCTTCTAAAACTGCATTTGCCAAATAAATTCCTAATACTTCACATATCTCGATGTCAAATTCTATTAGATTTCGAAGTAACCTGAGGGTGAAATATAAGATTAATAGGATTTAAATGGTTAATTATATTTTTGATATAAGATATATTTAATTTTAATGCAATTACTTAATATGTAAATTAAATATATATTCAATTATTATATAGGATATAATACAAATTATTTCATAAACCAATATAAAGCTTTGTACTTGTATCGCTAGACTTGTATCGCTATATACTTGTATCGATAGACTTGTATCGCTATATACTTGTATCGCTAGACTTGTATCGCTATATACTTGTATTGCAATAATCCCTTCACCGCTACACATAATCAATGAATAAATATATGTAATATAATTTTATTCTAATTTTTATAAGACATTAATATGATTCTGATTGTATATTGATTTTATTATTTCTAATTATATAATAATAAATTATTATTTTGTTTATAATGTGTATTTAATAAATTACGTAGATAATATATAAAACAATAGTAATATAACATTACACTCACTCACTCTCTCTCCCTCTCACTCTCCCTATCTCCCTCTCTCTCCCTCTCTCTCTCCCTCCCTCCCTCTCACTCTCTATCCCTCCCTCTCCCTCTCTCACTCTCCCTCCCTCTCTCTCTCTCTCCCTCCCTCTCACTCCCTCTCCCTCCCTATCTCACTCTCACTCCCTCTCTCACTCTCCCTCTCTCTCTCCCTCCCTCTCCCTCCATCTCTCACTCCCTCTCTCCCTCTCCCTCCCTCCCCTCCCTCTCTCCCTCTCCCTCCCTCTCTCACTCTCCCTCCCTCTCTCACTCTCCTTCCCTCTCCCTCTCACTCTCCCTCCCTCCCTCTCTCTCCCTCCCCTCCCTCTCTCACTCTCACTCTCCCTCCCTCTCTCCCTCCCTCTCATTCCCTCTCCCTCCCTCTCTCACTCTCCCTCCCTCTCTCACTCTCCTTCCCTCTCCCTCCCTCTCTCCCTCTCACTCTCTCTCCCTCCCTCTCTCACTCTCACTCTCCCTCCCTCTCTCCCTCACTCTCCCTCTCCCTCTCCTTCCCTCTCTCACTCTCCCTCCCTCTCTCACTCTCCTTCCCTATCCGTCTCACTCTCCCTCCCTCTCTCCCTCACTCTCTCTCTCCCTCCCTCTCACTCTCCCTCCCTCTCTCTCCCTCCCTCTCTCTCTCCCTCTCACTCTCTCTCCCTCCCTCTCTCACTCTCCCTCCCTTTCTCACTCTCCCTCCCTCTCTCACTCTCCCTCCATCTCTCACTCCCTCTCTCACTCTCCCTCTCACTCTCCCCCCTCTCTCTCCCTCCCCTCCCTCTCTCACTCTCACTCTCCCTCCCTCTCTCCCTCCCTCTCATTCCCTCTCCCTCCCTCTCTCACTCTCCCTCCCTCTCTCACTCTCCTTCCCTCTCCCTCCCTCTCTCCCTCACTCTCTCCCTCCCTCTCACTCTCCCTCCCTCTCCCTCCCTCTCTCACTCTCCCTCCCTCTCTCACTCTCCCTCCCTCTCTCTCCCTCCCTCTCTCTCTCCCTCTCACTC
The DNA here is from genome assembly GCA_964019155.1 of Osedax fenrisi. NCBI lineage: Eukaryota > Metazoa > Annelida > Polychaeta > Sabellida > Siboglinidae > Osedax > Osedax fenrisi. The sequence continues at coordinate 30,498,665 of OZ025240.1, read as the reverse complement.
TCTCTCCCTCCCTCTCTCACTCTCCCTCCCTTTCTCACTCTCCCTCCCTCTCTCACTCTCCCTCCATCTCTCACTCCCTCTCTCACTCTCCCTCTCACTCTCCCCCCTCTCTCTCCATCCCCTCCCTCTCTCACTCTCCCTCCCTCTCTCCCTCCCTCTCATTCCCTCTCCCTCCCTCTCTCACTCTCCCTCCCTCTCACTCTCCCTCCCTCTCTCACTCTCCCTCCCTCTCTCACTCTCCCTCCCTCTCTCTCCCTCCCTCTCTCACTCTCCTTCCCTCTCCCTCTCACTCTCCCTCCCTCCCTCTCTCTCCCTCTCTCACTCTCCCTCCCTCTCTCACTCTCCTTCCCTATCCGTCTCACTCTCCCTCCCTCTCTCCCTCACTCTCTCTCTCCCTCCCTCTCACTCTCCCTCCCTCTCTCTCCCTCCCTCTCTCTCTCCCTCTCACTCTCTCTCCCTCCCTCTCTCACTCTCCCTCCCTTTCTCACTCTCCCTCCCTCTCTCACTCTCCCTCCATCTCTCACTCCCTCTCTCACTCTCCCTCTCACTCTCCCCCCTCTCTCTCCCTCCCCTCCCTCTCTCACTCTCACTCTCCCTCCCTCTCTCCCTCCCTCTCATTCCCTCTCCCTCCCTCTCTCACTCTCCCTCCATCTCTCACTCCCTCTCTCACTCTCCCCCCTCTCTCTCCCTCCCCTCCCTCTCTCACTCTCACTCTCCCTCCCTCTCTCCCTCCCTCTCATTCCCTCTCCCTCCCTCTCTCACTCTCCCTCCCTCTCTCACTCTCCTTCCCTCTCCCTCCCTCTCTCCCTCACTCTCTCCCTCTCACTCTCCCTCCCTCTCACTCTCCCTCCCTCTCCCTCCCTCTCTCACTCTCCCTCCCTCTCTCACTCTCCCTCCCTCTCTCTCCCTCCCTCTCTCTCTCCCTCTCACTCTCTCTCCCTCCCTCTCTCACTCTCCCTCCCTTTCTCACTCTCCCTCCCTCTCTCACTCTCCCTCCATCTCTCACTCCCTCTCTCACTCTCCCTCTCACTCTCCCCCCTCTCTCTCCATCCCCTCCCTCTCTCACTCTCCCTCCCTCTCTCCCTCCCTCTCATTCCCTCTCCCTCCCTCTCATTCCCTCTCCCTCCCTCTCTCACTCTCCCTCCCTCTCACTCTCCCTCCCTCTCCCTCCCTCTCTCACTCTCCCTCCCTCTCTCACTCTCCCTCCCTCTCTCACTCTCCTTCCCTCTCACTCTCACTCTCCCTCACTCTCTCTCTCCCTCCCTCTCACTCCCTATCACTCCCTCTTTCAATTTTGTACGATTACTATCTAATTATAATTGAAAATACATTAGATACAATTTTTATTCATAGTGAAATTAGTATATAAAATTGATTTATATTAATTTTGTACGATTACTATCTAATTATAATTGAAAATACATTGGATACAATTTTTATTCATAGTGGAAGTAGTATATAAAATTGATTTATATTAATTTTGTACGATTACTATCTAATTATAATTGAAAATACATTTGGTACAATTTTTATTCATAGTGAAATTAGTATATAAAATTGATTTATATTAATTTTGTACGAGATCTATCTAATTATAATTTTGTTTTTAAATATTGTTATATTTGTAATGTTAATTAGTTTATTATTTTATTTCAAATTAATTATCTTTTACTTACAGAGAACATTTAATTTAAAAGAAAAACTAATGATAAATGAACTAATTGGTTTCTTTTCTCTTAAGAGTAAAATATAGAAAGTATTTAAAAATATGTCATCAATAAAATTATATGTATCTCAAATAATTTATTTATTATTTCATCAATGCATATATTATTCAATATTGCAGTAATAACAGTTAAATGTTAAGTTTATATGTAACTATTAGTTTATTACTTTGAATATAGTATTATATTTATCTTTAAATACAATATTTATATGATGATTAAAGGTATGATTTAACACTTTTATATATAATATATTTATATCCTATTAGGTGATATATTATCCTATATAGTGATTATTAATATAAGTATAATATTTATTTAATGTATAATTACAATAAATAAAATATAGTATAATGCAAGTATTTGAAGTTTATAAAATCATTAAATTAAATAAATTAAATATAGTATAATAATTATAATAATGCAAGTATTTTAAGTTTATAAAATCATAAAATTAAATAATACCCAATAATTGAATTATAAGCCTACTTTTTACAATAATTTTTATGAAAATATCATACATGAAATTATTATAATTTCTTTATTAATAAAGTAATTAAAAATTAATTATTATAATTATTATAATAATAATTATATAATTTTCTATTAAGTTATCTTATATGTACTATAATGGTGGTATACATCGTTTATTGTTATAATAAATTATTAAATATTTATAGTTTGAAATAAATAATCTATTATATTTACTATAATGGTAATATTCCTATTACTATTAATTAAATTAATATATTTATATAAATATATATTATATATAATTTATACCTATCGTTATTCATATTTGTATATAAGTATACGTTTGTACAGATTCTTTAAATTAGATAATAACTTGTAATTTAAAAATATAAACAGATATCCATGGAGATATATTATTGTAATATATCTTATTTTCTTTGTCAATTATATTTTATTTCGGATTTGATTGATAAGTGACGGGTGGAGTGGAGTTTAGAGTTTAGAGTATTTAAAGTGACCGATAGCGCACAACTCAGTAGAGTTTAGAGTGGAGTTTAGAGTAAAGTGACCGATAGTGCACCCTTAATAATATTAATCATATATGCAACACCGCGCTATCTAAAACAAGTTTAATATATACACTCCTCTAGTCACGTATTGAGAAGGGCTTTAATAAACACACGCGCATATACCATCACGGATAGAGAAAGGGTAAAGCGAGTTAAACGCAATAGTTCGTACAGCATCGTTGTTGTTAAGATAACAGGAAGGATATATGTCTGTAGCATTAATGCTGATTAGTAAAGCGCATGTATTCAGGTGGGTTATCAACGCGAATGTATTCAGGTGGGTTATCAACTCGGAGGAGGATAAAGCCGGTCAAGGTCATTTCTCTGTATCGGGTGAGGTCGGCGCGAGAGATTACAGTAATGCCTAGCGAGTTAATGATGATACTGATACTGATGATGATGATACTGATACCGAGAATAATATTATGTAATGTATAATGTTACGCCGCTTGTTACCCAGAAACATGAGTCATCGCTTAGAAACGCTAATTTTAGATTTATTAATTAGATTAGCGGGTATACCTATATATAGAATTACGAGACGCCGTACTTAAACACACGTTATCATGACGAAGACGGCGGCGCGCTAATCACCGCTGGCACCCCCTGGTGGTGGGGGTGGTGCGTACGAACATGATGGAGTGGTCGAAGTCGGGCGCTTTGTAGATATTGCAGTGACCGTAGCCGTGCCTCTTCTCGAAGCTGATGAAGTCTATCTGGCCGGTCTTCTTGTTCTTCATGGCGTGAGCGTACAACTAGCGTGGGTTTAGCGTTATTTAATATGTGTATGTTTATCTGGGGTTAAGATTATTGGTTGTTATTACTTATGAATAATATATTATTGATATTGATCTACGTATTACAGATAATTATTTATAGCTTATATATATATATTTATAATTCAGATGGGTGTAAAATAAAATATATATGCGATATAAGATTTTACTTATTCAGCCTCTTTATCATCGTATTCATTAAAACTAAATAAAATATAATAAACCAAAATAATGATAAAAAAAAAGAATAAAATATTAAAAATAAAACTTAATATATAAAACTTTATGTATATGCTAAATCTAATACTATCAATATATTTTTATATTTTCGAATTTATCTAATAATTGCTTAATAGTACTTATCTTATAATATATATGTGATAATTGCACTGTGATAGAGAATAACGGGGTAACTGTATGCGTAGTGAGGGGGGCTACTTATACTTTTTAATTGCACTGTTTCATTGTATGTGAGAAATTCTAATAATAGCGCTACCCTCAATAATAATAAGTTACACGGGAACCTCAATAAACTAATGATCATTAATTAGAGTTACGTACATTTACCATTATGATTAGGTACATGGGTAGTGTGAATATGGTGGCACCTATGATCTATCACCCTTTAATCATTGTTCTTCTGGTATCTATTATTACATCGTACGACCGATTAATGATACTTCAAAACTTTATATTTATATTCTTATTTTTAGTAATATTTTTTGCATAATTTTATTGTTTGTAAAATATTATCTGGTATTAAATAATTTATCATTATACATGTTGTTAGTTAGCAAATATTGATCTCTGTAAATCTTTATAAAATAAATATTATAAATATATAAATAATATTTACTAAATAGTAATAATTTATGATAAAAAATAACTTTAATTAGAATAATATCTAAAAATAAAATCAAGTAAATAACAAATTTATATTATAAAATAATGTTAACATACTTCTAAAATAATTGATATTATTCAGACTTAATTAACTATATATATATATAGGTATATATTATCAAGCCCAATGATAATTAATTAAGATTTCACCTACAATATTTAAGAAGTATATATTTATATCATGATATTATCATCTATAAAATAACTCAGTTGTACTCAAGCATACATGTACAGGTTACAATAGAACTTCTTTATGTGTGTGTTAGTGAATGGAGTAGCAACTAAACAATAGATGCCCCTAGAGGCCAGGGGTGTGGTTGTATACAATGTGACAGTAAGCAATCATCAGCATGTGCTTGTGCACAATGGATACAATGAAGAGAGGGCATCAATGGGTGTAGAGGGGTGTAGAGGGGTGTTGAGAGGGTGTGTTCATGAAGCATTATTTGCATTGTTATTGTGGTACAATATAGTATGTGAATGGCATTCAATCATCTTACTGAAATAGCAGGCTATTATCTTCAGCAGCAGCAGCAGCTATTCACTGTATTCATTAGAGTGTGATCAGATTTGTATTATTAAAAATATGCTGATAAATATAGCATAGCAATAATGAAATGAAATTATTTTTGCATAAAAACTTAATTTAAAAATTTATTTATTTACTATATTGTGTAAATTATGAACACTCTTTAATCTATAAATAGTACATCTATATATATATATATATATATATATATATATTAATGAATTTCTATACATATACATATATATATACATATATATATATATATATATATATATATATATATATATATATATATATATATATATATATATATATATATATATATTAATGAATTTCTATACATATACATATATATATACATATATATATATATATATATGTATTAATATAAATGACTGAATTACCTTCATGCCTAGTTTATAGGGAACAGTGACATCATCCTGAGCATGTAGCATCAATGTATCAACTGTGACATCCACTATACTGTGTGTGTGTATGGGTATGGGTATGGGTATGTGTGCGTGTATGTGTGTGGTGTATATGTTTGTGTATATTTGAGTTTATCTGTATATATATACTTGTAAATATACTTGTGTGAGAACGTATGTGAGAAATTATTAATATGTTATATTATGTGAGTTTGAAACATTATTGTGAATTCTGGTATGACTTTATGAATGTGTGTGTTTGTGTGTGTTTGTGAGTGTGGGTGTTTCAGTGCCAGTGAGCTTATCTGTATATTATATGTGGGAGTATTGTGGGGGAGTTGCATGACAATACTTAAAAACATAGATTAGAAATGTTCTATTATTATTAAAATACTAAGATAATGTAAAAAGAGTGAGAACTATGTCGCATATCTTATCTCAGGCGGTATTAAATCAACATTTTAAATATGGACTAGAAATAGAACGGATTGATGAATGCTTATCTAATCTTATACAGACGTATAATATGCACGCGTTGAATGCGTATTATTAAATTATATATTCATTTATAATAACTATATATTCTAGAATAAAAAATATTGATTTACGCAACTTTCATATCATTTTATAATAAATAATGATCGCAACATATTTTAGATTATCATTTAGTCGTGCGCATTATTAACAATAATGTATTAGCACTTTTGATAACTACGCATATATTGCTAGGGATACTTTACCCTTGATTAGAGGTCGTGTACGATACAAAGATAGTAGATACACGTGCTATATAACAACGGCAATGGATGTGCACTAACTTTTCGATACTGCGGAACTCTAGTTCTAGTTGAACGAGGGCGTCTCCCACAGTGAATTCAAACCACGGACTGAATATCGCGAAGGGCTGAGAAAGGATGAAAAGTAATGAAGATGAAGATGCTGATGAAAGTGCTGATGATAGTGCTGGTAATAAGTATTCGGTTATTTCTGATAATTATCTGATGTAATTTTATTATTTTAAAACAATTTACAATTTATAAAATACTAATATAAATAAATGAATTCCTAGAAATCGCTTACAATATATCTATAACATAACTGAATATGAACTTTACCTCTTAGGAATATATCATTTATTTTGAAAAAGCATTTTAAATCAATGACAACCAAGATATTAAATAAGTATTATTATTAACAAATATGTCATGATTGATGTGTATATACGAAAGATGATGCTTAATATTGGATGATATACTTAATGCATGATGTTAGTATATATTATATATATATATATATATATATATATATGTATACATACTTTATATGCTAATGAAGTTTGAAACATGATATTAGTATACATTTCTTATGTATGCCGTATGACATAACGTATGACGTAATAATGTATGACTGTGAACCTTGCCGAGAGGATATTCTTTAGCTGCGTCGGCTATGGACGAGAAGGCAGACTCCAGTACTAGACCATGGGGGGGTTCATCTGTAAGGGCGCACGTGGTTACGTTCACTAGCGCAACGATTATAGATCTGTTATCGACGTTGACGCCCTAACGACGCGACTCGAACGTTCTACATAAGTACGTAAGTTTAACGGACCGTAATACTGATAATACAGGTGATAACGCGGTGATAAGCGTGTGATCTATAAATAGATATTTCTATAAATACTCAGCACTATCTACAAATAGACATGTATATATAGAGTTTCTACTGATTATTACATAATATGGCGTCTGTGCGATTAGTGTAAAGATCTTCCTAACTCTGTGGCTGAGCTTTTCCCCGACCGGTTGATCATTATTATTCCGTAACTTTCACGTATAAAGAGAGAGTGATGTTTGTAACATGGACTGATGCACAGTGTTATATTAGTCTACTATTATGTCTACGCATTATGTATCAATTGATCTTGATTTCATCGTGAACAATAAAGCGAGCGCTAAGACACGTATACCACGATATTCACTATGAAATACGGTCAATAAATATGAATCCAACAATTTTAAAAGAATGAATTTAAAGAACTATGAACATTATAAGTATACAGTGTACAGCTGTCCATGTTACAAACGGCCGTGCATTCAACTCTAGTGTGACAAACATCACACCTTAAGTTACGGATACATTCACTCGATAATCAATTTTATCAACAATAGAAAACATTTAATAATATAAGATTAGTAAATTAAGGGGACGCACTATATTCGTTTTAAAAAAAATTTATTTTCAATTTTTTTTGTTAATGTAAAATTATAATATTTCAAATATTATCTTTTAAATTGTGTTTAAATCATTTTTCTACGTAATTCAAACTGTATATATTGTGAATATTATATTATTTGTACCTGTATATTGTTTTTTTTAAACTTGATTTACTCAGAATAATTATTTTTGACCAATCATGCTGACATAACTATTATTAACTTTTTTACAATTGAATTTTTTTTTTTCATTTTTTCAATATAACTTGATAAAACCTCTAAGATTTCAGTTTTATGTCAAAATTAAATAATATTTATTGAAAAAATTTTAATTAGCAATTTAGTTGGAAAATGAACGTGTTTTAATCAGATATTTAAGTATTTTTTTAGAAACGTATAATATAAAGATGTGTAAACATCTATACATTTCAATATTAAATTAAAAATATGGAATATTATTATTAGATTACAAAAAAAAAAAGTGAATATTTCTTGATTAATAGATTTCTAAAAATAGAATGTTGTCTTATCTTTTACATGTAAACCAAACGAATGTAGTGCACCGACTTAAGAAAAATATAAAAATATGAAGATTACTATATGATATATATATATATATATATGTCATATATGTAATATAGAAATTCTATCACAAATATATAAAATAATGGGTTGATATCGAAAAATATAAAAATAAAAACATAGTGATTATATATAAAACATAAAAAATACACTCATAATATAGAAACACGCCCACAATACACATAGACACGCCCACAATATATATAAATACCCACCTTTATTGCATAAGTACTTTGTAAGCATCACCGCAACACTATATAAATAACGAAGAAATAAAGTTTCAAAACAAAGATTATAGTGTTGTGTAATATATAATGGACATGAAACAGGGTTGGTGAATGTTTATTGAAATAGGAGTGATTATATTTGAAATAATCATTGATTTTTTAAATAATTGTACCTAGTTTTAAATATATATATATATATATATATATATATTTATATATACAAAATGTACTAAATTAAAACTTTAAAACAGCAACCCTACTTCACGCATTATCTAGATAAACCATATTATAATGTATATAAATAATATTAGAAAATTAGTATAATTCTAGTTTGAATTGAAATTATAAATGAATAAATTAGAAATAGATAACAAATAGATAACAAATAGATAGTATAGATAATGATAATGCTGGCAGGTTACAATAAGCTATCTGGTTGTGGTGGCTTTCGACCGACGTGCTTGAATAGAGAATCATATCTATATGACCCTGATCTTATTAGACGATAATAAGTCACCTTCACTTCGAGGTCATGATAACGTCAGTCTGTAGTCGCGGTGGCATCGCATTCTAAATAACTTGGATTTGTAAATTAATGACATTATTACGCTACAACTAATTCGTTAAACAAACTAACCTAGGCGAAAACACTAACAGAGTGAAAGCGGTTTAGTTTCGCCGAAATACGAGCGTCAGCGTAAATATTGATTTATTAGATACGACGACGTTAATTAAATATTGATTTAAAAGTATACTAGGATTAGGGTGAATTTAATAGTTACTAGCCCTACCACCACCGGACGCCACTAGTATCGCTACGTAGGTGTCGCGCTAACCCTGTACCCAGTGAATGACCCCAGATGATGATGTCGTTGTCGGTGTTACTCCGAATCCAGTTGTAGACGGCGGCGCTGTCGGCTACTACCCCGCTCTGAGTCGGTAACCCGTTGGAGTCACCGAATCCTGTCGGGTCGTAGGTCAAACATCAATACGTTAGTGTTGGGGGCGCTGCGACATGGGGGGACGAGGGGGATATGCCCCCCACTTTAATATCTAGGGGGACCTACTATGTATTGGTCCCCCCACTTTACCATAATATTTATTTTGATTGGTTGGTCCCTACATACAAAATCGTTCCAGCGCCCCTAATTAGTGTATTAGTATAAACACATCGACACATTAGCCTAGTGTGTGTGTGTGTTTGTATGTGTGTGTGTGTGTGTTTGTGTGTGTGTGTGTGTGCACACGCTTATGAGTGTATACATGAAGAAAATAGCTACATACACACAAGTGTATACTGTATTACTAGTGTGTACAGGCGTACAGAGGAGAATACCACTATTGGGTACATCAACATAAGTAATGGAAGCCTAAATAAACCTGTATTTTGTACATGCATACAAAAAATAATTAGAATTTTCGAAGAATAATTACAAACTCTATCATATTTTGTCATAACATTATTTTATTAAGTTTTTTATAACTAATACATATACTAATAAAATATACACTTGTTTTATATAATTGATGTTATACAAATTATGCACATATATAGAAACAAACATGTACAAATTAACAATTAATTATTAAATTAATTGTTATTTTCAAAATAATGAAAAATTAATATTATTAAAAAAAGCATGTACTAAAGATACACACATTATGATGACATACTAATACATTTAAATAAAATTATATCTTACTATATAATTTATATATTTATATGAACACAATTAGAAAAAATATTTATTTTGAATACATCCAATTTTAGATAATTATGATCACTATTTTATTGAATAAATAAATAATTTCATAAAATATATATATATATATATATATATATATATGTGAGATGCATATGTTCAAATAAAAATATGTAAAATATATATAAAAATATTTATAGAAACTAAAATATATATCATGAATAATACATAATAATACAAAATATATACAAAATAATATACAAATATATATATATATCAAATATTTTGTGAAGCAAAGATATAACACTTAATTAATGTTGACCCATCCCATTGCTAGCAGTAGTATTTAAATCACTGAAATATATATAGGTTTGAAGCGATTTTCATACACAAATATGTTCATTGTACTATTAAATTACATGTAATATAAGTTAGCTTTTACTCGCCTCATAGATATGTAAATATATACATTTATATTATAAACAACACATTTATCCGAATATTGAACCAATAGGTGGCACTGTTCATGTTTTTTGTAAAAAAATCAAATTATACAGTTGTATAAGTGGCATATCTTTCTTGAGAAAATCTTTGATATATATATATATAAAAAATTAAATCTAATTTTATTGAAATATTAGTGAAACATTTTTTTTAATAGTTTTAGTGGAATTTTAAAATTCTTCGTTTATGAGTTATATTGCGTATAAATCATAATTTGTGCAAGAATTTAATTCCAATATTTCACATTTATTAATAAATTATAATAAAAAATAGAAAATTATTATGATGCTCTTAATGTCACGCAATAAACTATAATAATATAATCAGTAGACGAGCTAGCATATATCATACATATATATATATATATATATATATATATATATATATATATATATATATATATAAATATATATATATATATATATATATATATATATATATATATATAAATATTAATTATTAAAAAGTTATTATTAATAAACTAATATGCACGCAACTATTATATAATGTATGAACTTTAATTAATAATATATATATACATGTTGTAAATGAATTGAATAGCATAGCTTAATTACAAATACACCTCTACTACTACTACTACTATGGTGGATTGACCAATGCATCGATTACGACGATAAAGACACCCTGTACTATCTCTACATATCACTGTGCACGTGTTGTCAAGGTCGTATTGCACCATGCTAGGCTGATCATAATATATATATATATATAAATGTCTACGTACCTCTATAGTCAAAGGTGATCACGTGAAATCCTAGATTCGCCAATACTTTATAAAGCTGAACTCTATGGAATCCAGCCCTTGATTCGGAATTAAAATGAACTCATTATTATTTAATCACACATATACAATATTATATAATTTTAATATTATAGTATACATTATATATATATATATATATATATATATATATTATATTAGGTGCAATCCTGGTGGCGAAAAATATTTTCAAAAAGTGGTATAAAAATAGATGTTACTATAAATGTTAATATAAATTTGGGTACAGTATTATAAACGTTCAAAATAATTAATAATAAACTATTTATTGATTTTTAAAAACTAATTATTAATTGTAAAGAAGATATATTATCAAGAGTATATATTTTAATTATTTACGATAAAATATAATATCGAAATAAATATTGAATAATATGAACTGGGAATATAAATAATTTAAATGATAATATTATTAAATAAAAATAATCAAGAATAAAACAATAACTAACCAACATTATATGATAAATAAGAACATTGAAATTCTATAGTACTATCACTATAGTGGTACAAATATTAAAAATATATATAAATTATATTATTTTACTGTAATAGATATTTTAATTTTTTCTGTCGAATATATTTTGGGTATCAATTTATATCTATTTTTTCTTCATTATTTTTATTTATATATTTATATTTTGTTTACCTAATAAACTTTATATTATTATTATTATTATATCATTATATTTTTTTTGTAAAATAGACATTATCATGTATAGACAATTTTGAAATGAAATATATAATTAATATACTGCTGTATGATAATTTATAAATAATTAGCATTGCAAATCAGTACATATATCTAATTATTAATCTATTAAAAACTATTATTATGAAATAAACTAATACACTATAATTTGATAATGTATCGAGTTAAAAATAAATGTTGTAATATTAATGTACGATAAATTTAAATCTAAAATCTAAAAATAGTTTATAAATAACTCACAAATTCAATAGTTCAATAAATATGGGTCTGGTAAATTAAAATAATTTAAAATACTGGAAATAACTACTGCAATATTCAGCAATATAGTGACAATATAAATTACATTAGAAATATATTATAGGTATATACATAGTATTTTGCAAAATATGCTTTAATTTAATTATATCAATAAAATAGTATAGACTGGTTGATAGTAATTTCTTATATTATAAATAGATATTATAACATTATTTGTAATTAGTTGGGAAATTATTATTATTAACGATAATAATGATTAATGAGAAGAGTTATTAAATGGGTTTATTACATAATAATAATGACTAATAAGATGCATTATTAAATGGGTTTATTACATAATATTGATGGCATTTAACTAATTTATAAATAGACCTCATAAAATGAAAAACTCTAAAATCATTATATCAAAAATAATTATAATAAATCCATAATAGAAATATGAAATTAATCTGTTTGTTGAGATTAAATGATCATTAATAAATTATATAACTTCCATAGACAATGACACTTCAAGCATGATATATTATAATTATGAAAATCACTATAAAATTATATTTGAGTGATAGGTTATATAATAAATAACATCACAATTATCTTTTTTTTTACTTTCTATTAATTATATTTTATATAAAATAAATATATATTATGATAAAATGTATAATATGGAAAGTATATAGATATAGATATAGATATATATATATATATATATATATATATATATATATATATATATATATATATATATTTATCTGACATGTTCATTAAATAATATTAATAATAAATATTTAATATATATAATTATAACTTGATGTTATATGTGTAACTAATAATTATAGTAATTAGTATTATTTTTTGTAAAATTATATATATTACATTTGATATACTCTTTGATAATGTATATATATATATATATATATACATGATGTAATATATTATTTAAAATAAGATAATATTTATTTAAAATTTATAAATTTAAAAATCAATTTGTTAACTTAATTAATTTGTTAACTCAATAGAACAGCAACAAAACTATCGAAAGCGGTCAAACGATTAGGTGCGGAGAGCGCAGGGCATACTGTGGTGGAGTGGGCGCGGAATCACGGCTACGACTAGCGGCTACTTTGCGGTCACACGGCGCGCGAGTATAAATAGTTAGTGCGCGTACGTCAGACGAGGAGTCAGGTGACCAGCGGTGGAGGTTGCGGTGGCGGAGTGAGGCTCGAGTGTCGGACACCCGATGCCGCGCAACCACTCTAGTCTCATGCCTATAATTAGTGGTCGATCGGCGTAATTGCATTGTTTAATCGGTACACCGATTATGTTTAATAATAAGATAATAATAGCCGGTCGATAACTCGAATTAATAATAAAGCAAATTTAATATATATATGTATATTTATACTTTCATAATTTAATAATAACTACCTGTTATCAGCGTTTCCATGGCAATACAGTATGACCTTATTTTTATTGTTTTTTAGCGCCGATGTAAACGCAATCTCTAGATTTTCGTTCTTACGTATTGAACTTCTTAATTCTTTGGGAAGGATATGCCTGAATTAATGATATCATTATAATTAAGATAATTATTAAGATAATTATCATATAATTATTATATATAACAAAGATAATTATCGTTCTACGGGAACTGAATGTAATAAATGTTAGACTATTTCAAATAAAAACACCTATTATAAAAACGATTATATATAATAATAATTAAAAGCAACACTCATAAATATAAATACAAATGAAACTAGAACGCTTTAATGTTTAGGCGTTGGAATAATTCGGTGACACATTATAATAATTTATGAACGTCATATAAAGGTGATATAATCTTATATAATCGATCTAATTTATGACCGTCCAATGCATCTATATGATTCATGATCGTGACGAGGTATCGTAGAGAATATTGAGTGATAATAGAGAATATCGAGTGATAATAGAGAATAACGAGTGACAATGGAGTATCGAGTGATTATAGGGATTATTGACTGATAATATAGAATATTGTGTGTAATAGGGATATTTATTGATAATGGGAATGCGAGTGATAATAGGGAATATGAGTGATAATACGAACGTGAGTGATAATAGGGAATGTAACGTTATACTTGGGAAAGTAGGTGATGGTGGGGAATATTTAGTGATATTGATGGACAATGAGCGATACACGATGGCGTTACGATGGCGCACAAACCATACACCTACGCGAATGTCATCCTCTGTGTTTAGGAAGAAGCTACGCGTGTAGATAAGGTCAAACTCGCCGGGGTCACTGAGGTTCCGGCCCACGGTCCACGAGACTGGCGTAAGGATGGCTATTAATCCTATTATTCATATTGTCTAGTTGTTACGATAGAATTTCACTCGAGTTTCAATATTATTATATAATACTGACTAATGGGTGTTGATGAAGTTATTTATTAACTGGTATTTTGATGGAATTTATTACAATTTTAACTAATCTATGCATTTATTATATTCATTAGAATTAAGTGTATATATATATAATATTATATATTAAATAATGTTTAATAGTTATAATAAATTATTGTAATTAGTAATATATTTAAAACAAAAGTAATATAGTTATAATATTATTTATATGAATGTATTATAATACATATAATAATAATAATAATAATATATAGTTTATTAGGTAAACAAAAAATAAATATATAAACAAAATTAATGAAGAAGAAATAGATATAAATTGATCCCCAAAACGACATGGTACAAAAATTAACATTAGGTTTATAATTAATAAAATACGCCTTGGTTTATGCATGCCGAACTGAAATCCATATACATATAAATATATATATACACTGTGTATTACAAACTATATACTATATACTATATACTCTACCTATAAACTATATGTATGTTAATTTAAAGATAATAATTTTGTTTATAAATAAATTATTTTATAATAGTGATATAGCTATTTATAGCTATAATTAATATATGACATATATTATATATTAATAAATTAATTTCTATGATTTTATTATATAATTTAATAGATATATATAATATTACATATATCTTAATAATGAATTCACATTAATAAATATTGCGGTGTAGTATATTTATATTTCTGCCTATCCCAAACCTAAACCATCCAATGCTAATCCAAGTTAAACGCATCACTCAAACACAAGTTTAGTACGCCTCATTAATCGCATACAATTGAGGTGATAGACTGACCTCTATTCAAGAAGATGAGGTCGCTCATGATCCACGGGTTCAGCTTGATCAGCAACGGTATCACGATCATCGCCATGGCCGCCGTACAGCCGATGCCCGTCATCACCAGGATCATGGTCTCAGATGAAGGCCTGCATGTGAGGTGCCTAGCGTAAGATGGACAGGCCTGCGCGTGTGTGTGAGGTACCTAGCGTAAGAGTGACAGGCCTGCGCGTGTGTGTGAGGTGCCTAGCGTTAGAGTGACAGGCCTGCGCGACGCGCAGTGCGCATGTGTTGCATAACTTAACGTGATGATGATGATGATGATTTTATTTAAACACTAATTCAATTATAAAATTCTATAGCACTATATATTATTGTCACACTTGTGACAATAATATATAAAAAATAAATAAATAAATGTAATAATAAGTACAGATAAGTGTATAATGTGGCGAAATTGAATATATTTGAAGTTCAGATATCATGGACAGGAAGGTACTTCTTTAGTTTATGTTTGAAGGTGGTCGTTGATGTATTGATAGTTTTGAGGGATGGAGGGAGTTGATTCAAAAGGAGGCTGGAGCAAACAGAGTAGCGACGCTTCCCAAGTTTTTTCCAGCGATAGGATGGTTCACTTAGGATCGTATAGTTAGAGGACCGTAGGTGGTGTGGTGCAGTATGGAGAGAAATTAGTCGATAAAGGTAATCAGGTTGTTTTGTCAGTATGGAGGAATATAGAATGGATATTAATTTAAGTTGAGCTATTTTTTTTTGGGGATTGCTAGTTAAGTTGTGTTCGTAGGTCAGTTATACTTGTAGTGTAGTCAGCTTTTTTTAGTCGGTAGATTAGTCTAAGTGATCTGTTAGTTTAGCGGTCGATGGTTGTAAAGTATTTATTGTGAGAATAGAGTAGTATAGGTATGCAGTAGTGTATGCAATTCACTACAATGTCATCGTTGTGTAATCGTAATTCAAATTAAACATTATATTTACAAAACTACAAATATTATAATTCTATTATTTATATATATATATATATAAATATAATAGATATATAATATAATATATATATATATATATGTATTATATATATATATATGCTAGATTATAAAACTAACACTAGTTGAAAGTCAGATGAAAGCTGTTTACTTTCTTCTATAGCTTTCTCTAACACGGGTGTATATAATAAGCCGGTGAATTGATCACACATTACCTTTATTATTGACGACATATTATTTTACTTATATTTACTATCTCGATTCTAGTTACTCTGTGATTTACACGTATTTAACGCGTTTAGTTTGCTTTAGTTGTTGTTGTTCTTTCTTGTTTGTGCTGCTGTCTTGTATTATGCTATTATCTAAATTTCACGATTTATATTATACTTTACATTTAATATTAACGTATAATAATATAATAATTATTATAAATTATATTTTTCTCATTATATTATACTCTTATAAAGAATTATATTATCATTGTTTAAAAAAATATTAGAAATAAATTTCTTCAAACCAATTGGTATAAATTAATTTATAGAAATAAATAAAAAATATATAAAATTTAAATATAACAGAGAAGTATATATATATATGTGTGTGTATGTGTGTGTGAAAATATGCTATATTTATATTAAATACAATAATATAAAAACATGGGTTAAATATAATAATTATATATTTATTAATTTAATCGTTTTTTTTCCGTAAGATTCATAATATTTCATAAGATTATAATTTATATTTATGATATGTAGTGAAATATTAAAAAAAAAATTCGTTAGCTTTAAAAGTTAAATATGAATTATAAATAATAAACTAAATTATAATATAAATATTAATTATTTTAAAGTGAATTCTGTTTATAATATCAAACATCAATATCATTAAACAAAATATATAAATATAAAATACATAAAGGTATTATTAAGGTCTTAATATATACCTATAGAAATTAATTAATTAATTATTATAATTTATATTAAAATAATATTATTATAATATATTTTAATTATTTATAAAATATATTATTTCTAAAAAAATGTCTATTATAAAATAATAGTAATATTGATCCTTGGTAATATTATGTTTGAACTTCAGCCACATAGCTAATTAACTCACAATGATTAAATAACTTTGCGCCTATTACTTTGCGCCACCTAGATATGTTAAAAACTTAAACTATGGCTTAGTTAAAGAAAGATTAGCTCCATCGTGGAAATATATTAAAAGTAATATAAAATATACATTAATTAGTATGGTATATATAAAGTATTCTAAGTATTATTGATAATTTATTAGATATATATATATATATATATATGTTATATTAGTATTGTATTATATATGTAATGTGACATCTCGATATTGATAGATGAGGTTGAGGTGTGTGTCAAATGCAATGCAACACACCAACACTCATTATATATACTACTGTATATATTCCATCACGAAATATCACGCATTTACGCTGGCTATATAATATATAGTGTATATACAGGACTATATTCTTAGGTCGCTACTTGTTTAAGTTATATCCATATATATCCATATATATCTATTATAATAGATCATAAACAAACTCGATATCGAGATTTCACATTAATGTAATTACGTATAGTACAATACTAATATAACAACATATCTTTGCCCAATTGGAATGTAGGCCCTACATTGTGGGGTAGAAATGGCTGTAATGATGACAGTTAATAAACGTTCCACACCAACATGATAGCATTTTTTACGCAACCATTACTTACCATGGACTGCAAAATATAGTATCGATAAATTATGATGTAGATTATTATGATGATATATCAAAATCAAACGTAAGATATGTTTTAATTGCACTCTGTCAGACCTTACCTCGATCAATAAAGCTAATTCCAACAGTTAAGAACAGGACAGTTATCAACAGTGGCCATATTCTATAAAATATGCTTGTCTTATTGAACGTATATGGTCAAACTTATCTAAAACTTTGGGTCCCACTGTAAGTCATCTAGTACACAGAATATATCTAATTGATGCCACGCCGCACTCCCATGAACAGGTAGATAAGGTTATTCTTCACGATGCTAGTATGCTATCTGCGACCTAACTGATACGCTACTTCGAAGTAATACCAAACGTTTTGTATTTTATATACGAAATGTCTGAATTTAATATACGCCACGTTTTATATGAAATTTCCGTATACAAAAAGTGTGATTTTTACATATGAAACGTCTGACATATGAAATGATTGGCTACATTCAGAGGTGGAATGACATATATTGATCTGTAGTAACATAGCTACCCTTAATCGAGCCATATTGATCTACCATAAAGATGCTTACGGGCACATACTCTTCTATAATCATTTATAGATGAACTACAAAAAGTGTCAACATATAATAATACGCCATTTATAAACAAGTGAAACCTAGCATTTTATTCCTGTATATATAGCTGTCGCATGTGTGTGATCATGCTTGACGGAATATATATGGTCGTATATATATAACTAGCGTATGTAACATTGCATTTGATATAGTATATCATATACGCCTTAATAAAATTTAACAATCTCGATATGTCACATTACATATATAATACAATACTAATATAAAAATGTTACATTGAATGTATATATATATAACTATCTAATAAATTATAAAATTTTCGATCACTATTTCGATATCATTAGTGTCCACTATAGTTATAAACTATTTATAATATTCAATACTGTATTGACAATGTTACATTGTTACATTGAATGTAATTATTGAATAAATACAGTGTATTGTTTACAAATATTTGCCTTTAGTCGAGATACAGCGCTGTAACTATATATGTACAATTTGTAAGTATTACTTATACTCTTTTTTACATATATATTACTTAATTCATACGTATATAGTTAGACTCTATTATATAGTTTATAGTATATATGTTAATATTTTGAAAGAAATAATAATTATTATTATTATTAGGATTATTACTATTTTAAAAGGACACATGTCCTATTTAAGTGCGTATAAATTGTAAAATATATAATATACGATTAAATATATTAATATAAGAAAATGTAATATATATAAATTATTATTAATTAATATATATATATCATTTAAGTATACCTTTGTTTATATAATATATCGCATATACGTTTAACTATGTTTATAAATTGTTTATATTATTAGAATTTATTTTAAATTTTGTTTATCCGGATATTTATAAAAATATTAAATTTGCATTCAAATTCAAATCAAATAAATTGTAATAAAATAAATACGAATATTAAATAAATTCATTATAAATAATCCTATTGATGTTAGATTAATTAACTGAAATGTTAGGAGAAAAATCTCTTGAACTAATTAAGGAATTGAAAAGAAGTCAAGACGGCTGTCTACCTAATTCTAATGTTTTTATTAATAATTAAGTAATTTATTAAATTAATTAGTAAATATTTTAAATTAAAATAATAAACAAAAGTTTAATTATTGAATGAATGAATGAATGAATATTTATTTACTGAATATTTAATTAATATACAGAAGGATATTCAGAATCTATACGTAGCTTATATTAAGAATATCCTTATAACAACAATATTAAATATTTAATATATAATAATAATTATGAAATAAGAAAAAGTAATAACAAAAATGGTGTAATACAAGATATTTATATCGAATATACATATTAATAATAATAATAATAAATAATAATAATAATAATAATAATAATATAATAATAATAATAATAATAATATAATAATAATAATAATAATAATAATAATAATAATAATAATAATAATAATAATAATAATAATAATAATAATAATAATAATAATAATAATAATAATAATAATAATAATAATAATAATAATAATAATAATAATAATAATAATAATAATAATAAATGATAATAATAATAATAATAATAATATAAATAATAATAGTGCGCATATTAATAATACTTATGTACATATATTACAAAATATTATAAAAGATATGAATTTTTAATATAGATTAGAGATTACATGATATTAAATATTTAATTTTTGAACAAAATTGGTTAAGTGTGGTTTGACTATTGTATGATTTTATATGTATCGGTAGATTATTCCAGCAAATGGGTCCATAATAAGTTATATTAAACTTTTTTGCATTGGTATTAACTAAAGGTATTTTAAATTTGTTATTATCGCGCATATTATAAGTAGAGTCTTGTAGTTTAAATAAATTTATAATTGTTGTTAAAATTTGATAATTTTTAATCCTAAACATAATTTTACAGGCATTATAGAATATTATTTCTTTAAAAGTTAAAATGTGTTGTTCTTTGTAAATATTATCCACATTAGTTCTATTTTTTTGACGATATAATATTCTTATAGCTTTATTTTGAGCTATACTTATTTGTTTTGATGTTGCATCATAATTATTCCCCCATATATGTGTACAATAAATAATATGGCAATGAAATACAGAATAATATATTAGTTTTAAAATATTGATGGGTAAAATATTATTTAGTTTTCTTAGAATTGATAATCCATAATAAAGTTTAGATGTAACCATATTAGTATGTAGTTTCCAATTCATGTTCGAATCAATAATTACACCAAGGAGTTTTATTGAGTTTTTTTGAATAATGACAATATTATTTAATATAATAGATAATTTTGCTTTATTATTATTAAATATTAAATAGTTAGTTTTGCTTAAATTAATTGTCAATTTATTTAATGATAGCCATATATCAAGATTTTTTAAAGTTTTATTCATGGAATTTTCCATAGAATCAATATTATTTTCACGGAATATAATAGAAGTGTCATCAGCGAATAAAACAAAATGGCCTTGTGTTTTAATATTGACTATGTCATTTATAAATATTAAAAATAATAGGGGACCGAGGACAGATCCTTGAGGGACACCAAACTTAATATTCTTTATTTGTGATTTAGACTTATTGAATATTACAAATTGATTTCTATTATTAAGAAAAGATATTAATAATTTTAAAGCAACTCCTCTGAAACCATACTTCTCTAACTTATTTATTAATAGATCATGACTGATGGAGTCAAATGCTTTCTTTAGATCTATAGATATAGCTGCACAATATTTCATTTTATTTGAAGCTATGGTTCCGGTTAGGTCAGTCAATGCATCGGAAGTTGAAACTCCTTTTTTAAAACCAAATTGTGATTTATTAATTATTTTATTTTTTTCCATAAAATCTATATATCTAGATTTTAAGACTTTTTCTAAAATTTTTGAGAAAGATGATAATAGAGAAATTGGCCTATAATTAGAAGGATCATCAATATTACCAGATTTATATTTAGTTACGACTTTAGCAGTTTTTAGACAATTAGGAAATATACCTTGTTGTATACATAGATTAATTAAATATGATAATATATTACTTATTGAAGAAATGATTTGAATAATTAGTTTAAATGAAAAGTTATGAGAATCAGTACTATTTGTTGGTTTACTTTTTTCAACAATATTAGTTATTTCAATTGGATTAGTGGGAGTAATAAATAATGAATTTGTATACTTATTATGTATATAATTAGATGTATTATTGGTATTACAATTTTTTTCTGATTTAGAAGCTAACTTCTCACCTATGTTACAAAAATAATCATTAAATTGTTCACACCGTTTATTATCTTCTATTACATTAGGAACTATATTACCATTTTTGTTGTTATGTATAATAGTATTTATTTTATTCCATATCTGCTTAGGGTTGTTTCTGTTAGTAATAAAATATTGACTATAGTAATAGCGTTCAGCTTTATTTATGATTTTTGAAAGACAATTTTTATATTTTTTATAAATAGTTTCATTAGATACAGGATGTTTTTTTTTTAAGTTTTGGTAAAGTTTATTTTTTTTAATTATACATTTTTTAAGGCCCTCTATTAGCCAAGGTTTATTTAAATAAGAATTTTTTGTATATATTTTTTTTTTAGAAAGGAATTTTTGTTTAGAGTTTTCTAAAGTAGAAATGAATAAGTCAAAAGCATGATGCGCATTATCTATTCTGTATAAAGCTGACCAATTATAATTTAGAAGATAGAGCTTAAACTCGCTTATGTTATTCTGTGTCATATAATATATGAATTCATTATTTTTTTTAATAGAATTGTTAAATTTATTTAATTTATAAATACAAAAAATGGGTAAATGGTCACTAATATCATTATATAATAAACCATTAGATATTGGTACATGATTATAATTTGTGTATATGTTATCAATTAAGGTGGACGTTATATTAGTAATGCGTGAGGGTTTGGTTATTATTGGATGTAGACCTAATGAAATAAGTATATCAATGAAATGAGAGACTTTAGGACAAGTTAATTTTAATATATCAATGTTAAAGTCTCCGCAAAGAAATATTGTATTATCAGTAGAGAGTGTATTAAATAAATTATATATTTCATCTGAAAAATTAATGATATCAAATTCGGGGAATTTATATATACCACTTATTATAATATCTTTAGAATTGGGAATTATTAATTTAATGGTAACTATATCAAATTTATTTGGTAATGTTGTACTGAGTGTATCAATAGTTATATATTTAAAAGATTTTTTAACGAATATTGAGGTACCTCCACCACGTTTATGATTTCTGGTTATATGTATATTATTATAGTCTAATATAAAATATAGATCTTTATTATATTCATTTAACCATGTTTCACTTATAACTATTATATCAAATTTATGGTGTAAAGAATATAAATAATTAGTAATAGAATTAAAATTTTTTATCAGACTACGTGCGATAAAGTGTATGATGGATATATTACTATTCGTGTGTATTTGGTTTGGTATATTATCATAGTTACATTGATTATTTATACTATTATAAAGTTGTTTTTTATGATGATAAAGAATACTATCGCTAGAATTGAAATGATTATCGAGATTATCTAAAGTTTGTTTATATAAATTATTTTGAAATATATCTTTTCGTGAATTATCGGCATTCATAATCATTGGAAAAATAATTAATATGAGATTAATATAGAAAAAAAATGTATAAGATAAAAAATAAATAAATAAAGATATATGTTTATAAAATACTCTGATGTAAGTTTTCAGATGTAATTCATTTTATGATATTTTATATCTATGATGTGACTATCTAACGTTTACATATTCTATAATTGTATGCATCTATATATTCATACTATAGTCTATATAATCAGTATAATCTCATCAATCTACTAGTATAGTTTTCTTATTATATGATATATTTCGTAAAGGATAACAATTACTATATAGAAACAAATTGTATAGTAATATTATAAATTAAAAAAAAAAAAAAAAAAAAAAAAAATTATATATAAATTTTTAAAAATTAAAAAAATATATATATATATGTACATAAGTTAATAGTAATAATAATATGAATTAAATAATAGTACGGGATAATAGTAATACGAATTGTGAGTGTACATGATCTTTATATCAGGGAGAGTGGTCCTCCGATACACCAGATGATCATAGATGATACCGAGCCGTGTAAACAGAATGTCGTCGAGTATTCGCGTGTATTCTGGCAGATTCACTTTGTATGTTCTTGTAAGTTCTTGTATGTTGTATTCAGTAGTCGTATTCCAGATAGTACCACGTTTCAGATTGACTAAATGTATAAAAGGTAGAGCAGCAGGATGTATCCGTTAATGGTTAATAGTGGCTAACCTTATATTGAAGGTAGGTAGGTGACACTACCTAAGGCGCGGCTCCCAGAGGATATCTCCGGGGTATGAAGATTATAGATCGTATGATATATTTTAATTATAATTACTAAAAGTTAATTATAATTAATGAGTGTAAAATATAATTCTATAATCTTTGTGATTATTATTTATTTGTTTATTATTTATTTATTTATTTTTTATTTTTTTTTCTAAAGCTTAAAACAAATCCTAAATATAATTGTATCTAAATAATAAATAAATATACATTAAAATGCGTTATACGCTATGATATATTTCAAACATGTAGGATAATAATATTTAATTAATATTAATATTATATATACTATAAAAAATATATAAATACATACTTATTTTTATAGTAAAAATCTAATTAAAGGATATTTATTAGCGAAAGTAAATAAAGCGACTTTAATTTGGTTGCTATTATGGTTGCTATTTATATATATGTGACTATTAATATAGTATACATATATAATATAAACTTAATAACTAGTAGAAAACACGGATCAACAGAACATTACGATCAACGGACAAATTATACGGACATTGATGTCCGTTTATTAATAGAGACGAACAAATAAACGGACATCGATGTCCGTTTATCGTAAATTAAATTGTATTTACTATAATGTTTATATATATTTATAGATGTCCGTTTATCGTAAATTAAATGTTATATACTATAATGTTTATATATTTATAGATGTTCGTTTATCGTAAAGTTAATCTTACATACTTATAGATGTTCGTTTATCGTAAAGTTAATCTTACATACTTATAGATGTTCGTTTATCGGAAATTAAATGATAAACGAACATCTATAAATATATAAACATTATAGACTATAATAGTATTATAGTATATAACATTTAATTTACGATAAATGAACATCTATAAATATATAAATATTATAGTATATAACATTTAATTTACGATAAACGGACATCTATAAATATATATAAACATTATAGTAAATACAATTTAATTTACGATAAACGGACATCGATGTCCGTTTATTTGTTCGTCTCTATGAATAAACGGACATCGATGTCCGTATAATTTGTCCGTTGATCGTAATGTTCTGTTGATCCGAAAACACTACTAATTTAAAAGTTATCAACATTTATCTGGATATATAAAATATAGGTATAATATTATAAATATTAAATGTCGAATATCGATAATCGATAATCAATAAACTTTATTATAAAGTGATTCAGGGAATATCTCAAATAATACTATTAAATTAATAATTAATTGAACTCACTATATAAATAATCTAAATTCAAATGTGTTTATTGTAGATATTTGAATAACTACTACTGTTATTAACAGTGTTACACTGTAACACTGAGTGTTATTCACTGGTTTCATATAAACCCAATTATCATCATGATAATCATATGTATATTTAAATCGGACAGAACGTAAACCTAAACAAATAATTTCTATATATATATAATATTTGTGAGCTGTTTGCGGAGCGAATTATGTGTAGATAGAATTAAATAATATATATATTAAATGTAATTAACGCTACTCTAGTATTTCAAATTTAGGTTTAAATGGATATAACTATATCTCATACACAACCGATGATATATATATATCTCAACTACCTAATTTTCAATCCTCTAACTTCTCTACAACCTAATTTTCAATATTATATCATCTCTAATACATAATTTTCAATCCTATAACTTTTTGACTACTCATTTTCAATATTATAAATTCTTGTATACGGTATACCTTTTATTAGGTATACAGTAAACCTAATTTTCAATATTATAACTTGTTGGATACCTAATTTTTAATACAATACCTAATAAACTATCTAGTTTTCAATATTATAACTTATCTACTACCTAATTTTCAATATTATATCTCGACGAACACCCTTTTACAATATCTGAATATCTCATGAATCAAATGTTGAGAAACTTGAATATGAAATGAATTATTTGATATAAATATATTTGAATTAATAGTTTTAAATTATTTAATTGTAAACGAATAATTATCAATAATGAAAAAATAATGAGTAATCAAATAAAATACTTATTTTGCTATTTATTTACATTTAAGTCAAAAAGCTACTTGTTACAGGTTTTAATTTGTATCAGGGTATAATAGACCATAGCTTCCCTGTAATCTAGGATGAACACTGATATATATATATATATTTTTTAAACAAATTCAATTGAATATTCATAATCAAATTTTCACTAAGTTGTCATATTAAAATTTTATATTTGTTCAATTATGAAAACATATTTTGTTTATTAAACAATTGCTCTAGAATATATTTATTACAAACATTTAATATACATTTCCATTGTATAGCATCAATATATTCTATTGAATATAAGTTATAACATTTTTATTAATTTGTTTTATTCATAGTTTGATATTTTTCAATTAATACAAAATATTTTGTTAATTAAACAATATCTCTAAAATATATTTATTTAGAAAAAATATATATATATATATATATATATATATATACATAGTAGTGCTGTCAAATCTCAAATCTTTTTTTTTTCTGTTCGGTCAAAATCTTTAGTTTTGTCGGTATTTCGAAAGATTTTATGGTCTCAAATAATTATATTAAATGTAATCTCTGTTCATTTCAAGTAATTGTTCGGGTAACGATTGATTAACATAATTATGTAATAAGTTTCTTTCATCTATTTTAAAATGTCCATTAAAATGTATAAATTAATAAATTAATTTGATTATCAGATATGCCACCTATATGATCAAATATTTAAAATAGAATCATTAACTCAAGGACAATAATATAATGTGTCCTTGATTTATTATTCATTAATAACAATATTTAAAAATGATTACATATATTCTGAATATACCTGATGTAATATCATTAGATGAAATAACACATTGTTGTATGAAAACAGAGCCGAACCTAAATATATTTCAGTGATTCGATACTGCTAGCAGCGGCATCGCGTATTACTAAATTACGTTGCATGCATAGGTAGTGTTATATCTTTGACTATAGTATATATATATGACACAAAATACAATAATTAATTTATTTTAATAAATAATTAATTATATATAGGCTAAGTATAGTATTTTAATATAAATATTACAAATTATAGTATATACAAAGATTTTCCGAAGGAAAGATATAACACTTACGCGAAATCGTGTAATTCGAATTTGTATACAAAATACCCTGGTGCCACCTATAGCGGGTTACTTTTAGGAACTATGTGTTGTTTATAATGTAAATTCGTATTTAACTATACACTTTTAAAATGTTAAATAATATGCTTTAAATTAATATTTATATGATGAAAACTAAGTGTTCATTACTAATATATAACAAACAAATATGATATTTATGATTTAAATGCTATAAGTATATATTTAGTGAGTAAAAGCTAATTTATATTGCATGTAATTTAATAGAGCAATGAAAACATTGTTGTATGCAAACAGATCCGAACCTAAATCTATTTCAGTCATTTGGATACTACTGCTAGCAGCGGTTGGGGATACTACTAAATTACGTTGCATGTATAGGGAGTGTTATATCTTTGCTTCGCAAAATCTTTGGTATATATATATATATATATATATATGCTAAGTATAATATTTATATTTAGCCTTCTATAGCATATATATGCTATGGTGTATATACTGATATATATATATATATATATATATATAGGACTATTAGAACAGTAAAGTATTCAATAAGTAATTAATAATTATTAATTGTTAATTATTCAATTATAATATATTAATTAATAATATTTATCAATTAATATTATTAATATTATTAATATTAATTATTATCATTATTATTAATTAATAATAAATAATTATTATGAATTATTAATTATATATTATTTTAATATTTATTAATTATATATTATTTATAAATTATATATTATTTATAAATTATATAATATTTATAAATTAATTATTATTATTAATAATTAATTAATGATAAGTAATTGATTGATTGATAATTTATATAAGCAAACAGGGTTGATGGTTTTTTCGGTTTTTACGTAAAAACCAAAAAACCCGGTTTTTATGGTTTTTATCGGGTTTTAACGGTTTTATCGGGTTTTATCGGTTTTTATGGTTTTCACGGTTTTTACAATACAAACAAGTACAAATTATAATTTTTTCATAACAAAAAATTAACTAAATTGTATTATTTTCATTATAATTTTAAATATATAGACATCACATAATGGAATAGTTGGAATCGTAGAATATATTATTTTTGATTGTTACGAGTATATTATATATATTAAAAAAAAATATTAAATATTATCAAGCCTATCAAATATTATTTAATACTATTATATTATTGTTATCATAAAATAGATTATTAGCTATATGTAATTAAAGTGGTCTTGAATCAATAACAGGGTTGATGGTTTTTTCGGTTTTTACGTAAAAACCAAAAAACCTGGTTTTTATCGGTTTTTATCTGGTTTTTATGGTTTTTTCAAAATAAACAAGTACAAATTATAATTTTTACATAACAAAAAATTAACTAAATTGTATTATTTTCATTATAATTTTAAATATATAGACATCACATAATGGAACATAATTATTATTCAACATTATAATAAATTTAATAAGTTCCTTAGTTAAAAACCATTATTGTTAAATAATTATAAATGAATAGATATCATTTTTATAGCTATTTAAATAAAAATATAATATCAAATGTAATTATATAATATGATTACATTTGATATTATATTTTTGATTCATATTTACAACATTTAATTTGATAATATAATAGTTAAAAATATTATAGTTATTTTATTTGCATTTAGAGTATTTCGGCTATAGCCACACCCAGAGTCCCACCCCTTTTGAAATCGCCGGCTACAGTGTCTGGTAACCGTTACAATATACTAACAATTGTAGTCTAAAATAGTACTTTACTTTATATTATTTAGTAAAATAATTAAGTTTGGTAATATTTGGCTATTACATATAAATAACTATTATTAATAATAATGTATTATCATAAAAACTATATTTTAAAAGTTAAATTAATTTGTTAAAAACCGTAAAAACCGACGAAAAAACCAATTTTAAAAACCGAATCAACCCTGCTTTTAAAGCAGTGCTTTACTTCATATTATTTAGTAAAATGATTAAGTTTGGTAATATTTGGCTATTACATATAAATAACTATAATTAATAATAATATATTATCATAAAAACGATATATTTTTACATTTTAATATATAAATAATTCATAATTAGAATATTCTACTTAATGGTGGCGTAATTAAATTTGTTATCACATAATCATTGTATCGTAGGCATGTAAGTGTAATTAGATGAGAGTCCTACCCACTCACTGATATAACATATAATGTAGGCAATTATAACTTATAATTTAAAAGTTAAATTAATTTGTAAAAACAAGTAAAAACCATAAAAACCATGGTTTTTACAACTTGAAAAAACCGTAAAAACCGACGTAAAAACCCATTTGAAAAAACCAATTTTAAAAACCGAATCAACCCTGTAAGCAAATACATAGTCAAATATATAATCGAATGTATAAAGTATAAATATGATCTAACGATAATATACATTTTAGAAATAAACAAAGAATAATATGAAATTAAAAAATTAAAGAAATTAAAACTTTTTTAAAAAATTAACGTAAAAATAAATGAAAAATAATCGAAAATAGAAATAAATTTTATAGTAAAAATAAACGAAAATAGAAATAAAATATATAAATTGTAAATGGCATCGAAATATTCAATATCTACTTTAACATTATTGAATTCTTCTTATCTTAGTATTCTATAATAGTAATAAATTATTAATTATATAGTTTAATATTTATATGATACATTTTAAATATAATACAAACAGAACAAGTTAAAAATCAAATAAAGCAATACTAAATTTCTATCAAAACAGATTTTGTTTATGTTATTTTTAAAATATGAAACAGATACAGAATTTATTATATCATTATTTAATGAATTCCATATATTAACTCATCTATTATTTATTATATTTATAATTGTATTTTAATAATAATTATGTATTACATTTATTTTTTTATATATGTATAATTATTTGAAATTTAAAAAATTGTGGTTAGATCTATTTTAATCTTCTAAGTTAAAGTCATTCTAATTTAAAATATTCCAATCTCTCTTTATATGATTTATAATTAATATTTGATGAATTTGTATATCCTACGAATCTTGTAATTAATTTTCTAGTAAATAATATTTGCATTCTTTCAATTTGGTCTATGAGACTATTAGGGTGAGAAATTAAGAAATTTACTAACTTTGAAAAGGTGACCAAATTATGGATGCATATTTTAAAATTGGTCTGCAATAAATGTTATATATTCTCTAGGGGATTATGTAGTAATAGCATCTAAAAAGTGAATTCAAAGAAAAATAAGCTTTTTTACAAATATAATTATAATCAATATGTTTATAAAAGTCTATTCTCAAATATTATTCCTAAATATTTATAAAAATTAACGTTTTCTAATTGAATATTATTTATAAAATATTTAGAAGGATTAACCTTCCCTAAAGTCATTACTGCACATTTTGATAATAAAATATTTGATTGAAAATTCATTTGCCCATTGTGAAATTAATTTAAATTATTTTGTAAGATATATCACTCAGATGTGTAAGAAAAGTATATTTTTGTATCATCGGCAAATAAATAAATATGATTTTTTGAAGAGATATAAAATACTTGGAAGATCATTAATATATAATAAAAATAAAATTGGGACCTAAAACTGATCATGTGGTATTCCAGATTTTACAATAGAACTATTTGAAAAAGAATTTTCAATCCATGTAAATTGATTTCTATTCGATAAAAAATCTATAAATATATAAAACAATTTTATTATTTTATTAGATATACCGTATGATTTTAATTTATATAATAGTTTTTCATGAGAAACAACATCAAAAGCTTTTGCAAAATCAATTTATATTATATCTAACAAATTGTTTATTATTTAATTCATTATTTTATTAATTCATTTTATTTAATTCATTAAACATTTTAAACATTTTGTTAATTGTAATTATGTATAAATAAATTAATTAATATCTCATTTTTTCTTTGTTAAATTATTTTTAAATATTATTAAAACATTTGAAGTTCTAGAGAAAAAAATGTAAAGATTTGAAGTTCTCGAGAACAACTAAGTATTTAAATTTTACAGCAATAATACATAGTATGATTTTATTAATTTCTCATGTATCTAATTTATCTCATATTTTATTTTCAAACTTTAAACAATAATTTATCAAACAAGAAAACAAATTAGACTTGTTAGTAAATAATATAATGTTATTGCCTATACATTAGGGGTTGTGGGTTAGATTCTTGGGTAAGTGTAAACACATCAAATATACATTGAAAATACTCACTGTATGAATTTCAGAAATAATTAAAATTATTATATAGTTTTTGATAACAAACCTTAATAGTAAGTGGGTGGAACAATAGAAAGTGGGTGAAACAATAGAAAGTGGGAGAAACAATAGAAATTGGGTGAAACAATAGAAAATGGGTGAACATAGATAAACAATAGGTAAAAGTGAAGCTATAATAAGAGGTTAAACTATAACAAGTATACAGGTGGGTGGAACTATAGAAATAAGGTGGAACTATAGAAAAAATGTGGAAGAACACAGTTATTGAGTGTCTAATCACAAATCCTTATGTACAGATTCAATATATTAAGGGGAAATAATTTTTATTTAAAATTTTTTTTATTTCATAACACTATTCTATTATTTTTTTTTTAATATCTGTAAAAAAATTATTTATGAAAACAGTCTAGAAATAACATAAAAAGTGGTTTATATATATTCATTATATATGATATATAATGTATTTATATATTTTCAAATGCTGTTTTCTCAGAATAATTATTTCGCGCTAGGTATGTGTGTATAAACTTAGGTTTAACAAAAACTATTATATGTATTTTACTAATTTTTATTGCATTATATAAATAACATATATATGAATACTATTACAGGAGTGATTTTCTAAATTTGTATGTGTATAATTGCAAAAAATAATAATTTCTATAGAAATTCCGTAAATTATAAATAAAAATGTGTGCATATATATATATATGTTATAAAAATTACGTCCTGTAATAGTATGTGTATACATTTAATGAATAGAATATAACAAAAATTAGCTCAATTCAATGAATAGAAATCTGCGCGCCTAGTTTTGTGTAGACCTATTATTTGCTATCTCTATACATAGATAGGCGGGCGTCATGTGCCAACCCCTTTAAGGGCAGGCGTAACCTTCGTTTTTATTTTGTAGGGAAATTTTTTTTATATTGAAATATTAAAATGTAATTCATTATCTTTAATATGATTTATTATATATCACATATAATTAAACATAAGTGCCTCAAATACGAAGTTTAATCATACACCTATTCAAAATGGTGGGATTTAATAATTAGAAAACATGCAAGTAAAACTTTAGATGCCAATATCTCTGGTATTTTTTTTGTTGATTTTTTTTTTTTTAAATGTCGCTAACTATTGAACTATTATATGAATATTTATAAAATTTTCTGAGAATATACCTAATATATGGTTATTATTATATTGGTATGTAAGCTAATGTAAATATAATCTATTAATATAATTATTTGATAAATAATCAAAAAAATTGGTAATCAATTTATTTTAAAATTATTTTTTTATTATAATTAACTTTTCTTTAATTAATAATATATTTATTATTTTATGATGTACCTATATAACTAGAGATGAATACTATCAAGATAATTAAAAAAAAATACCAATAAATAGAAATTATGGAGCCTGTTAAAAAATAGCTATATTTCCCTATCTTTTACATGTAAACGCCGGCAAGGTTACGCCGGCCCTTAAGGGATGGCATAAATTACTAAAAAGTAACATATATTAAAACTATATTATTAAATATATATGAATAATTATGTATATATCAATTGTATTTATGACATAAATTTTATGTTGTTAACAAAACGGTTTATTCCCAACATTGTGATAATACATCATTATTTGTAAATATTGTGAATTATTTAAAGATCCCAATCCATTATGCAGTTTTATGTAAGTATAAAATACTAACAGTAATGCATTAGGTATATTAAAATACGACAAATAATTATAGACAAATTTGAAATAAATAACGTATACAAGAAGTAAGTTTGACCTTCAACAACCACATTACAAGCATAGCCTAGTGAACAACTCTGGTATTAAGATACAATGCGATATCTACTGATAATATAATACTGGTCTCCTTCCTTTATTCAGTAAACATATTACACATATTTCATAGCCTAGTAAATATAAATATACTTTATTTTTGTTTATTAAACATCAATATAACAATATATTATTTACTAATGTTTATAAAGCTCTATTTTAGTCTTGTCCTGTCATAACTTCATAATGTCATAGTTTAGGTTTCATTTATTTGTACTCTTATTTATATCAAATCTTTAAAAAGTAAAATTATTTGTATATTAATCATAGTATATGTAGGGTAAACAGGAATTTATATTTTTCTATTGTCATATTTTCGGACTCATTTATAATTAATTAATTAATTACTTAATTTATATTTAATTTGTAGGATTTTAACTATCATTTATAGGTAATTGTTTAGATAACTCTGATTGCAACATTACCAAGGTGTTAAAACCTAAATCAAATAATAGAAATAGTCATAATAATAGTTGTACGAATATATAATTATTATATCATTATCACAATTTATGTTTGGCTATTTATACATGCATAATCATTTGCAGATTTCCGATATATATATATATATATATATATATATATATTTGTGTATATTACTAGTATATATATATATTCATATGCCTATAAAAGATAATATATAATATTAAATATAAATATATACTTGAATATCTGACTTTAGCATGAACTATAATCATTTATGAAAATCTAATCTATTCGTCAATCATAAAATCTAACAGTGAATACTTATTTTGTATAACAATTTATGTATATAATGCATTTATGAATATTATAGGATTATTGATATATATATATATATATATATATATATATATATATATATATAAATTATATTACTATAACATAAATAAAATACTTTATACAATGGTACAATTGTGGATGTCTGCATTCAATGCACATATCTACCTTAATGTAATTTTCTACATAAAATTACATTTTAAATGTCTACACTTGTCTAGTAGACAATCTCTACCTATTATTATTATATTATTATTATATTTAAAAATGTTATTTTAGTATATTATTTTTACGGATGATCGTAAAATCATCCGGGAACCCACACCTGTAAACTGTTCGACAAACAGTAAAACACATTGTAGAATGTTATATTAATCTGTATGTATACATAAATACTATTACTACTACTACTACTACTACTACTACTACTACTACTACTACTACTACTACTACTACTACTACTACTACTACTACTACTACTACTACTACTACTACCCACAATGCACATCATGAATATTGTGAGGAGAACACATTTTTCATTTATAAATTTATAAAATAAATAAATTATTTGATACACAAATTATAGAAATGAAATTCTGTTGATTATTAATAATTTTGATTATATAAAAAGTGTCGTATTTGACATATTATATTTATATTATATATTTGACACATTATATTGTTTCCTGAATCCATTAACATGGCTCGAAGTGAGCTGCTACATTAATAGTGTGTGCAATTTATTGATCAATAATTTATTTAATATATTTTAGCAAATATATAGTCGAAATATTTAATCAAAAGTATAAAGTATAAATATTTGCTAACGATAACATACGTTATAGAAATAAATAAAGACTAATATGAAATTATAAAATTAAATAACATAAAACGTTTAAATAATATAAATGAAAAGTTATCGAAAATAGAAATAAATTATATAGTAAGATTAAACGAAAAATTATCGAAAATAGAAATAAAAGATACCGTAAAAATTATCGAAAATAGAAATAAAATAATATTTGTAATGAACTTGTAAACTGCGCTAATGAAATAATATATACTAATAATAATTATATATTAGAAGATATTTTTTTCACTATTTTCTTTCGATCTATTATATTAATTGTGTGTAGAAATCTCCCAAAGGCCTTTACAATAAGATGCATTATTGTCATTATTAATCGTCCATATATGTATTACTGCTATCGTGTATTCTAGTCATTTCTTCTCATTGATCACATCATCCCTAGAGATATATCTCGCTTACCATGTTCTAACTAAACAGCTTATCCTCGTATTATTTAGTCATGTGATAACTTAGTATCATGTGAACTTGAGGAATTCCTTGAAGAAACGTAGCAGTGGTAAATCAATTATTTAATAAATAGATTGAGATTGAGATAAAAAAAATTGAGTTTGTTTTAATTATAGTGATATTAATTAATAAATTCATAAATAAAATATATATGTAATATTGTACATTAGAAAATCTTAAAAAATTTTTTAATTTTTAAAATTAATATTTATAAAGTATATACATAAATATATTTGGAGATATATTCGTTTATATATACGTATTGTTATTTTGCAATCTTATTCTAATTTATAGGTTGTATTTATAAGTAAAGTTGTAATCTAAAAATGAACTATTACACAGGAAACTTTATTCAATGAAATAATCGAGGAAGTGAAAGGGCTCTACGACGAAAACAACAAAGACGCGTTAGTGACACCTCGCGACCTCTTACCCCCTAGTCACATGATTACATATAACCCTAGTCACATGATTACATATAACCCCTATAGATGCCTCTATTCGTATTGTATACTGTAGACGTTTATGTTCAGCGCACGCATATTGAGTGATTCATTCACGAGAGATGATGTTTACGATGTATACTATCATGTATACAATGTATACTATCATATATGCAATGTATACAATGTATACTATCATATATACGATGTATACTATCACGTATACAATGTAGACATGATAACGAAGCGTATCCTTGTATCAGTGTAAACATTGGGAAAGAAAAAGTAAAAATTTAATAATTGCCTACTAATAGTTTACTTTGACATGGATCTTATATACTAAATTAAAGCCTATCGGTCTAAATTTATAAGGTATATATCCAAGGGTATATATATCTAAATATGTCATACATTAATAACGTAAACATAATACATGAATAACAATTGCGTTAACCACGTATACATTGTTTACTCTATGGCGTACATTTATATTTCAATAATATTTACGTAACCGTAAAATCATTTAAATTATTCATTTTTAATTGCGATAACTCGTCATTACATGATGATGATGATTTTATTTAAACACTAATTCAATTCTAAAATTCTTATAGTGTGACAATAATATATAAAATACAATATATAAATGTAATAATAAGTACAGACAAGTGTACAACGTGGTAAAAACGAATATTAACGTCTCTCCGTTAATGTGACTTGTGTCTCTGTTAAGGTGACTTGTGTCTCTGTTAAGGTTACTTGTGTCTCTGTTAATGTGACGTGTGTCTCTGTTAATGTGACTGTACAATCACACATGCGATAACACCGACTTCACGTGACCTTAGGAACGATGCGGTGTCGGGCCGTGACGACCTCTACCCCGTGATACAGATGCGGCACGCCGTCATCATGCGTAACTCGAGATGTCTGATCGCCTATCTGTTTGTATCGCGCGACCTTTGTACGACCTCTACGCGTATTGCGTAATATTTCTATCGAATAACTGCGTAGATAATACTATATTTATAATAATAACGTGTAAATATGATGTTTTAAGCCGTAGAGACGCTCTCGCACTGCTGCTTTAATACCACAGATTAATATCACGGTCATCGATACTTCTCCGTACTATCATTACAGCTGTAATACCATCATCTTTATAATTTGTGTTAATTCAATTAACTTAATTGTGTTAATGCAAAATTAGAATACTCTAATCATACCTAATGATACACCAACGTCCGCAAACACTACTCTTCTGCAATCCACTCCGTTAG
Organism: Osedax fenrisi; assembly: GCA_964019155.1. NCBI lineage: Eukaryota > Metazoa > Annelida > Polychaeta > Sabellida > Siboglinidae > Osedax > Osedax fenrisi. The sequence goes on along the minus strand of OZ025240.1, from coordinate 30,461,198 downwards.
ATACATTCATCCGAATGAGCCACTGGTAATTCTCCTCTCATCTCTCCCTCTCTATAAACTAGTGAGTATCTAGTACAATTGTGTGGAGAGACTGAATGAGTTTCACCGTCAGCTTTACCTCACCGCCTCATCTCCGCCTCACTCTCCCCCCCCCCCCTTCACTAGTTACAACCGACTAGAGAGGCTGAACGAGATGCGCTGGCAGTTCGGAGCCGTCCTACCCTCCGAAATTCGCGACAACCTCTCCGACGCCGAACACGTTTGGTTCTCCAAGTACAACCGGTCGCTGGCTAAGTACATGCGTTCCGTCGGAGACTACGGGGGCGTTGACCTTACCCAGGATGTACACCCCCCGAAGTCACTCTATATAGAGGTCGAGTAGAGCGCGCGCGTTACCGTTATTGTGTAGAGGTCGTGTATGGGCACGACGCAGAGGTCGAATGTGGTATGCACTCGTTGTTATGTAGAGGTTATATTTCGCGTTACTGATATTACGTAGAGATCGAATGTAGGATTTGAATGCATTACTCTTTTTATCTAGAGGTCAAAAGTAGGATGCACGTGTTAAGGTTAAATGTCATTTAATAATGCATTACTCATATTATTTAGAGGTTAAATAACCTGTGCGAATGCTTTACTATTATTATGTAGACTCTACATTGTAGAGGTTAATGCTAAATTTATATAAAACTCACTATCGTACTTTACTGTAATATATAGGATTTCATATAGTGCATTGCCCTTACTATTTTATAGAGGTCGTATCTAGGTTATAAAGCTAATAGATTGCTATATAAAGCTAATAGACTGCTATATCAATCTAATAGATTGCTATATAAAAGTCAATTTGTATGTGTTACTGCTATATAAAGGTCAATAATTATGTATGATTCAAGTATTATTCGTAAGAGTAGATATGTTGTGCGAATATACCTTATTGCAATTTCTACAAATGTGAACACATTTTATTTTATTGTTTTCAATGAAACTTATTGATAAATATAACTGTTCATTGTATTCTCTCCATAGTAATCAGTAATATACTATAATCAAAGATACTTACATATTTAACAAATCCTCAAACAGATGTTTCTTATTATTATTTTCATACTTCAATAATATTTATATGTATATTGTTATTATATAAATGTATTATAATAACATTACAGTTATATATTTCACTTTATTAAAAGTATACATTAACCTAGATTCAACATGACTACAATTTTAATATATCAATTATAATGTTATACAATATATTATCTACTTTGTGTTTGTTAAATAATTTGAATCTATAATATTGAAATATGAACTGTTGCAGGTGAGATGCTTAGTTGACCACGGAGAATTTGAAACCAACGACGGTACCATAGTGTACCTTAAACGAAACAGCCAGGTTAACACCTTAGTACACATCTTAGTACACATCTTGTAACATTGTATTCAACACATCTCTTATATATAGTCTATATTGAAATTGTATGAATTGTGATTTTAAATCTAACGACAACTGATTTCACATGATTATAACTAATGATTATTCACCGCAGCACTATCTGTTGAGGTCAGAGTGCGAGTCGTTGATACGACAGGGAATATTGAAGCATATCTTATGAAGTTTCTTAAACGTGTGTACATTTGTTAATAAAGTTTTGTAGATAATCGACGCGTTATTCTATGAAAAATAATTTATTGCAAAAAAACAAATGAAACCGAATAACCCGATGAAACTGATCGAGATCGTCGGATTAAATCATCGATATTTACAGATGATTGTAGTCAACAACGATAATAATAAACAGTAGTTAATCAATCGTATCCCTCGACCTTACAGATCGGTAGTCATGGAATTGCCCTTCAGTCGTTGAGAAAGTATATAGAGAATATCGCTATTACTCAACGATTTCGAATACTTTTCCAGCATCTCATCAGCGGTGGCTGTAGGGTCGGTGATGGTAGTGGGGTTAATATTTAGACCCGTCCGTATCAGATTCATTGCGGTGACGAGTTCGCATTTAGCAGCTTCCTGTTGTTCGGCGTTGACACACTGTTGATGTCGTCATAGAGGTCAAGTGGTGAGGTAGAGGTCAAGTGGTGGTATGTAGAGGTCAAGTGAAGAGGTAGAGGTGAAGTGGTGGTAGGTAGAGGTCAAGTGGTGGTATGTAGAGGTCAAGTGAAGAGGTAGAGGTGAAGTGGTGGTAGGTAGAGGTCAAGTGGTGGTAGGTCAAGTGGTATCAAGAAGAGGTGAAAGGATACATATTTAGTGGTGGAGGAGCATGGTAGATTTGAAGTGATGGGGTGCATGTATAGATGTAGGGATGATTATAGAGGTCAAGGTGGTTATAGAAGTTAAAGAGCACATATAGAGATGACAGGGAAGGCTGTAGATTCACGATAACTAACCTTGGCTATATCGTCTAGGAGTTCTTTAGTTTTCAACGTATGATTGGTGCATTTGTCGATTAAATCTATTCCGCTTAAAATAAGAAGAACAATTACATTAAATAACTTATTTAATAAGCTTTATACGCTTTATATATGTATAATGAATGTATAGGGTAAATAGTGTATCTATAGGGGATAAAGCTAATGTCACTCTTTTACATATTAATAGATAGCTGATACATGGTAATATCAATGATTTTTTAAAGCAAACATATACTACTATCTACACAATGTGATTAATTATAACTGGTATGTATATTATATATACTAATTCTGCTGCTGGCAGTAGTATCAAAATCACTGAAATGGATTTATGTTTGTAGCGCTTTTCATATAAACATTTTTTCATTGTTCTATTAAATAGAATATAAGTTAGATTTTACTCGCCACATAGATATGTATAGCATTTAAAACTAATATATCCCATATCTTTGTTATATATTAGTAATGAACACTTCGTTTTTATAATGTAAATAATAATTGAATACATTATTTAAAATTTTAAAAGTGTAGTTTGATACAAATTTATATTATAAACATATTTTTCGAAACCGACCCTATATAGGTGGCGCTGTTCATATATTTGTGCAATATCGAATTACATGATTATGTGTGTCTTTCTTTAGGCAAATCTTTGGTACTACTATAAATATATAGAGGTACAAGATTTGTAGTATTTACATCATTATTTGATCTACATAAACTAGAGCTTATAAACTAGCGAATATTATTACATGGAATGCGTATTTTAATATTTCTAAATTGTTTAATTATCTAATTATGCCTATAATTGTTATTATTTATATAACTACATATATATATATATTAGAAAATATGATTACAAATTAATATATATGGATATGATTCTTACTATACTTCTTAATATATCAACATAAATTATTAGAATATCTCATAAACATCAATTTCCATTATATTTTGAATACTTGTTAATGTGAGAAATACTTATTCCAATATAAATGTATTCTTAAATAAAGTTATTATTTCTTTGTAATTTATATTATTATTTTTATAATTCAATTTATTTCATATTATAAATATATAACATAATATTTTTAATTTATTATTATTTTAATAATGATATTTATTTTGTAGTTTAAATAAAGAGGTTTATATAATTTTATTATATGCATATTTTATAAATTATATAAACATTTATTGACAATAAAATCATCATTATATTTTTTGAAACACTCTTGGATATAAATATTACATGATTAAGGATTATACCTAATAAATGGATATTGTTTTAAAATTTTGAAAATCGGAATTATACAAGTTATATAAGTTATATGCAAATATAACAACAAAATATAATTTATAATTAATGATTTTATGATTATCTACCTTTACAAAAACATCTCTTTTAGAGTACTTATAATAATATTTTTATTTAAAATGGCACCCAATATAAATGATATATAAGTTATATGATATAACTAAACTGAATTCATAATAAACTATTAAAATAAAATATAAATTGCAATAATTAAAGATGTTCGGAATATTATACTTAAGTTCGCCTTCACTAATTTACATGTAAAAGTAATAAACTTAAGCCTGTTATATAGTTTGACTTGCTTCTGTTAGCTGTAACTATACATTGTAAGTTGTATATATATATTTTTTTAGGTTAAAATAAATATTAATAAATTACTTTTATAGTATTCTTATTTGTTAAATTATGAAGAAAATGTGCTGTAATATTTTAATTAAACCCTTAGAATGTAAATATGCATATTGACTGAATAGAGAGATTTCAATAAGAAACAAGCAATGATGATAACAGAGTTACGATGTCTTTTGTAGAGTCGTAATAAGTATAATCAAAATTCTGTGAAAATCTTGTTTAGTGAAAAATATTAATAGAATTTAATTATGAAATTAAATGGACAAAAATATATATATGAGTATATAAATTATATATTTATAATTATTTTGAATACTAGGTGTTATAAAAGATAATTTATACTTAATTATATAGAATATTGAGATATAATTTTTACATAAAATTATAGAGAAATGAATATATAAGTAATTTTTAAATATAACTTTTTTTTAAATACAAATTCTATAAGTTTTCCAATTTAAGTCACAATACATATAATAGCTGATATAAGGATTTGAAATGACAGAAAAGATGAGTTTGAAAGGCTATACATTATACCTAAATCAGAGAATAAATATGTATTTATATTTTTCATACATATAAAATATCGAGAAATTTAGCCTGCTCTTTCAAACTTTAATATTTTAGTTAAACAAATAATATATGTGATTCTAATGCAATAGTTTAATAACTATTTATATAAAGTTGGGATACTTTCTTTATGAAATAGAGATAATAAAATAGTATATTTCAGAATTTCATTTTAATTTAACAAATACAATTGATTTATAAATTTAGATATATTTTAAATTACAATATCATAAGCACATCACATTTAGCGGAGATATTTCCACTGCCCATATAGTATTTTGATTTTATAAAGTTAATCTTTTAATTAAAATCTGCATTATTATTGTTAGATCATGTTCAACAGTAAGTGAACATTGATTATTTGACACTTACTTGATGTGTTCACTTGAATTCACCAATGAATCGTGATCTGGCTCCCCCATATTATTGGCGTTATTGTCCTGTTGTAATCGCATTATACATTATACAATGTTTATTGGTTTTTATATTATTAATAAAATGCGTATATGTTCAATGGATTTTATTAATTTTATTAAAAATGCATCTGATAAAAATAAATAAAGTTCCATCAAAATTATATCATTAAATGTTTGTTAAAAAATGTAATATTACAGTAATACGTATTCAATGCATATTAATACATACTAAATTAAATAGCGTATATTAACTATGATTCATGGATAAATTATTCTATAAGTAATTTTGTAAATAAAATTTATTTAAAAAAATAATAATTCTGATGATTGCCCTCGATCATTGAATAAAAAGAAGTATTTTAAACGATCGAAACGATGAACGAGCGCCGAACCTTATTGCGTTGAAACTTTCGCTTGAGTTGATTAGAGGAGCCGCCTCCGATGGAATCCGGCGAGTCTGGAGGTCTCGTGAACAGGGAGTTGAAGAAGTCGTCGAGCTTAGCGGAACTCATGTCTACAACCCGAGGTGAGTCAACGGCAGGGGGAGATGGGGGCGGGGGTGGGAGGAGGGGTTTCGAAGTAAGGGACGCGGTGACCACGTCTCGTAGGGGCGGCGCCGGAGCAGCGGGGGGAGGCGCGTCCCCTAGCAGGGTGAACGTGGCGTCGAGGGCGGTTTCGTCGTCGCCGCCGCAACTCTCGACGTCTAGTACGACTGGATCGGTGGCGGCGCGACGTCTTAGAGGAGAGGAAGACCACGTAGGGGCGGTGTCGTCGTCGACCTTGGAGGTTAGGTCACGGGTCACCGACCACGCATCGGTCGCCGCCGTGTCGGATAGATCTCGAGTAGCCGACGGTAGCGCGTCTTTAGAGAGGTTCGGCGTAGACGTGAAGGTATCGGGCTGGTGGCGGAGCAGCGGTACCGGGGGTTTTAGCGCGGCGGAGGGTTTCTTAGAGGGGGCGGGGACACCGTCGGTGGTCGTCGTCGTGGCCTTGTAGTAGCTGCGTATTCGACCGGCCAATGAGGAGCGAGTCTTGTGCTGTTTCGGTAGCGAGTCGTAGCCGGAGAGGTTAGAAGAAGTGGTGCTGCGTCCCACGAGAGGTCCCGCTTCGTAAGGTGTCGATCCCGGCCCTATGTTCGACGCTCGTCTCTTCGATACCGGTTTCGGTGGTAGTTCCGTTCCTGAGGCGGGTGGCGAGGGGTAGTGTAATGCGGGGTGGGGTGTGACGTATCGAGGGTGATTAGTGCGGTGATATCAGAATTTGACAACGGGCTGAAAGCGGGGTTATGCATCAGACATCGGTGGTTAGTAAAGAAAGCGCTTTCAATTATAGTATATATGTTTATACGTGCTATTCAATGAATAGTTGTCATGCGTGAATTTGATTTAAGGGTAGACAATTTTATTTAAAGATTACAAAGTTTTTTCATATAGATTATAAGAGAAATAATGACAACGAATTTAAGGTCTGGCAGATATTTCATCGCATAACAACGTATATATGGGGTAATGCTTATAAATAGTAGGTTAAATATGAAGAATAGACATCTTAGTTTTCAAGCGAGTTATGAAACATTGAAATGAGTGAAAGTAGATAATATTTGTCATGTTAATCTGATATTAAATATTTATATAGCATTAAGATTAATATCAGTACATTACAAATACAATGAGATATATAATAAATTCAGCATACACAAATGAAAATAAACTTATTAATTAATGTTTACGATATAAAATAATCTAAGTTTCACTTTATCGAGAAGAAAATAATAATTCAAACATATAATTTTTATTATTGTTAATGAATAAATTAGTAAATACTTGTTTATAATATTTTTGCTTTATTTAAGAAAATTAATGTTTTTAAAATAACATATAAAATATCTATACTAATATTACAAAGAATATCATAATAGTTAAAACATTTCAAATATTTGTAAATATTGAATAAATATATGTTATCGTATTCTACAAAAGAAACAATTTCATATTAGCGTTCATGTACTAATTTTATTAAGTCAAAACAATAGAAATATAACTTACACTAATTTTAAAATTGATAAATCTACTATACAATTAAATGATATAAATGTACACATTCACAAATATGCAAGATTTATACTTCATAGAGATTAGATATTCGTTCAGAAGATAACATTTATTAAGAATATCGCACAGTATTATTTAGTCCGTCTATAAATATAGCTCTCATTGTTAAGTAAGAGTAGTATTCTATTAATAGGATTAGCCCAATTAGCACCGTTAAGCTCCATTGCCCTGAATAGCACCTGTAACTACCGATAACCCCCGTTAGTACCTAGACAGTGTCAGATTCTTAACACCTTGGTTGCGGGTTAGAATCCGACACCAGACATTCGACAATTCGTTTCTATATCACTGTATTGTCTCGCTGTATCGCTTAACTCTCTGGAAGGTCGTACGACGAACACGACACTTTAATATTTATACTTAATATATATATTGTTGTTATTATTGTTGTTGTTATTTTTATTTGGTGGAGTCCTTTCAACCCATCCAGGAACTTAGATGAAGTTTTCACTTATAACCATATATGGCTCTGATGTCTCTTCGAAGCCGCTCTCATGTTAAGGCATCCATGTTTTTAACGAGAGCCGATGGATGATCATTTATACACAATTATATAAGATCACTTCTAAATAATATTTTAAGACCCATTTTATAAAATTAATTAATGGTCCGGACGAGACTCAAACCCGTGTCCTACTGCTTGTGTGTCTGACGCCTTAGCAACTGAACCACACAGGCAGTTTTATATATATATATATATATATATATATATAGCATATCTATTAATAGGATTAGTCCCATAAGCACCGATAAGCTCCAATGCACTGATACACCTCATTAGTACGATAAGCCTCATTAATACCTAGAATTGCGAGCGAGAGAGAGAATGAAAGTTACCAGATATAGTGCTCTTATCGGCCGCGCTGAAGGACGTGAACCTGGCCTTGAACCTCGAGATACGAGACGTCTTCTTCGTAGAGGAACACATGCTCAGAGTGTCGTCGTCGTCAGCCAGACATTCGGCTATACGGCGCGCGCGCGTGTGTGGATGTATGTGTGTGTGCTCATGCAACGCGTGAGTGTGAGTGCGATAGGGCGGTATGGTCGATGCCGGTGACGTGATTCGGACGACGGATATAGATAAGATCGTAACACTCGTTAGGATGCGCGACGCCTATAATGTGAATAACGAAAGAAGAGAGAAACAAAAATGTGTTCAAATAAATGATAATTATTATTATTAAGTATGTGTTTAGGTGACATCACAAACAGAAGGACATATAATAGTGTTCACTCAAACAGAAGGACGTGTAGTAGTAACCACTCAAACATAAGGACATGTAGTGGTACTAAATAGTAGTTTATCTATTTCGCGAAATATAAAATAATAATTCGTGCAATTAGTGGAATGTGATGGAACGCAACGTAAACAAACACAAGTAAACACACCAACACGAGAATCATACATGTAGATAGCGTTTACTAACTCGACTTGTATTCGCTTATATTCTTTGATACCGCAATGCCGTTAGGTTCTTTTGTATCGGTGGAAAGTGACTGTTGGACGTTCACATATATGAACACAATTTATATATTAATTATTATGTAACTGTATTATGTAACACGATCTTAAGGGGGTACTTCGGTCATCGCTCAATCGCGTGCATGAAGTAAATTAATATAGTAATATTTGCCACTAGAAAAAATTCTGAAAATAATAAAAATATTAATTAAAAATAATTGGAATATTTCCAATATTTCTTATTTTGAATACAAGACATAGTACAGAGGGAATTATTAATAAAATTCAATATTATTAAATGTAATTCATATTTTAATTTGAGGATTTATTTTTTTCTATAAAATTAACAAGTTAATTTTCTTAATCGTCAATCTCGATTTAATACATATACTCTATAGAAATGTGGCACACTGAGTTTGAGATATATATCTATTATTTCTATATACACAAATGATGTGAATATAAACTACTCTCTGAATATGATTTTGAATACTAGAGAATGTGAGAGAAAATAATTATTTCGAGATAAATGCGTTCAAATTTATTTTAATAAATAATAATTAGAATGTTTTTTAAATGTAGATCTATAATAGATAATATACTAGATAGGTAATATACCTATACGTGTTACCTATTAAATATAAAGTTATCTATTAAATTATACAAAAATATATTAACATAAAGTAATTGATATTTTTTAATATTTTATAATTTGAAAATTTTTATATGTACTTTTGTTATCTAACATTCATAAAATATAAAAAATAAATCTGAATTCATAATAAAAAGTCACATGATAATGATAATGATAATTTATAAGTTTTATAAAGGTTTCACAAGAAATAATACCAACATTAAAACTATCGTCATTCGTTCTTCTTTTTTTAGAAATTCTGAAATAATTCAGGAATTTAAATTATATATATATATATTATATATTTGATAAAGAACGAATATTTTATAAATATCTAACTGTATAGCCCTTTTCGTACCAAAATATCTCCTGGTGAAACTCCTCCTCGCGGGATCTGTGAGTCTTTGTATTGGTTCTGGCTATTCAAAGTGGTTCCAGTTTAAATAGAAGTCAGTGTAAACAATATTATAAAATGAAATTAGCGACATTCGTGCTTTCTTTATAATAATTGTGTATGATGTACTAGTTATATCACAAACTATAGCATCAATGGAGTCTTCAAATAATGGTGCAGAAATGGGGTCTTCAAACAATGGGGTATCAACGATAATAGGAGACAGGGATTCCTCATCGCTATTACAGCTTCCTCCTAATAGAATGCGGAGTTTCATTAAAGTAGGCTAAAGTTTAATAATTAGCATATAAAGATGAGATTTATGAGAGAAGGATAATAATAAAGAATACATTAAAAGATTATATTTTATTCATTTATTTATAGCAAAATTTATATAACATAACAAATAATTGAATTACTATACTTATTAATAATGAGAAATTGTTATAAATAAAAAATATATTATCTCTATTAAACGATATCTTTGTAATGTAGTATATTCCCGACGAATCATAAACTTTAGGGAGCGAACCTTCCATTAATTTCTCGTAATGTACAATAGGCGTGGCAACATTAATGGTGAGATTGAGGGAAGAGCTATCGGACGGAGGGTAGAATATCACATCGGTGTCGTCTTCGTACGATGTGGCCACTGCCTCCTCCTCCTCCACACTTGAGATCAGGTCTAGCGATACGCTCTAGTGCACACGGGTAAGGGGCGGTAGAGGTCGTATTAGTCGTATGATTATAGTTATTGTAGATGTTTAGTTACAGATAGAGATAGAGGTAGAGGTATAGATATAGGTAGCGGTAGAGGTAAATGCATAGGTAAAGGTAGAGGTAGAGTTAGAGATAGAGGTAGAGATTAAGGTAGAGTTAGAGGTAGAGGTAGAGTTAGAGGTAGAGGTAGAGGTAGTGGTAGAGATAGATGTAGAGGTTGAGGTATAGGTAGAGATAGAGGTATAGGTAGAAGTAGAGGTATATACCTGTTTAATAGGAGTGATCTTGTAGTCGATGTTAGACGTGGTGAATTCATCCTCCTCTTCCACAATATTCTTATCATCATCATCCACGATGTCAACAACTGTTCAATACATTGTACTTCTATTATATTATATTTGATACATATGTGATGATATATGATACTGTACATTAGGAGTTGTTTTTGAAAGTTTTGCTAACTAGATCACAGTCTTAAATGTTATATTAAACAATTTTATGAAGTTTCATCACAAAATAGTTAATATTGGTAAAGCTAAGTGCATTTTAATGAAGAAATATTTGCATTTATGATTCAATGTAAATTTCTATAAATAGAAATTGTTACTACAATTCACTATTAAACCATGGATAATTATCATGTATTGTAACTAAAAATCTCCTAATAGGTGAATAGATATCTAATAAATTTAGAATAGAACTATTGAAGTAATCAAGATTTAGATTACAATTTGAAAGTGAATTGATAATGTCATTTGAAAAATCATTAATATTCAATGTATTAATGTTTCTATAATTAATGAAAGTGCATTTTCTTTTTGTATTAGATAATTTCAATCGGAAAGTAATAGTGAAATGATCATCTTTAGTATATTATTCGTATCTAAATTAAGAATAAAACTATAGATAAAATAATTGAAATTAAAAACAGCATCTTTCCCAAGGTCATGAAGTACAATAGAGAATTAACAATACGAAAACAGTACTATGCTAGTGTAATGAGTTGTTATATTTTTAGATATATTCTTGCATAGATGCCAATCTTTTTATTTTTAAAATGCACCAACTATAATGAATTACACTGAATTAACTACTCGCAAATATCATTATTAGTGCGTATATTTTTAATATTAGATAATTAAATATAATAATAGGTTATAGAGGTAAATGATATGTTATAGAGGTTTATATTAGTTTAATAATAGGTTATATATTTTAGTAATAGCTATATTTTTTTAATATTATTATTATTTTATTTGGTGGGTTTGGGTTTTTCATCCCATCCAGGAACTTAGATGAAGTTTTCACTTATAACCATATGCCCCTTCTAAGCCGCTGAAATGTTAAGTTATTTAAGGTTTTAACCAGAGCCAATCATTTTTTATACACAATTTTATAAGATCACTTCGAATATTATTGTAAGACCTATATTAATGGTCCGGATGGGGTTGAACCCGTGTCCTACTGCTCGTGTGTCTGACACCTTAGCCACTGAGCCACACACTGGCAGTCTCAAATACAGGCAACTCCTGCTAACCGAGACTCGAACAGATAAATAAAATGCATAGGAGAATCGAGATTCTGATATATGTAATCATTATTACACTATTTACATCGGTATAAAATAAAACTAGCATTCGTAAAAAGTCTGAGTTAGCGGGAGTTGGTTGTACATAGTATGATATGTCAACGACAGGTCGTAGAGACCAGCGATAGAGGTCAGTAGAGGTCGTAACGGTACCTACCCGATTCGTTATTGACCGGCAGTATGAACGAGGTGTGCTGATGTTCCCAGCGAGCTCTACTGATCACCGGTACAACGTCCTTGACCTCAACGGGAGAGGTTAGCGAACCATTCATTCGGTTGCAGTCGAGGTCAGTTTCGTCGCTCTCCTCGTCGGGGATGAATATCTTCACAGAGTTGTGCATCTGCGCAGGGTTCGAGGTTTAATGCGTACGATTAAGACATTAAGACGCGATATATATGTATGTATAATATATAAGTGCGTATAATTATCATCTTTTGACAAAATATATTTATTTATTTTGTTTAACTAAATACAGGTTATTAGGTATAGCATAAGATGTAAATTAGAATGCGTAGTAAACTAACAAACAGTTCTTTAAAAATTGCAAATACCAATAATTATATCTTTATAATGACTATATTTATATTATTTATATGTTTAAATTTAATTATTATTTTAATACATATATATATATAGACAGTACAAGAATAAATATTGAAGTGTATGAATGTATAGTTATAATGGAGTATGTAGTTTTGTATATTGAGGAGATGGATATAGATGAGGTAATGGATGATGTAATGGAGGAGGCGTCGGTCAAGGAGGAGGATGAGATAGAGATGGAGGATGAGGCAGCTGGAAGAAGTAAACCTTCTTCATGGCCCACGACGGAAGTTTCCCAAACTTCAGATCGTCCAATCGGTTGAACTCGTTGCCGGGCGAGTCGCTGGATAAGCGGGGGTTCTTGGTAATGGGCGTAGACATGCAGCGCGGCGACTGAGGCAGGGTGGACACGTCCGGAGTAGAGAGGTGCGTCCGCGGCGTTGAAGTGAACGCCTTGATACGAGGTGAACACGTCTGAAGGTTGATGCTGTCGATCAGCATCGATACCGAGGTGTCGTTCTTCAGAGTCCTGTTAAACAATGGGAGGTTAGGAGTGATACGAACTTGATTATATATATATATATATATATATATATATATATTAATAATATTATTTATATTATAATTCGTATTCGATTCAAATTGTTTTACGTATAGTATACGTTTTATAACTAATATTTATATATATATGTTTGATTTGAAATATACTTATTTATATTATTTTCACTATTAGAAATAGATATTACGGAAATTAATTTGTTAATATTTTTTGAAAAATCATATGTATTCATTTATTCATTGGGAAGAGTATAGCTGCTTCCACTACTACTACTACTACTACTATACTACTACTACTACTACTACTACTACTACTACTACTACTACTACTACTACTACTACTACTACTACTACTACTACTACTACTACTACTACTACTACTTTAACCTTTTCGAAGAATGTATCGGTGTCATCGATAATTCACAAAGACGATTCTTTATCGCACTAGATATGTCATCGGGCAATCTCCATATGAACACACAACTATAATGATGTAATAATCATTAATATACCATCAATACATATAATGCAAATATATATTTATATACATATAACTGAGACAATAAATTAGATTACCAAAACTAAATTGATAATAATATTATATAGATATACGATACTTTATTTAATAACGTAATAAAGTGTATTACGTTGGATTACGAATACCGAAGAGAGCGATCACAAGGTCGCGTGTCAAGGTCGCTAGGTACACACGTACCTATCCGACGAGACGCTGATCACGTGACGACAGTCTCGCAGAAACTTAACGCCCGTAACGGTCTCGCTGTGACCACTGAAGCTGCAGACGATCTCACCCGAGAAGAAGTCGATCACGTTAACGGACTGTGTAGGGGGAGTGGGGGGGTAGAGGGGGGGTAGAGGGCAGTGTAGTAGACGATAAAGGTGTTAGATAGGTTGTAGTGGTATGGTATATAGGTAGGGTTTAACACATTCACAGACTGTGTAGTAATATGCGTTAGAGGTATGTAGTAGTGAGCTGTAGATGTGTTATGTGTAGCTTTAAATAATTATACATATATATATGTATATATTATAATGTAATAAATAATAAAAATATTAGTACATCCGACACAATTATTCAGAGAAACAAACTGCCTCTATTGACAATAATACTACTGCAGAAGCACTAACTTTATTGGTGCAACAGGTAACAATGTAAGACCCGCTTCTGTCGATGGAAACTTTTGAAAGTTGTCCATCGCTTAGACTACTACCAGAATAACATTTACGTTGTTTGCCACTCTTTATGTTGTATATCCTGTACGCAATAGTCGATTATTAATCACGTAACATTATGTAATCATTGTGTAAGATAATTCATTAATTATATCAGTAATCAAATATAAAAAGTATATAACAAAATATACTGATTTTAATCAAATTCACTATAAATATATAAATATATATATATATATATATATATATATAAATATTTACTTAGTTATATAATATTATATTTGTTATAAAATTTTAGTAAAATTGAGATATCAATAGTAATCATTAAGTTATATATTGTAGTTTTAAGAAACAAAGGTAGATAATCAATATAATTATAACTGTCCAATATCAACAAATTATTAGTGAAATATCATCTCCCAGAGAAAGAGCCCTCATTTAAATAGCACCTAGTGAAAGTACCCCGAGTTAAAGATCTCCTAGTGAATTAACCCCAGTGAAAGTACCCCGTGTGATAGAGCACCCGATGAAATAGTATACAATAGTATATAACTTGTAGTGAGGTGTGCCCCAGAAAAAGAGTGCCCACAATGACATACCCCCTAGTGAAATGACCTCTAGTGACATACCCTCTAGTTAAGTGACCCCTTAGTGAAGTGACCCCTAGTGAAGTGACCCCTAGTGAAATGACCCCTAGTGAAGTGACCTCTAGTGAAATGACCTCTAGCATTACCTGACATTGCGATCTTGACAAGCTGTGGACACAAACTTGTGCGTCGGGTCAACGTCCATATCGTACAGCGTGGTGCGAGACACTAGGTTCCGGTTCAATATGAACTCAAACTTGGGGATCTGTGCGTGTGTGTGTAAAGTTGTGTATAATGTATGTATGCGTGTGTGTATGTGGGTGAGCGTGCGAATATGTAGTAATTGTATAATTGATTAATTCGTAAAAATCAAATTTTAAATAAATTGTTCGGAAGTGAAATGGCGACGTTGAAAATAAAAAATAGAATAATAATAATAATTAATGTATGGACATGTGTTAGAGTGTATTAAAGTTCATACAATTAGTTAGACCAGTTCAAGTAAGTATCTATGTAGTTTATTTTTAAATGTTTTTGTGTTTTTCGTTAGTTATAGTCCTGGGTAGTTTATCCAAGCGAGATGAGTAGGTAGTCGATTGATTGTGTTTAAAAATTATATTATTTTATGACCTCGAGTTATTTTTATCAAGTCTAATGTCTTGTAGTTTAGGTATATCAGTAAGTAGTGTGGTACTATATCAGTAAGTACTACTTACTTACTAAGTAGTGCGGCGTTACAGTAATCAAGTGTAGATATTATATAGACGGTGTTCATGCAGAAGGTGCTTTATTTGTTTTAATCGATATGGTTTATAATAATTTATTATAAACCGTTAATTGTTACATTGTTTTATTGTTGATGAAATTTGATTATGTAATGTTAAGTGTTTATCTAGTTTCACACCTAGAGTTGTTATATCAGTTTTTTATGTGTATATGTATATATTGTGTATATGTGTGTATATGTGAATATGTGTGTATATGTGTGTATGTGTCTGTGTGTAGCTGTGGTCACTTGTATCTGTGCTTATGCTATTGCGTTTATTGTAATAATGTCATGTGTTGTGAATAACCCTACATAGTGATGTCATGTGATAATGCGTGCAACATTTACATTAACATCAGTGCATCGACGCAACATCAACATCAGACGTAGTAACTACATATAATTTATTGAATTATATTCTATTTCGCCGACAAAAAGTATTTGGAATCGATATAATTTAGATCGTATAAATGTCAAACATTCGTTTATTAGTCGAAACCAGATCAACACCGAACTCCTCGTGGCGTTGAAGCGATACACGTTAAGATAAGATTGATAAGATTAGATAACCACACACGCGTGTACGTAGATAAGCAATGATGGCTTCGAAGGGACATTAGAGCCATATATGGTTAAAAGTGAAAACTTCATCTAAGTTACTGGATAGGATGAGAGGACTCCACCAAATAAAAATAACAATATAACATCGATCCCGGGGGATCGGTTACTGACCGTTTGTGCGGATCTAAACAACAGCGACTTATCGATACCGCAGCTGATCATATGAAGCTGCGAGCAGTCCGTAGCGAAGCGTACAGACGTAATGGCCGACGAGTGGTCGTCCAGCGTCTGAACTAGGCCGTAGTTCTGGTCGACGTCGTACACGTGCAGGAGACGATCGCGACCCGCCGACGCCAGTAGGTTTACGCCTGAAACGGGGGGGGGGAGCCGATGTTAATAGGTTACGCCTGAAATAGGGGGGAGCCGGTGTTAATAGGTTACGCCTGAAACGAGGGGGAGCCGATGTTAATAGGTACGCCTGAAATAGGGGGGAGCCGGTGTTAATAGGTTACGCCTGAACTGGGGGGGAGCCAGTGTTAATAGGTACGCCTGAAATAGGGGGGAGCCGGTGTTAATAGGTTACACCTGAAATAGGAGAGGGTGTTAATGTTTAACTATTATGATGTAATAATCATTATTTATGTTTCTCTTAATGAACATTTATGATATTCATTATTTTACGGATTATTGAAGTTATCACTATTTTAGATATCTTACAATAAATTGGTATTGAATATTTTTGTAAAATGTTAAAATATAAATATTATATACGATAATGTTGTTTATAATTGTTATGACATCCCCTGCGAATACATGAATATGATTGGCTAATGGTTGGCTAATCACCTGACAGGCTAGGATCCGTATACTCGAGACAAAGGATTTCAGAGTCGTGAGCTTCTATTGTCTTTATTTCATTCAATTTGTTCATCTCGTACACCCTATTAATGATTAGGTTTAATATTGGTGGAGTGGAATATTGAGAAGGTGAAATAAAAGATTTTTCAACGCAAATATATAACACTCCCTATCTACGCAACATAATTAATACCTACTTCCTGCCGCTGCTAGCAGTAGTACTGAAATCACTGAAATAGATTTAGGTTTACCACGATTTTCATATAACAATGTTTTCATTGTTCTATTAAATTACGTGCAATATAAGTTAGCTTTTACGCGCCACATAGATATGTATAGCATTTGAAACCAACATATCCTATTGCTTTGTTATATATTAGTAATGAACACTTAGTTTTAATCATATAAATAATAATTTAAAACCAATTTTTTAATTTTAAAAGTGTATAGTTTAATATGAATTTACATAATAA
Source organism: Osedax fenrisi (assembly GCA_964019155.1). NCBI lineage: Eukaryota > Metazoa > Annelida > Polychaeta > Sabellida > Siboglinidae > Osedax > Osedax fenrisi. The sequence continues at coordinate 30,443,669 of OZ025240.1, read as the reverse complement.
ATAAACCGAAATAACAACTTATAGGTAATATAAACTTATATGTAAGTAGCGCCGTTTATGTGTTGTGTACAAAATCAAATTACAACTATTTTGATTAATAATACACCTACATTCCCGAGTGTTATATCTTTCCTTAGACTACAAATATACGGTGGAATAGGGTGTAATAGGGTGGAATAGGGTGGAATAGGGTGGAATAGGGTGTAATAGGGTGGAATAGGGTGTAGTAGGGTGGAATAGGGTGGAATAGGGTGTAATAGGGTTACCTAATATTACCAGATCTGTCTCCTGTGGCCATGTGCAAAGATCTGGGACAACATTTCACGACGCGGACGCCATTCTTTTCTAGATTCTTTGAAGCTTTATCTGTATATCAAGCTAATACTACATAGGTGAATAATTTATGAAATTTAAAATATAAAATGTTTAACAAATTATACAATTATAACAGAGAACATATATATATATATATATAGAATAATTATAAATAGACATTTGTAATAAGATAAACTTGAATAAATAATATATTTATAATAAAAACAATAAAAACATAATAGTAACCTATATAAAAACCTACAAATTGTTGTTTGTATAGAAATGAATTCGTATAATAATAAACATAATAGTACACAATAATACTAAGCATTATATATGTTGTTATATATTAGTATATATCTTAATTATAGATTTGTCTTGATGGATAATTCTAAGTTAGTAAAATAGCAGACGTTGGAAGTAGAGAACTATTCGACAAACAGATTCGTAATAATACTTTAATGATGATTAGAATAGATAAGTCAATTATATTACTACATATCTAACAAGTTAGTATAGAAGATTTTATATAGCTAGGTTATAAGATGATATATATCAACAATTATTCATTATTATATTTCAATAATTTGTTAATATAAAAATTGTTTTTAACTTCAAAATCAGTAAGATACAATTCTCTACTATCTGCCAGGTATATGTATATATGTATATACCTACCGAGGTTACAGGGATTTAAAGAATTTAGAAAAAATTATACACATATCCCAGCAAACAGTAATAGCAGCATAATAGCATATTGAATAGCCTCAAATGTTTACATTCTGCTATTATGCTGCTATTATGCTGCTATTAAATGTCTATTATTCTGCTATTAATTTGTCATGCTATTATGCTGCTGTTATCCTGCTATTTAAAGTCTATTATGCTAATATTATGCTGCTATTAATTTAAAAAGTATATTATGCTGCTATTATACTTCTATTATAATAACAGCAGCATAATAGCATGATACATTAAATAGACATTTAATAGCAGCATAATAGTACAATATAAACATTTGAGGCTATTCAATATGCTCTTATGCTGCTATTATGCTGCTATTACTGTTTGCTGGGATGCGCGGTACACACTATTGTAAGACTCCACTAACTCGAGTTAAACTTGACTTCCTTGAGATTCTTATATTCCGGGTCTGTGTATATCACCTTGATGAGATCCTGGGAGGGGGTAGAGTGAGGGGTAGAGAGAGAGAGAGAGAGAGAGGTAGGTTATGGTTAACAATACTATAAGCGATGGCGTCTAATACATGTACTTGTATTTGCATGTAAATACATTGATTTTGTGTATTTGTATTTGCTTTATTCTGTGTTTTGATCAAATACACCATCAATTAATATATAGAATATATATAATTATTAAATCGAAAACATATTTTATAAAGTATTTTAAACAAGTTAGTAAATTTAATTATATACAAAGTCAAAAGTTTATTAAGGGGATACCGCCATGGGACGGCCATTTTGTTGAATTTACATGTATAGAGATAGGGAACTCATTTTTATTGAGTGTTTTTTCGAAAAAAATCCTTATAGAATTTAAAATTTTTTCATTTTTTATATAAAAATGACTTTTATATCTATAATCCTAGATAACAAAATTAAAAAAAATATATTTGTCATGTTTTTAAGACATGCTTTTATTTTATTATATTTTTTCACAAATTTTATAAAATCCAATACATTCATAATTATATTTTAAAATATTGTCTTTCTGGAAATATGTTTACATGTTATTTATATATAGCAAAAGAAAGTGTGTGGATAGCTTCATTACTTTTATCTAAACATTCATATATAAGATATATAACATTTATATAAGGACAAATTCCAACAAAATTTATTCCTTGAGAAAAACGCATTTGAAAAGTCAACAATAAATATATTATAATAAATATTAAATAAATTCAATAAAATTCAAATAAATTATAAAGTAATAAAATTATACATACAGCTAAGATAAATCAATATTATAATGTAATAGTTTTATACTTTCTTATCAATATATAAATATAATTTTGTAATATATCTGAGTATAATAAAATTATACAATCAACTAATATAAAATCAATATTATAAAGTAATAGATGTTGTCTTATTTATATATAAATGTTATATTTTGCAAATTGATATATATTAGTTGTTATAAAATACAAAATTTCTTTCTTTTTACTTTTCAAATTTTGCAAATTTATAGACTTTTTTGTACGTGTCATTATATAATAATTATAAAAATCGATATATCAAAATAAGCTATATATATATATACAAATATATAATTAAAACAATATAAGACTAATATATATATATATATATATATTAATGACTGTATAAATCAAATAAATATAAAAAATCCAGTTTTTAAATTTTTGAAATTGTGATTATATTATATAACAATTTGTAATAGTTTGGAATGTAGATTTCAAAATAAATAATTTATTTTATAAATCAAATAAATATAAAAAATCCCGTTTTTTAATTTTTGAAATCATGATTATATTATATTACAATTTGTAATAGTTTGGAATGTAGATTTCAAAATAAATAATTTATTTTATAAATCAAATAAATATAAAAAATCCTGTTTTTTAATTTTTGAAATCATGATTATATTAGATATATATAATAATATATTAGTAATGAATGTAGATTTCAAAATAAATAATTTATTTTAAAATAAATGTATAACTTAAAGTCATCACAAATTACTTTGTGAGTCATCACAGATTACTTCGCTATTAATCTCATATAGAATAAAATATACATGTATTATATTAATATTTACCGATTTAAGGGTATGTCACACGACGCCGGCTCTCTATGTATAGAAATAGCAAATAATGGGTCTATATAAATGTAAGTTTGAATAAGTATATTCATTGAATTGTGCTAATTTTTATAATATATATTATATAACATATATATATACACACATTTTAATTTTTTAATTTACGGAATTTCTATAGAAATTGTTATTTTATGCAATTATATACATACAAATTTAGAAAATGTCTTCAATAGGAGTATTCATATATATGTTATTTATATAATGTAATAAAAATTAGTAGAATACATATAATAGTTTTTGATAAACGTTCTTTTATACACACATACCTAACGCGAAATAATTATTCTGAAGAAACAGCATTTGAAAGTTGAAAGTATGAATATCTATTGATAATATAAAAATTTAGAAATTAATTTAATATACTCTATAAAACAAGAATAACTATAATTACGAATACAATTATTTATATTACGTTATAAATATGTATGTATAAAGAAAAGTAAGATAATGCATGTAAATGATAGTAAATAGATAAATAGTAATGTAAAAATAATAAGTATATAATATGAAAGATAAAATAAAAATGTTTATATAACTAAAATAACTAATAATATGAAGACTAAAAACTAATAATAATATATACTAAGTATTTATTTGAATACAGATAAGATATATATAAAGAATTCAAATAAAAGTAAATAGTCTGGTAATTGTAATAATGAAATATAATAATGAACCATAATAAAAATCCTAAAAAATAAATAATAATCACAAAGATAATAGAATTATAAATTCGATAAATTAATTAAATTCAAATATATATTACATACTGTTTATGTATATTTATACTTAGCTACATTATTTACTATTTATAAAATTAATTAACTAGTAGTTTATAATAATATTATAACTGATATTTCCCGTGGATCTCCCTTGGGAATTTGCTTTTGGTAGTCGGATCTACCAACCTTCATTTGAGGTTAGCTACCAACTTACACCTAGATAGTCTACTGCTGTATTTACTTACATACAGATCCATCAATTCTACCTCGGACGATACACTGCCTTAAATCTCAGACAATCGGACCATCATTGCCCGGCTGCCACCAAGCATACCAGGCGCCTACTAAAGTCAACCGGTGCTTGTCAAGTCAACTCGTCATATAGCAAAACGGACTGAATACCAAACTTCTTCAAAAATATCCCTGTTACGACCAGTTTTTATACATGTATTATTATATTTATTATTATCTATTTCATTCAATTTAATCCCACAATCTCAAGATTACCATGTCCTCAAATTGTTCACATTGTAACCTTCCCGCATGCCAATATTATCTCAAATGTAAAACATGTCCATCTATTTTACATTATAATTGTTTATACCCCTCAGCTATTATTTCTAAATCCTGGTTTCATTCTAAAAACCCCCCTCCCGCTTATGCTATTGCTATATTTAATTCACCTAACTTCATCTTCTCATGTTCCTCATGCCTAGCCTTAAATAAGTTTCCTTCGACTAATCATACAACTACTCCACCCATTACTATGCCATATTCACCTTCTACTTTAACTGACAAATCTATACATAATACTTGTTCCAAGGTAACGCCAAATATAACATCTGATATATATTCTTCTACTACGACTATTAATATCCAGCCCAAGCATCAGCCCAATGGTAATACTTCTAGAAACATTCCAAAGCTAATGGAATTAAAATTTTCCTCAAATCACACACCAACCCCTATATTATCTAGTTCAACTTCTTCAAAGTCTTCATCCATACGCTCCATAGATAATTCCCTCATACTAGTACTTGAACACCTTTTTCCTTATGAAGTTAACTATAATTTCATAGTATCATTAATTGACTATATAAAACTTCCACATTCTTATATTACTTCTGCCTCATTTCTTACCAGTACTGCTATATTACGTTTCACTAATATTTCTGCTCGTGATATATGTTTCTCCTCCCTTCTAAAAATCTCACCACATAGTAATTTTAAGCATATATTTATTCGTCATTATTTACCTGACTCTACTAGACTTCTTGGTAAGGTACTATATCATGCCCTAAAACAAAAACTCACGCCCATTTTGTATAAAGTATTTTTTAATAATCGTTCCCAAACATTTGAACTTAGGGATAAAAAAAATCCTCTTTCATATCCCCCTTTTCTCATCCCTGAATCTGATCTAACAAAATGGTTTGATTCTTTTGATCACTATAAGAAATCATTTATAAATAATTCTTCCTCTCAAGCCTGACTATCCTCTAATATAGCCTTGATCAATATTCGCTCCTTGAGATCAAATATATCCCTTCTGTTCCCATACCTTAAATTACAAAAATTTATTATAATCGCATTGACTGAGACCTGGATTTCTAATAATGACTCTGATATATTTGCCTCCATCTTGGACTTTGGATATACACTCTATCTCGCTCCACGACAAACGGGCCGTGGTGGTGGGGTAGGATTTATGATACGTAATGATTTTTACCTATCTCCATCCATTTCATTCCCCCCCTTTTCATATAGTGATTGTATTTCGCTGACCCTCAAGCTTCCTAACTTAACTCTACATCTTACCGTTATCTATCGTCCCCCAAAACCTGAAACCAGTTTATTCTTTGATGAATTTCATGATTTTATCCATAAACTTCCTTCATCTTCATCCTATCTACCAATAGTTCTTGGTGACTTAAACTATCACTATAATTCTCCCATCTATCCCCATGGTGACTTTAAACTCCTAACTGAGTCTCTTTCCTTGTGCCAACATATATCATTTCCTACCCATTCTAGTGGCAATACACTTGATATGATATTTACACCCCTATCCAGTCCTCTTATTAGATGTATAAACCCTAACTCCTTTCAAAAAATTGAACTACTAACTGATCATTTTATTATTGAATTCTCTATAAATCTAAAATTCACAAATATTAAACGAAAACGTATTACATATAGAGATTTTAAGTCTATCGACCTACCAAGATTTGTAAACAATATCAAAACTGAGATCTCTTCTTCAACTTCCCTCTGTCCGTTACTCCTAAACTCCACTCTCCTAAATATTATCAATATACATGCACCTACAAAAACTACATTAATTACCGACCGCCCTTTTTCTCCCTGGTTCTCCCACGAACTTTTCATCTTCAAGAAGAGTGTTCGAAAATTTGAGAAGAAATTTCTTAAAAATCCTTCTACTGAAACTAAATTAGCACTATCACTAGCTAGAAAAAATTACAAATCTACTATATCTCGTTCAAAATCTATCTATTATAACAAAAAGATAGCATTGATATCCTCCAATCCTCGCAAATTATTTAAAATAGCAAATAAAATTCTCTCTCCTCTAGATGAAAAAATCCTCCCCATTTTACCTAACACGTCAAATTTTCAACTGTGTTCTCTTTTTGAAAAATTCTTTAAACATAAAATTGCAAGCATTAATAATATTATTTGCGCATCTACTCAACCCATCAATCCTACCATATATATTACCCATCATATTGACTCATTAAGTACATTCACTATTCCTTCACTGTATGAAGTAAATGACCTACTCATGAAATCTCACTGTACCTCCCCCACTGATCCCCTACCTTTATCATTATATCACAAACTTTCACCCTTATTTTCTCCTATTTTCTTGGATATTATTGCGAACTCACTAAACTCTGGCCAAGTTTCACCCTGTCTCAAGACTGCCATAATATCCCCTATTCTAAAAAAACAAAACTTAGACCCAAACTCATTTAGCAATTATCGCCCGATCTCCCACCTACCCTTATTAAGTAAAATATTAGAGAGAATTATTTCCAAACAACTCATAGCCCATGTAAATAAAAATAATCTTTTCGACCCGTTTCAAAGCGCTTTTCCGAAGGGTCATTCAACCGAAACAGCTCTCCTACGTATTACTGACACTATATTATCTACCTTAAATAGCAACACGTGTTGCCAGCTAATCCTACTTGATCTATCATCTGCTTTTGATACCCTGGACCATTACATATTAATCTCGCGACTTACTTTAATGGGTATATCTGGCTTAGCATTAAAATGGTTTACTTCATATCTCACTAACAGGAATATCTCTATTATGATTGACAAATCTTACTCGCCTCTTTCTCCTCTTAACCACGGTATTCCCCAAGGACCTGTTCTAGGTCCATCCCTCTTTTCTATTTATATCCGCCCTATTGCTGATCTAATTAAGAAATTTCCAAATATCCACTACCATATTTTTGCTGATGATATCCAACTGTTTACCTTTTTCCCTATAAATTCTCATAATACCATTAACTCTGAATTAATCGAGTGTGCTAACTCCATAAGATTATGGCTCCTCTCCAATAAACTACTAATTAATTCCTCTAAGACTACTGTACTTAACATATCTACTTCCGAAACTTCCTTTCCAAACTTTACTCTAAATAACATGATTATTTCTCCTTCTCATTCCTCCAAAAACCTAGGATTAGTATTTGATGACAAATTATCATTTAAGAATCACATATCATCCATTACAAAATCATCCAACTTTCATCTCTTCAGAATTAAAAAAATACGGACATCACTTTCCAGAAACCTTACTAAAACTCTAATTAATGCTCTTGTACTTGCACGTATTGACTACTGTTCTTCCCTACTGAATTTACTTCCTGCTAAAGCTACTGCTCCACTTAATCGGATTATCCGTTCATCAATACGTCTACTTACTGTTTAACTCGACTGGATCACTCTACTACAACATCTCATCAATCATCTCGTATGTGGCTACCCTTCTCCCTCAGGTGTAAATTACGTATACTATCTATAATCCATAAATCAATATATTCTTTTACCCCTAGCTATATCTCTGATCTAATTAAAAAACGTACTATATTATCTTCTCTTCGTTACCAAAATGCTCCTCTACTTATCTCCCAGAACTCTAGTAAAACTTCCCTAAATTCTAGAGCTTTTAAAAATTCCGGTCCAACCCTATGGAATTCCCTCCCTCCTACCATTCGTTCTATTAGATCCCACAAAAGATTTATAAATCTTACTTCTTCTTTTCTCTCTACCCATAATCATTAAATCATCCAACTTATTATTTGTATCCGTGTTATATTAAATTTATATCATTATTAAATTGTTATTGTATTCTTATTATCTTATTATTATATAACACTATACTATATCAATGCAGTCTGTAATATATACAACTACACCATATCAATGCAGACTGTAGTATATAATAGTCCTTTATATTGTTTATTATTGTTTTTCCGTTGTATATTGAATGTATATTATTATCGTATTACTATTATTTTATTATTATTTTCTTCCCGCACGAGCGAAGGGGTCTACATGACCCTATTTTAGTGCTAATAAACTCAATATCATCATCATCATAATAGAAAATAGAATATGTCAAAGCTGTCAACAAAGTAAATATCTCTTTTCTACTCTCTAATAGGTCACTGAGATCACATGATATATTATTTATGTATACAATGATATAGAATACTAAAATGTAAATAATCTGGTTTTTATTTTTTTTAAATCGTCAATTTATAAGTTATAAAACATTATAATATAAAATACAATAATCAGGGATAATAAATTAATAAATATTTATACTTTAATTATTGAATAGTATGGTCTAAAAACTCTATTTTATAGTATTTCTATATTGAATTCATGATTGATATTTATACAAATACTAAAACTTACATTTATTAATATTGTGGAATAAAAATAAATAAAAAATATTTTTTTTATCATTTTGGACTGTGTGACATCACGTTAATCAATTACACATATTTATTAAAGTCAATATATTAATAAATTCTAATATAATATCTACAGATATACATTTATTAATAATTATATTATTGTAGGTACTGACTATGTAACTATTACTTAAAGTCTTACCAGATTATGTCACTATTCGTCCCTTATTCATTCATTCATTCCAAACTATTTCATCCTAGATTACCTATATTCCTATTCGTTCTTATTTTATATTTTTATTTGTAGTTGAACAAGTATCTTTATATTTGTATTTTAATAAAACATGACATACATATTTGTATTTATATGTTATTAATGTTATTGTTGCCCCATTCGTGATTACTACTCAAACCACCTGCTTCATACCGACGCGATATGGGACGATTTGTAAAGCTGGATATCGCGACCTATTCAAATTTTTCGCTTTTTTAACATTTAATAAATATCCGACATGTTAAATATATTTGTGCAAATTATAATAATTCGAAAGGTATAATTTGAAGCAGTCGATATCTGGCCATTAAATCGTGTTCGATTATCGGTATTAACTCTTCTTACGCTAATGTATCTTAACCTTGTTGAAGGGCGAACTATTGGGTGCGGAGGTGTTGACTGCGGTGTCTCCCCCTATGTTCCAGATACGAATAGTGTCGTCGCTGCTGCAGGTGATGAACGAGCTGGACGGAAGGGAAGTGTTCTCAGTTTCCGGAAGGTTCTGTGAAAGAGGAGAGTTAATACAGCGATGTTCACGTGTAATTATTCACACCACAATCCAGCGATATCTTAATATACTAATTATGAATTATTTCCCCGGCGATAGACCAGAAAAGGACCTCAACGGAACCTTAACTCTATGGCCTTTTGAGATTTAAAATAACTATACATTATAATTTATAACTTATATTTATTATTTCATACGAACTGTTATATCTCAATAAACAATATTTATTTATTTATTTATTTATTTATTTATTTACTTATTATTATTCGACGGGTACTATATTTTTATTTTTGTTTGTGTTTATTGTTCTAGTTATAATTCTTATTTATTTATTATTTTATTAGTATTGTATTGTTGCATGCTCCTAAGATATGCACCCCCATACCTATTAAACCCCCCCACGCCAAGTTTGTATACCGACTTATATACACTTATCGATGATTATAAACAAACACTCACATTTTAATGCGAAGCCCTTTAAAAGGTAAATATATCACATCGTTTTATTTTATTTCAATTTATTATTACGATATTATTCTAATAAATGATTATAATTATCATTAGTATATATTTTAATATACTACGTTATATGTACATTAATTATATTTATACTTATAGTAATACTCCGAATGATACATCTATGTATTACTACTATTATATAGATACGTGAAAGTATATTATCAGGCACACTTACGCACACTCACACTCACACACACGCTCACACACACACGCACGCTCACACGCAGCACACACACACGCTCACTCACACACACACACACACACGCAGCACACACGCACGCTCACACGCAGCACACACGCTCACACGCAGCACACACACACGCTCACTCACACACACACACACACACACATGCACACACACGCTCACACGCACGCACACACGCTTACACACACACGCAGACGCTCACACGCAGCACACACGCTCAAACGCGCACACACACACTCACACTCACCTCGATATACCACAGACAAGAGCTATGAAACGAGAGCGCCCGAGACAGTCCGATATGATTGATGTCAGCAACGTCCCACGTATACAGAGAGTGGTCGTTACCGATGCACACCAGGCGGCGACTGCTGCTGCTATTGGTCGATATCTTCAGCGCGATGATGTCGGCGTATTGATGCTGATCCGACTCACTGGGTAGCGAGGTTAAAGGTTAACGGTTGGCTACAGGCTACAGGTCACGGGGGTTAATGGGGTCACGGGGGTTACGGTACGCTTGAAATAGGTTTGCTGTATAGTTGAAATAAGATTAAACTATAATGATAATAATACTTATAATATACACCAATATAAATATGCAATTAGAAAATTATGTTTTATTATACACATTATATAAATGTATATAAATTTTATAAAAATAAATGTATTTATGCAAATAATTGTATTTATCTAAATAATTGTATTTATTAATTTAATTACACCTTAATAATTTACCTTAGTACCAATAATTTCCATAACAACTAGAATTAAATTGAATTACAAGAACTACATCAAATAAGATTAACACATACACATATAAACAGGTACCGTATACCTCGTTACCATGTAGTGTGCGTGAGATATACAACTATATGATATGCCAAGGAGCTATTTATTGCTATAGGTTATTATTGGTATTGGGCAACTCTAAAACTTGCACTCGCACTAGCTCTCTATATACTATATAAATAGAACTTGTACTTTATATAACATTATATTGTATTTGCCGAATGTTAGCTTCACTTATTTCAGCATTTTACTTTACTGAAAATTGTAATATATAGCATCGCATTACCAATCACTGGTCATTATAGGTTGTTATTCTTTTCTATGTGTTGCTATGGGTTGCTATGGGTAGCTATGTATTGATATGGGTTGCTATGGGTAACTATGTATTGATATGGGTTGCTATGACTTGCTTCGGGTATAACTACTAGAAGTTCGCTACTGATTCCGATTGGTTACCTGATCGAGTAGCTTGATTGGACGTTGTACTGAACGCCTAGTGGAGATGGCATGGGCAGTCGTGTGATGTAGTCGAGGGTGCTGCAGTGAAACATGTGTACCACCCCGCTACTGCACCCCACGTAGATAGTGTCATTGTCGCAGGTTATGCAGTTCGCTGAGGTGTTCTATAGGGGGGTGGCAGAGTATAGGGGGTTATAGGGGGGTAGAGTGTAGGGGTTTATAGGGGGTGGTAGAGTGTAAGGGATTATAGGGGGGTAGTTGAGTATATGGTTTATAGGGGCAAAGTAAATGGGTTATAGTTATTTAATATATAGTATTTATATTTGGTGAATTATAGGGATTTTAATGCTTCATAGCTTTGTATAGTTGTGTTTGATGAGGTGTAGAGGTATTAAACAAAGTATTACACAAAAGTGTTGTGTGGCGGTAGATAGAGGTACACAGTGGCAATATATAGAGGTACAAAGTTGCGGTAGATAGAGGTACACAATGGCGGTATATAGAGGTCACAGTGGCGGTAGATAGAGGTCACAGTGGTGGAGTATAGAGGTAGCTAAGAAACCCTCAAATCGATGAACTTCTTAAGGGTTCTCTTCTCGTCTATCTCGCACAGTAGTCCGTCGGTGGAGACAGCGTAGGTACGGTCGCGCTTCAGCGAACACACGACCCCAGTGAACGAGCTGTTCTTGTGGTTGCCTAGTATGCCTGATCTTCCGTTCAGGGGTACCGTCTCGTTACGCTGGGGTGGGGCGTGGTGAGGGGTGAGGGGTGTAGGGGGAGGGTTAAAGGTAAATGGGGAGATGGGGCAAGGGCGATAGGGATAAAGGGGTGGTGCTGGTAATATAATCGGGATGGCATTGACACAATGTGTGATGGGCAATAGAGGTCAGGGGTAATAGGAGACGTCGATATGAGTGATGGGGTCAGAGGTCAGACCTTAGTCTTGCTGGTGTCAAGATACCAGAACTTGAGGTGGCGGTGACCAGCTGTAACAAAGAAATCACCGTTCATGGAGAAGGCCAACGAGTTTACCTATGAGGGGTGAAGGGGTAAGGGGTGAAGAGGTGAAGAGGTAAGGGGTGAAGAGGTAAGTGGTGAAGGGTATAATATTTATTAAAGATCTATTGGGTAATCAATAATTCTAAACAAATTACACGTATTTCATAAGCTAAAATAGAATTTTTGGGATATATATATTGTTAATTAGTATGATTCTCTATTCAGAAATAGAAATACATATATAGTAATAATATAGTGTTGACTTAATAACGAATATTATTATAAACAATTTAATAATATACACATATATAACCTCTATGATATATATATATATATATATATAATAATTATATTGTAAATATAATAATATTTAGATGTACTGAAATAGTAAACAGACAACATAATGTGCACGTGTACAACACACAGAAGCAATATAACACTAGTAACTATAAGACACATGGTAAAGTCAGATACACTTATATAGAATAGAATTTTAATTTAAAACATTTTTTATTTCTACGTATATACTTTTTATTTCAATCCATACAAGATATAACTCAATATAGATAAGTCATTATAATAACAAAATATTTATTTTCAAGATTGAGATCGTCTAATCTTTATAGTAGCCATTGGCTAGCATCAGATAATGTATCTAGTGGGTGTGATGTGTATAGCATGCGAAGCTTGCCAGTATACCGTTCAACACAATGTAATAACTGACTGTCCACCCTTTCTTCTGACCAACTTGCAGCTAACCACGCCCCCCTAGTGGTGAGTGAGGTTCGACTCGTTACCACTAGGTGGCAGCGTGACGGTTGTGAACTAAACCTGACTAGCGACTTTGTTCGATGCGATCTTACACTTCTTCTTATAGTCCCAGACATTGATGACCATATCGTGTTGAGACCCAACAGACACCAGGATGTTGTTACGCGGAGAGAATGCCTGCGAGTAGGGAGTACTGGGATTTAAAGCGTTGTTTTGTTCGTGGAGTGCGTTGTTGATTAAGCGAACACAGGTGAACTATGACATAATATATATATATAATAGAACATATTTATTTAGTTTTAGAATTAACAATTTTAATTTAATTTAAAAATCTTGGTTAAATTAATTCATAATTTCGTATTCTTGAGGATTCAAATTATATATATATATATATATATATATATATATATATATTTATATATATGTGAATAAATAGATGAAACTAATTATATTTAAATTTGAAATCTAAAAATAAAACCAGAATATTCTAGTATAGGATATATGTAAACAAATAAGACACTTAATTTGCTTTTGTAAATATATCAAGAAGTGTATAAAAATATGATAAAAATATTTATTTGGAAAACAATAATATGAGAATTATCCAATTCAAGATTAATAAAATATTCCATTCCAGGTAGATTAGTATAAAGTTCTATTCCACTCTACTTTATGAATAAATAACATTTCTGCGAGTAACATCGCAACCAGAGACTGCTACTATAGTATACTACTACTATAGTATACTACTACTAACGATGCAGTTTATATTGAACTGGTGACCTTTAAAGGCGCACACCTCCACCATATCCTGAAGGTCGTACAATCTGACTTGCGGATGATGTCCGCTCTGAAGGTGGGGAGGAAGGGTGAAGTGTATCAGGGTATGTATATAAAGTATCCTCGATGAGGTAGTCAACAATTAATGACACATTAAGGACAGGACATGATATGCGTACAATTATAAATATTAATAGGAACTTCTATTTTACTGTTTAATTATGTTATCATATTGAATTCTAGAAAAACGTTTTTAATATTTATTTATTGAAATTACAATATATATATAGAATACAGTGTATATAGTCAATACAACTGGACCCATAAAGAAATCATAGACTTGTACAAGGTATGAATAACTGCAAGGGGCCTAGGACAATGCAATACAAAAATATCTGATTATAAAATTCTACATGAATATAAATTTATATTAATATTATTAATATACAAAGTATTAATACTTTGTAGCATTGTTATTGTAAGCTATTATCAAACATTGATCAATCTACAACACAGGACTATGTTCCATGTGATAATAGTGGTATTCAATAGTAAACAGTTGAATTATTGAAGTGGATAGGGGAATACAGGCCCAGGGGGTAATAGATTTAGTGTATTAGATAATATCATGTAATGTATTATTTAATATGCATGAGTGTTTATGCATTGTATTAAAGTGTTAATTGCTTGTAATTAATTAGTAATAAAGGTGTTGCTACTGTGTATAATGTACAATCGATATGACATAATAAAGACTGAGTGCATTAGAATATCTGTAATATAATTAATTATTCATACAGATCTATAATGCCATGAACAGTGGTAAATTAAAATGATTTTCTGTGTAAATGTTATTATAGCTTAACATATATTTGATAATTTGTTACATATATTAATAAAATATATTATTGAAGATATTCCTTCCATTATATTCCTATATTATTAGTGGATCATAAAATCTATAGTTACCAAATAATTTTTTTAGAATATTACATTTTTAATTAACAATTGTATTCTATATGTATATATAATAAATATATATTAATCAATTTCACGAATTATAAAAATAAGATACAAAAATATTCTATTCATAATATTCATTCAGAATAAATATTTACTCTAGAAGAGTCTAAAATATATAATAACTATTTATAATATATTAAAGTATATTTATACTGATTGCAATCATTTACTTTACATAAACTTAACAATTGTCATATAAATATTTAATATAAACATGACAAGGCATACATGTGATGTATCCAGGTAAATAACATTACATAACTGCATGATGATTGATACAGTCATAGATTTGTATTTTACATAGATCTGTATTACTATATCTCTCCAATGTAAAATTCTTCAACAGACATGGTGCCTCGATTTAGGATACTTAAGATGGTCGAACATCATATGAATAATGCATTTAATATTCAAAAAAATATTCAAACAAATAATATTTATTTTTAAATACATTTAATTTATTTTCTATAGAAAAGAAATCAAATGTATTTAAAAATCAATATTATTTGTTTCTATATAAAATAAATCAAATGTATTTATAAATCAATATTATTTATTTGAATATTTGTTATTAAATGCATTGTTCATATGATGTTCAGCCATCTTAAGTTTCCTAAATCGAGGCACCATGTCTGTTGAAGAAAAACCATGTGACTACCAATCTATGTAAACTATAAATCTATGCATACAGTAGAACAATCTAGAATACATATGGGTGTACCTGTATTGTGTTCATTGTTAACAATAGATAACACAACATGTTTTGAATACTACTACAAGTTATAAAAACATACTAACAATGCATGTGTATCAATATAGTAAGTGACAGTTATATACATGAGTGTACACTGTTCATGTTGTATATTATATTATATATATATATATATATATATAGATTGTATTCATTACAGTTCATCAATTATATCTAATCTCTATCTAATGTATACTTCTGTATAATTATTCATATATATATACACATACCTGTAAAATAGTAAATATATAGCATGACTTACATCAAAAAAATGAATAAAATATGCTCAAATATATACAATAACATATTTGACAATATATTCAATATCTTTATATGGCTAATTATATATATATATATATATATATATATATATATATATATATATTTATATACAAATCAACCACCACCATATTTCCTATCCTAATTATTACATAATGTTACATAATAATGTTGTAGACATATATCATAGGTGGCAGTACTATTATTAGAACAGAGTGTGGTATTACAGCCAGTGGGGACTTGTTTCACACTGGAAACATGTCCTCTCTTGACCACACCACTATCCACTCTTGGTCAAACTAGTTATTACATCACAGCTAGGGGTGATATTTAATAAGTGTTTAATGCTATACCAGAGTATCAACTATATTTACAACCACATATATATATTTACATCTATATATATATATATATATATATATATATAATATATCTATAAATGGAATACTGTGAACTAATTAACCTAGAATACATTGAATGCAAATAGAATAATTATGGTATTATGTAATTAGAATAAAGGCAACATTTTCCAAAAAGTGTATACATAAAATGATTATATAATAATTAGCATATTGATTTTGAAATATCATATAAACATATCAGTAAGAAAATATATAAATAAATGTATATATTAAAACTTGTTAATGTTTTATTGGTAGTATTACTTTAGTTATAATTATATAGATATAAATATATATATATATATATATATATATATATATATATATATATATATATATATATATATATATATATATATATATATATATATATAGGAAGTACATTTTAATATATTAAATAATAAATAGATTGGATTATAATTTATAATATTATATAATTAATTATTCATATTTTAATTATAAATATAAATATCCTATATAATAGATAATTAAATTCGTTATTTAAAAAAAAAATATTTGATAATATTATATGATAATAAGTTATTAATAAATTCAGTTTTGTATACAAAATAAAATGCTATTGGCAATTAATTAGCAATTAGCAATTAATATTTATTTATTTAACAACAATTTTAATAACTAAAATATTTGTGTTTTATTATTTAATTTAAAACTAATTTTCAACAAATGAAATATTTGTATATATAGGCAGGCCCCATTGGGTTTAGATAGCCCTGTAGGCCCTATCTGTTAGGCTATATATATATATTGTTGACATATATTTATGTGACATTCTGTATTCATAATCATCACTACACTTTAAATCATACAACATCGAAACACTATAGTCTTAGATCTATCAATCATTGTATCTATTGCATTGATCAACTAATATAAGATTATTAAATTGAACTTAGAATTTTGTTTCATTTTATATTTCTAAAATAGATTGTTGTCCAGTAGTTGGTAATATATTCACATTTGTATCTAGTTTATACATATTTTTTAATCAAATAATAAAGTATAAGTAATATATGATGTGTATAGTATACATATTATACTCTCAAAATATTATAAAGTTTCATCACTGAGTTCAAAAAT
This sequence comes from Osedax fenrisi, assembly GCA_964019155.1. Classification (NCBI taxonomy): domain Eukaryota; kingdom Metazoa; phylum Annelida; class Polychaeta; order Sabellida; family Siboglinidae; genus Osedax; species Osedax fenrisi. The sequence goes on along the minus strand of OZ025240.1, from coordinate 30,425,950 downwards.
GTATCATTATTTAAAATAAATGGACAACATTTGTCTGTGATATATAAGTATACTTTCTAAATTAGTACTTGGAGGTTACTAGTTGTATGTGATAAATTCTATTATCACTCTTTATATATATTAGCTACTTAATAATATTTGATGAAATAACAATATTATCTCTATATAAAATGTGTACATTATAAAAATATATTATTATATAATAGATAAAATGTAATATATAAAATAGATAAGGATATTAGCATAATATTACTGTTTATAACAATATTATTTTAAATCTGATGATAAAATGCATATTTAAAGTATATATAGTTACTTTTGCATGACATATTAATTATTATTTTAAATTAATTATATTATAATATTCTAATAACAAATTATTTTTGTTAAAAATAAAATCAATTAATAACAAAGTTAATAATGTATATTAATATTATGTTGTATGTTGTATTCATTATTTATATCATAATACATATTAAAACTTTGATATTTCTCCTACTAATACCACTAACACTAGCACTAGAATTAGCATTAGTAATACTACTGCTACTACTACATCAGCTACAACTACCACCACCATTACAACTACATCCACCACAACTTTCACTACCCTTACTACCACCACCATCATCACCACACATTTATTTCAAATATTTTATTAAAAAATGGATTAAGGGTGGAGGCGAGTTAAAATATGATTAATATTTTTATTTTAACAAAAAAAAATTATTATATATTATCCATGTTTAATATCTTATTTATAAATTTGTAAATTTTCATTAATTATTTTTGAGTATTTATATCAATATAAAGTGTTTTTATAAGCGTAATCGATATAATAATTATTTGAAATTAACAGGATTTTCTGTAAATACATGTCACATTTAATTGTATATTTTGATATCGTATGAAATTATTTTACTATACAAATTTATATTTTTACATCAAGCATAGATTATAGATATATTCCATATAATTAATAAACAAATCCCATATATGTGTATAACAAGATATCATTGGTTGAAAAGAGACCATTCCAAACAGTATATGTAGACATGTTCTTTCTATAATTGGCTCTGTCTAGTCAATACGTTATATTCTTGTATTTATTTTATATTATTCATTATTTATTTTGTATAATACTGTATAACTATTATTAAACTATTACTATACATATACATTTATATTTTTCTAGTTTATAACTTCTATAAATATATTTATTTGTATATCTATAGATAATTATAATTATAATCAGAGATGGGCAGTATATATTATCCGCAGATATATTATCGGCGATACATTATCGCTGATACTTTATTATCTAATATCACTATCTATTATAGAAATTATTAAAGTATATATATCTGTATCTATTAAAGCTAAAATTGTATCTAATATAGGTATCTATAATAATAGGGTATTAAATTAATTGTTTAAATTAATTAATTAATTAATTTAATTAATTAATTAATTTAATTAATTAAATGTATTTTAAATAATAGCTATTATGATGATGCAAGATTCTATTTTATTCTATATATATATATATAAAATGTATTGGATTAATTAATACGAATTATTATTATATATAGAGGTAAATACATATTGTTATATTAACATATCAAACAATCTCTAATAATAAGTATTTTAAATTATTATATTATTGTATATTATTATAAATTATTCTTTGTTCTATTGAATATAATGAATATGTGAATATCCTATATACTATAATCAAAGATTTTGCGAAATCTTTGCTATAATTATATGTATTACTAATATACAGGCATCATTGAATTGGTGAATTCATTGGTACTTTATTTAAATAAAAGAATTAAAAACCTATATAATAATTATATAAAATATTATTTGATGTACTTTTAATATTCAACTATAATTGTTTACATATAAAATAATTTTTTATATTTAATGTTGATGATTCATTGGTGCTTTGTTTTGAATAATCAAAAACCTATTTAATAATTATATAAAATATTATTTGATGTATTAATGTCCTAATTTTAATATTTTACTATAATTGTTTAATATAAAATAATTGTTTCATATTTAATAAAATAAATTTAAAATGTCCATAATTGATATATATATAAATGCATTTATAATTTATTTTATAAAAAAGTATCTAAATACTGTATCGGTATCAGTATCTATTATAAAGTTTCTAAAAATATCAGTAGCAGTATCTATTATATAAATTATCCAAAATATTTTATCAGTATCTAATATAGATTTTTTTTGAAATTTGCCCATCTCTGATTATAATATATATTTAAGTACTACTCTATATTAGTACTAATTATTATTGTTTCAGTGTTGTTTATATACCATTATATTTTACTTGTCATTTTATATATAAACATAATATATATATATATATATTTTTTATAATATTTTGTGATTATTTTAAACAAATAATTAACAATTTAATTAACAAAACTTTGAATGTCATTTTCTCAAGTTTCTACTTTTTCACTTAGTAACCTCATGTAAATGCCTACTACTTTTTTAATTTTTAATATTTTTATCTGAAATGTTTACTATAAATATAAAACATTTACATCTATAAGAATCCTGTTGGATTTATTATTATATTTTATAATAATAAAATAAATGATGATAAACTAGTATTTTAATGACAAAAATTAAAAATAAATATTTAATTAATTGAGACTATTTTTTTACAATATTTTAAATTAAGTAAATTTATAAAAAGACAGATCCTTTATGATGGAGGAAAGTATCTGTTGAATACAACAAATATTATGTAATTATCTCTATTAGTTATTTATCCTTAGCGTTTTTAGATAGAGATAAAATAGCATTGGTTAGATGAACGCACGCCTCCCCCCTTAAGAAAAGAATAAGTATTAAAAGTAATTTCTCGCGCTATAAGAAGGTAGATACATTAGACTAGACTACAGTGTGTTGCGTTACTAACCTCCCCTGTTGCCAGTAGCTTACCATCAGGAGAGTAGGCTAGGCATGTGATAGCCCTTTGTTGGGAGTTACAGATATGGGTCTGTTTGTCTTTACGACTGTCATAGTTTACCACTGTACATCTGTGTGGGGGTAAGTGGGGGGTAAGTGGGGGGTGTAGGGTGGAGGTGTGTATGTGGTAGGAATATATGGTAGGGGTGTAGGGGTGTGTATGTATGGGTAGGAATATATTGTAGGGGATTAGAGTTAGGATAGAGTAATTATACTTAGATACAAATATGCATGTATGTGTGACAGATAGAGTGTGGTATCAGAGGTGAGTGTTCAGAAAGGTGTTATCTGTGGGTTATGGTAGCATATATGGGGGTAGTAATGGGTTTGTAGTAGATGTAAGGTTAAGATGAATGTTAACTCCTCATGTGGCCTGTCCTCTTAATCTGATAAGGACATACTTCACGTGCATATCCTCATGCTACTAGTTGCACATAATAATAGCAGTGTTTATAGAGGTCAAACATGTTAGCTATTACTCCCCTATAGTGTAGCAACCCCAGCTAATGGTAAATATCACAGTGGGGTATGAAGTAACACATGGGGTGGCTATCACATGAACACACATTTAAATAACATCACTGCAGAATACATCCAACATAATCCTTGCATGTATACCTGTAAGCTTAATAAGATGTTCACTCTAACCGAATCGTTTGAATGGATATTCAAATATTTATAGCTACAAAGATAAAAAGGCAAGATCCACACAGCAACACTTTACAGCAACACTCTGTATACAGAGGATCATTGAACATACTATTACACCATCACACATAAGTATGAAGTAAGTATATATATATATATATATATATATATATATATATATATATATATATAAGTATACATGTATAATATGGAAAATTAATTAAATGTTGATTGGAATTCATTTTCTACATATATTTCTCTATTCATACACATGTTTTATATTGCATCTATAACATAATTATAGAACCCATTGAATATATTAGCAAGGTCAACTACTGGCCTTGTAATGGACATTGCATAAGCAATACATCAATATGTATGTATAGAGTATGTATATATAAACACATATATATATATATATATATATATATATATATATATATATATATAAATATATATATATATATATTTATATATATAAATATATATATATACATATATGTGTGTGAGTATGAATACACAAAAGACTAATTATATCATAACTTATTGTGGTCAATGACAACAATGACAGTGGTCTGTTATAGATGAGGTAATAAATACATATCAATATTGAAGTATAATTAGAATAATGTTTACCTTAGCAACAGAGCTTGAGAAACAAGAGCTTTGCATAGCTACTAGTATTGTTGTATGATATGGTTAACAATAGATATAGTGTATGGTTGTCACATGACTGTTAGTTATTCATAGCTTTTATGTGAGAAGTATTGATTTTATTTGAATTATATAATAATGGTTAAATTGTTTCAATGAATCATTAATGGTGAATTATCATTAATGGTAATACTTCCTCCAGTAGAATATGTACCAGTGGATATATACTGAAGTCACACAATGGAGACTGGGGAAACAATGGGCAATGGTTGTTGTTGTTATCACTATGGTGATGAATCATTACTGATGAATCATTAATAGGCAAACAATAGGGTACCTTTGTATGGGTGCATATAACTTCTTTACAGCATTAGAAATATAATCAATTGTGTTACATCATTGATTTAAAGAAGGCAGGTAAGGTATAGCTAGGTACGGTAAGGTAAGGTATATGTAAGGTATAAGTAGGTAAGGTATATGTAAGGTATAAGTAGGTAAGGTAAGGTAAGGTATAGGTATAGATAAGGGTTAGGTAAGATATAGGTAAGGTATAATTCTTATTATTAATATGTGACTATGTTAACTGATGACAACAATTGATGTGTATATGTTACTGTGAAGCCCTTTATAGAGGAGCCCCCTTTAGAGGAGCCACCTTGTTATTGTGAAACCATGTGAATCCCTATATAGAGGAGCCCCCTTTAGAAGACACAATGTATTCATATTTTATTATTTGAAACTAAATAAACTTCTAATAAATAATAATAATTATTATTGCCATGTTTTTCTTGAATGGAGTTGAGTAATGACCTTGAGTAATACTACATAAGTTAAATCTCTTACAAATAACAATGTGATTCCCAAGGTGATACTGATAGTTAGGTAGCCTCATATGTAGACGTGTACGTAGTAAGGTCAATAGGTCAAACGGAACCTACCAGATGTTAACAAGAGAGTTATCCCAATAAACCAGTTATCTTATTCCTTTGATAAATACCATGTACATTTTACATACATATTTCAGAGGTATTACTATTGCCATTAGTCATGAAATGTAAATTTATAAATTAAACTCAATCTATGATGATTATTTAGTTATTTCGGTATATTATTTATATATTTAAATATTTACAAGTGATGGGAATGTACTAGAATGCATGTAAACAATTAGACCATGTTGAATACTTAACCACAGTGCATGACCATATGAATACATACAAATACTTAATCTGATTAACTAAGTAAAAATGTAAACATATTGATTCCAGTACAATTGAAATCAATTAGGTAATATTCGATGTAAACAACACATATTGTATTGTAATGCACTATTATATAATATTTATAGTGCATATACATTATTAAAGACATATTTGATAGTATTGTATAACCTTTGAGTGAAAGTAAACTAATTATTATGTAATAATCATTAGTTATCAATAAGCCTAATATGTCCTTGCTGCATGTGTATTTATAAAACAAAACTATTTCATATTTACTAGATAACTATATTTGTAAGTAATGCTTATGATAGTGATAATACCATTGTATTTATCTATTGTTGACAGATTAAGTTTGCACTGTAAACAAAAGTAGTGGATATGGGGTATTAGGGGTGTGGCCTAATTATAATGCTTTGTAGTTTGTATTGATGAATATAGATATCTGTATTATTTACAAATAAAAGTAAACAAATAATTGTGAATTATTACCCATATATAGATATATCTATATATATATATATATATATATATATATATATATATATATATAGCTATAATATTAACAACAACAGTATCTCTATTCACAGAGAAACATAATTAATGTATTAATGTATATTAAAAACGAGTTTTACAAATCAATAAGTATAATGTCGCGCGTGTCACATTGTGGCAGCAGCAGGTCGGGCTACCCTACACTGTACACTGTACACACGTGTGAGTTTGTACAGTAGTCGTATGTACATACATTGTACCAGTGTAACACTGAACATTATACCAGTGTATAATGAATGTACAGTGTACACAGTGTATAATGCATGTACATTGTGTACACCGGTGTGTGCGTATGTGTGTGCGCGTGGGTGTGTGCGCGTGGGTGTGTGCGATACACTAGTAAGCCCCACTAGTAGGGTTCAGTTCCGAGGGGACTCGGTGTCATAGATGTCACGTTAAGCATAACGATCTTTGATACACACATGTATATTCTATTTATAACTTTATATACCTATATATATACCTATATATATATACCTATATATATATATATATATATATATATATATATATATATATATATATACATATATACCTATATACCTATCTATATAAAGACATTTAATAAACATTCTTTATACCGATGATACATGAACTTACAATGTACGCCGTACAAAAGAACAACTATATCTCACGATAGTGCAGTAGTTACCCCTGCAGGGGTTAACTATATATAGTGGTAGTAGTGGTAGTATACTATAGTAGTAGAAGAAGAAGAAGTAGAACAGCATGTTCTCAGATCATTAACTATGAAAGGTATAGTCGAGTGTATCTTTAGAATAGCGACGCACCTACCACCAGGGGGATATACCGATGCATCATCTAGTAGCCTGCACTGTACCACGTGGTCTAGTACACAAACAATAGAGTGCCGGTGAGTCATAATAGCGCTACTATTAATAATCATAATAATAATAATAATTATAATAATCATAATATATAATATAATAATAATAATAATAATAATAATAATTTACGGTAACTGTAAAATGTTTAAATTCTTCATGTTATCTTCACGTTAGCAAATATCTATACGTTATATTTTCGACTATTTATTTGCAAGTAAAAAGCATGCTCAATTAAATATAATATCAATCAATAATAATAGTAATAACGGGATATTAATAACGATAGTAATAATAATGCTAATAATAAAATAAATGACTAGTTGATAATGTGTACTTTTTTACTGGTGTGTATCAGTGATAGTAACAATAACTATTGTATTAGTAGTATACTACTAATGCAACCTGTATACAGGTATGTATACCTATACTTAGTACAATGGTATAAGTGTACGTATTGGTATAGGGGGTTTAGTTTCTATAGAAGTACAATAGGAGTATTGTTAACAAGGGTTGTTTGTCAGGGCTATAATTACACATACACATACACATACACACACACACACACACACACACACACACACACACACACACACACACACACACACACGCACACGGGTGACAATACCGTGAGATACACCGTATCACTATGATCCACGTCGCACACTAGCGTATTCTAGCGGCCGGTGATGGTACTATTTCACCGGAAGTCACGAGCGGCGCGCGCCAGCCTCGTCTAGGTATCGATGTCCTTACCGAGGACAAGGCCTAGAGGAGACGAGGCCTCCTCCTGCTGCTGCGCGTCTTCTTCTCTCTCTCTCGTGTGGTGAACTTCAAGTAGTAGCCGATACACGGGCGACCTGCTCTAATTCGAGGACACGGTATAGGTCACCTCGTATTACGTAATAGGGCATCTCTACACACACACACACACACGGGTGGTGGTGGTGTTACGGCCTATGTCTGGTCAATAAGGCGAGGTGTGACAACAGCGATGTTACGCAATAGGTGTTGTTACGTCATGGTCACGTATGTGACGGTGATATGTTAGCACGTGTGACATATGTCATGTAGAACCTAATGACGTCATATTTATAAAATAGATTACAATTAGCAAATATTATATTAATATATATATATATATTACACGTATACAGTATAGGTCAGAAAAATCTGAATACATTATCCTACACTAATGAACACGTGTACACTGTACAGTCACTACTGGAATACCACAACTTGGTCATCATCTATAACGTGGCGGTAGATATTAATGTAGGTCACTGATCAAGGACATGATTAGTCGACAAGGACACGACCTCATTACTCGACCTCGCGCTTCGCTGTCTATTAATAGTACTAGTCTACTACCACCAGATCTACCTCCTCCATTAGTAGTAGATTAATCGTAACAACAATGGCACTGTTGTCACGCTCACTACAATAATCTTAGAGAGGCAGAGATGATTGTTGTGTATCACGTGATGGAGATGTCGTCATCGTAGTGATCACGTGGGCTAGGCACAGAGCTAGAGAGAAAGGGGCTCTAGCTCTATGGGGCTAGGCGAACTCGCACCCATGTGTGTGTGGAGGACATGGCATTGAGGGGTGTACACTGTATGACCCCTCATCTAATACTGTATAAAGTTAATACAAAACGTTGACTGTTTATAATATATTCACCACATGTCAACTGTATATATATATATATATATATATATATTGTAATGTGTGTATGTGTGTGTGTGTTTGAGTAATACCACTATTATTTAATGCAAACATAATGAGCTCTTTAAATGGGCTTTAAATAGTTTCATTTGCATATATGTGTTGCACTCACAGAAGTATTAAATGTTATTTGTTTATGTAGAAACTAAACTCTGCTACTACTACTACTACTACTACTACTACTACTACTACTACTACTACTACTACTACTACTACTACTACTACTACTACTACTACTACTACTACTACTACTACTACTACTACTACTACTACTACTACTACTACTACTACTACTACTACTACTACTACTACTACTACTACTACTACTACTACTACTACTACTACTACTACTACTACTACTACTACTACTATTACTACTACTACTACTACTACTACTATAGTAGTAGTAGTAGTAGTATTATTATATATAATAACTACAGTTGTATTAGGTTTATTTCATTGTGTAAACAAACAATATATATAGAACATATACAAATTTGTATTATTTACAATAATAAAAAGACCACAATACCATATGAAATATAACACACACTTTATATATATATATACAATATTAACTATAGTAGTATTAAACTATACAATGTTTAACATACTAGGTGATATATAGTGTATTTTCATTGTTGTTTATATACCTGAATAGTTGAATACTACTATAGTTAGTATTATATAGTGTATTAACTGTAGTAATCTATTAATAAATAAAATATATGCTTACATATATTACATGTGTTATTATAGTATTGTACTATAGTCTACAATGTATCAGCAGTGGTCAACCAACAGTATTAGTTGTAGTACTGGTCAAGGGTTGTAGCACTGGTCAAGAGTTGTAGCACTGGTCAAGAGTTGAGGTACTGGTCAAGAGTTGTAGTACTGGTCAAGAGTTGAGGTACTGGTCAAGAGTTGTAGCACTGGTCAAGAGTTGTAGCACTGGTCAAGAGTTGAGGTACTGGTCAAGAGTTGTAGTACTGGTCAAGAGTTATAGCACTGGTCAAGAGTTGTAGCACTGGTCAAGAGTTGTAGTACTGGTCAAGAGTTATAGCACTGGTCAAGAGTTGAGGTACTGGTCAAGAGTTGTAGCACTGGTCAAGAGTTGAGGTACTGGTCAAGGGTTGTAGCACTGGTCAAGAGTTGTAGCACTGGTCAAGAGTTGAGGTACTGGTCAAGAGTTGTAGCACTGGTCAAGAGTTGTAGCACTGGTCAAGAGTTGAGGTACTGGTCAAGAGTTGTAGTACTGGTCAAGAGTTGAGGTACTGGTCAAGAGTTGTAGCACTGGTCAAGAGTTGTAGCACTGGTCAAGAGTTGAGGCTTGGTCAAGAGTTGTAGTACTGGTCAAGAGTTATAGCACTGGTCAAGAGTTGTAGCACTGGTCAAGAGTTGTAGTACTGGTCAAGAGTCATAGCACTGGTCAAGAGTTGAGGTACTGGTCAAGAGTTGTAGCACTGGTCAAGAGTTGAGGTACTGGTCAAGAGTTGTAGCACTGGTCAAGATTTGAGGTACTGGTCAAGAGTTGTAGCACTGGTCAAGAGTTGTAGCACTGGTCAAGTGTTGTAGAACTGGTCAAGAGTTGTCTTAATAGGACACAGGGAATGTGTTTGTTTGTAAATGTACCTCACATCAGTATGTATGCCAGGTGTATACACATTATATAGATACCCACCACAAAACATATACAAACACATATATATATATATATATTTTTATTTTTATTGTTATTTTGTTTGTATATATATATTTTTATTTGGTGGAGTCCTTTCATCCTATCTTAGAATTTAAATGAAGTTTTCACTTATAACATTATGACTCTAATGTCCCTTTGAATCAACTCTAATATTAAGACATCCATGGTTTTAACGAGATCCCATAATTTATTTATACACAATTATATAAGATCACTTCTAGATATTATTTTAAGACCTATTTTAGGTCAGGACAAGGCTTGAACCCGTATCCTACTGCTTGTGTGTCTGATGCTTTAGCCAACTTAGTCACACGGGCAATTGTGTATATATATACCTATATGTGATAAACACTACTAATGCAGTACAAATATAGAATATTAATAATGTTAAGTTAAATATAACTTCCAATATTATATTTTATAAGCTTTTTTAAAGAAAAGCCTATAAATAGTTAGAATAGTTAAAGTTCATCAAGTCTAGACTATCAAACAGAACTGATTAAACAGTTTAATCATTAAACACTGAGTAACAATAATAACAATGTGTGTATTGTGTCAAATATAGAGATATATATCAATTTTATTATCACTTTTTAATTTCTTCTTTTACACATATGTATTGATATCTATAACAATAAAGCTACCCTTGTAAACATTCAGATATACATATAATAAAATGTTGCTGAAATAAACAAATTTGTAACATTATTTTGTTAAATTATTCATTGATAATCTTATCTTCACTAAAGTATTGTTATATAATACTATGTGCATCATGTTACATCATCTATACTGAGAGATAATCATCATTTCACTTCATATCTTCTATATGCAGTCATTGTTTTTATATGAAATATGTCAATGTGGTAATTATAAATCTATAAATAATGTATTTAATTCGAAATGGAGTTCAACAATTATTACATAGTAAATATAGGCATTAACTTATATCCCCTATGATATATATATATATATATATATCACAGTATCTACCTATACTATGTATAATATTGAAATGTAGTTCATATGTAACACTACATTAAAATATTGCATTACATAATAGTATTATCATAATACTATTATGTAATAATAATCAATAAATCAGTCACATGAGTTAGCACACACAAATAGATAATACAATGTGTGCCCCAATGTTCCCCCCCCCCCCCTGTACTGGTTGTATAATCATTATTATTGTTATACAGCATGTTAAGATAACATACAGAATACTAATACTAATACATATATTTATATACACAAACACCTACATATACACACATATATATATACCATATATAATATACGTATATAATATATATGAGATATCATTTCAATGACTATAATTTAAAAATTGTTAATTTTTAAAGTATAATATCCGACACTTGCAACAAAATACATACCTACATATGTACACCTCAATGATCATGTTTAAATAAATGAATAATAACAAGTGTATATGCTGACAATCTAAACTGAATGGACATACACACACATGTGAGCCCCCCCCCCCACACACAAACACACACACACATGTAATGATGCTATGAGGTGGATACAGTTACTGATGGGCTAAGAGGTCATATAATTACAGGGTAGACTTATGTCAAGCTATTGTCTTATAGTGTGTGTATGTGTGTGTGTGTGAGTGTGTGTGTGTGTGTGTGTGTGTGTGTGTGTGTGTGTGTGTGTGTGTGGAACAGGCAAGGATAGTAGGTGTACAACAGGGTATCAGTGTATGATTCATGTGTTATAATCCATGCTATCTATACATTTAATTTTGTAACATTTAAAATTGATAAAAAGTTACTATTTTAATGACATTATGCCACACTATATATTATAATAGTATATTATATATAACTATATTATAAGTATCTATTAAATATATAGCTATATTATGAGGCCATATTATAGGAAATTTAAATAACGACCTTAGTTGAAATATATATAGTTATAATTTATAATTATTAAGTTTTAATAATTTGTTATTAATATATGTAGGTTATAATATACATTTAAATGATAGTGATATTTTGATTAGGTTATATTTAAATACCTACAGGAAACACACACACACACACACATGTATGTATTCTGTATGTTCAGCTATTGATTGTTCCTTATAACAATACACAGAATCATTAGTGACCTAATTATCTTATGCTTGTACTTCTATTGAATTACATGCATTGTTGAATACAAAATAAGTGATATTTATCTGTAATTTAGTAATGCATCTTTCATATAGCATGTAGTGCTGCAATTATCTATAATTATACATATTGTGTGGTATTATGCCTAATATTATATATTAATTAGGATTGTAATATTATTATATGAGAAATAATAACTACATTTATAGTTAATGCAATTATATATTATATGCATACTATACCTTAATATATATGTGTGTGTATGTTTATAAAGGTGTGTGCATATGTATGAATTAGTAAAGTAGGAACCTATAATTCTAGGATTAGCATTGCATAATAGAGATATTACATAATATAGAATAATTATTGAATACACACACTGCTAAATAGTCCTTTTCACACTAGCACAAACACACAAGAACATACATATATATACACTAATAAACACAGACATAAAACTAATAAACAAAACATATTTTAATATAGAACATAAATATACATTTATATTTAATAATAACATTATTATACCAATAGTATATTATTATTATTATTATTATTATTATACTACTTAATATAGTAATATTATATTGAATATATTATAAATCTCAGTATGAAATCATATGAAATGTTTACTTATGGACCATAAGTTATGTTAAATAATAACAAACATTAATCATGTCTGGAGGTGTCAGCATGAATTGTAAAATGTGTGTGTGTTTTTTATAAATAACAATATAGATAAACAGCTCCCTTTAGCATCTATTTTAGTTGTAACAATAACATAAAGATAACACTAATATGCGCTTGATACATGATATATGGTGTTTCTTTATTATATGTATATGTATATTAATCTATTACGGGAGTATATCATTTACTCTTTATTTAATTTTAAATTTGTATTATTTAATCTAATTTATTATCCTCGTTCATTATAATTTATATAATATTGTTCTCGTTGTACATACGAGGGTTCACAAACCTATGCTGCTTGCTTATTGTGTGCTTACTAAGTGCCGATAAACCAGCTTATAATAATCATTATTATTCAATATAATGATGAATTGAGTTGTATAGCTTGTTAGTTTGATTAATTGTGCAATAAAAGTCGCTATAATGCATTGAGTCGCTATCGCTAGCTTAAACATAGCAAAGTCAGTAGAATTAACGCAGCAAAGATAGTAGAATTAACGCAGCAAAGTCAGTAGAATTAACGCAGCAAAGATAGTAGAACTAACCCAGCCGGATAGGAAATCACTCCGCTGACGGGATTGATGTCGAGGGAGGCGCCGTTATGACACGTCAGACCTAACACCTTCACCAGTTTATTCGCAGTCTGCGTGTAAGAGAACGATATAGTCGTTACGGACATAGTACATATCCTTCTAGAGATAATAAAGACATAGGACATATCCTTCTAGAGATAATAAAGACATAGGACATATCCTTCTAGAGATAATAAAGACATAGTACATATCCTTCTAGAGATAATAAAGACATAGTACATATCCTTCTAGAGATAATAAAGACATAGTACATATCCTTCTAGAGATAATAAAGACATAGTACATATCCTTCTAGAGATAATAAAGACATAGTACATATCCTTCTAGAGATAATAAAGACATAGTACATATCCTTCTAGAGATAATAAAGACATAGTACATATCCTTCTAGAGATAATAAAGACATAGTACATATCCTTCTAGAGATAATAAAGACATAGTACATATCCTTCTAGAGATAATAAATACATAGTACATATCCTTCTAGAGATAATAAATACATAGGACATCGTTAAGCTAGAACATAAGCAATTAGTTACGACGAGGGACGCTATGTTAACGCGAGATAATCGTAAATAAATAGAACGCGCCTATTATTAGGAGGGCATGCTTACGAAGGTAATGTAGCGATGGTGTTGTACTATTATGTAATCTAGTCGGGCGTGATAATGCACGGCTATCGTCGAGAAGGTTATTACTTGTGTAGTGTTAAATAATCGTAGCGGTCTGTACGTATTAAGAAAGACGAGCGAATAACAGCGCTGATCTGTATACTTGAAGTCGATGACAATGTTTCAATTACAGATATATTCAAATATATTTAAATGTTACATACTAAATATGTTTTGTAACATTTAATTAAACACGATATTAGAGGATTTAGTAATGGTGATTTAGTATGATAGATATTAATATTATATTAAATAAAAATGTTATAATAATTAGAGTAAATGTTTTTTACGAGATTAGCTTATATTTGTGTAGTGGTTATTTGTATGGATAAGGGTAATTTTAATATAAACGTTTTAGCATTTGTAAATACATTTACATTTATTTTATAGAGCCTATAGTTTATGAATACATATATATGATATATGTGTTACACTTTATTATTACTTTATAATTCGCATAGATATGCTTATATACGATGTCCTTATAATATACGTACTTCAATAGCATTATACGATCCTAATTTATTATACGACATGTAGATTATCTAAAATAATATTAGTGATCAACTATGGACGCCATCCTATGCAGTTAGTACGTTTAACGGACACTATTACTGTATCAGTCGCGTGTGTATATGAGCCATGTGATTACTAGGGGTGCTGGAACGATAGTGTGTATGTAGGGGGTCCAACCAATCAAAATAAATTTGGTGGTAAAAGTGGAGGGGACCAATACACAGGAGGTCCCCCTAGATTTTAAAGTGGGGGGGACATATCCCCCCAGTCCCCCCATGTTGCAGCGCCCCTAATGATTACCCGTCGCATTACCGGTTATTATTTATAATATATTGAAACGTAACATTAGTATGCATGTTAATTACATGAAGTAATATATGAACTAATTATGATAACTATGATAGCTCATAAATGAATGATAAGAGTATGATAATAGAGTATGATGAGAAGACATACTAGAGTATGATAAGCTACTATATATTTATGTATTAGACTAAGATGCCAGACATGTTGGAATTAGGACGAGCGTTGAAAGCTCATATTTATCCATTACAGTTTTAACATAATATTTAGAAATTATCTTATATAATTTAGTATACGAAATGATCGGATTCGTTAAAAAAATGGATGCGTTATAAGTAAATATGTGTTTTAAGTTACTGGATGGAATGAAAGGACTCTACCAACATAAAAATAACATTAACATACATTCTACAATTCCATACTACATATATATATATATGTAGTATGGTATTGTAGAATGTATGTTAATGTTATTTTTATATAATATAATATATTCATTTATGATTATGCACAACGGGTACCATTAATGTCGGACTAGGTAATCTCGAAATACTTATCTATGATAATGATTATCATAATGATTATGATATGATATGATATGATATGATAATTATACTTTTATTGATATACTTATTTAAGATCAATGGAACTTAAGATCAACGGAAAAATTCGACGGAAATCGATGTCCGACGGACATTGTCCGTCGATCGTAAAGTTAATCGGATATTCTATCCTATGGAAATCGATTTCCGTCGATCATAAAGTGCACTTGATTGTATTGTAGTGTATGTACAGATGTCCGTATATCGTAAATTTAATCTTATGTGTTAAAATTTAATAAATCAAGTTAACTTTACGATCGACGGATATCGATGTCCATCGAATTTTTCCGTTGATCGTAAAGTTCATTTGATCCATTATGTATTATTAATAATAATTACTAGCATACTAATTTAATTCATAGTATCAAACTAAGTATACTAATATTTTTAATTATAATTATTAAATAATTTTATTTAAATAAATATCCTATTACTAATAATTAAATATGTCACCATAATGTTACCTTTATTTTATCCGTTAATGTGAATAGTCTACTTTTTCTTTTTGACGATTTAATCTGTATATTATGTTTAGTATCCATTATTTGATTAAATTAAATTGTATTATTTTAAATATCAAATAAATTTAAACTCTATTCAGGTTATCTTAAATTGTAGTAATGATCTAGTTATTCAGTGTAGGTTCAAACTCGATTCATAAATGTTATTTAAATCCTATTGGTCGTTGAATAAACAAATAATAATTAATAATTAGAATATAACCAATGGAAAATGTTGACCAATTAATAATCTTTGATATAATAACAGCAATTTTGGATCTAAATATAAATTATATATCGGTTCTTATATCTTGACCCTGGATCCTGACATTAACTTTGATTATATAATATATATAATATATATACCATAATTATATATAACACTTTTATGTATATCTTAATATATATATATATATATATATACATATATATATATATATATATATATATATATATATATATTAATTATGAATATATTAAGAAATGGTGTGGTGATAACAACTCCCATCTACCGGCTCCCCAGGTTGCGGATAGGGGAAAGGCCATTAGATATAATGGTTAACTGCGAATAACAAATAAAAAGTGCCGGATAAAATCCAGAGTACCCCTTGGCAAGGCACAGTACCTGTGTAATAACCCAGGCAGGGTTACGCAAATGGCAATGTCAATGTCAATGTAGTGGCGATCGCACATTTTATTCAGCTACCGAAAGTAAAACATGACACATAAACACAACCCAACAATAATCCATTCGGTATTGCTCATCGCTCGTTTAAACAAGAAGCGCGACCTGCAATAACACATCAGGTTGCAGTCGACAAATTAGTGACTGAGAGCTTGAAAGAGAAAGAAAATACAAATTAAAATTAAAATGAGAAAAAATAAACTTCTACCTTAAAACTATTAAGTGCATCTAAAGGATTTAAAATAGGATCACTGAATACCCAAACACTTAATAAACACTTATTTAATAAAGTATATTAAATATCAAAATTGATATCCTCAGCCGAAAGAATAGGACAAGAAATAATTTGCATCCAATATCATATATGATCTATATAATCTATAGATTCATACACGAATATATAGTCATCAAGGTACAAGCTTATAATAAATGGAAACTTCTAACCCTCTCAGCCTAGAAAAATAGTATAAATGCTGCAACTGGTGGAATCTGAATCCTCTGCAACAAAGCTTACTACGCAATCGCTAGTGTCGAAATGATATTACCTAGAATTATGATAGTACACTTTCAAAGAAACCCACACACCTCAGTGATCTCATGCTACAGTCCAACAAATATTAGTGACGATCAAGAAATTGAATTATTCTATACAAGACTTACCTCTTCACATATAACAAATGTTATAAAGCATAATGCTTTAAAGCTTAATGTTCTGATCATAAGATGAGACTTAAACGCACATCTCGGACAAGAAAGCGGATATAAGCAATACTTCCTATAGGTTATAGGAGGTATTGATATAAGTAAACCTATCATCGAACTACAAACATGAATGGCCAAATACTCAAAGACTATCTTCAAAAATCTAAAAAACAATATTCTATTTCTAAACACTCACTTTCAGAAAAGAAATGGTCAATTATGGATACATAACTTACCAAATGAATTTAAATCACAGATTTACTTCATAATTATAAACATAAAATATAATAACATTGTAAAAAAAACTGCAGAGCTTACAATTCGTTTAATAGTATTTTATCTGATCATCGAATCATAATTGCAGATATAAAGTTGAGTCTCAGAGCGAACAATATGAAAGATATAAAATTCTAACCATACGACTGGGCAACATTGCAACATGATACTGAAATCAGAAAATAGTTAATTATAACAGTACAAAATAGTTTATCAGCTCTTCAAAACTCTGATGACTCATCAACGTCACCAATCAACACGAGCTATACACAATTTGAAAATGCATGCAAAGAAATACCATTGAATACAGTAATGAAGTAATACCATTGAAACCCAAATTAAATTAAATAATACCATGGTAAACACCAGAAACTGTCAAAACGAGATATACTGCACAAATTAGCAAATCTGATAGATAGCGCAACTACACAAGTAAATATCGACACTTTTATTAAAGCACAACAATATCTAGAAAATGTTTACGAGCTAGAACAACATAACTATATAAATATAAAGATAAATAAAATTCAAACAGCTGCTATAAATAAGAAATCTGAAATCCACTAACAGCAATATTCGCCAAAATATATAACTTAATGATTAATCAGGATTATACAAGAAATGACCCAATTATAAGGCGAAACTAAAATGGTTTCCGTAAAAATATATCTACGACAGGACAAATTCTGACTATCAGAAGGAGTAAAAGATAAAATCTACAACTAACAATCCTCTTCGTTGATTTTTCAAAAGCATTTGACACAATACTAAATACTTATAAAATATGGCAACCGGAAGAAACAGTTAATACAATCATGATGTCTATAATAACACTCGATCAATGGTACGTTCACCAAATGGAGATATATCTTTATTCGAGATTATCACCGGAGTGTTACAGGGAGACACACTAGCACAGTTTATTTTTATAATCTGACTCGACTATTTTCTAAAAATATTTTTGACAATGACAGATAACTCGTATTTAATTTAACTAAAAGAAGAAGCAGACGATATTCCGCAGAACAAATATTAAATTATTAAATTGCTTCAATAAATTAATAAAAATAATAAATGGCTGCCAACAATAAAAACAATAAGACTGGAAGTAAAGCTAGACAGACAAATGGCAACACTATGGAAATACAAAGAGGAGGTGTTTCAAAGGCAAAGGTTACGAAATCTGGTAAAGGTTCCGAAGTCAAAATAGAGATGAAGAAGATAGTAACTAAGGTATATGCCACTAGATCATCTAAACGTTCCACCAAGACTTCGACACGTGTAACGGTTAAAACCCAACCAATTTCTGATGTCAAAAGAACATCCAATAATAAGGATTCAATGGTGAAAAGAACGCCGCCAAAAAAGACTGGATCAGCTGCTAAAAAAGCACTGAGAATGAGAACCGGTAATAAGAAGGCCAAGAAATCAGACGACCATGGTGACTGGAGATGCACATCTAAGAAAAGTATCACCAAATATAAGAAGACCAAAGCAGTGTCAGCCACAACACCTAGTTGTAACAAGGGTAAACAGTCAGGCGAACAACTACTCATTCCAGAACAAATGGCCGTGAGGTCAGAGGTCACGTATAACCTAATCACCGACGAGAACACATACCCGGTGCCCGTACAAGAACCCACCGGCACCCCGCACGAACTCATAACCACGTTCCGATACTTCATCGGCTACTGTGGTGACATGGCAAGATGGGCTGCAGTCGGGGCATGGAAAAGTCGCAAGAACTAGGATTTATCCGTTAGCAACGGAGAAGATCGTGAGCAGTTTGAGGACCTGGAGAAAAAAGAAAATTATGAATCGGTGTGGTTTCCGTGCTATATGTAGTATTTAGTTAGTAGTAACAGCTTAGTTTATATTAATAGTGAGTTAGTTTATTCTTGAGATTAATAGTTACAGCTTTAAGACATTAGTAGAATAGTGTTATGTTTTAAGTTCAGATTAGTTTACATTCATGAGTTATAGATTATTTGAGTTTAGGATCAGCTTTATCTTTCTGGAATTATAATTTCATGGCATATAAGAATGATTATTGTAATTATACGTGAGTCCTGTATGTCATTAGCTTTAATTTCCAGAAATATATATTCTTTTAGGATTGAGCTATTAGTAATTAGTTAGTAGTTAGTTAATTCCATTTTTAAGTATTTGTTTAAGGTTAGGATCAGCTTTATCTTTCTGGAATTATAATTTCATGGCATATAGGAATGATTATGGCAATTATACGTGAGTCCTATATGTCATTAGCTTTAATTTCCAGAAATATATATTCTTTTAGGATTGAGCTATTAGTCATTAGTTAGTAGTTAGTTAAGTCCATTGTTAAGTATTAGTTTAAGGTTAGGATCAGCTTTATCTTTCTGGAATTATAATTTCATGGCATATAGGAATGATTATTGCAATTATACGTGAGTCCTATATGTCATTAGCTTTAATTTCCAGAAATATATATTATTTTAGGATTGAGCTATTAGTCATTAGTTAGTAGATAGTTGATTCCATTTTTAAGTATAATTAGTTTAAGTTATTATTTAAGTTTAGGATCAGATTTTCGACGAAACCCCATTGATTTCATTAATAAAAAATATAATCAAACGACTTGTTAATTTCATAAATATTATATTTAATGTATTATAAATATTGTATATATATATATATAAATAAATAAGTAAACCACGGGTAAATAGGTGATCAAATTCTTTACTAAATTTAGTGTACATGAATATTGAGTACAATACATCCACATCTCTAAATGTTGTAAATGTTAGGAAGGATTTGCAACCTATATATTGTACAACTGATTTAGGAGAGTGTGGAAACTTATGGGGACACATTATTAACGCGCTCTTGGGGAGGTTAATATGGATGAAATAAATTAAAGTTTAATTCTGTGTTTCTAAGATGTTAAATTACCAAGGTAAGAAATGTATTCATGGAACATAGTACCCATACTACGGTCCATGAATATATATCGTATAAGACGTTTATATATAGTATAGGGTTTTTTGTGAATGTTTGGGAATAATGTTGGGATATGTTGGTGCATTTTATATTATTGAAGTTAGATACGGTCATAACGTAGAATGGTCATTTGTATATTGGTTTGAGTAAGTGATTAGTTAGCAGGGAGGGGGAAGTACATGACACTAATATCCATTAGTTTAGGCAGAGGTGGAGAAGACACCAGTACATGCAATTTCTAGATATAATGAGCTAAAAAGGAGGTATCAAGATGAGTTGTAGATTTAGGCGAGGGTATAGTGGTAGGTGTGGTGGAGATTTGGGTAAGATAATGATGAGTGAGGTGAGTCAAATATGGCCATATCATAGGAGGAAGGAGGACTATTAACATGGTCTTGATTTAGAGATAATCGCAGCTGGTCGAAGGCATGTAAAGTTGTTGTTAGCCGGGTAAGTAGTACAGTGATTACATTGATATGGCATCGTGGTACTAATTACCATTATTAAAATTGTATAAGCTATAGTAATAATATAAATTGAGAATGATATAGTCGATGGCAGTTCTGCGTATCCGGTAGAATGGTCATCCGATGAAACAGGTAATAGCAGATTGCGTCGAGTCGGGTAAACTAAATATAGTCTTCGATTATTAGCGCGTAATGCTGGTGAATTCACTTTATGTTCGGTTAGTGTATAGTAGTAGAAAAGGGCCTTGGCAGTAGGTATTCTAGATAGAACTAAGTTCACGGTTTCACAGATATATATATATATATTTATGATTAAGAAAAACTTTATAAAATAGATAAAATGTTACTCTATAATTTTAAAATTAATTTTAATTTATATACAAATTTTACATGTAATGTCATTATTAAGAGTTATATATATATATATATTCCATATAGGTATATTCAATGAATAATAACTGAGGATAAGTCTGCTAACACCAATTAATAAACCACTGTTTATTCAGTAAAACTAATTTTTAATCATTAAAAACTTATTTTACTAATAATGAAATACTCAAATACTTATTGTATATACTAATTCATTTATTCTAGGCTTATATACATTTTTATATATATATATAACCATATGTTGTCTTTATTATATTCTCTAGATAATTTATTTTAGCAAATTTGTTGATAGTTGACTAAAGATTTATTAAATCTAAATATTATTTGCTTCGTTTTCAAATTATTTTCGAAAAATTCAAAATATTTACAGTTTGCAAAAATGTCTCCACGAAATTTGAGAAAACTTTTGCAAATTATTTGTATTCAATTTTCAAATTTGTTTTACTGCGATATTAGGTACACTATAAATTGAAAGTGGAAGTAAAGAAAATAATAACTTCTTACATGTTAAATATCTATTTATTAGATTTGAAAATTGTATTTTATTTTTATTATCCGTGATAGATTGGATTTGTACCTATGTACCTATGTAAATAAATTTAAGAATAATTTGATAGCACAAAGTCGGTCTATTCGAGTCTGAGAAAACTTAAGTTGACTGTTATAAGAACTATATTATAGGTATTTAAGTTTCATCAATAATATCTCGTATCATAGATATTTAAAGCATATGAAATAATAGTGGAATAGAAGATTATTTTTTTTATTTTATTTATCAGAATTGAGTATATATATATATTATTGTGTATGTAAGTATGAAGAAATGTATGTGCGCGACATAGATATTTATAAAGTAAATTTATTATTAAAATCACAATAATATTGATAAGGATACGAATTAAAGTACGATAAATTACAAACAAATACAAAAAGGTGTGTGTCTCTAAAATTGCACTAGCATATGTAATGTATTTGATATTTCGAAAATATAAAAATATATGTAAGTCAAATAAAAACAAATGTTCAACCGTAACGAATAAGTGAATATACTGCCGTAACTAGACCCGTATCATCAATGTAATACATATGCACGCGCACACACATATACATATAATATATATAAATATATATATTATGTATAGATAGAGGTACATCTAATACTTTGCATACTAGTGTATACGAAGCGAATACTAGTTTCAGTGAGGCGCGGGGGCGGAGGGTTACAGGCGTATGGCGCCGGTGTAGATCTGCTCGTAGACGTCGCTATCGATGGCGACGTAACAGCCCCGCCTGCTGTCCAGATAGTAGAGTTTGTCGTGCACCGTCGCCGGGTTGAAGCCTTCCTTCTTGAGGTTGGTTTTCTTGTGCTTGAAAGTGCCTGCTCGAATGTGTGCAATCATTATCATATAGGTATCTATCTATGTGTATTTAATATATATATATATTCATATATTGAATTAAAAGTTAATTTAAACACTAAATAAATCATAAATGATTTCTCAAAAGTGTATATATGTAAATAAAAATAATTAAAATAGGTAATACTATAAATACCATTAATAATAATAGAAAAACCCAACCTAAACATAATACTTTTTAGATATAGATATTATATATATATAAATATATACATTTATAATATATAATAATATCCACCATTTTAAGTTTTTTATCAATAATGGTATAATATATGTAAATAAAAATGATGCCATATATTTTCCTTTTAAGGGGCTTCAAATTAAAATATAAATATTATATATTGCGTTTAAATGTAATAATAAATATTAAAATATTAATAAATATATTATAATATACATAAATTAGTTATAGATAACCAATTACTACAAATTCAATTAGTATTAAAATATTAGAAACTATATTAATGTTAATAGATGATTCTTAATATAACTAACATTTATATTTATCTGTAAAGATATTTATATTTATATATATATATATATATATACATATATATATATATATATATATATTCATATATCGTAACACCACCATACTATCAATAGCCATATATTAGAGCCCCATCTCCCCTACACTGACCCGTGGTCTCGATGTCCTTGAGAATCCTGATGAAGGTCGGTCTAGCATAGGCGGGCAGTTTGTGTATGAGTTTAGCGTAGAGGTCGACAAGGTCAAGTGAGTGATCAGGGTCCACTATGGCCGCCATCCCCGCTTTACCTTCGATACCTGATGGACAGTGTTCTTGTGTTAACTCACGCTGCTATATCATATATAGTATATATATATATATAGTCTATATAGTCTATATAGTCTATATAGTATATATATAGTATATATATAGTATATATATAAAATATATATAGTATATATATATATATATACTATATATATATATATTTTTCTATTTTCTTTACAATATTAGAAAATCACGTAATAAATTGACTTTTTCAATGACTAAAAGTCTAATACACTCGCTAGTCTTCAGTAGACTCATATACTGCTGCTCACTTCTATGCAATCTACCCCTAAAGCTTATGCTTAAACTTGAGAAGATACAACGACGTGCTATACGCACCCTTTATAAACTGAAGTTCTATTCAATAGTATCAATATCGACTCTAATGCGATCACTCGGATGGCTTAAGTTTAGATATCTCTGCAGGTACAGAATACTATGCATCACCCATAAGGTGATACATCTTAGATCTCCCGAGTACCTAGCTGACTTGATCAGTATGCATACCCTTAGTCGAGCTAGCAGGAAATGTCACACGATGAAAATTGTGCAACGCTCGACTATCTCTGCTCACTCTGAATCTGCTTTCTCTGTGGTAGCTCCAAAATACTGGAATTCTCTACCATATGACATTAGGTGTTTGAAATCCTTGTCACTATTTAAATGTAAACTCTCCACGCACCTATTAACATTGTAACCTACCCTCCCTTTTCCTTTATTTTTATTGTACTTTATTTATTTTATTTTTGTTTCCTTCTCATGACGCCCATAACCACCACGTGATTTTGTAGTCAATACAATATTTTAAAAATAAAAAAAAAAAAATATATATATATATAGTATAAATATATATATAGACTCTATCCTATGAAATTATTGATAAATTAGCAGGATTGTTTTTAAATACTAGCGGGTGTTTCAAACCTTTATTTAAATTATTTTTTTATAATAACAAAATATATCGATTTATAATGTATAATACTTTGAATATTATATTATGTTATATAAATAAAATAAATTGTGCAGTGATTTACTATGAAATATTACGATTTTAAACTATTTTATTTTTAGAGTGAATGTCGAATTCATATTATAGAATATAGTATATAGTATAGTAATATATTTATAAATTAAATTATAGGTTGCTAAATAAATTAAATATATTATTATAATTCGAAATAATAAAAAAATAATCAAAAATAATCAAATGATGAGAAATATTAAAACAAATAAATACAGATTCAACTAGAATGCAGTGTTGGATGCATATTACATAATCATGTCATTCTTAGTGTTAGCACATATGCACTACATACCAGATACATTTGTTCATGTCTGTAAAGGATACATTTATTACACCTATTTATAAAATATAATGATTTACTTTTTAAAATATTTGTCTAATTAAAAAATATGAATTTCATGGGATATCCTAAGATATTTTACTACTTTAAATATTATTTAATAAATACGATATTGATTACGTATTTTATTCATTTGAAATAATAAAATATTAATTATATATTACTAAAATTTGAAATATTAACAAAATATTAATATTATTACTATACAGCAAAGGTGAAATTACTTTAATCAATATCTTTATTTATGATGGAAACATCGGCCTGTCAGCTTTCTCTCTCCCTAAATAGGGGGCATGTGTTAAGTATTGGACAACTATTACCTCTACTCTATATTTGCACTCGCACTATAGTTCTCTACATACTATATAAATAGAACTTGCACCTTATATAACGTGAATTATATTTGCATAATTTCAGCCACATTTATTACAGCACTCGCTCTTCAAAGCAAGCGCTCGCCGCACTATATAGTGCGCCCACGCTACTGCTATTTCTCTATTTCTCTAGCTCTCTAGCTCTCTAGCTCTCTCTCTCTAGCTCTCTCTCTAGCTCTCTCTCTAGCTCTCTCTCTAGCTCTCTCTCTAGCTCTCTAGCTCTCTCTCTAGCTCTCTCTCTCTCTCACTCACTCACTCTCTCTCGCCCACCACCACTATCTGGTAAAGCCTGGCACTACTGACCTGGTACCTCGATACCGTAGACAGTAGCCTCCATCAGACCTATAGCCTGCTGTATGGCGGTCTCGACCTCGAGGGTGGAGACGTTCTCGCCCCTCCATCGGTAGGTGTCGCCCAACCGGTCGAGGAATGTCATGTAGCCGTTGTCGTCCATCTCGAATAGGTCGCCTGTAGCGGTGCGGGGAGAGGGGGTCATACGGGGTTGTGGGGGTAAGATAAGAGCTCAGGACATCGATGTAGTGTTGATGAACACGATGACGCAATAGTAAATATCATGTAACTTAGTCATTTCAATAACCGTCTATACGTCGTTAGCAAATGTTTAAACTTTTAAAATGCTAATTTATTGATAATAAAACGTATGCATAATAGGCATACGATTATCGGTATCTAAATAGGTGATTATTGCTGACTAAGCAGGTGATTATTGCTGACTAAGCAGGAGATTAATAGTGATTAAGCAGGAGATTATTGCTGACTAAAATATAATATCGATATGTAATAATATCTTACAGAATAATATTATAAATAGGATTTGTCTCTTATTATCCAAGGTACATTATAAATATTTAATAATTGCGATATCGATTACTAAATAATTAATTATATGACAGGATGGTATTGTATCTATATTATATAAATAATATTGTAATGATATTAACACTATGATAATATAAAGGTAATTTACAGTTCTGATTTAAGAATTTTAATATTTATAATTTTTGAAATATAATTAATGTAATGTATTCATATGATGTTTTTAATTCAGATATGTTTACAGATATTATCTATTCATAACTGCATTCACCTATGTATTCATCTAATGTTATATTAATAGGTTTCATTAAAGTAAGCTTTAAATAGTCTAAAATATAAATTGTAATATGATATAAAAATATAAATATAATCTAATAGTTAGATTAATTCATTAGTTGTTCTATGTAGTAATAGTAGATATAGAGCGTATAGGAGAATCACTGAACCGGAAAGGAAGGCTGTATCTCCTCTTCTGAACACGTCGTGGATGACGGCTTTACTAGTGGATTTCTTGCACAGGTAGCCATTGTATTGACGGAGGGGGTCGTTACCAATCTGACCCACTAGTACTCCGGGTTCTCCTGGGAGGTGATGACGTAATGGTGGGGTGGTGATGAGGTAATGGTGAGGTGGTGATGAGGTAATGGAGGGGTGGTGATGAGGTAATGGAGGGGTGGTGATGAGGTAATGGTGGGGTGGTGATGAGGTAATGGAGGGGTGGTGATGAGGTAATGGAGGGGTGGTGATGAGGTAATGGTGGGGTGGTTGGTAATACTGATAATGGTGGGGGGTTGTGATCATGGTTATGGGGGTAGAGGGGTGATACTGATACTGGGGGTGGTGATGATACTATTCTCATGATAATGATGATGATACAGTTATTTTACAAGTAACTTAAATCTTAGACTCGCCCTATATTTACCTAAATGTTTTAAAGCGAATAATTGAAGCGACTAAAGCGACAGGGCTATTTGTTGTTGTTATGAGGCCAGCTTAATAATACATAAGTGTTGTACACACACGGGCACACTGATAACTAACGTGTACCAAGTATCACATACACACAAACACATATATATATATATATATATATATACTCATTAATAGCAACTGTGTTCTTGATTATTTATTCATTGTTTATACACTTTTGAGATATATGTTTTATTTATTGAAGTTTTTAAATAAACTATTACAATTACAATTACAATTACATACATACCATACACACGCACACTCGCGTATAAGGACTAACCCGGAGGACAGAAGATGCACATACCCGACCCGTCTCTGATTGGTTGGCCGCTATCGGTGTCCACTTTGATCAACTGGACCGGGTAAAAGAAGGAGAACAGACGAGTGACAAAGCCCACTTTGCCCACTGTGTTGTCATTGTTCACTGAGGGGGAGAGTGAAGGGGTGGATGGGGATGTTAATAGAAGTATACACGTAGTTAATCATTATACATGATTTATAATAGGTAATACTATATATATATATATATATATATTCATAAGTATTCTATATGTTTTACTTTAATATATGTATTACAATTTATAACATACGTATATGTACAATATACAATATTCATTGTACAATTTACATAAACAATAAATGTATGATGTACATATAGTTTTAATTTTTATAATACCAAATTTATATTAATAATTATATACTATTTTTTAACAATTATTTTAATAATTAATATGATATTAACATTTTTATTATATTTAATAATATAAATATTACGTTAGATATAATATTGAATAGAAATATAACTCAGAAAATAACATTTTAAAAGGTATATAAAAACAAATAAAAATAATACTTTATATATTGATGATTATTCCATAAACTATTATAAATATTATAAATACATTTATATTTTATAATATTATATATATATATGTCATATATTTTTATTATTAATATTTATTTTATTAATAAAATTATAAACTTAATTAATAATTAGTGTAATTGAAATAAAAGAAAATAAAAATGAATATAATAATTAAATAATATTTGTATTAATTTATTAATATTATAAATTTGTATTCAAATAATAATAATAATGTAACATATGTTTAAAGTATAATATTTAATACAACATGAATACATACTAAACTATATGTATTATTTTATTATTTATTAATTTAAAACTATATTGATATATAGTTAATATATTATAACTAAAGTAATATCGATATATGCATATGTTTATATTACTTTTCATTATATATTATTTAGATGTTAATGATTAAGCATATACTGATATCAAATAATATTCAATATGTTCATGAATATTTAAATATGAATCAAAAAATTCAATAGGAAATTATAGTAATAACAAAATGTAATATATGAAAATTATGACAATATTTATATACAATATCTATTATACTTATTTATATAATGTATATATTATACACTATATTCAATGTTATTTTATCCGATATGATCTCCATGATATGATTAGATTAGGGCAATATAATTAGAAGCTAGTCGAGTATAATAAGAATAAATATCATGAATAGACAGTATGCATAGTTGTACGTTACTCAGGAAACATCGGATACACAGCTATTACCATCTATAATCAGTGTAGCAAGGTACCCATTCCTAACCTAAGCCAACGTTTCCTTCAGTAGAACCGTAGAATTCTCCTATTTGTTGAATGTGAAACCTGCGCTGGAACTCTTTCCAAATACTGGGACGAAGTCCATTCCCTTCATTTTAAAAATCAATAAATTAATATTTTTATAAAAGTAGGTATATAGAATAGTAACTCTAATAATAATGGTTATATATTGTATAATGATCAATATGGTTATTATTATTATTGTTATTTTGGTTAAGTCCTATCATCCAATCCAGAAAAATCCAAGATAACTTTTTAACTTACAAGCTAATAGTTATATTATCCCTTCGAAGCCGCTCTCATGTTAAATCAGCCATGGTGTTAACGAGAGCCGATCATTTTGTATACACAATTATATAAGATAACTTCTAAATATTATTGTGACTAATTTCAATGGTGGGGACAGGTTCCAGTGCACCAGTGCCCTACTGATACCTTACCATAAACGTTCACACCAAACATACAGCCCGATATCTTCCCGCATTTATACATATAATTTACCTATCTTTCACTTTACAGATATCTAGTAAATGTTTCAAAATGAATAATTTGAACCAGCTAATATCGGGTTATAAAAAGCGAGCCAATATTGGGCCGATTTTGTTCTCGTTTGAAACATATTTAACCTGCTAAGCTAACCAGACATTTATATATATACACACACATACACACATACACACATATATATATACACACACAACGATAAGTGTACAATAGTTCACTGACCAATCGCTAGCCGTACTTTATGACTTCTATCTACCGCAGGATTCTCTCTTTGAGCTAGTAAATACCGGCACACTTCCCCGATGTATTGTATTACCTAGGACAGGGTTACTAAGGTAACTAAAGGTTACTAAAGTCAGATTTATTATATCGGAAATAAGTCATTTATATTACTTTAGTATTACAAAATAGGATATAATGATGAGTAAATAAAATAATTCAAGCACTATTAAAATGGGGTTAAATAGTATGTTAAACATTGTCTATAGTACATGAAATATGATATATTAATAATATGTTACTGCATATAATTACCTGCATATAATCACATTTTGCATGTAAATTTAATGTTAACGCAAGTAATAAATATATATAATTAATATATTGAATAGTAAAAATAATCGTTATTAACTATATCTAATATAAATGCTTGCATATTAATCAAATCAATATATAATATTCTACCACAATAGATTATTTACTACAATAGATGATCTACTATGGTATTGGATAATACATCAGACTAACTGTACAATGATATTTGGCACAATCTTTGAACATGTTACTAGCTGAGAACTTCTCCCTGATCACAAGCGGATTACCTATGGGTGGGGGCGGGTGTTATGTAATACCTGTGTCAATGAATCATACCTTAATAATATACCTTAATAAATACTACTACATTATTATAATCACTTATTTATATGCAGTGTATTTAGTAATTCTAACAAGAACACATTTTCCATACATTATCATATCATTATTTCTATGAAATAATGTGTAATAGCATAAGTTTAATTATTTTGTTAATCTGTGTTCACATTATATTGACATTATTGTTATTAGTATTGACATTATTGACATTATTGTTAATAATCAAGATTGAGTGTAATACCTAAATATTTGTTGATAAATAAAATATAATACAATACAATATTAACATGAAAGCCTTGGAGTTAAATATTTGAAAACTATTTTAAATTATACTCTACGATAAATTCAATTCAGAATTATTTTAATATAAATATATAAATTTATAAAAATACACGTAGGAACAGCGGTATTGATTATTATGTCATTTCGATTGTGAACTTCATAGTGAATAGTGGTTATGTAATAGTGGTGTTTATTTTAATACGCGCTTGGTTGACCTCTACTACGATGATGACCTCTAGAAGCCACTAACCTTTAAGCAGCATATTGCCGACCCCAAGAATACCTCCGTTACTGTGATACAACGGCAGCGAGCAGTAGTAGATGTCAGAGGCGGTGACCTTGAACTGGTGATATGTGGAGTCGGCGTAACTGAAGAACCTGTAACCGTGGTAATGATGCTGCATGTAATACATGTATGCGTTGTGTACGGGTGATTGGTGGATCTCTAGGCACGCCCCCCGTACGGAGTTTAAGTTACAATGCGCACCTATAGAGTTTAATCGACAACTCGATACATTGAGTGATTCGATGTGAGTCCACTATTGGAATAGTTGTAAGTATATATTTCATACTTGGAATAACAACGTATCCTTACTGTTGCCAATAACTGTATGGATAGTTCAGTTGACTAAGGCGACAGACACACGAGCAGTAGGGCGCTGGTCAATCCCCGTCAGTATATATAAAATAGTTCAACACATAATATTTTGAATACAAATAATATTTAGAAGTAATCTTATATAATTAGGTATTAAAAAATGATCGGCTCTCCTTAAAACCATTGATACTTAACACGAGAGCGGCTTCGAAGGGAAATTATGGTTAGAGCCATATATGGTTATAAGTGAAAACTTCATCTAATATCCTTGATGGGATTAAAGGACTCCACTGAATAAAAATAACAAAAATATCATATACATATTGATTTCATGCGATTTTAATTCATTTTAACATATTTAATATATTTTAACATATTTAACGGGCCGATAGATACATAGGTGTATAGATATATAGGTGGTGTGTGGTTTTAACGATGATGTCTCGTGACCAATCAGATTAATAATTATTTTAAATAATTGAAATACAATATCTGATTGGATGAGAGCATCATTACACCTCTAGAGCTACTTTAAGTGTACTAGGGCGCATGTATTACCGTTGATGGTTCACTATAGCAGCTTTAGGTAGACCTGTGGTGCCCGATGTGTATATGTAGAGCAGAGGTTCTGTGTAGTGGGGGGAGGTAGAGGGTTTGAGTCGTAGTGGGGGGGAGGGGGTTTGAGTCGTAGTGGAGGGGGAGGGGGTTTGAGTTGTAGTGTTGGGTTGATCAGATAATGATGATATGTCAGAATAGGTAATAGTGACATATAGGGATGTCAGACTAAATAGCAGTGACAACTAGTGGGTGACAGTATGTCAGAATAGGTAATATTAAATATTAGGTAATAATAGATAGAGTTATAGAAGCAGAGGGAGACCACGGCAAAGATGGCTAGATAGCATAAAGAAAAACTTCCATGGTACTATCTACAACATGATCCGAGCCTCAAGGTGTAGGAGGAGTTGGAGAGCTGCTGTCATCGATGTCGCCAGGGGTCGGATACGACTCGACGGCACAGGTTAACAGGTTAATAATAGATGAGTCATACACATAGAAGTGACTGCTTACCATTCATGTTACTGGAGTAGATGTGTTTGAGATGAGACGACGTGTCCTTCAACTCATCCTCTAGAGGTTCTGAAGGTCGTAGGCAGTGTGACCTGTTCACGTTACCGTAAGAGTATAGCTTCACTTCGGCGGGAAGCTGAGTTTCTATTTCATCTATATCTGTGTGTGTATGTGTGTGTGTGTGTGTGTATCTATGTGTTTATGTGTGTGTGTGTGTATGTGTATGTGTGTGTGTATGTGTATGTGTGTGTATGTATGTGTGTATGTGTATGTGTGTGTGTGTATGTGTGTGTGTGTGTGTATATGTATGGGTATCTCTATTTTTATGTAATTATGTAATTATGTAATTATATATATATATATATATATGTGTATGTATGGTCTCTATATCTGTGTGTGTATGTGCATGTCTAGGTATGTGTGTATGTATCTATGTATATCTATATGTATGTATGTGTAAGGTGAATTAAGGTTTTTTATCTATTCACAAATGTATAAATATCTTATCCAGATCATAATTGATAAATAGATGTTATAGTTATGGTAATTATATTGTAAAATATAATGTTAATGTTTAAAAATATATATTTGGTTTTTGTCTGTTTATGTATATATTCATTTAAATATATATATATAATATATATTATATATTATATATATATATGTGTGTTTGTGTGTGGGCATGTGTGTATATAAATACACACACATTCCCACACACAAACACATATACATGAATATATACATAAACACTCTATTATTAACAATTTATTATGATCACTATTATTCAATAACATTAATATATCATGTTACACATAGAGTTATTTGATTATATCAATTTATAATATTATAATATCAATCATTTCATTATATCAATAATCCATAGTCTATAATAACTAAGATTACTTTATTAACTAGTTGAATTATCTCTGAACAATTTGCAGCTAATTACAAAGATCTGATTACAAATAATTACTATATATCAATGTAATTATTATGAATTATACAGAATATTCTTATTTGTAATGAATTTATTAATGAATACAAACAAAGCAACTATTAGTACAATACAAATAGTACAATTCTATATATAATACTAATACCAAAGCCCTTTGCCAATACTAGGCATATTCAATGTTATGTAAATACCTACTACTACTACATGATAATACTATTATGTATAAATAGAACATAGTTGACATAGTCTATACTCGTTATCATCAATAAAAAGTAATGATAAGATAATTAGATAATATCTTTTTTATTTCTATATATATATATATATATATATATATATATATAATCATTACCAGATGAACTAATAATAAACTGGTACAATAATAAGCTGGAGGTAAATATGAATAATGACATAAATATAAATATTTACTTAATTGTAATACATGTAACTATATAGCACTGGTTTTATGACTCATATTCACGAATCACTTGTCAACAGTCAATGTCAAGGTCATCAACTAAATCACAACACTTTGTTATGTATTATAGGTATTAGTTACAAACTAATTGAATAAAAAACATCTTCACTGATAGATTAATTGAATGCAATATCTAGAACATCTCTATTTATAACTCTTTGTTTACATTAGGTGAGAACACAAAGGTGATAATACTGAGTAAAATATTGATTATTTTATAATAGAATTTGTTACCAAGAAATCCATTATCTAATTTGAATGCAAATAGTAATGCTATTGTCAATGTGATAGTAGAATTCCAATTGGAAATCTATAAGCTGCCCCTACATACAATACCTATGTTGATGTGTCATAAGTGCTGTTCACACTTGTTACTGCACTTGATACTAGTGGTGTGTACACAGCTATAGATATCTAAGGGGTGAAACCAATAAATAATAAATATAATAATACATATATAATGTGTTTGTGAAGCCTATGTTAAGGGGACTGACACAAGGACACAGTACACCACATTGTATGTATAGAGATAGTAAATAATGGGTCTAAACTAGGTGAGTTCTACATTATTCTATTCATTTAATTGAAGTATTTATTGTTGTATTCTATTCATTACATGTATATATACATCTGAATACACACCTATAACAAATAATATATATAGTTATATTACATATATATGTATATGCATCAAAATTACCATTTTTTAAGTTTGTGTTATTTCTATAGAAATTGTTTATTTTTTCAATTATACATATAAACATTTTGAAAATATTTTCTTATAGGATTATTTATATATATGTTCTTTATATAATGCAATAAAAATTAGTGTAATATATATATATATATAATATTTGTTGTGATACATACATTTATACACATACCAGGTGGGAAATAATTATTCTGAGAAAACAGCAGTTTAAGTTTGACAGTACAAAACAAATTGATATTATAATCTATTTCAATTTATATTCTTATTTATCATAATTTACACACATATTTAGAATTATCTTTATAGTAATATAAATAGTGTTATAAAATGAAATTTATATATCTATTTGTAAATTGTTAATAACTACTATAATACATATTATGTATAATATAATTTGTTATCTTATAAAATAAATAATATATATATATATAATATATTATAATGCAATTATTGAGATTCGTTTAATATATATTTATCGTAATTTTATCGTAATTGTCAATTTATAAGTTATAAAACATTATAATATAAAATACAATAATCAGGGATAATACATTATATATTGATAATTTTATTTTTGAATATTGTGGTTAAAAAACTACTTTTTATGGTATTTCTAGATTGTATTCATGGCTAATATTTTTACAGATACTAAAAAACATTATATTTATTATGGAAATAATTAATAAATACAAAATAATTGTTTTATATCACTCTTAACACTGGTATCAACCCCTTAATGTTGAAGCTTATGATGAAGCTTATATTGTTGCCTATGTCGATGCCTATGTCGATGCCTATGTCGATGCCTATGTCGATGCCTATGTCGATGCCTATGTCGATGCCTATGTCGATGCCTATGTCGATGCCTATGTCGATGCCTATGTCGATGCCTATGTCGATGCCTATGTAGATGCCTATGTCGATGCCTATGTAACATGTTGTTAACTATGGTAAACACTAACAACAATTCTGTACTTGTAAATATTACCCTCTATGAAGAAAAGCTTGAAGAAGTTGACAAGTTTTGCTATCTGGGTGCAAACCTTACAAGAGACGGGTCAAGTTAAACGGACATCAGAATCAGAGTATCTCTTGCTACATCCGCGATGGTACGGTTATATACTATATGGAACAGCAAACAAATAACCTTCAAATTAAAGCACAACCTCTATCGTTATATTGTATGCGTATGTATGCGAGACATGGACGATAAATGTAGGCATGCAAAAGAAAATACAAGCTTTTGAAAATAAATCGCATAGGAAATTATGCGGTATTACATATCAAGAGAGGAAAACAAATGTATTTGTCTGTAACAGAATGAACGACATAATAGGTAACTACGAGCCGCTCCTGCAAACAATAAACTGACGTTAATTAAAGTGTTTGGACATATATCCAGACATGATAATTTGTAAAACAATCATGCAAGGAGTGGTTGATAGTACAAGAAATCGAGGTTGCCCAAAACAAAAATGGTTAGATAACATTATTAAATGGACAAAGAAGGATGTTAATTGTTTAACGAAAGATGTGCATGAACGAGACGACTGGAGAAATTGTGTTTCTTAAGCTTCATTTATTCCCCTACGATTTACGATTCACGGAATAATAAGTAACAAGTATGTAATATACTGTAATACATTGTATATAGCGATGTATACAGCGAGGTTTACATCAAAGAAAGTATTTTTAAATGTTAAAAAAATACGTAATAAATATCTATATATAGCAATGCGAATTAGCTGTTTAATAAAGTACTTTTAATACACAACTATTATTGGATAGCAATGCACGTCATGCGTTACGCATGCTAACGTTTTATATATATAAATAAAATATATATAAAATTACTATATATAATATATATTTATTAATCTAGAATATTATGCCTAACTATAGATATATCTTATATCTTTATTTATTAATTCACAGGCAATACATCTTATATACATTTATATTTAGTGATATATGCTAGATTATAGGTTTTAATTTTTTAATATTTTAATATCTAAGAAGAGATAACAGCTTTCATTTACTCGTGAATATGATAAACTAAATATGTATATATATATATATACAATGTATTATCAAAGCTATATATAGACTATAAATTGCAATTGTGTAATACCAGAAATAATGCATACAAGAATGCT
The DNA here is from genome assembly GCA_964019155.1 of Osedax fenrisi. Taxonomy (NCBI): domain Eukaryota; kingdom Metazoa; phylum Annelida; class Polychaeta; order Sabellida; family Siboglinidae; genus Osedax; species Osedax fenrisi. The sequence goes on along the minus strand of OZ025240.1, from coordinate 30,389,005 downwards.
AGTTAATGCAGTGACAGTAGATTTATAGACACTTTTATGATATTATAAATATGTACAGTGTTTTACAGGATTCCATGTTTAGATAATACTATAGAGTCTATAGTATAGACCCAATCATGTTTAGTAGTTATACAGTGAGCCATGTTGCCATGGTATACATGTTGCCCTGCATATTGCATTATTCTATATATTACAATTGAGGTAGTAAAATAATTGACTAGCATTCTTTAATTTTATATTGCTGGAATTAGTAATAATTACTGCATACTAATCTATAGGTCTAGTTTTGATAATATAAGATAATATAAGCTGTGATATATATAAGTTATACTATAATACTGAATAAATTAATAACATGAGCATTATTTACATACTTTTTGAATATTAACCAACATACTTATTTAGTCTATAATTAAAATAAATAAGTCTATAAATAAAATGATATATATTCATGAAATTGATATATATATATATATATTATATATATATATATATATATATATATATATATATATATATTTATCATATACTATAGAAATTATATTTATAGTTAGTTTAGGAATATTACTGAATGATTATTTAAGCAAGGTGAACGAATATTAACTATTAACTATTGCACTATGACATCGCACATGTATCTCTGTAGTAAATACTAGGCTAACACACACACACACACACACACACACACACACACACATGCACACACATGCACACACATGCACACACATGCACACACACACACACACATACACACACACACACACACACACACATACACACACACATACACATGGGCTAATACAAGAGTGTGTAGTGGAGAGTTTCTAATGTCACAATAACCTAGAGGATACGGGTAGCGCTACCTACCGGAATATATGTGCTAGACTAATTGTGTAAATAAACATAACAATGATGACAATGAGGATGTGGATGCTGATAGTGATGATAGTGACGCTATTGATGATATTGACACTAATGATCATAGTGACACTAATGATCATAGTGACTATAATGATGATATTGACACTAATGATGATATTGACACTAATGATGATAGTGACACTAATGATGATATTGACACTAATGATGATATTGACACTAATGATGATAGTGACTATAATGATGATAGTGAAACTAATGATGATATTGACACTAATGATGATGTGACAATAGCGATGACAAAGTGTTGAAAGTGTTGACGGTAACGACCTCGACACAAGTCAGCGCAGACTAACATATCGCTAGTTTCTCGCAGAAGATGATCGCCTTACACTTGGACAGGTCGATACAGTGAAGGAGAGACGCCCCTCGTAGACTCGTGTTCACTAGTGCCGGCAGTATACCAACCTGTGTAGCGTTGTTTCATGGTACAGCTGTGAGAGCTAACCACATCTAATGGCTGACTTAGGTAGCTAATATTCAATAGTATCACGAAGCTCTATAGAAGGAACAACGCATATAACATGTAAATATAAACAACACGAGCAAATAGTGAAATAAAAATGTAATCTAATAATTATTATTATTTAGTGTGGGACTGTGGATAATACTAGATATTCTACTAGATACGTGATGATATCCGGAATATATTGTTGTTATATAAATGCTATGATTCTCTAAACTACTTCCTGTTTTTGAGAACACTCGTATAAGTACTATACATGGTAGGGTAGTGGTAGTGGTACCTAAAGGAGATGAATATGATGTATATCATGAAGGTCGTATGTTGAGATAAACACTGAAATATTAGTATAATAATGCTTTGTATAAAACTCTATGATTAACAAAGGATGATATGCTGCTGATCTTAGAGCGTGATTCTGTAGCATCGAAAGATGTACACATTAATATTGTATCTATGCAATCACCTATCCATTTGACCACCTTTACTGATACAAAAATCATACCATTAGAAAATTATTATATTGTGGGCTTGGGCCGAGACATTTATGTAAGCGTTTAACCTTGGAGAGACCGAGCCACGTGGATATGTACTCCACTCTGTTTATCATGAATAACACGACGGAATCATGAGCCTGAAGGTCATTCTTCGACCCCACAAAGAAGTTCGCAATCTGATTGCTATGCTGCTCTAGCTCTTCAAACGTCATTTTCGGTCCGTCTACCATCTGAAAGGGGGCGGAGTCAGGATAAGGGCGGGGTCGTCGTCGTAACATTACTAAATAGTAACATAACCATCCACTAAGTACACGGTAATACGTAGAATATTCTATTTATACGTACGTACACACAGATACTGTATAGGATTTTATCTAATTAATCTATGTTTACTTTGCGTAGGCGATGCGCTAGGATTACGCGTGGGGTTATCGTGGGGTTAACGTGGGGTTATCGTGAGGTGATGTACTTAGAATTGATTTACTTAGAGGTGACGTAAACACTCGCAAGTAGACATGTGTACTCGTAGCTAATGTAGCATTGGACACGTACTTAGCTGTGATACTTACATGTTACATTAATGTACTTAGGGGTTGTAGCAGGGAAGTTAGTGAGATGGACAGTTAGGGTACACCATGTATAGATAAGGTAGTCTGACCATACGTCCAACTTTACATGCTACAGTAATCACACCTTAGACATGATCTTTTCTTCGAGTTAGATATGTACTTAGGGGTAATGTATAGTGTACGTTACCTCACTATACATGTGGGAGATAGATAAGCATAAGTATTCAAAGGTAATGTACGGGTAGGAGAGATAGGTTAGATACGTTACCTCACTATACATGTGGGAGATAGACACATAGGTAATATACAGGTAGGAATGATAGGTTAGATAAGTTACTCACTATACATTTTACATGTGGGAGATAGAAACATAGGTATTCATGTACAGGTAGGAGAGATATGTTAGATAAATACCTGAATGGCCGTACGCTCTGGGAACCGTTTCACCGTCTTACGGAATAGTTTCGGTATGGATTGTTTTGTTCGAACACATTGTTTAATGCGATACTTCACTCCGAGTAGTGTTATCATTGTTCTGTGGGTGGGGGGTATAGGGTGTAATAGGCTGATGTGGGTAAGGGGTAGAAGGTGTAATAGGCTGATGTGGGTAGAGGGTAGAGGGTGTAATAGGCTGATGTGGGTGGGGGGTAGAGGGTGAAATAAGCAGAGGTAAGTAGGGGGTGGGGAAGTATTATACATTGAGGTGGGCATGGTTGTTGTGTGTTGTTATACGAGAGCTAATTGCAATAAATGATATTCAGATTTTATTTCATGAAATATTTATAATGAATGAATGTTTTAGAGAAAATGAAAGATCATTTGACCATTAGACTTAATTAAGGGCATCATAGTATCAGCAAAAATACGCCTATATTTACATGTAAATAGATAGGAAAACGCTATGTTCTCTATAAATAGTCAACTGCATTTATTATTTGGCTGATTGCCAAACATTTTTCTGCGATATATTAAGATTATGTATATCTATAGATTACTGTTTTTGTTTATAATAAAATTATATATTTCTATATAAAATGATATGTTAAAAATTACCAATAATTATAAATTGTAAATTAATTTAATAAATACGTATAAATAAAAATCTATTTAACATAATACAAATAAAAAAATGGTCAATGTGTCATGATATATAATTATATATCATGACACATTGACCATTTTTTTATTAAGATTATAATCTTTATATACTAGAAATTTTAGGGTAAAATATTTAATATTGAATCTTGAGGAAGATTTTTAACACAGGTATATAGCTAAGTTGAAGTATATAGCTAAATTTAATTATTCTGAGTAAAACGGATTTGAAAATTGATAATTTATTTTATGATTTATAAAGAATTGTATATCATGTGTATATCATACTTAGTTTATAGATCATATACTATTATACATCTAAGTATATGTATATATATATATATATATATATATATATATATATATATATATACACGAATACACTCAATATTAGTTATATATTTTTCATACAAAATATTATACAAATTATAATAATAGTAGTAAATCAGTAGGTAGTATACATTTTATATATATGAATTCGTTAATTCTATAAAACATAATTTTTAATAACTTTTATAACTCTATAATTATCTGACAATTTTGGAACATTAACATAAAATTTGTACGAATTGTAATTAGTAATAATACAAATATATAGATTTAATTTTTTCTTCAAAATTTGATGACATTAGGATTAAAACCCCTAATCATTAAAAGATATAATTTTAACAACAAAATAACTAAATTATTTAATAAAATTGTTTAATAAAAGTTCACAATAATTGGACTCAAACCAGTTCACAAGTGTTATATGCAGGGATGGCAAAAACCCCAAAAATCCAAAATATGTTGCTGTGGTTTTTGGGTTTTACTGTTAATTTTGGTGTTTTACTGAGGTTTTTGTGGTTTTTCATAAAAAATTAAAAGGTATACAATTTTAAAAGATTATTAAAAGTATAGTTTATTATACAAAATGATAAAAGTATAGTTTATTATTAATTTATTGTACAATTTACAAGAATGAAGTATATTAATTTAATATATAAAAACAGTGATATCAAAATCAAAAAAATTCCTTATTTGTATAATGTTAATTATTTAATATGTTGTATTGTTTTTTATCTAATTTTATTCTATAGAATGGTAATAAAATATTTTTTTTATTGAATCACTTCTATGAAATTATATTTTGATTGAATTTAATTGTTTTCTATTGAATTAAAATGCCATGAAAAATATTATATTTATTCTATAGAATTTTATTTTAATAGTAATACAAGGGAGGTAATACTATTTATTATATTCATATTTTAATATTATATACATTTTATAACATTATTTATATATTTTCTTAAAATCTTGAATTAGTTACATAATGTAATATATATTATATGTATATCTATAAAAATAAAAATTATTAAATGTATAATTTATTAAATAAAATGAAAAAGAATATGAAAAATCTAAAAACCATAAAAACCACAAAAAATATCAAAAGGTTTAAACCCAAAAACCAAAAACCCAATCTCAGCCAACTCTGGTTATATGGGACTATAGTGTCACATAGGTTTAATGGTGTATGTAATGGTTAAGAGGAACACACATTATAAAGTCATAAAGAGTTTTTATTAATGTATTACTGTATAAATTAACTATACTACTATTTGACATCATATATAGCATATTTATAATTGGAAATAGATGTGTTTTTGGGTTTTTATAGGTTTAAAACGAGAATTTTTTTATAAATATTTTTGGTTTTACTTAATTAATACTTAATAAAGTAATTCAATTTTATATATATATTATTTATATTTTTATTTATTTTTGTAAGTAATAAATTTATAATTATAATATTAATGGTAGATATTAATGATTCATAAAATTAAATTTTATTTTTAAATATCAAAATAATAGAAACTAACAAAAACACGGTTAATATCCTGCAATAGTCTCAGTTTAAGTTTGTATTACTGCCACATACCTTTACATGCTACAAACTCATAGGCATAGTGTATACATATATACTTACACCCTGTTATTGCTTAAATATATACACATATTTGTGTAATTACTAATGGTGTATATGAACATAATAATAAAATATCACTTTATTTCCAAAAAGTACCGTTTCGTGTTCTGGTAGTTATGAATACAAAAGTCGGGTTTGTTCGTGCAAAATATTAAAAATATCAGAACGTATCATTACAAGATTGAACCGTTTACCTATCTAATAACTACACATAGCATAGCGCATTCATTAGTTAAGTTACAGAATAAAATTCACATATATGTGAGATGAATAAAGATACTTATATCTTAGTTAACTAGTATTACAATTATAATAATATCATAGCGGAACATGTTCTATTTCGTAGTGTATTATCGTATTAGACTATTGATATTGGTTCAATGTTTTGTAAATAATGTATATATAGTAAACAGTGTTTTCTAAACACACACCTAAACTATCACATTATATATAACTTAATACTTCACATATTATTAATATTTATATATATATATATATATATATATATATAACTCTATATAAAACTGTATTTATATAAATATATATTTAATATATATATATAGCCTATAGGTTAAATATATATATAAATATATTTATAGAAAACAGATAAATATATTTACTATAATACAAAAAGAATATTAAAAAATATTATATTCATATATTGAATACATTAATTCTGAGAATAAAATATAAACACTAAATGCATTGTGTACATGGTAAACAGCACACATACACACACAAAACATATGTTATAATGGGCATGTTAGTAATATCATTCATGGAAGCAGCCAATAAATTGAACAGGCATCCATTAATGAGAGCATTAATTTATTATTATTTATCCTTGTAAATAGGACATAAATAGGACATACATCAGGTCAATCATGTTGACCACTACTGACCACCACTGACCACCACCACTACAGCCACCTAGGGATTATGGCACATAAATGAGGAGCTCACAGATATAACTTACATTCCATATTTCCCAGTTTTCCATTACATGTATATTTCCCTGTGTGTATATTTCCATAAAGGTACATTTCCTTATGTATATATATATATATATATACATATATATATATATATATAAATACATTTTATATATATATTTTATACATATATATATTATATATAGTATATATGAGTATATAGTATATACAAGTATATACTATACGAGTATATACTATACGAGTATATACTATATACCCCTACATCTTCATTGTACCAGGAATACATGTATATTTCCCAACATGATGCTCAGAGATATTAAGGAAGGCATGTCTGGGTTGTGTACATCACTGTTTACGGGATGCCTATTGTTTAGTAAACAATGAAGTGAAACTGTGGTCCACTTGTTTACCTAAGTCAGTATCTCTCACCCTGAT
>OZ025240.1:29822082-30379582 GCA_964019155.1 Osedax fenrisi | reverse complement strand
TTCTATTGAACTAATCAAGACACCGACCTGCTCTTGGTAATGAGAGAATTAATATAAAAACGAATAAATATAGAGCCATTATAAGTAGGGTACCTATGTTACCTAGTGTGATGATTTGATAACTATTACTCTTAATCATCAAGTTAATGGCTGTATCTGGATGCTATTCAACATTTGTAAACAATACTATACGATATATTAAGTTGATATAGTCTATACTATAGTTCAACTATGGAGAACGCTAATTATATTCAAATAATATTTGAATATATAGTACAAAATTATAGTTTAATAGAGAGTATGAATCTATATAGAATCATATATATTGTTTATATAAAATATAAGTTGTATAATAAATGATTTTATAAATATTTTATATACAAAGTATAATTAAGAAAATATTAGGCTTTTAATAATATAATAATTTGATATGGACTAGCATCCCCTTTAATTGAAATATATGAATTATTATCTACAGTTGACTATAATCAGTTAATGATATACTTTATATATTTTAATAACATATTTTAATAAATTCATAAATATCTGAACTAAGATTTACCTAGGCTCAATCAATAAGATCATATTAAAACTATTAAAATGTATATTTAATATTCAATATAGGCTTCCATAAGTTCCACTGATATAATATATTAATATTAATACTATATTAAATATGCTCACTATAATAATTAGTGTATCAGTGGATCTTCTGGAAGCCAATACATTGAATCAATGATTGATAATTAGCTTCAAGCTAAGCTTGTAGAAGTTCTCACTTTTAAACATGTAGTACCCTACTATATTATTATAATATAGTATAATATAGTATAATACTATATATTTAATATATTATATATATCACATATATTATATGTATGCTATACGATAATAACTAATAAAGTATAGCTTATATTGGTCAACAATCTATACGGATTACATGATCATTATGATGATGTTACATCATATCATATGATTCATATGTAATTTACATTCAATGTAACATTATTCCCAGAATTATTCAGAGAATATATTATTCATTATCATAATGATTATGATAATCATAATTAATCAATATTTTAATTTCACAAAAATATATAATTGTATTGGTAATTGTCTATAATTCAGTAAGATTAATAAGTTGTGAACAACTAGTATGAGTATTTTAAATATAAATTTAAATTTAAAAATTAAATAAATTTCAAATTTATTTTGATTAATTTGATCATCTTAAATTCAATAATTTTATTTAAAATAAAAATATATTATAAATATTTACCAACCCCACGTCGCGTAGAAATGTGTAATAGATTAATTTGGTAACCCTCCATCCTCCTGATACTTGATAAACAGTAAATACAGCAAGAATCACCAAATAAGATGTAACGTTCGTGGTTGCTAATAGAATAGCACATATTGCCGAGAATATAGCAAACTTTAGTAACATAACTTTAAAAAATGTAAATATATAGATAAAATATTTGATTATACTACTCAAATTTCTACCGAAGCGACTTATAAACAAATGAAACCTCCTACCAATAGGTCCCGTATCATTATACATAGATATATTTTTTTCAGTATATAATTTATATATAAATAAAATCAAATTATATAATATTAGGGTTAGGGGTCATCCAATAATATTAGATTATTATATGGTAATTGGATCCAATAAAAACTATTCGATTAATTCTAGAATAATAATATTTTTTGAATAGATTATTTATATATATGTAATGATAAAATGTCTTATATACATGACTACATGGATAACATATTACTATTTATAAATTATATAAATATATATATAGATATATCAAGTAGACAACCAATGATATCGTGCGAAGCGATTTTGTGCGCAGTGTAAATTCTACCATTTATAAATAATTATATACATTAATATATATTATCATTTCGCAAAAGGTCACTAGTATTCGAATTTGTATTAACTAGGGGCGCTGCAACAGGGGGGATATGTCCCCCCACTTTAAAATTTAGGGGACCTCCTACCTCCCCCTTCACTTTTACCACCACATTTATTTGTATTAGTTGGTCTACATATAAAATCGTTCCAGCGCCCCTATTAGCAATACCTCCTATTACCTCGAGGTTATATGAGGTCTTGCTATTAGTAACAAGTATATATAAGTATAAACTAGAATAATAAGCTATAATATAATTTCTATTTCAATGGGGTAATGTATGGATATTTGTTATAATTATTATAGTTATCAACGCTATAGGTCAAGTGAGTCATGAGGTTTGCCTATATGTATTGTAAGTTAGATGATCGTTTGGTGAAGATTATAAATATTTAAAATATCTGTGAGTTGAAAGTATACATATATGTTAAAGTAAAGTAAGGGGGGTTCCTACTAAAATTGTAGTTAACTTATCGTTTTAAAGTTAAAATATTTCCGGAAAGTTGGCGGAAAAACGTGTAGTTGGATATCCTCTTTAGAAGACAATAGGAATATATATTAGAAAATCTGTGTTTAAATAGGTGATATCATATATGGTATTGCGTAGCTATAGGTAGTTTGTGTCAGATGATATTTCATATTTAAGTTTAGTACATATATGTACGTATACGTAACATAATATTTCTATTTTGAATAACAAAGTGTGAGAACGCCTGTTTATAATTATTTAAATAGGTGTTGATATTTATAAATATTTAACAAATACCGACACCCTGTATATTTATGAAATTACCATTTATTATCTGAATTGTCATTAATTTTAGATATATATATATATATAAATTGTACCTATATAATTTATTTAATTATAAATATTTAAAAAACCTAACTATTATATTTTGTATGATTTTTCTAAGGATAATGCTTCGCAAAATCTTTGATAGTAGTATAATTTCCAGTATATATATATATGTTTTTATACTTTCATTTTGTAAATAGACATGTTTTGTGCACTATTTTATTCATAGTAGAGGAGTTTGTAGATTATGTTAGTAGGTTTTGAGGATGTGTGTTATAAAATATTTTGTTTAGTTTACTTGATTGGAAAATATAGATATTCGGGGTTATTAGTTAAATAACAATGTTTTATTGTGAGTAGTTTCGGAGGTTAATTAAAGTTTTGTAGAGTTTAAATCCATATATGGGGTCACCTTCAATAAGGACCATAGTTAATATATCGTTGGCATATATGATACACATGTAGTCATTGTGGTTACAAACAGAACTCATTGATGTGGTTATGGCGTAATAATACCGAGAAAGAGAGCAACATAATAATAGTTAGATACAATGAAAATAAATATGATTATTTAAAAAGATAAGTACATAGTGAAAGAGTATACATATTTACTATAATATATATATGTATCTCTCATAATCAAATAAACTATAATATTTTGAAACAAGCACACAGAATATTAATTAATATAACTCATTGTCAAAAGAAAATCACCATATTTGTAGTGAACATAATAAAAATAGCCAATTGCACTATTAAAAGAAGAAATCAAGTTCTAGCTTACCAACGTATACTTCTGACACCTCTCATGTCACAGTTGAATGCACAAGAAAATAGCTCCACCTCATAGGAAGTGAATGCCCTATCAACTGTAAGATTGGTAGATGATACATCGGACAGCTATAGATGGAAGAAGCTATTCTAATAGAAGTTGAGCGTTGACTCAATGACATTTAGGTCACCCGATTAAGTAAGTATAATATTAAACTCTAATTGGATCCATTAGCAAGCATATGTTTAACTTGCGTTCCCAAGTTATAAATAATCATTCTACTTTGAGGTTTCCAAAAGATAAATAATTATATATAGTAAAATTATATATTGAAATCTTATAGAATTTCCTCTATGAAATTGTACTCTTATGTTGAATATTGATAACTAAAATATAAAAATAGTGTATCCCACTTAGGTTGTATACAAAACTGACCTATATAATTGCTTCGTTGTAATATTCTACTGTAATTATAATATAAAATCACTCATAATAGAATTATAATAGTTATTTAAAAGTAATTTTAAAATTGTAGACAAGCAATAACTAGTATAGGTAATATTATATATAATATTATTTATATAGGAAATAATTTGATAAATATTCAAATATTTATTATATATTTAGTAAATTATTAATAAAGCTATATATTAATAATATCGAAACAAAGCTAATTTAAGTTATCAAATGTTATTATCATATAAATACATGGGTTTCATTAAATATTATGTAGTGTTATATTTCTATGTCCATTTTAATAGAAGAGTACACATTCATATTTTATACATAAACTAATAATATATAATATTAATTTAATATTTACTTTTTTAATTATCATATATATATAAAATTTAATATATTCTAAATTATTGATCTAATATATATATATATATATATACAGTGAAACCTCTCTATAAGAAAATGTTTAATACATTTAAGGATATAGAATAATATTTATTAATTCATTTTAATTCAATTTGAAGTATTTATGTATTATAAAATATTTTTGAGGAACAAAAATATCTTTTATAATACAAATATATTTATTATTATAGAAAATAATTAATTAATTTCTATAGTTGTTTTCAATATACAATACTTCTATTTATTTTTATATATAATTATTATTTATATTTTTTATACAATAAGTTTCTTATAAAGAGGTTTTTTAATGTGGAAAAGTTGAATTTCAACCAAAATGTGTAACAAATGTTCTTATAGAGAGGTTTTACTGTATATATATAAATAAAAGAAATGTATGACAATGAAGTTATATTCAATATTAACAAAAATGTTCACATAGCATATATATAGGCTCAATAAATAGATAGAAAGCTACGACATATACCACTAAATAAACAAAAGAATTCAAATGTATTTACATTATAAAGGTAACTAAAAAAGGAACACATGTATTACGCAAGTATAACAAGTATATTAACTACTAAATCAATAACTAAAAAGTAAATTTCACCTAATAAATAACTAGATTTGTAATAAATTCTAATAACAATTATCAAAGGCGATATCATCGATGATATCATAACAAATATTGTGGGTATATATAAGTCAATATAATGAGAAATATATATACATATAATATGTATATATATATAGATATACATAATAAATAATATCAAAATAAATATATAAAAGTAAAATCAAAACAGATACGCAAACATATATAGTTATCACATTGAAGCTCTACTTAGGAATAGAGTGGCGAGATACAGGCAATACACGCCTATACCTGACCGCCACCGCTGTAACTGTATGCTGTCACTACTACGAATCATTACATCATCGGCATATTTCCTAATTATTCCAGCAATTAGTTATTAGAATTACACCTATAAATAAATATATATACATAATATACGAATTGATTTATAATATTTATCAATTTGAATATACGTATATTCATAAATATCGTCGTCCTGGAGGGAGGTCGCTATTGTTCAGATGTCAGCGATTGTTTATCTTGTAGACATCCGATGTCTTTGTTGACCCTGTTGTAGATGTCTTCTCTGTCATCGGTACCGTCGATGTAGACTGAGGAGAAGAGAAACGCTAGTTAGTGTTGGACATAGGGAAACTGAGCGCTGTTAACCAGCTAGGTATTAAGGGGTTACGCTTGTTTTGAATATATATGAGTTATATGACATCTAGATATATGCTTATAAATTAATTAATATTTGATAATAAATAAAGCAATTATGTATATAATATTTTGAATGCTTTAGTTTTTAATAATATATTATTATGTTTTATATCTATACATTTGTATATTCTTGATAAGATTTAAGGGGTTAGACTTGTTTTGAAAATTCAATATAAAATTATAGGGATTTTTATATTTGTTTAATTATCAATAGGTTTAAAAATTCTTAAGATATTACAATTCTGTAAAATGCATATTGAAGAGAGGACTGCTTTGTATAGTTAGATATAGCATTATGAGGAAATATTATATATTTTTGGAAATATAACTTATCTAATATTGTTAACAATTTATTTTACTTTTTATTTTAAATTATATTTTATGATATAATAAAAATAATTGTATGATCATCTATTTAGTCAATAAACACATACATAATAACTAATATATTCCGAATATTTGAGCATTATTTACAAAGTTATTGAATTTTTTTAAATTATTTAAAAATAATTATTCTGAGTAAATCAAGTTTGAAAATGACATATATTTTTTATTAAAATATATAGAGCTTATTTGAATAAAAAGAGTATACAAATATTATATGTATATGGTGTATGTATATGTATATGTATGTATAGGTATATGTACATAGTTATGATAATAATCACCAATATGATATGTATATTATATATATTTTATAGTAATCAATAATCAAGATGTATATTATAGTAATCCACAATATGATATATATATATATATATAATTATGATAGTAATAGTAATCCAAATAATATATTAGATAACAAAAATAATATTTCTGTAAAATAACTTTAATTTAAATAACTTTTTTTTAATAAATGTAGTTTTGCAGTATTTTTAGAGATTATTTCTTATAATTATTTATTCTCAAAAATAGGTTGTGTTATAAAATCATTATTTTTATATTTGAGTTTTGAGATCTAATATTTAAATGTGAGTATATTACATATTTTTTAACATAGTTTTTTCCAAAACGCTCGTGAACTTTAACTAATGGAGTAATATTTAGTTTAATACAATAATTAAGTTAACGCGCGTACCTTTGAAGTTTGATTTAAGTGATTTTGATATATATACAAAAAGTACAAGAAGAAATAGATGCAGAAAATTAAAAATAAATAAATATTGATAGTATTACAGTAGAGTACGTAAGAGTTTGAAACCTATGTCCTTATCGGTATGCAGTTTATTCTTGTAGTCGAGATGACAAGGCCAGCACACCTTATCAAAATAGCCGTCCGGTTGTAATGGCATGTATATCCTAGTACTATTAGAGTGAAGGTTGTAATGGCATGTATATCCTAGTACTATTAGAGTGAAGGTTGTAATGGCATGTATATCCTAGTACTATTAAAGTGAACACCATTAATACTATATTTATTAATTCTAAAAGAATTGCATAGAATTGCATAGACTTTAAATATATATATATATATATATATATATATATGAAATGTAATAGAATAAGAACATCAATAAAGTGGTTAAATATAACTATTGTACACTTACAGTACGGTACAAACAGCAGAAGGGGAATTCATTATTAGATATGCTGAGTATGTAATTTATTCAAATAATAGACAACAATATATTAATTCTGTTAGTGTATATATTTATAAATATTATCTAATATTGTATTCACTCTAATGTCATAAGATTCAGTTATTCATTATTTTTATGCTGAATAATAAATGAAAGACGTATTGCTCGATGCAACTACTAAGCAGTAGTCAACCAGGACCTGTACTACAGAGGATGCTACAATAGTGCAGCAGTAATAGATACACGCGTCACGTATCATCGTGTTAGTGTCCTACACGTCACGTCGGGTAGACATCTGCACATCTAGTCTAGCTCCGGTACGCGGTGCTAAATATAGCATTAATCAATGGATCGTAATGGTATACGTTTCTAAATTCTCGTAAGAGGCCGTAAATATAGATTTGTGCAATCCGTCGCTGATTATTGGAAATATCGTCGCGTATTATGTCGTATTATGAATAGCATGCGAGTGATATGTAAATTTAAAAGGAAGCAGTAGAAGTTCTTCTAAGGTATGCGAAGAATATTCATAACACATTAGCTTACGATAAGTACACTAGTACTAGGACATCTACTAGGACATGATGCCTGGATTAGAAGGACATAGGAATACTAACGTTCTCCGCTTGTAGCACTCTTGTTTCTCCAGTGTCAGGTAATATTTGTTAGTGAAGTATTGTTGAATAGGACTGTTGAATTGTGGTTATTGTTCAGATTATAATGGCAAGAGTAGAAGTAGTGATGTATAATTACTTAGTATACATTATTAAATTCACTTTAGTGAATTCACTGATATTCACTAGGAATAAACAAATGTATTATGTAAAATATTTGATGGAAATTCAACTTATTGAAAATTAATATGCAAACATTTATCAATAATTATTATATAAAATTAGACTATTCATAGACTCATAATATTAATATTATTTTTTAGAATTAATAATTATTGTTATTATAATAAATAGTATCACATATTATCATATATTATCACATATTTAACTACAGGTAGTAATGTGTATGTATATATATGCATATTCACTGACTTATGAACATAACTATCAAAAAATGCATGGATATTATAAATTAGATTAACTCATTTATAATTAAACTATTATTTGTAATTTATAAATATATTCTATGTATTTTCTATATAAATATATATATATATATATATATATATCTTGATTAAAATATAAAAATTTATTATTTTATATATAATAATGATAATAAATTTAAAAAATCAAATAATTTGAATTCTATAATAATGATATCATGTTCACAAAGTTCATCACCTTCTATTAATAATCAATCTAACTTCACTTGCGTATAGCTAATGTAAATTATGTTACAGTAATATAAATTACTGTAACAATCATTGCTATTATGTATAGAAACTATTTCATATTATATAGTATATGGTATCTAGGGATTGTATGCGAAGTAGCAACAAAAAAATAGAAAACTATAAAATATGTGGCGGGCGCGTTTAAGAAATTAAATTTCAGTGAACGTGAGAACTAAAGTAGGACATATGAATGCGCGTGTTATTGTGAATTAGTAGTATTATATAATATATTAATAATTAGCATTATATGATATATAACCTAGTTTTATATTGTAAATACTGCAGTGCACAGAGCTATTATTACACAGCTATACATGTGTAATTCAGGGACAAAGAAACAATATATATATATATATATATATATTATAATATATACATATACACACATATACATACATATACGCTCAAAAACACACAAATATACATACACATGATTATGTATGTGTATGCGCGATGAACTGTGCGTGTGTGTATGTATATATGTGTGCATTTGTGTGTCTGTATATAGTGTTTCTTTGTCCATATAAATACACACACGTATATATATATATATACATACACACACATATACATATATATACACTCAAACCATCGATATAAAGAAAGTGGATAAGCAATTGACGCACGCAATGCATGTTAAAGATAGATACGTGAATGACACTTTTATCGATAAATAAATAAAATGGTATCAGTGATTTTGATTGGATATTAGTCATATTATATATATTAAAACAATAGGCTTTTCGTAGAAATAGATTAAAGTGACTTATATCTATATCAATGGATTTAGATTATAAATATCAATAAAATCAATAAAATAATATTATATCTTCAATTTAAATACACAAAATTACGAGGAATGTTGATATGATGTATTTTAAATATATAATTTTATTTTTAGTATAGATAATACATTAAAATTGGTAGTAATTATCAATATATATATGTATAAATAAATATTATTATAAATAAAAAGTAGTGGGCCAGATAGTGGGTTTCGACTGCAGCGCCCGTAGCGGATAGTGCCATACACTACATTCAATTGCACAGGTCCACTTTCTTTATATCGATGAATAAAACACACACACATATATATATATATATACATGTGTATATGTATGTGTGTGTATGTGTCTGTATATATATATATATATATATATATATATTGTTTCTTTGTCCCTGAATTACACATGTATAGCTGTGTAATAATAGCTCTGTTTATATAGTAAAACTAGGTTATATATCATATAATGCTAATTATTAATATATTACTAATTACTAATTCACAATAACACGCTCATTCATATTTCCTACTTTAGTTCTCACGTTCACTGAAATTTAATTTCTGAGACGCGCGCGCCACATATTTTGTAGTTTTCTATTTTTTGTTGCTACTTCGCAGATCCCCAGGTATTTAGTATATGGTATTTAAAGAATATATATTTTCAATAATTGAAAACGTTACTCCTAGCAGGGTTAGTTGAAAAGATAGTCGAATAGTTGAAAGTGTGCATGGAATCCAGTCACACTGACAACTCAAGATCATTACATTAATACATGTGAATTGTATATACAAAGTATTCAATACTTTTAGATAACCAATTATAGAGAACAAAGAAAAGGTTATAATAATAATCCTATATAAAATTTAAATTTGGTAAGTAAATTTTTTAATTTAATAATTTTAGATAACCAATTAAAGATTATAAATGGTTACAATAATAATGCTATATAGGTAAGCAAAAGTGCATCTATTATGATGATGATGCCAGCATGTTCGCAAGGGTCAACTATGAGTCATATAGGTTAATACTAAACCTATAGTTGTAGATGAGAATACCCTCTACGATGAGAATAGCGTCCACATTCTGAGAGTTTATTGACAGCCATGAAGTGATGTCCACGTGAATAGCTTCAAAGTTAACGGAGGTAACGACTGTGTGAGAATAATGCTCATATTAGTCTCTACTGGTATCTAATACATATATATGTATATATATGTATATATATATATATATATATATATATATATATATATATATATATATATATATATATATATATATATATATATTACTATAGAGTTAAAAGATATATATTATTGAATTAATATAGATATATTGTTTTTAATTTTAAATATATATATAGTGTGTTTACTCATTTATCATGTTCATTGTTGTTGACCGTTGACTTTTAAATATATATATATATATATATATATATATATTAGTACAATTAGGTAAATATATATTATTGAATGTATTTCAATAAATACTAATCAATCAACCATTAGCAATGTTTTACATGCGTTTATTGAACTGAGAACATCAATCAACTACAACAAAACTGCTGGCGGGTTTTGAAATTAATGGTGATTGATTATAAAATTTATGATTAGTGATACATCAATTGTTATTAAAAAACAAACTTGATAATAATTTTTAATATAGTTACCATTTTAAATATTAATAAAATATTTCACATTTTATTAATATATTAATGATATAACAAATTTTAATTTTAAACTCATAATTTTAGAATATTAAATGTATTATATATATACATATATTTGTAGGGTGAATGTAGCAATTATATATAATATAGTTATAGTAAATTATTAAGGAATATAAGATCTATAACATGATATAATTGTAAGAACAAAGTTAACTATTATAGAATTTATAAACAAATCATCAATCGGTAATCATTATTGAAAGAAGATAAACTATTTAATGACAAAAATATGATTATACACATGTTATGAAAGAAAGAAATTATTAAATTGAATTAACTAATATTCTAATGGAGTTTATCACTAGAGTTAGAGTTAGTATCAGGATAGTGGTTAACTAACTGTCATAATTATTGTACTTCAATTCTTCTAGATAGGTGTGACGATGATCTTCTTCATCCTAGTAATAGAAGCCGCAGCAGTAGTAGTTGTAGTAGTAATGCATATAAGTGATTTAAATCAACAAATATTTAGATTATATATAGAATTTATAGTAGATAAATAATTATATTATAAAATATTGATTACTGATAATATTATCAATCAGGGTTGATTTTGTTTTTTTTTACGATTTTATTCGCTGGTTTTTACAAATTGAAAAAACCATGTTTTTTTTATTTTTTTTTACGGTTTTATCAGTTTTTTTAAATTAATTTAAATATTAAATTAATACTTATAGTATGTTATAATTTCCTACATTATATGTTATATCAGGGAATGAGTAGGCCACTAACCTAATTACACTTACATGTCATAGGCATCATAGATATAATGATTGTGATTGAAAATTAAATTATGCCACCATTAGGCTGAATATTCTAATTATGAATTATTTATAAATTGAAATGTAAAAAGAGATCGTTTTTGTAGTAATACATTATTACTGATAATAGTTATTTATATGTAAAGGCCCAATATTACCAAATTTAATCATTTTACTAAATAATATAAAGTAAAGTACTATTTTAGTATATTGTAACTTATCCTAACATAATATTATCTATTTATCATACAATTTTATGAATTATATTTTCAATAAAATTCATTATTTTTTAATAACAAATATATTATTATAATATTATAAAAATGTTATAAATATGAAGGGTATCAAAAATATAATATATAAAAATATATGATATATGTAATCATATTATATACTTACATTTTATTATCTTTTTATTTAAATAGCTATATAAATTATATCCATTAATTTATAATTATTTCACAACAATTTTTTATAATAACTGAGGTACTTATTAAAATTTATATAATTTTTAATAATAAGTAATGTCAATTTCATATTGTGATATATAAATAGATGTGTATGGAATAATGTTTTTCAATAAAAAGTATTCATTATATAATTGTGTTATTTATGATTACAAAATATATGTTATGTTTTAAAATGATATATTTATTTGAATCAATTATTGAAGTATATATCATCAACATCACTTTAATTATATTTAGATAATAATCTATTTTATTTTATGTTAATAATATAATATTATTATATAATATGACACACTTGATAATAATACATTTTTTTTAATATATACATTATATGTATTATGTAACATATATATATATATATATATATATATATATATATATATATATATATATATATATATATATATATATATATATATATATATTATATATAATATACTCGTAACATGAATATCAATCAAAAATAATAGATTATACTATTCTAAATATTCCATTATGTGATATGTCTATATATTTATAATAAATATAATATAATTTGTACTTGTTTTTAATGAAAAAAGCGAAAAAAAAACATAAAAACCGAGATAAACCATAACAATCTGATTTTGTGTATGAAAAAATGCGAAAAAACCTAAAACCCTGTCAGCAATATAACATTTTTTAATTTTAATTAATATTACAAATTTTAAGTTATTTTAAATTATGCACAAATAAATGTTAAATATTATTTAGATAAATTAATAAAGATATTTATTATTTTTAGATATGTATTTGACTATGTACCAAATAACTAATACAAATGAAAAATAATAAAATGATGCTATTTCTCAAACTTTCCACTAATTCCTATAATTTGATCTATTTCACTAAAATATAAATAATTACAAACAAATGTAATGCATAGATATGCTAGTAAACATATAGAATCGATAACATAAGTGTAATCGTAAACTAACGAGGTAGTAATCATCCATATTAATTATTGTTATTTGTGATGTTTTATTCTTCAAGTGTTCCGATAACGTAGTCTTGCCTCCATTAGTTACACTATAAATGTATGTTACAATTATAATAGATATTATTAATTTAATATATATATATAAATAATTATAATGTTTATAATTAATTTACGGTATTAAAAATAAGAAAAGATTTTAATACAATCTTTTTATATACGCCTAAAAAATACTGATAAAACTATACATTTTATACGATATATTTTAATATATAATTTTTTAAACTAACCCACCAATACCGATAATTAGACATTTATGTGTATTCTCCATTTCTGTATGTATAATTATTATTAAAAATATTTATATAAATCTATAAATATATATTATATAATGTATCATATATATTATATGCACACTTTACAAATA
Source organism: Osedax fenrisi (assembly GCA_964019155.1). NCBI lineage: Eukaryota > Metazoa > Annelida > Polychaeta > Sabellida > Siboglinidae > Osedax > Osedax fenrisi. The sequence continues at coordinate 30,365,870 of OZ025240.1, read as the reverse complement.
TATACATAATAAATATAATAATATAATAGTGTTAACTTTATTTTAATGTACACATATCTATATTAAACATATTTAATTAATAATATTTAATATAATATATTTATTATAATAATAAATTATAATAATTATTATATTTAACCTTATGTTAAACCTATGATAACATGTTTGAATTTAATCGTTTTTGAACACAAAATGTATTGTTATAAAAACTAAAAGTATCAACAAAAATATACATACTATACGAAGAAGTAAACATAATATTATTCTATTTTTATTTAAAAAATAAATATTTTAAATAATTTAAAAATAGATATAATTTAAAATTAAAAATATTATTAAAATAACTGAAAAATAAAAATATACTAATATTGTATCATACATTTTATCGTTCATTATAATATAACTTAATAATAGCTGGTATATATTCAGTAATAGTTAATATATTATATATTTATATCATAGGATATATAGTTACTATAGATCACTTATAATATATACAGAACCTTGTTTGTTTTCGATAATTTCAGAATTGCAATCTTCACTAGTACAGTCATTAATATTTAAATTTGGTAGAGTATCATTGATTTTATTTAAAAACGCATTAAGCAAACGATTATTTAAATGATCAGTTTGTGTTATCTCTATCTTCTCTGAATTATTAGTGTCAATTTCGAGATCTTCACTTACTTTTAAAGGCAGTTTGCCAATAGTCATTTCGTTTGTTATTATTTGTTTACAAATTATATTTGATAATATCACATGTAATTACAAAGATAATGGTAACATTCTTGACATAAATCATTGGTAATAAGCAATAATAATAAATTTATATATTATAATTTTAGATATCCTAGCAAATATCCTAGCAAATAGAGATATCCTATGACAGGACATGTCATTGGATAGCCTCTATCTAGCTATATGCATTCTATCAAGACCTCTTATAACCTCGGGATTATATGAGGTTATAGGAGGTATTACTATAACCCGAGATTGTAGAAAGTATTGGACATAGAATGGTATATACATGAATTCAGATTTTTAATAATATATTGTCATAACACATTACAATATATTTATTCGATATTCATATTCATTTAAAAAAAATAAATCCTGATACCATTTTTATAATATATATTATATATTAATCCATATTAATATAATAAAAATATAAGAAATAATAATTAAATACATTAACTACTTATTTTGCTTTTTATCTATTTATTTGTTTATATATGCATATGAATAATACATATTATTTATATGAAACAAGTAAGATGATTGTGGGTTTCGTAATGATTATTTTAAAATCAACTAAAAGTGTATGCTACATGCAAATGTTATATATTATAAACAATATAGAAAGAAAATAACGAGCGTGTCACACTTAACATTTTTTGACCATTTTTCGGCCTGCATGCCAAATAGCAAGACCTCCTATAACCTTGGTTATAGCAAGACATCCTATAACCTCAAGGTTATATGATGTCTTTGTTATAGGAGGTTATAGGAGGTCTTGCAAATAGTATAAAGTAATTCATTTAAATGTATCTATTAATTTCGATTTAATTTAATTCATTTCATACCCGGATTTCATAAACAGATTTTAAATTGACATAAACATTGATTTTATTAAATATTATTTTAGTAAATATCCATAAAATAAAATTATTTATATTTGGTAAATGAACAATTTATGGTCGGCTATATTTATATTGCAGGGTCGTGTGCATAGAGCTCATAATTTCTCTCTAGCTCTGTGATAGAGCTAGAGAGAAAGTTCTCTCGAGCTATATCCCTATGGGCTATATCAAGACCTCCTATAACCACGAGGTTATAGGAGGTATTGGCTATATGGTCGTGTGACACCTGTTTAATTACAGACTAAATGTTATAATAATCCTAAAAAAAATTATTAAATATATATATATATAAAAATATATTAATTTAAGCATATCCATATAGATAGTGAATAATTTATCTCTAGCTATATGTCCATAACCAATACCTCGATGGTTATAGGAGGTCTTTTCATAACCCATAACAGGTCCATAACAATGTATTTTCGAGAAAAATAATCTTTGATTTTTGGGGTCAACGGTCAGAGGCCAATCACTATCAATAGAATATATAATAACACGATTTGAATATTGAATATTATATTATTCAATTAGATTTAATTAAAATCTTGATTTGATATATTATTATTAAAATGGTTAAAGACTTGAATATTATATCTGCAATGTGTAATAATAGAGGTATAGGAATTTCAAACACTTTACCATGGAGATTAAGGTTTGTAATTTAATTATAATAATTATTATAATTAGTTATTTAATAACTTATTTAATAAGTTATTATAATAATTAGTTAAGATCCTAAATACAGTTTAGATTAATTTTATAAACTTTTATTTTTGTATAACTAATAATCAATTGACTTATGGATAATATACTGTAATTTTAAATACAATTTATCATTAATAATATTATTTAAAACTGTAATATGTATGTATATATGTATTCATGTATGAATATATGTATACGTATCTTTATGCATGTATTTAATTAATTAACAATAATTAACATGCGATATCTTTTAAACAACATTTCTTACTTACTTACTTATGTCGAACTCCCGTTCGACCCTTCTTTACAATTTTCTTCCAATCATCACGAATCATCATAACATTACGTATTTCATTCACATCATCTAGTCCAGTATCCTTTTTTAAATTATCAATGTACGTCACAGCTTTTCTTCCTCTGTTGCTTTTTCCAGACGTTGGTTGCCATAAAATCAGATCATGAGCTACTTCATCGTCGTGACGGATGCAGTGACCTGCTATTCGCAGACGACGAGTAGTTATAACATCGGTAATTTTTGGTAGTTCTTTATAGAGTTCAACATTTGTTATATGGTCTCTCCATGATACATTCAGAATCATTCTTAATAACCTTGTATAGCATCCATTTATTCTCCGTTCAAGTGATTTGTCGATCGTCCAAGTCTCACTGCCATATAGTAGGATACTTTCAATAGTGGCTTGAAAAGTCCTAATCTTTAGTTTTCTTTTTAACTTGGAATTCCAGAGTTTTTTCAACTTGTGACATGCCTGCCAAGCTAGTGCCTTTCGGATCTCAAAGTATTTTGATGAGCTACTCATCCATGCACCCAAGTATTTAAAGTTATTTACTACTTTAATATCTTCATTTAGTAATGAGTGGATATTTATTGGTTCACTTTGAGAAAAAGCCATTATTTCAGTTTTTCTTGAGTTTATTTTTAAACCTAATTTTAAAGCTTGGGTTTCTACATTTGATAGTAATTCTTGAGCCTGCTCAATATCTTGTGATATTAAAGCAATATCATCTGCATAGCTTAGATCTGTAATCACTTTTGCTGGTACCCTACGACTCTGTTTCCTAGTTAGTTCAAAACCAAGATCTAACTGTTTTCCTTTCACAGCCATTCGCATTGCATAGTCAAGCACTATTATAAACAGAAAGGGGGCCAACGTATCGCCTTGTAGAACTCCAGTAGTTATATTAAACGATTTGGTTTCTCCATCAGGTGTTAGTACTTTCGCTTTGGTTCCTTTATATAATGTTTCTATTGCTTCTACGATAATAGTGGGGATTCCGTAAGCCAAGAGTATTTTGAACATATTATTTCTATTTATAGTATCGAAAGCTTTCTTAAAGTCAACAAAAGTAATGATTGCTTTTAGATTCCTTTCTTTGATACCTTCTATTAATCTTCGCAGTGCTAGTATATGGGTAGTAGTTGATCTTCCGGGACGGAAACCATTTTGGTTATGCCGGAGAAGGGGATCTATAATTGGCTGAATTCTATTAAGTATCATCTTATTAGTTATTTTTAGAGCAATAACAGATATAGCAATTCCTCTATAATTGTCGACTTTATTAAGATTACCTGATTTTGGTATTGGCATTATTTGACAAGTAGACCATTGAATAGGTTTTTGCTTTTCAAGTAAAATTTTATTTGCATATTCTAGAAGGAATTCGTCAAATTTACAGTATTTGAAAGCTTCAGATGCAACACCATCAGGTCCTACTGTTTTTCCATCTACTAGATTATTCTTTACCATTAGATATTCGTCTTTTGTAAAAGCGTTGGTAAATATTTCTGTATGTTTAATTACAATTTCTGGTTCAAAATCATCAATTTCTTCTTTTAGAATTATTATTGCCGGGTACATTTTTAAAATGAGTAAACCATTTATTGATTCTATCTTCGTTATTACTGGCTTTAATTATTCCTTTTTTGGTAGTTTTACGACCAGTTATATCATTGATTAGTTGCCAACATTTGGCATGTTGTCTTAATTTATTCGAATTTTCAATATCATAAACTGTTTTCTCGAGGTCATCACTTTCTATCTTATCATATGCTTCCTGTAGTTTTCTCTTGGTTTCTTGAAACATTTCATACTTTTCTTCTGTATTTGATAATACATACTTTTTATAAGCTTCATTTACAGCTTCATTATCACGAGGTATTGCATTATCTGGATGTCGAGATGGATTTTTATCAAGTTTTCGTTTCTTTGGTAATAGAGATTTACATGCTTCTTGATTTGCAAGAATAAAATTACCATATGTTAAAGATAGTCTTTAATTTCATCTTCATTGGAAATATTAAGTTGGTTATATCTCTTTGTAACTATGTCACTGTATTCAGTAGCTATGTTTTTATTCTTAAGTACTGACCAGTTATACATTGGTATTGAATTTTTCTTCTTTTGTGATCTAAAACTTAATTTAATTTTGGAATTCAGAATTCTATGGTCAGAACCTATACTGCTAAAACTATTATATGCTTCACAGTTTATAGAACTATTTCTCCATTTTTTACGTATCATTATATAATCAACTTGAGTCTTATTTCCGGTACAATCTGACATAAATGTCCATAGTTTTCCTTTTCTCTTTTTATAGTGAGTATTGTTTATTAATAGATCAGTTTCTTGTGCAAAGTCTTTACAAAGTTGTCCATTTAAATTTGTTTTATCATGATAAGAATGGATGGTTTCACTAGATGTGGCAAAATGAGCATTGAAATCTCCCATAACGATTAGAAAATTGTGTTTAGGTATAGAGACAGTTGCTTTCGTAAGTTCATCGTAGTGTCCTTGAGCATATTCACTTCCTTCACAGGGCGAGTAATGTATGATAATTGTAGACTTAGGATTTCCATGAAAGTTAACGATTAAAATACGATTATTCCATTTGACTATTGTTGTAAGTGAGTTTAAACTAGTTTTGTTCAATAATAAACCGATTCCTCCGGATGAGGCATTATTCTTGTTTCTCCAAGCTGATGTTGTAATCATGGTATATTCACCATATTTGTCAATCTTTGTTTCATCATCGTCGTGAACAATTTTATGATCGACAACATTTCAATGTAGTTAAACATCATGATTAATGATTAAGCTAGTAGGTAATTGATATCAAACTGATAGTTTGTCTTCATTTATGCATGAAATATAGCTTTATCAATTTATCAATGACATTTATATAATTTTATTATACTGATTTTAATATTTTGTCATAATAGACATTTTATTTTAGTGAATGTCTCGACATGTTTCTTCTTTCACCAATTTTCTGTTATTTGACCAAATCTGATATTATTATATATATATTTATATTTTTATTATAGTGCCACGTGTTAGCGAATTTGTCGCACAACAAATATATCTGACGATCTATAGTTTAGAATCGTATGATGATTTCTACCTTTCCACAACAGTGTATTATCCAATAGTGATGTGGTATTTATAGTCATGATAGATGGATAAAATTACACTCAGTCAATATTTAAACTTATTTGACCTAAAAAAATAGCATATACAATGCTACTATACTTTGTCCTAATTAAATGTTATATAAAATAATTAAATAAAACAAATAAATAAGTCCATATATAAGTCCGTAAACAATTACTCTAATAAACAATTGTGTATAAGTACGGTATTATTGATGATAACCTTGTATTCTGATTGGGCGTAAGTATTTACTTAGGATTAGTATTCATATTCGTTAAGGTCAAAATAGTATATTTACACATTATATATATATATATATAATATTATTTTTTATAAGAATTTAGAGAAGATAATTAATCGAGATATAGAGTAGGCTTGACAATAATGTTTTTTATATTTGTCGCTTCAAAATACACTTGACAACTAGTTACGAGAATGAATTAGGACTCATGAATAAATGTGTTATAGAAATATATAAAATGTGTAATAGAGTGGTGTGGAGTGGTGTGTAATGGTGTGGTATGCTTAATATGCTTTAACGGGGATATCCCGCACATTTAAAGTGATGATATTTTTTTTTTTTTATATTTTATTTTATTACATATTAATATTTATTGTAGTGTTTTTTAGTATCTGTAAAAAAATTAGACATGAATTCAGTCTAGAAATAGCAAAAAAATGTATTTTATGACGATAAGATAATGCTATATTATATACTATTCAATATTACATTTTTATGCTGATAAACTTCAAACGCTATTTTCTCAGGTATGTGCATTCAAAAATATTGAACACAAAAACTATTATAATTATAATATTATTTTTTTTTGCTTTATATAGAATTTAATTATGTGAATAGTAAAATAGAGAGATAATTAATAAAATGTATAGAATTCATTGTATAAAATGATAATTTGTATAGAAATACCATCATTTTAGTATCTCTAATTTTTAATTTAGATATATATAATATAATAAATAATAATATTAAAAATAACTTTCTATTTTCCTATTTATATGTTATGAATATATTAAAAAAAAAATTAAGTCAATCGAATGAATAGAATATCAGTTCTATTTTTTTTAGTGGTCCTATATTTTTCCTATCTATTTATACACGAAATTGGCAAATTGCGTGTTATGTGCGGGATCCCCTTAAATAGTAATAAAAACAGTAATAATAGACATTCCTATAAATGTTTGTGTTATAAACTTATTATAAACATATCGTCTTTGACTTTTATAAATACTGGTAGATTCTCACTTCAGATTGTCTTTCTCTTACATCTTTATCTTATATTATTTAATATTCACTGCAATAAGTATGTTATTATTTTTCTTTTAAATATGTTGATGTATTTACTTTATTTTTCATTTAATATATTACATGATTATATTCCCTGATTATATTCCATGATTATAATTTCTAACTATTGGCTAACTATTATTTGTTTAATTTGTTATAATTCATATTCTTTATCTTTAATATCATTATATAAATATACTAAATTTATTATTTTTATTAATATTATTATTGATTTAACTTTTATTTTTAAACATATAATATGATTTATATTCTGAAATCTGCTGTATATGTATGTTTGTGTGTTGTGTTTTATGTATATACTGTATTCTGTGATTTGCCTTAGTTGTATTATAGTATATTATTTTAAGTATTTTGTTTGTATATTATATAAAGGTTTTATTTTATTACCCTATAGTTAATATAAGATAACAGTAATATATCGTGTGGTACTTCTTATCATGCTTATCTAATCCTATAAGTAATGTGTAATAGTTATTTTTAATACATAATCTTTTAAATTTGAATATAATTTAAATGAATAGAAACAACTCTTCATATACATGTTCATACGTGATCCCTGATTTAGTTGTATAGGTATTCAGTGAAATCTCTTTGTGTGATATTGTATTTTGATGATTCACAAGTGTTAGCATTAGGTCTGCATTCTAGTGGTACTTGTGAAGTGACTTGTGCATATCTAATTGTGTTGATCTATACAAACATATTTGCAAAATAAAGCCTCACCTTTATTTTATTAATTAAATATGTATTCAGGTTGTGCTGTTTTAGAGATAAATACAGTAGCATGGTGAATCTTATAAATATTAATTCTATGTAAATTATTATGAAAGATATTAATACAATGTTGTCATCAATATTATCCTTATACGTGTATCTTTAAATACTCATTTACCTACTTATTTATGGACCTATTTATTTTTATTTACTTAATTATTGTAATTAAAGCAAATATGACCTATTAATTATATTGTATATATGAAATTGTATTATAAATACTGTTGTTTACGATATATTCGAATTACGATATATTATTATTATATATTTGGGACGTATACCCATGTTTAAATCATAATTTATACATTTAAAATATTAAATATTAATTCAAATAATATATTTAGATATGCAAAGAGTAATTGTTATAAGAATTAATGCTTCTACACTTGCACTTGCAATCTGGTGATAATAATACCAAAGATTTTCCAAAGGAAAGATATTGCACTTGTGTAAATTTGTGTAACCTAATTTGTAACCTAATTTGTAGTAATATGGTATAGGCTGTCACTTTGTAGCTGCCTATTCGGGTATGACGCTAAGCCACACCCATTATATGTATCTTTAGATGATACATTCATTCTGGTCCTGGATACCAACTAGGTTAGTTATACTCATAATAGGCAGTTATTACACCTAATAATTTGATATAGCCATCTAGTGTTAATAGTTTTATAATTATAAATTTCTATATTTATTGTAATTGTAAATAATAAATTATATACAATATACATGTATATTGTATTATAATATGTATTGACATAATTTTAAAATGATAATATAATTATATAACTATATAATACACTGATTAGTTATATTTAATTTAACAAATAAAATAAATGATAAATATATTGTCTTAAATCATAATATTAAAAGAAAACATGTATTGTATTGTTTATTATACTTATGTATATAATTATAAAACAAGAACTTAATTTAAACTAATTAGTAATTATGTAATTTAATGTAAAAAATAAATATATAATATACATATATATTATATATAAATTATAATTTGTATTATATTGTAATGATTTTAAATGTATGTATATAATTAGAAAACAAGAAATTTAAATAAAAATATCACATGATTTAACATTTCATATACTATTTCGCCAACTATAGTTTAAACACTATAGTGTTAATGTTGTTTTTTCATTTTAAATTTACATTTTGAGGTACTAGAGATAGATAGGGAGTGCAATATCTTTACTTCATAATATCTTTGATAATACACATACACACATATATATATATATATATATATATATATATATATATATATATTAGCGTTGTCATTCGGACCCGGACTTCGGACCCGGACTTCGGACCCGGACTTCGGACTTTAATATTTAACTCGGACTATGTCGGACTTTAAATATTAGATTCGGACTATTTCGGACTTTAAATATTAGATTCGTATTATTTCGGATTTTTATTATTGGATATCTAAAATACATTCCAATGTTTACCTTTGGGATTATATTTATTCGCGCCATTTTCAACAAACATAGCGGTTCTGTGTATGTATCCGCGACACTATTACTCAGCTTAGCGTCCCTTTGTATGAATAGGTGTCAATGTCAATCAAACTACCCCGTCCTTCGTATGTATCCGCGACACTTTTAATCCACATTGCATCATTTTAAAATTATTCGTGCAACCATCAACATCATTATTTTAAATTTTTGTATTCATTTTAAATATTGTATATACATTTAAGAGATGATTCATATCGAAGAAGAAACTACACTGCCATTAAGTGCACAGTTTACATCACTATACGATACTTATGCTGCTGTCAAACGATGCGGATACAATTATCAAACGATACTGATACTATCAGTATCGTTTGATAATGATACTTCTGTCAAACAATACTGAGACTTCTGTCAAATGATACTGATACGATACTGAGACTTCTGTCAAACGATACTGATACTGATACTGATACAGCTGTCAAACGATACTGATACGATACTGATACAGCTATCGAATGATACTGATACGATACTGATATAGATGTCGAATGATACTGATACGATACTGATACGATACTGAGACTTACTTTTTAGAAAATTTGACAACACTAATATATATATATATAAATATCACCTATATTAATCAAGGTTTAAAGTATAATAATTTAAATTATATTATTTTTTTCTATATTTTAATAATTATATCTTTTGTAAATTTCTGTATTTATAATTTATTAAGCACGACATTACAGTGTTATATACTCACTCACATTATGAAATAGATTAATTAAGTTTATAAGTGTTCATCATTTTAGTATATTTTATATTCAATACCGCGTTACAGAAATGAATTGAAGTACTTTACTAGGATCTCTACTACCACTAAAAATAAAGGTTTACTTTCTATGATTATTTATTTATGTATATATATATATATGAATTTAAATTTTAAAATATTTACTATGACATACATCATTTAATAATCAGTGTATATTATGAAATAAAAATAAATAATTTTCAATAGAAACAAATCTTTATTAATGAGTATAAGGTACAATTAGTAGATTCTTAATATGTTATTTACTAGTTATCTTCATATAAATATAACTTAAATAATTTACTAAATTACAAGTAATATACAGTATAACATTTTTATAATTAGTACTAATTAATTTTCTTTTTAAATTTTCTGTTTTCTAATTTAATATACTTAAAAATTAATTCTGTTTACTTACTCTGTTTAGTTTATTAATGTAATACATAATTTACTTTATACAATTAGATATTTTATCATATTTATAATTACAAAACTATATTATAATTTATTTAATGTATAATATAAATGATTTTTTAATACAAAAATTAATCCAATCTATATTTAATTATTAATTATCTCAATGGCAACTAAATCAATTCAACTTATATGTAGAGCATATATATATATATATATATATATATATATATATATATATATATATTTATAAATAATTTAAATTTTAATGAAGTTTTTAGAATCGATAGATATTAGTAAATTAGGAAAAATATAACAATTTAAATTAAACAAAGATGAAAAAATATATTATTTATATTATTTAATATTTAACTTGGTAATTAATTTTGGGTAGATGCGACCTCCGTTTTATAAATAGATTTTTACATGTATTTAATAGGAAAAATTGATGTCTATTAAAGTGTATTAACTTTTTTTTTGTTTTATTTATTCAATACAATATTTAACAAAATGATATTATATAGATCTATAATAATTGCGTTTTTATAGAATATAAATGAAAATATTTAATATAAATTATGTTTAACTAATAAATTATTCTTATTTTAATTAAATTATGAATATTTTAAATTGTCTAACCGACAACAACAACATTTTTTTTTATCTATTTCAGAGGTTAACCTCAAGTTAAGACATCATCTAATAGTATATTTATAATATTATAGCAGACTACATATAAGATTATATAGTATAAAGGTGTTATATATTACCGGGTGACGATAATTGAAAAATTCCATCTTATTTTGAAGCACATTAGCCTAAAGGTTAAATAATATAATATAATATATAAAAATATGAATTATTTATTAAATGAAATTATCTTTTCTCCTTTTTGTTGTAATTTATAAGTGTTGATATATTCTAAATCATGTAGGTCCTAAAGTTTAGGAGATATCATCTAATAAATAAATAAATAAAGTATTAGTATTTATTATATTATTTTATATTATTAAAATATAAAATGAGCTGGGCAGGCTAAGGCTTAGTAAGGTATTAATGTGGGTTTATACTGGTGATGTAAATGATGCCGAGTTGAGACTTTCATTTTCGTAAAAAAAAAACGAGCCCAAGTCGAACTGAGACTCTAGCCAGGCGTGTCGAGCCGAGTTGAGACTCTTACAAAACATACCCGAGTCAAAATGATGCTTTTTGAAGTTAGATTTTAATGCTAATTTTTATATATTTCACATTTACATAAATTTAAAAAAATTATCTGCGCCAACTTCACAAAACAGTGAATAATAATGTAAATTTCATCTAGTGATGTAAATAATATCTAGCTTTTTGATGCCAAACCGAGAATTTTGGTTATTGATGACGAGCCGATACTTTCATTTCTGGAAAAAAAAACGAGCCCGAGACGAGATGAGACTCTAGCCAAAATGTTCCAGAGCCAAGTTGAGACTTTAGGTGACTGAGACTGCATCGATGCTTTAGATGTAAGCATCATTTACATCACTAGTTTATACGATTAGTCCATACACATAGATAGATTAAGTTTAATCTAATGAAACTAAATAAAATGACTGGAAATGAAAAAAATTATATACAAAAAATCATAATAATTAATAACACATTTATTTTCTACTTATATTTATATACTTTATATAACTTATATATACTTTATATATCCAATTTGTATAGCCAGATATCAGCTGCATAACATTATTTCATTCAAATTAATTAGTAAATGTACAAAAACAACAAAATTGAACCAGCCTAATTGTTAGTGTGATATCGGCTATACATGATTTCTTGCGATCTGTACACCTTTTTCAGGATATGTTTTCTATCAGTGGCATATGTGCACATAGGTTTATTCTTTATAAAACCTTAAAGGGGTTTCACACCAACTCGAACGCAATTATTAACTCTAACAATTAGGTGTAAAACCCTTTTACTGAGATTTAGTATGAAACCTCTTTTACAGATAAGCATTTATTTTATTTTAAATATTGGATTTAAATATTAAAGTTAAACTTTAACCTCTAATTATTAGAGTTAATAATTGCGTTCGAGTTGGTGTGAATCCCCTTCTAAACATAACTGAAGTGTACGGGGTAGTATGTTATTACGTGCTTAATGGTCACTACTGACCATTGACCTCTGACCACTGACCTCTGACCACTATGCACACGTTATTCACAGAGTTACGTAATGCCGTAGTGATGGGCAGGAAGACTTGGGACAGTACCCCGGAGAAACATCGCCCGCTCAATAACAGACTAAACATCGTCCTCAGCCATTCCATGGACATGTTTGTAATACTAGGGGCCTACACCTACACCAGAATCATTAGTAACTGCTATATAGTACCACCCCTACTATATAGTACTACCCCTACTATATAGTACCACCCCTATTATATAGTACCACCCCTACTATATAGTACTACCCCTACTCAGTTTTCCATAGGTTATTACCGCCTATGGTAATAACCGGTAATAACCTGTCTGGTAAAAACAGGTTTTCACCATGGTAAAAACCTAGTGTTGTCTATATAATTAAATATAATATTATCTATATAATAATTATAATAATAATATTAACTATATTATATTAAACCTACTATTGTCTATATAATTTACAATATATTATTTATAGATGTTATATGTAATAGATAATATACAATTATAAAGTTAAAAAATACTACATTAAAATCAATATTATAAGATTTTTTATATATTTATAAAAACAACATTTATTAATTTAACTCTATGTTAAGAACACATTTTTTTAATAAATAATGTGATATTGAAACTTAAATAAATGAGTAAATAAGTCAATATATATAAAATATTTAATATAATAATATATTTATTTTTAAATCGTTAAATATTTAGAGATATCTCCAAATGATGAATAGCAATATTGTCACGATATCGGTGATATATTGGTGATATATCGGTGGGGGTATCGCACAGAGAGAGAGAAAATCGGCTCACTTTTACGGTGGCTTAATATTGTAAAAAAATATATATATATTAAACAATAGAACTAATGATATTTTCATTGAGAAATTATTTGAATGTATTCATTATTTGATTTTATACCATGATATTTAATTAAATATACTAAATATATCTATAGATATTGTTAATTATATATATATATTTAAATACTGAATAGAATATTTATTTTTATATATATGAAATTAAATATAGTTAAACAAATATTTTTTACAATACTATATAACTATTTAGTAATATTTTCATTGTGTAATTTTATGAATATATAGCACAGTATGATTTTATTTCATTTATAAAATGTATCCAATTACATTAACTTGTTAATTTTACAATATAAGGGTGGCACCAAAATCTAGTTGGATTTAAAAAAATAAATGTACTATAAATGGCATAATTAAAGCAGAGTGATATAATGTTTGGACGAATTTTTAAATAAAGCTGCTAGATTAATTAGCCATAACATTTATATATAAATGAATCAATATTACTTTAAATTTCAATATGACATTTTTTTTTAAAGGTATTATATTTTACGAGTACTAGTTTTTTTGCCAGTTTTTACTGGTAATTACTGGTTATTACTGGTTTTTACCGTAAGTTAACATGGTAGAGATAGGTTTTTACCGCTTTTTACCATTTTTGCCCCGTAAAAATAGGTTTTTACCAAAAATAATGGAACCCTGCCCCTACTATATGGTACTACCCCACTGCTAAATAGTACCACTGAATACTATTAGAATAATAATAATTTATCTACATGTATATATATATATATAAATAAATGTACCTAAGTTTATGTTGAGTATTTCTCATAAAACCATAGCGATTTCAACTAAATTGAAGATATTTATTACATAATATATCATTTAGTTAGTGATTTATTCAATTAATTATATATATTATATATACTTAATACTCTATGTTAAGTATTTAAAGAAAAATATAAATATACAAACATATATATATATATATATATACTGATCCTTCTCTTTGTATTATACTTTGAATAATTAAATGAATGACTTTCCATGCACATTCTCCAACCTCTAACAGCGCAAGAGTTAACCTCTAACAGTGCAAGAGTTAACCTCTAACAGTGCACTAGTTAACCTCTAACAGCGAACTAGTTAACCTCTAACAGTGCATGAGTTAACCTCTAACAGCGCAAGAGTTAACCTCTAACAGTGCACGAGTTAACCTCTAACAGCGCAAGAGTTAACCTCTAACAGCGCCAGAGTTAACCTCTAACAGTGCAAGAGTTAACCTCTCCAACACCTACAGCACCGATGATACGTCATCAGACTTTAAAGTAGTAAGAAGTTTCGAGCAGGCGTTGGAATTGTGTGAAGATGATCACACCGTCGAGAGTATTTTCATCATAGGAGGCAATTCACTGTACGAGGTAATGCCACTCCCTTACTATCATGAGTAAGTACTTCTCGAGTGCTCTCGCTAGTGATAAGTACTTCTCGGGTACTATCGCTAGTGATAAGTACTTATCGGGTACTATCGTTAGTGATAAGTACTTCTCGAGTACTATCGCTAGTGATAAGTATTTCTCGGGTACTATCACTAGTGATCTCAAGTACTTATCGGATATTATTCATATTAGTAAATCAATTATACTAAGATAAGATATATGTATGCCTATGTCATACCCATATATAATTGTAGTGGTTTCGCCAATAAAACAGCCTAATGTAAGCATGCGTTTATATATGCATGACCACATATTAAATGTTTCACTTGCCCGATGTCTAGTATGGTTTTAAAATGATGAAATAATCACTAATTTGCGTAGCCTTATGTATCATATGTTATACAGACTATTCTTTAAATTACATCTTTTCTGAATATCTATTGGAGTCTATTCTTTCATGTTTTATATATTAATATGATAATGTCTCACCTTATATATATATATACTATATTAATTAATATATATGTATAATAATATACATTACCAACTTATAGATAGCATTGAAACATGAAAATATTAAATATGTCTACTTGACTAGAATTCTCGCCGATTTCGAATGCGACACTTTCTTTCCTGATTTGGATCTATCAAAATTTGCAAAGTTAGTTGACCTATCGACCTTACGACAAAGTTCACGTCTCCGATGTCCTTCTTTAACAATATATTACTAGCATCATCAATTTAACTTATATTCCATTTTGAATCCATATATATTCACTATTATAAATTAAAAATAAATACATATATATATATATAAGTATTTACTAATAATTTGTTCAGTTTCATATAGTTATTGTAACTTTATACACTGTACTAAGTGAATCATTAATTATTTTTATCTCATCTCTTAAATTTGTATAATCAATATTTAATATTTTTATAAATTAAATTTTAATTTGATAAATCATAAAGTAGAAATTTCACTTTTAAAATTATGATTATTTTATGATTTTTATATTTATTCGTGGTTTATTTAAATATTTTAATAAAATATAAAATAATAATAATAAAATTTGTATACAAATTTATTTTATAATTATTGTATTATTTAATTATATATATATATATATATATATATTATGCTAAAAATTCATTAATATAAAGTATATTAAAAAAGATATTGAATTCATTTTGTATCTACTCCATTAAAATATTTCCTATCAATACAATGTTACAATTGATATATATATATATATATATATATATATATATATATATATATATATATATATATATATATATATATATATATATATATAGATATATATTATTAGTGATTCAAACTAGTCAAGCAGGACTGAGAGTCGATCTAACTTTTTTAATTAATTAAATTATTTTTCCTTATGTATTATTTAAAATATTTAAATGTTTAATATTAGCTAAAAAAATCCTATTATTTGTGTTTAACATCTTCTATTATCTAATAATAAAAATAGTATGTTTCGAAACCAAATTGATCAGGTTTCTTTTATTTTGAAATAAGCATAATACTGATTTCAGATTTTTAAACCACATAATTCATTTGCATTTGAATCAATAATATATATTATATATATATATATATATATATATATATGAATTATATTTCTATCATCTATATAAGAGTTTTATAATTATTCAATATAAATTAGTTTATATATTTAAAATCGTTATATCTAAAATATGATTTTTATTTTGTTAAAATATATATATTTATTTATATATATTGCATAATATAAACCAACATGTTATTAACCTATCATATGTAAACATATGAAATATCTATTACTGATAAATATCAACGATTTCAAAGTAAATTAGTTATTTCTATATATTATGATAAGTATATAGTATATAGTTATTAGTTATATATATATATATATATATATATATATATATATATATTATTTGTATTTATATTATTGTTCATTAACTACTTATTATCATTGACGCATTACTTATATAATTTCTGTAATTTGAGAATTGTTTATTATCTTAAATCTTTAATAAATAATTTCACTTAAGATTAGATCAAGTTTCACCTATCAAATAACATTGCGACTATACACTCTAATATTTTAATTGCTACAAATCTTCCCTATATACAGGATCAGCGATGATGAGGTAGAAACGGAGAAAGAAATAGATTACATTTGTGATGTGTTCAGACGTAAATATTATTTGTGATTGATAGAAGATAATTTGAATAACAATGTTTTATTTTTATAAAAATTATTTAATAATATTTCTATTCATATATAATAATAAATCAATAATTGAACATATTATATATATGTGGAGTATTTATTTCAATATACAATTTATTAAATTAAATATGATTTTTTAAAATACATTAATATATTTATATATCTTATTTATATATTTATATATAAGTGAATATAATAATAATAATAATAATAATTTAAAAGTATATAATTAATATGAATTAAGAACTGAAAAATTATTCATTAAATATATATATATATACATATATGAATTGAATATAGTAAAATAAACATGATTATCATATGAAGATTTTATTAACTTTATAATAGATTATCAACGATAATAAACTATACAAAGTTGAAATACTGTACACGATTATAACGATGGTGGCGATTTAACCGACCCGAATAAGGAAGTTACAGCGAGGAATAAATAAATAAATCATCCGAGAGTGTTGGGGAACTGAGGAATTAAAGAGCGTGACTCACACCCGTGGTAAAGTCATCGCGGTTTTAATACTTTTTAAATAATTAATTTCAACCCGAACATTATAAAGATTATACGTTATCGAGCTGAAGGTATCGCGATATCGGGAAGACAGCGAGACTTCTATTTCGCTCATACCGTACATCGCGATCGGACTAAGAATATATATGATACATCCATGATGATTTGCCGTAGGCTATTCACTGTAGTAATACACTACCGTTTGCATCGCCTAATATAGGCATAGTATGCAAATAGTAACGCGCTTATATGTCTGACCAGTTATGATATCTGTAATACTAAATAGTATAAAATAATAATAAGTTTTGATGCAGCGAAGTAAAAGGTAACGTAGAAAATATACAATTTCTATAATTTAACGTTTTAATAAACAATTTATATATATATATATTATCATGTCAATGATTCATTATATATATTTTTTTTTCTACAATAAATAGAGTTGGTGAATGTATTCTTCGTCATCTATTGAGTTTTTTTGTATTGTCCAATAGATGATCATTATAGTGGTTGAGTTACATATATGGTGGAGTATCTCTTGTATTCGTCACGGAATATCATTTAATTTGTCTTGTTCTGTGTTAGGATTTAAAATATATATGCTTTTATCGTTTGTATTAATAATAATATATATATAGACTATAAAATTGTAGTTTATAATTATAAATCAAATTAATTATACATTATTTATCATAGAGTATAATTAACACAAATGTACGAAGTAATAATACAGTTATGATATCAAGTTGGGTTTGTGTAGGTTTATATAACTATAACTATTAATATAGTTGTGCTTGCTATGTAAGCCGGCCGGTTACTAAGAACCTAGTAGAATACTAACAATAGTTGCGGTTCTACACGCCGTTTAGTTTAATGATGGGGAGTATGAGAGCCGGCTGATTCGCCTTAACCCCACCGGGTGGCCGCATGTCAACGACACATCCGCTTTGTTCGGCGTAAACTATTCTCTCCGTGTCGTCGTCTCGCGTCGATGGAGGCAGTGATTCATCGCTGGATGCACTATCTCCCGCTGAGGCTATAGGGCAGCTGACGTCCGCCGTATCTATTACATCATCGCTGACCGCTGGGTAGTAGCCGGTACGGGGTTGCAGCGGAGGGCCGCCGTTGTCTCGCTTGCTGCGTTGCTCCTCTTCCTCCATGCAGTAGCCTTCCATTAGCTTCTCGGTGATGAAGTTGAACAGCAACGTCCACGACTCTTTTATTTCGAAGCTGAACGTTATTTTACCCAGCTCCTCCTGTCGTTATTAAAATGGTTTAGTTTTACCCCGGGTTTACCTACGTAATATAGAATATATTCACAACAATTTTAATGTATGATAATTATACTATATATAATAATGGAATATAATACCTATTTTTAAATCCCTAATATCACAACCACAATATGTACATTTTGAATCGATAAACAATTTTAATAATTAATATAATATATATACATAATATTAATTAAATCATAGTGACCTACACATTTAGTATGTGTTCGGTTTATTACACAATTCTAGATAGGTGATAAGTGTGTATTATTGATAAGGATACATCTAGATGGTGGGTAATAAGAGCTGCAGCTATATGTTAGCCTCATAGTGTGTATTATGTAGAGAGTGTGAGGCTCACACTCTCTATAATACATGTGAGGTTGCAGCTACCGTGATGGTTGCTATTGACAACTTATTAAAACTAAGGAGCTAACCTCGAATATCTCTATAATCGACTGCCTGAAGATCTTCTCGTAAAGTGTGAAGTTATCGGTTACGTAGAGATGCTTCTTGCCCAGTTGTATCAGATTAGGAACTAGGAACAGCTGTTTAGTGAGGGAGGTCAGAGTAGTCATAGAATAGGCATGTATACATAACATAACATTATACCTATTAAGTCAGTTCATTATAATAAATATATAGATATATTATTTATAAATTTTAAGATAAAATAATGTCAACTTATATTTCAAAAATATGAAATCAATTAAATGAATACCACAAGTTGTGGTCTGCAACTATGTTCTTTGTCAATATTCTTATAATAAATGTTGATACTATACTAACAGACATTTGTGCTAATAAAAGATAAAACACTTCTAAATTCAGATACTCATAATTGTGCAATTTAATTTTGTTAACAAAAACAATGCCACCTTTACCGGTTCAATTTTTGAACTATTTGTTGTTTATAATATAAATTTGTATCAAACTATATTTCAAATTGTAAATTAATATATTATAAATTATGGTTTATAAGTTGAAAACTAAGTGTTAATTACTGATATATAATAAATCAATAGGATATATTTTTAAATACTATAAACATCTATATCAGAGGTTCTTAAACTTTTATTGTCATGACCCATTCTTGAAATAAAATTTACTATTACCCAAAATTATTTTGAATATAAAAAAAATGTGCTTAAAATATTTATTAATGTGATTTGTAAATTAAATCTGAAATATTCGGCAAAGTCTTGCTTAAAGTGAATTTCATGTATCTTTCTGCTTCAAGTATATTTCTAACTTTTGATTTTATATTCAATAATGTAGAAAATCCTTTTTCGCATAAATACATTGATGAAAATGGCAAAAGAACTCGCAATGCAAATAGGCCTATTTTTGGATATTGTGATGATATCGCTGCTCAGAAATCTGATATTTTTTTTCTTGTTTGAATAAATCTTTCTTGGATATATTATTTACTAAACTAAGAAATTCGTTTTCCATTTCCTCAGGAATATCATCCACAATTATAATAAACTGATTTCTTTCTAGTCTCATTTATATGCTTTCTGTATATATTTCTGGGAAATAACTTTCAAATTCACTGTATAAAGATTTGAGATGAGGTACAATTTCATTATTTAGATTCTCCGATATATTACTATCATCAATAATGTGTTCTAATCTTGGAAAACATGATATGTTTTTATTTTCCTGATTCATAGTTTTAGTTTATTCATAAACTTTTTATGGATAAACTAAAACTATGAATTTTTATCTCTACCCAGCAAACAGTAAGAGCAGCATAATAGAAGCATAACAGCATATGCTAGAGCCTCAAATGTTTACATTGTGCTATTATGCTGCTATTAAATGTATATTATGATGCTATTATGCTGCTATTAATTTGTCACGCTATTATGCTGCTATTAATTTTAAATGTATATTATACAGCATAATAGCAGCATAATGGCAGCATAATAGCAGCATAAAAGCAGCCATATAGCGTGACAAATTAATAGCAGCATAATAGCAGCATAATATACATTTAATAGCAGCATAATAGCACAATGTAAACATTTGATGCTCTAGCATATGCTGTTATGCTGCTATTATGCTGCTCTTACTGTTTGCTGGGTATGTATTATTATAGTTGCATCTGGACCTTGAATTTGAAGTTTAAGAAGAGGCAAGGTAAGCTACGTTTTCTTTAAAATTATCGGTAATCTCATTTAATAAATGTTCTTCATTTTTACCTTGAGATTTAAAATATATTTTCAATACATCCATGAGCTCAAATACACGGTCTATAACATTACCTTTCGACAACCATCTGACAGCCGTATAATAAAGAAGGTCCTTATAATACGTATAGGACATAACATACGTATATTAAGTATACTTTTTTAAACAAAATTAACCATTTTTATGTGTTTGTAAAACCGATTTCATATTAATAGGAAGAATTTTCGACCCTAGGATTCTCGATGAATCACGCAATTTAGAGACATAGAGGAAATCACTGAATTGAAAGTATAATTTATAATTGATACTTGTTTTGGCTCTCAGGAAAATTGAATTCGTCCAGGGCCGGCTTAAGCATACTATGGGCCCGGGCAAAAACGTATGAAAACGTATGGCAAAAACGTATGGGCCCCATAAGAATTTCATAACATTATAAATAGGCTATTTTAGAAATAACTAATATCTATAACTCTTCGATTTATTTATATATAAATATATATATATATATATATATATATATATATATATATATATATATATATATATATTTATATATTATGATGTATTATTATTCTATTATGCGTGATCAAATTATGTAAAAATATTTATAATCTTTAAAAAATTGTGTTTTTTCATATATATTTACATGTATCATGTGAAGGAGGCCCACTTTAATGGGTCTACTATATAGGGGGGTCTCCTTCACGCTATGGATGTAAATAGGTATTACGGTACTCACTTAAAATCATTGCAATATAATATTTTATAATTTACAAATTAATTAATAAAAATGATATAAGTATAGGTTAAATGATAGAATTAGTACATATTTATTTTACTCGATTTCCTCTTATAAATCATTATTATTTATTCAGTATCAATTTAATTAGTTAGCTTTGATTTTAAATATAATGTTACATACTTGAAAGTATTTATTGTATTTATTGAGATAATTTCATAGAAAATTATTTATAAGTTTAAGTTTAGAGAATCTTCTATCTCAAGTGTAATTAATTTACCATTCAATATATTAGGATAAAAATGTCTACAATTGGATATATCTATAGCCCATCATATATATATATATGTATATATATATTAATATTTGTGTAGTCTATTCATTTGAGGTGTATATCAATATGGTATAATATATGTTTAATAATGAATTATCTTATATACTAATCATCTTAATTGCTGATGTCAGATGATATATATATACATATTATTTATATAATTAGTAATAACTACATGATTATCTTTTTTAATATTTCCTATATATGTATAAGTATATATCAATTAATTTGTCAAATATTGTTAGAAAATAGTAATTTTTAACTTCTTATATGATGTAAATTCATATGATATTATCATATGTTATCATTATACTAATTATTTTAAAATTTGTTTGTATACTCTAATCAACTCCTTATAATCATGTATTTTCTCGCCTATATATTTAGAGAGTGTATACATATTTTTTAATACCACTTTTATCTAAATTTAACCTAATTGCAATACTTTTCTGATCGATTCTAGTCTACAAAATAATTAGCTCCACGGTTTTCATAATACTGAAATCTCAAATTCTTGCATTTTATTGAATAAATACGTTGAATCTAGTGATATTATTTTAGTAGTATTTTAACATATATAATAGCAGATATAAATTATGTAATTTTGATAAATCCATAAGATACTGCTCTAATAAAATCTGCTTGCGATGACCATATTATATTCGATAATGCTTTTAATAAAACATATTCTATTCTTCTTTAATATAGATGTTAATATATTCTTTATTTAGTTTGGCTAAATAAATTATATTTATTTAGGATGAAAGCAATTACAATTGTCTAAGATTCAACGGCATTTTGCCCAACCAAAGGAATGCACAGCGCAGATATGGGGATCCATTGACAATGTACTATTTTATATTATGATATCTTTCATTTTATTGAATCTTCTAGACATATTGGTGTATTTTTCATAACTTTGAGCTCTATAATCTATTATAATTATATTATTATTAAAAAAATTTCGAATAAATCGTTAGCTAAATATTGACCAATATGATAATGAATCTTAACCTACATCAATAAATACCTATATAATAATAATACCTAACTTGGTATATATGACGATGACTGATGACTTATCTACATGTGATATATCTGGAATTGAGTACACTGATATATAATATAATATTTTAAATATTATATTTCTTCAATTATTAAGTTATAAGTGATAACTTATTACCTGTTCTCCAATAAGAATATCGCCATTGTGTGTATTTATATATAAATATATAGATGAGGGTGATGTAAATCTAAACATTCAGTTGTAAGTTACTAGTAGTTACTACTAGTAGTGGTACTACTAGTAGTACTACTAGTACTACTAGTAGTGGTTACCTACTAGTTGTGTAATTGCAAAAATGCCTTTAGTATTATATTTAGATTATATATATACATATATATATATACATATATAATACATATACATATACATAATACATATACATACATATATATAAATAATATCTGTTTCAATAAATATAAATATAATTTCTTTCACTAATAATAGTATGTTAAAAATGTTATGTACATCATTCCCTTTCATCAATGGGTTTATTAAAAATACTATAAAGCAGAATATTCCTATTAAAATTAAAACTATTGTATATATAGCTATATATTGTATATATATATATATATATATATATATATATATATATATATATATATATATATATATATATATATATATATATATATTATTTACACTAACAAAATTATAATAATATATACACTATGAGAAGATACACCTTTTATTAATACGAGATGTAGTTAGAGAAAATTAATTCTTTTGAGAAAAATTAATTTGAAAATAGGTAAATCGATTTTTTCATAATTTATGTTCAATATAATCCTTTACAAATATCAGAAATCATAGTTAAGATATATCTTAATATATATCTCCTATTTAATTTTAATATAAAAAAGTATACTTTTTTTTCGTAAACTAATTATAGAATTATAAATTGTTAATATTCAACTATAGTTGATATATATTTAATATATGGTTAACATTCCCTTAATACGTTTATCATTTATCACTTTCTAGTTTATCAAACAAATATTTATCAATCCGTTTAAAATAGTATGAATTCATACTATTTTATCTGAAAAGCAGATATGTGTGATATGATCTATGGTTATCACTATTAGCATATGCTCCAACATCTTCATGTACCTGTTTCCACCTTATCTTCGTGTAAATTTAGACATTTTTGTCAAATTCACTTTTCAAATCGGCCTAAATTACTCATATTTAATTAATTAATTATATTATTTTTATTTATTTAATTATAATTAATATATAAGAAAAATACAGTTAAGAAATTTTTTTTTTATATAAATAGTAGCAAAATTTTTCTCAAATAAGTCATGGGCCCCCCAAAATGTGGGGCCCCGGGCAATTGCCCGGTTTGCCCCCCCTTAAGCCCGCCCTGAACTCGTCGAATAGCTGACTTGATAATACAAATATTTTTTTTAATATTGAGAATGTAATTTTTCACCAATAATAATAATATTAAGATTTACTATTACACGGAATTTTCGTTGTTTTATGCTAATGTGGCAACTACATTTACTCTCATTATTAGAAGGCACCTTCATTTATATAATATAACTTTGCATATTCAAATTGATAATTTGAATATTTTGATAAAATTTCAAATAATTTATTTATTTATAGAAAGTGACTATACGTTTACATTTATACATTTTTCGGACTGCGAACTGTGCTTATAAAGCAATATATATATAATATATATTTGATGTAAATGTTTCAGATTAAATAAATGGGTTTTCAGTAGTTTCTTGAAGTTTGGAGTTGATGGTGTAGTACGGATGGATGTAGGGAGAGTGTTCCAAGAATATGGGACGGATATTGCCCAGGCCCGAATGTTAATTGAATGTAAGTTGTATTTAGTAGTAAGTTGAAGTAGAAACGTATTGGTGGAGTGTGTAGTGATACTAGTTAGTAATTTAAGTTTGAGTAGGGATGCTAGGTAGTCATTAGAGTCATTGTGGATTGCTTTATGAGCCAGTAGTAGTGTTTTATACAGGATTATATGGCTTACAGGTAGCCAGTGGAGTTAAGCTAGGAATGGAGATATATGAGTATGAGTATGGGAGTATTTTGATATATTGAATATATATATACCAGTTATATAATTTTTAAGAATTTGGAGTTTATTAATGTACGATGAGGGTGTATTGTAAAGGATAATATTGCAGTAGTCGAATAGAGGTAAGGTGTAGGTATAAGCTATAATAGTATCGGTGGATATTGATATTGAATGATGATTAAAGCGTAGTGAATGTAGTTGATAGTTTAGTAGTTTTGTTATGTGGGACAGTTGTCTATAAAAATAAAACTATTGTCAAATATAACACCAAGATTTTTGACATAGGTTGAGTACATGATGAGCTACCCATTAATGTTAATTGGAGGGGGAGTTGGTAAAGTGTTACTTAGGAGTGTAAGGTGAAGGAAGATAGTATCGGTTTTATTTGGGTTAAAGACGAGGGAGTTTATTGTGAGCCAGTTATGAATGGTGGTAATTGTAGAGGAAAGGATGTCAGGTGCAAACTTAACGTTTTCTGTATATTTTACTTAAAGTTGGATGTCGTCTGCATATGTATGGAAGCTAACTGGAGAATTCGAGATAAGGTGGAGAAGGGGAATTATGTAAATATTAAAGAATATTGGTCCAATGACTGACCCTTTGGGAATAACGTGTGTAACACGACTAGAAGATGAATTGGTTGTGTGAACTATGACTATGAACTATGACTGTATATATTTCAGATAGGTAATAAACATAATACAAATTATATTATTAGACTTTTCAATACATGTTAAATTTATATAATATTTAAGTAATTTATTTAAATGTGATCCTACATGTATATTTACTATACAAATTATTTTAAGATGGTAAATTCAGATTAATAATATATATTGAGCGAATATTTGATAACCAACAATTCTAAATTGAAGAGGTAAACTCGGTTTGGAGGTAGGAAATTCTAAGGGGTATTAACATCATCATAACATGCTTTCTGTATTTAATACTTATTTCGCACACCAAAAATAAAAAGTGTTCTATTTTTTCTATACTTATGTAAACAATACTAATGTAACAAATCTGCGTTATATCGTGTGAGAATTTAGCAATAAAAATTTAACACTGCATATTTTGAAATTGCAAGCTGTTAAAGGACGTTGTTAAAGGACCTGTTAACACGTGTTTAACATATGCTTTAACACGTTAACACGTAGCTTTTCAAGCATCACTAACGTTGAGGGCGTCCAGATTCTCGACGGTCGACTGTACCGCCATCATGAACCGTAACCCGTGGCTCCTGAACAGGGGGTTCAACATCACCTCTTCGTCTGACAGGTTCCGGAACGGGAATAGTTGCTGATCAACGAGTGTACGCGTGTTATAAAGGCATCAATAATCTATTTGTGTATAATATATATATATATATATTACAATATAATAATATATACTATTTAAATATATATATTATGTTATTGATAGTACACAACAATTAATTAGTATACATACATATATATAATATAATATAAGGTACTATAAATATAATGCACCGATGAACCTTTATTTCGGGTCTCTTCTCGAATATTCTTATAAATATTTTCGATCCCTTTTCTATTTTATCTTCTTTAATTAAATTCCAAGTTTCCCTAACCTTTATTATTATATCAAATGTAAAGTTAATCATTTATATTAATATATAAATATTATAATAATACAGAAATATATATATATATATATATATATATATCATATACGTTTACCACAATAACTAACACTACTACTACTACTACTACTACTACTACTACTACTACTACTACTACTACTACTACTACTATTACTACTACTACTACTACTACTACTACTACTACTACTACTACTACTACTACTACTACTACTACTACTACTACTACTACTACTACTACTACTACTACTACTACTACTACTACTACTACTACTACTACTACTACTACTACTACTACTACTACTACTACTACTACTACTACTACTACTACTACTACTACTACTACTACTACTACTACTACTACTACTACTACTACTACTACTACTACTACTACTACTACTACTACTACTACTACTACTACTACTACTACTACTACTACTACTACTACTACTACTACTACTACTACTACTACTACTACTACTACTACTACTACTACTACTACTACTACTACTACTACTACTACTACTACTACTACTACTACTACTACTACTACTACTACTACTACTACTACTACTACTACTACTACTACTACTACTACTACTACTACTACTACTACTACTACTACTACTACTACTACTACTACTACTACTACTACTACTACTACTACTACTACTACTACTACTACTACTACTACTACTACTACTACTACTACTACTACTACTACTACTACTACTACTACTACTACTACTACTACTACTACTACTACAACACCATCACTACTATAATGATATTTGTCAATATATTCCTATTATTTATCTATAAGTTACATAATTACACTACATGTAAATGTACAGTTTACCTAATGTAATATGTACTACATAATATACTACCTATAGACATAGGTGTAGACGTGCGTCGCACGTCGTGCGACCCTATAAATACTAGTTTACCCTTTACCGCGAAACTGGCTGTCAGTCATTAATCTGAATTCTCATCAAAGGGGAGGACAATAACCTCTCTACAGAGATTTATCATTGCAGGTATTCCAGGTTGTATTGTGTAGAAGAATACACACATATATATACAAGCTTACAGTAGCATATATGTATGTATGCTTCTATATGAGATAAACTGCGGTAGGATTATAATACATTATAATACCTACGTACATTATAATAATAGCTTTGTATTTGACCTAATACCGGTAACCTATAAATCTATGATTATAATATATCAATCGTAATTCCATATTTTGAAATGTAATCATCCTATAGGATATAGCAGTGAGGATTTAGGTCATATTTAATAAGTAAATGTATGCTTTTATATATATATATGTAAACCTATATATTGTTATATATATACCTATTTCGATAACACACGATGATATGGTTCCTGTATACATACCTGTATTCTATAGCATAGTGTAATACTATTACGCAATGCGCACTCCCACGCACATACGTAATGATATGCGCGACCACGTGATCACCAGCCTTCGTGACCACGTGATCACCAGATATGCGCGACCACGTGATCAACATATATCGTGACCACGTGACAATAACGATTAATTTACGGATGGCGCCGTTTCCCCGCGCCCGGCGTGTTTACCGTGTACATGATATCGCTAGGTAAACACACACTGACAGGTGATGCTAGCTAGAAAGAGGTGCGACACGCGATGTTCACATCTAACGATAGGTGGCGATATGTAGGTACATTCATTAATCCAGTTATTCTCGGGAGATATCGCGAATACCAGTTAATAGTTAACATAAGACCTATAGTGCAGTACATAAGTCGCAGATCCCATGTTGTAGGTTACAGTTCTAGTACATTCTATAGAGTATAATTTTAAGCTTTTCCACGTTATCTGTTTACACCACAATCTGATAATACACTCTTAACAAGTATAGGATAGGGTTCCTATAGGAACCCTATCCTATATATATATATGTATATATATATATATGTAGGGATCCTATAGGGTATACATTGTAGACTCCCTACATAAGTTTTACATAAGACCTATAGGTTTATAGGACCTATATATAGATGCCATGTATACTGTAGATTATACAGTACTGTATAAACGTGTAGGGGATACAGGGAACCCGTACATTGCGAAGTGTAAGCCGTGTGTACAGCGTGCATTGTAATCCTGACATGTACGATTATAGTCACATCTCACTAACTAGGATATTATAGGATCGTGTACGGCACTGCAAAATGTGCTCGAGATATCGAATTATTATTATATGATTTTATATTGGTTCAATACACAAAATAGCACTCGTAAAAACGGGTTTCTGAGTCACCGTAAATTCGAGTTATAACTATAGTGGAAGTCTAAGTTATCTAGAAATGACTGTATATAATATATACTATATATACATATATATATATATATATATATATATATACATATACATATATAAGGTATATATACGGTATATAATTGGCTGAGTTATGATGAATTCTAGTTAGTGGAAGTCTGAATTCTCTTAATTTAATCAACAAAATAACTTATTAAATTGAATTATAATTATAATTAATTATTTATTAAATTGATTTAGGAAACTGCCTATGGGAATGCCAAAATTCCCCTAGTTAATAGATGTGTTGGCCATTCATCTCTTATCTAGTTCAAGTTGTTCACCTATCTAATTATGTTATCGAAAATAACTAATACATTTATATAATTATTAATATATTGACAAATTCTAATTTTATATTTATTTAAAAATTGACTCGCTTTCTTACTAAGATATAACTTAGTTATAACTTGAACTAGAAATACAACTAACTTATCCGACATATTCGACATATATACAACCGTTTATTACTTTAAATTTATATTTACGTATACAATATAAATTAGGATTATTATAATATAATGTTGATATAAGTAGACCATTAAGTAGGCCACGGTAGCAGAACTGTTTTGATACATAATTAGCTATTTATATAATAACCTATTTGAGAATAATTATATGGTTCTATGCCTCTATATAATTATAATTATTGGAGTTATATAAATATCTCACAGGTTATATATATATATATATATATATATATATATATATATACATAGGATTCATTGTGTGTGTATTTGGGTTCATATTCGTAAATTATTTGTTTAATAATACCATCGATATAAATATATATAACTTTCTTTATATCGATGAATAATACATATAAGTTATGCTAAATACCCATACATAAATATATATAGCATATAATAATAATACTATCGCTAAGAACTAACCAATATCTTCTGTTTCTCGGTCAGGAAGTTATTGCTATCTCCTAGTTCTCTGGGGGGCTTCACATCTAAAGATTACCAGGCAATCATTATACAGGCAATCGTTGTTATGCAATCATTACATAGTATATATATATATATATATATATATATATATATATATATATTTAGTATATTATCAATATTGTAATTAATGAACTTTTGCTATTGTTTTAAACCAAATAAAATTCAACACTAAATAATGTGTTATTTGTGATTGATATATGTTATATACTATCGATGTAAATAGTGTCTTATATGTATCTCATTTCTTTATATCGAGCATATTTATCAGCTTATTATGTATATATATATCATGTAAGCTTAATATGACATGTTATAGAGTATAATTCATTAATCTAATGGTGGAGATAAGTCATGATATCTCTAAATATGTATAATACCATATATAGAACAATCTATGGATATAGTATAATCTATGGATTGTAAATAATTGTTCTATGCATTGTTTCATCCATGTTTTACAGCATACATATGTTACTACTGTAGTAATATGCATATTGAAAACTCGGTTTTCTTTAAGAAATACACATAGGCAAATACACATCTTTAGAAATAGTATGTATTCGCCTTAATTATGCATGTTATTAAACATACTTGTGTCATATAGGAAATAGCATATATCAATTTTATATTTACTCTATCTGCATCTATTTTATAAATTAACATTTATATATCCATATAAATATAATTAGTCTTCTTTACTTTCTATGATGATATAATATATATATATATAATATTATATAATGTATATAATTATAAATGTTTTTTCGTTATATTTAGGTTATGTGTGTGCTAGAATTCTCATACATGTTCTATACAATAGTATTACCATAGAGAACGAAGTCACTTCGTTCTCTATGAGTATTACCAAAGCCCAGGGCTTTGGTATTACATAATGTTTAAACTAACCAAACGGAGCCTTATTTTTAGTGTAGACGTCGACATCCGATTGGCTGTCAGAATCAGCGATGTATTTCTTCTTAGTGTTTGTGCAACCCATTACGACCCCTATTACGACATCTACTGGAAATATCAAATATTAAATTAATCTATAACAATATAATTATATATAATAAATATAGATATATTAATAGAAATATTATGTTAATAATGTATAGTATATAATATATACTATATATATATATATATATATATATATATATATATATATATATATATATATATATAGTGTATGTATATATTTAGTGTTATTGTTATTGTTATTTTTTTTGGTGGAGTACTTTTATCCCATCCAGGAACTTAGATTAAGTTTTCACTTATAACTATAGTTATATATATATAGCCATATATATATATATATATATATATATATATATATATATATATATATATATATATAATGTATATGTATGTATATATGGTATACTACTATACATGGTATATCTATATAACATGGTCTAGATAAAGTATACCTATAGGTATCTTAGAATTATCTAACAATCGTGATATCAAGGACGTGTCCTATTGGTGTTAGTAATACCAGGTAGGTAGTAACAATCCAAAAAATCAGCGAGACTATTATTATACATAAGAAAGGTAGCACTGACTTACCTTCTAATTTCCGTCCCATCAGCCTACTTCCTACTATGTATAAGATATACTCTGGGATACTATCCAACCGAATAATTAAGGTCGCTGTGTCAAATGAATGGATATCCTCTCAACAAAAAGGCTTTTTACCCGGATTGAAGGTGATACAAGAACATACTTTCCTACTCGAATCAGCCATTACAGAAGCGAAGAAAAGGCACGATGATCTACATATTGTATGGCTTGATTTGGCTAACGCATTTGGTTCGTTACCACACTCGACATTAAATAAGTTATTTGAATCACTTCCTTTGCCTGCTCATACCTCGACCATATTGAAAGACATGTATACTAATACAATATGTGAATACAAAGATTTTATGGTCCAACCAACTTCCGGAGTAAGACAGGGCGATTGTTTATCACCAATTATTTTTAATCTTGCTTCTGAACCTATCATAAGAAAAGCAATTGAAATAGCTGGTTATGACCTATTCGGATCTAAAGCTAAACTTACAGCTTACGCAGATGATTTAGCAATAATCACTGGATCTCATGAGGAAATGATGTCGGCACTAGATGGAATACTCGAAGTTTCTAGTAGTATCGGCCTCAAGTTCAATCCTAGAAAATGCACTAGCATTTCTTTCAACAAGGGGGTTACTGAGGATCGACAGTTTATGTTGGGTCAAGAATTTATTAAAACTCTTCATATTGGCGAATTTGAAAGATTCTTGGGTATACCAAGTGGATCTAAGTTCTTGTTTAATGTTACTACTGATATACCTGCTTAACTTAATCAACTTTCAGACTCTGGACTAACTCCATGGCAAAAAATAGAAGTTTTAAGAAGTCACTTAATCCCCTCTCTATCCCACGAGCTCTCATCTGGACGAGTCATGAAGGAAAGTATCTACGATCTGGATACATCTATAAAGCAGTTCCTAAGATACAATACTAATACTCCTGACAATGTTGCTACTCCATTCTTCTATGCTGACAGACATATTGGCGGCCTGGGGATTGGTAAAATCAGCCAAGAAGTAGATATTTGGACAATCTCTAAAGCAACGCAATTACTATCTTCTAGGGATAATATGATATCCTCAATTGCTAATCGCCAACTATCAAATACCCTCAATTGTGCTATCGGACATGATCATGAAATACCACTCACTGAATTTCTATCCGGTAGCCAAACGCATGGGTTATATGGTTATAGATTTTATAGCAAAGGTGCTAATCTTTGGACGCGCACTCGACATGCAGCAACACACCTTGGAGCTCGCATTGATATATCTGATGGGAACATAATCATAGCCATCGATGATGTCTGCTCCACTCCTGCTAAGGTTGTAAAAAGCATGCGACTTGCGCTGAGAAAGCAATGGAGCAGAAAATTCATGGAACTTCCGTTACAAGGCAGTGTAGCTGAGTGTTTATCCCAGGATGCAAATTCTAAGGTAATCACTAAGCTAATATCACAAGAATCGACAATATCTTTCAAATCCTGGAACTATTGGCATATGGCTAGAACTCAGACTCTTCCAGTAAAAGCTTTTCCAGGCTCAACAGATAAAAAATGTAGGCAATGCTACTCCAAGGATGAAATGACGATGCACATATTGAATATGTGTCTGCATCACTAAAAATGATGACAGAAAGACATGATGCTGTCCTTGGAGTACTAACTAAGTTCCTAGATGAATGCGATTGAGTACGATACTAGCTACATCTCACTAGATAACTTAAAACCGGATCTTGTTATCAAATATAACAACTCATGTTATTTTGTCGACATCACAATTCCCTAAGACTCGATTACAAATATGGAATCTGCCGCTAACAGGAAGATAGAAAAGTATCGCCACCTCGGATATGTAATTCCCTTCTGTGTTGGTTCTTTGGGCTCTTGGTATTCTGAAAGCCAAATTCTCAAGACAGAGATGAATTTTCCTACAAATACCTGGAAAATATTGAAGACCGCCAGTATTAAAGAATCAATAGAAGGTTCGGGAAGAATTTTATCGAAATTCTTCAACTGTTTTTAAAGCGTTTTATTATTTTACTTAGCATTTTATATTGTATCTTTAGTTTATTATCTTATTCTCTACTTTTAACTGTTTTTATCACAAAATTCTATTTACATATTTTATCAATTTTTATTTTGTTTAATTATTATAGATATTTTTATACCGTTTACCTCCGTTTTAGTTTTAGGATCACTAACTATGATGAAGAGGTCATAATCTCAAATATACTTGCTTAATTGATTTTTCAATAACACCCTTCTGAGTTATATATATATATATATATATATATATATATATATATATATGGCTCTAATGTCCCATCGAATCCTATATATATATATATATATATATATATATATATATATATATATATAATGTATATGTATGTATATATGGTATATATAGTAGTATACTACTATACATGGTATATCTATATAACATGGTCTAGATAAAGTATACCTATAGGTATCTTAGAATTATCTAACAATCGTGATATCAAGGACGTGTCCTATTGGTGTTAGTAATACCAGGTAGGTAGTAACAATCCAACTTCCTGCAGGTAATACCGATGTGTATGCTATCACACACCAACACACACCAACACACACCAACACACATACACACACGTGTCATGTAACTATTCGTAACCACGTGGTTGACATGTTAGGATATATGTGACACTATGTATGACACCTATATATGTAACACTATGACACGACACGACGCGTATGCACTAATATAGTGTAACGTCATAGTATTATTTGTCGGGTACAACTTCCATATCTTATATCTATTTATATATTCCATATTAAAACTCCACGGAGCTTAGATAAACAGATGTTCACAATAGCTCACATATAAATACATACACTGGAAACTAACTAATTAATATAGTCGAGTTATTGTAATTATTTAAATTAAGAATAATCTATAATTAAATTCGCTTTTTTGTTTTAAATATATGTGTTGAATTCTAAAAAATAAGGGTACCGAATACGGACACCCCCGTTATTTATGGAATTAAAATATTAAATAAAATTTTAAATTCACAATAATATCTATAATTAGATAATATTAATATATTGTCATTTATAAATAAAAATATTGAGTTATAAAATGTTAAGTCCATTATTATTAAAGTGTTCATATTAGGTGTCCACTTTCCCCTATCCGTATTATAATATACTATTATTTATTGATATGCATTGTCCAATATATTTCCTGCGCACTTGTTATATTTAGGCGTTATTAATAATAATAAGTAATACTAATATTAATCATATACAAGACATATTAAATATATTATTCACGGGTTCTTGCATCTCTAACAACATCTCTAATAAGACGGGAATAGTGCATTATGGGGCCCCGATTTATCAAGTGGAATATTACATTACGTGCCTGTATAAATACAAGCCTCTAATTGTGTGTTTCTATCCGTGGATATACACTGCAGTATATAATTCGCGATCTGATAATATATACATAAATATTATTTAAAAGTACTATATACATATTAAATATGAAGTGCACTTCATAATGACGATATCATAATATCATAATATCATAATTCGACCATGGTCATAATACTATAGTATTACTATATATATATATATATATATATATATATATATATATATATATATATATATATATATATATATATGAAGTGGTTATAATAATATAGTATTAATACTATATATATATATATATATATATATATATATATATATATAAACTATATTTAGTAATAATTGTTAGTTAATGATTACTTATGTAAAACTACATAATATATGATGCATATGATAATGATAATTATGTTAACACTAATTTAATTATAAAATGTTATACTTAGAGTCTTATAGTGTGACAATATTAGATATAATACTATATTACTATATATACTATCTATCGAGAATATATTTGCAGCAGCCTCCTCTGAAGTCAACTCCCTCCATCCCTCAAAACCATATATCACATCAACTACAACCTTCAAATACAAACTAAATAAGTACTTCCTTATTCACGATATCTGAACTAATATATATTCATTATGAATATACACACCTATATAGGTGTTCGCCATGTTATACACTTCTCCATAATATTTATTACTTTTAGTATTGTATTCTATCTAATATTGTCACACTATAAGACTTTAAGTATAACATTTTATAATTAAATTAGTGTTAACATAATTATCATTATCATATTCATCATATATTATGTAGTTTTACATAAGTAATCATTAACTACAAATTATTATTGAATATAGTTTATATATATATAGTATTACTACTATATTATTATAACCACTTCATATATATATGTGTACACGATGTATAGTATATACTTTATAAACATGTTTATAAATATATAAATATTATCAGATAACAAAATAACGGACAAATTACCATACGAATAACACTATAATGCACTATAGTGTTATTCGTATGGTAATTTGTCCGTTATTTTGTTATCTGATAATATTTATATATTTTAGTTATTTGTTTGTATTTATATTTTGTAACCTGATATTTGCCCATATATGGGAATTATAGCAATTATATATACTTTATATAATATATGTAGAGAATATTTGACAAATAACACACTGTGATTAGTACACACTTTTAAAGTCTCACTTAAGAGGGTGTCCCACTACCAGTATTTCCGGAAATAATGTCCGGACGTTTTGTGCTAGAAAGCGATTTTCTAGCAAGTTGTAGTGGTATACCCCCTTAAAATGAGACTTTAAAAGTATATACTATTCACAATGTATTATTTGTCAAATATTCTCTACACATATATATTATATAAAAAGTATAAATAATATACATATATACGTATATATATATATATATATATATATATACTTATAATATATATAGGTTACTTAATATTTATAATCTTAATACTTATAAGTATACTTTTAAAGTCTCAGGTAAGGGGGTATCCATCCGTACTATAGTATACAGCTCTGCTACTAATAAATTATCCCATAACCCCAGAATAGTACACATTGCTAAATAAACATAAACAGGCTTAGGTAACCTATAGGTTGATTAAGTAGAGTAACCAGCTCTTTAATGGTTATCGCCTCGTATCATGTGACTACAACTTATGTGCGCGTGAACACGTGATAGTATGGGTAGAACACGTGATCTAGAGATACATGTTATGTCAGAGGTCACCTATATCGCGTATATGAACATGTACGAATGTGATATTCGCTAATGCATAGCTTTATGAGTAACTAGTAGGCGTTTGTTTGTATATATATATATATATATATATATATATATATATATATATATATATATATATATAACTATAGTTAATCAATATATAATGATACTCCAGTTAGAATTTACATATGAAAATTATAGAGAATTAACAAATATTAATATATATATATTTATTTGTATAAATCAATAATCCATAACTGTTGTATTATTGATCGATGTATAGGATGTACCATATCATGGAGGCATTTGTTACGTTTTCATCTACTATGGATAACCTAATAATTAAATTATATTTATTTTAATATTGAATAACGTATTTTAAACTCAACACATATAAATGTAGGCTATATGTGAACTAATTAGGATGACGTTCTCTCTACGTAACGGTGGGCGTCGGACGTTCTTGGAATAACCTTGAAGTGTATGTAAATAAACCGTTAAATTACCCTTTTAATATTATTATAAACAATTATTATAATATATAAATTAATTATATTTTTAAACGAAGCTATTTTATGATCAGTATGATCTATATTATATAATTTATATAACACATATTAATAATATTAGAAATGTTGAAATGGCTAAAATTCCCACTAAGTTCGGATAATTACCCATACCGAGCGCATTCGCGTTTATTTGTACAAGTATGCGTGCGTTTCATGCACCCATGTACGCCGTACATTGTACGACGCACGCAATCGTCGGTTTCGCGTACCCACTGAACTGTGTTCGACTAACGAAGACACTCAGTACACTACGGTCTAGTACACCGCGGTCTAGTGCATGACGAATCTCATCCATGTTATCGTACCGGATGTGACGTCACTTCTTATGATGACGTCATAGCTACACGTGCGGGGCGTGTGATAAACAAGAGACACGTGATTCTGATAGCTCAATGTGGGCGTGGGCGTGTGTGTGGGCGTGTCTGTTCACGATCTGATACATCACATGGTACCGGATGTTGTGTTAAGTGTACGCTGTAGCGTTACATCGAGGCCATGTCCTTGGTTACGTGCTAAATGTGCAACCATGGCAACCATATAATGTTCATAACTATTTTTGTATACATATATATTGATAATAAATTAATCATAGTATTGTAGTATTGTTTTTTATCAAACTATACTATATATAGTATACCTATATACCTATAGGTTACTACTAATTGTTACTATTATTATGATTAATTAGTGTAATACCTATATACGTATACATGTATTTTTAACTATAACTATATATGTCACTTTCATGACATTGTGTGAATCAATTCATGTCATACATTATTTATATATTCAATATATCAAATTTGATTTATTATTATTTCTAATTTATCTAAATGAACTATTACAAATATATTTTTACATATACATATATGTGAATACCAACATCAATAGTTCATACAATATGTAGCACAATACAAATTATATATGAACAATATAAAGTAATACTATTAAGCATCATTTCAATATACTTAACGTGTTAATTATATGTAACGCTTTATTCAGATAGATTTTGATAACATCGTATTAAGAAAATATCCTATAGGTACCTATATATAGGTAAATCAAAGTATATTAACAACATTTATTAGATCATACATTGCAATAATGTTACGTTCACATAACATACACTTAAATAAAGCTTTAGCAGTAGAATATACTATATATATATTATACTATAATATATATATATATATATAAACCTATATGAATTACTCGATATATACATATTTACGCTGGAGCTAACCTACACTATAGATCCTATAATTGTGATTTACTTCTATTAACGTACACTATATTGTATATTAGTATACTAGGATATGTTTTCTCTAATATATATATATATATATATATATATATATATATATATATATCACATAGTACATCAGTTAATAATGTAGGTATATATATTCATAAAATCTATTCTGAAATATATTTGAGAATGGAGAATATGAATATATTAGAAAATATAATAATTCCTGAGTGGCTATAACATACGATATACCAATATATATATATATATTATATATATATATATATAAGATCTACATTGAAATATTAAAATTAAACATATCTAGTATAGTAGTAGTAGTATAGTAGTAGTAGTAGTAGTAGTAGTAGTAGTAGTAGTAGTAGTAGTAGTAGTAGTAGTAGTAGTAGTAGTAATAGTAGTAGTAGTAGTAGTAGTAGTAGTAGTAGTAGTAGTAGTAGTAGTAGTAGTAGTAGTAGTATATACAATGTTACATTGTTACATAAGAGTGACTAACTACTACCAAATGGATTTGCTACTACCATGGTAATGTAATAATGAGCGTAGTGTTTTCTATTGTTATGTAAATAGTAAGCTTCCTATTCATCGCACAATAGGACAGGACATATTTATACGATACACTAATATTCTCCTATCTCTTTTTCCTAATATTTATTGTATATTTGCTTTGATTTCACATCCAGATTATAATTATTTACTTGTAATTAATTCTTGTAATTAATTCCGCTCATTTCAGGAATTGAATGTCGTATTGTATAATATTAATTGTCGTTAACATGTTCAAATCGATACACATATAATAAATGAGGTGACACTTATATAAATGCATATAATAGATATAATATTGAGTTATATATATATTATTGTTATTATTATTTTTATTTGGTGGAGTCCTTTCATCCCATACAGGAACTTAGATGAAGTTTTCATTTATAACAAGGATTTTCAGAAAGAAAATCCTTGCTTATAACCATATATTTGGCTATAATGTCCCTTCGAAGCCGCTCTCATGCTAGGGCATCCATGGTTTTAACGAGAGCCGATTATTTAGTTATACACAATTATATAAGATCACTTCTAAATAATATTTAAGACCCATTTTATAAAATTAATAAATGGTCCGGACGAGGGTCGAACCCGTGTCCTACTGCTTGTGTGTCTGACGCCTTAGCCAACTGAGACACCAATATATATATAAATATATATATATATATATATATTAATTGTGTATTCATAAAAATTATATAAATATATATAAATTATATTTATATTAATATATATATAAGAAAAAGTCTATAAAATTATATGTGATAGTAGATGAGGAGGAGGAGGAGGAGGAGGAGGAGGAGGAGGAGGAGGAGGAGGAGGAGGAGTATACTAGAACAATATATGTAAATTACGTAATAATGCAGAGTTCACACTGTGTCACATTAAACTCCTAATGAACACACACACACACATACACACACACATACACACACACATACACACACGCGCGCGAACACACACACGCGCGGTGCTAACTCGTAAGTCATAGGCATGCTACTACGGCCGCACAGTACGGTGCACACACATAGCTATAAACACTGCTCTGTGAGTGTGTTCGTACGCATCCGAGCATGAGAGAGTGTGTATATGCATGTACGTGGCTAGACTATATACGTGATGTTTGCTATCGATTAGAACAAAGCATTCCTACTTACACGACATCTACGTCGTATTAGTATACTAGTATTAGACATATGTCTACTGATACTACCGGTTATATTAAGGTCGCTATCTCTCCTATTTAGTATTCTATATTATACGTTCATACTAGTGATGCCGAGCCGAGACTTTCATTTTCGGCAAAAAACGAGCCCGAGTCGAGCCGAGACTCTAGCCAAACGATCCCTGGCCGAGCCGAGTCTCTAGTCAAATGAGGCCGAGCCGAGATGAGATTTTTACAAAACATAATCGAGCCGAAATAATGCTTTTTTATGCTATATTTTAAACATCATTTTTATATATATATCCATATTTTTATTAATGTTTCCTATATTATGTGACATATTATTAATTATTTTTATCGATAGGTGGCTATTTTGTTTATAATATACTCATCCTGTAATAAATCTCACTCGTGTTTTTAAAATATTTTAAAAATTACAAAATATAACCGTTTTCTCAATCTATAATCATATAATATTTACAATGGAAAATACATCATACATATATTTATATATATATATATATTATATATATTAATTGGTAGTAGACTATGTAATAGTAGGTGTTGTTGTAGCATCAGTTAAGTTATACTGATACGTATCGTCTATTGATCTTGATGGTAATTTATATAATACGCGCATGCCGATCGAATTCTTGTATTTAATGGCATTAACTGATGAAGAAGGTAAATTAATTAAAAATATGCTACAATAGTTCAATATAGATATAACTATAGTTAGGCCTATAGGCTTTGAATTAGCAATGTACATGTATTAATAGTTATTGTTTTTCTTATAATTCTAATATTATGTAATTGATAGTTGGCTGATTTGACTTTTGCGTTTATAAACATATTATCAATTGACACTCCGAGATTGTTTTCCTTATCTGATAGTTTGTATTGTGTATTATTTATTGTAATGAAATTATTTTCATTTTATATACAAAACAATGATTCAGGCAACTGACACTGAAACTATATTGATCTTGTGAAAACTGAGACTAACAATTAAATGATGCCATTAATAAGCATGAGTTAATGGCAATGCATTTTATAGAGTCTGAGACTGCATCGACGGTTTAGGTATTGAGACTGAGACTATATCGATGCTTTGGGTAACTGAGACTGATACTGCATTGATACTTTGCGTAACCGAGACTGAGACTGCATCGATGCTTTAGGTAACCGAGACTGAGACTGAATAGATACTTTATTTATTTTATTTATTTATATATAGTTTATTGACTTCAAAAACACATGGTGATTATAGTCGTCATTAGATAATAAAAAACAAAAACATAAATAAATAGAAAACGAATAATAAAATAGAACGAATTACAATAATTTAAAATGACATACAGTTTACGTTTAAACAATGATTACATCTGGCACTAAGTCCCGGCTACTGACTTGTAGTCGACTCGGGAGAGCCAACGTCTATGGGAGTACACCCAAAAAGAAAAGCACAATTGGCCGGTTGTAAGCGGTCGATTATCCCGAGAAGCATCAGGATAATTATTGAAATAGGAGGATGAACCTATAGGTATACTATATATGGTATACCATATATGGTTAACGACAAATCCATCCCAACTCCGAGACATTGTAGAAACCCACACACGACTCGGATACTGCGCTAAAGTAGGCAACGAGAAACCACTCTAGTCTCATCCCAAGAAAACATCCATGACAGCTATATACATACAAAACGCTATAAAGTCGAAGAATGAGTCCCCCAGGTTGGACGACTTTAATATTACTACTGGGGAAGGGTATTCCACTGTCACGAATAAGTGCAACGATGATGACGTTGATGTTCTAAAGCCGAAAGGACGAACATCAATCGAGAATGGTGCAACGAAAAGGACATTGGAAAGTCATAGAATAGCAAAAGAAAGGGTGAGAATCGGTACATGGAACGTAAGAACATTAAATAATAGTAATTTAGAAGTAGTCAAGAGAGAAATGGAAAAGACTGATGTGGAGCTGCTAGGAATTAGTGAGATGAAATGAACAATAATGGGACACTTTACGACAGATGAACATGACATCTATTATTGTAGACAGGAGACCTTAACACGTAATGGAGTGAATATTTCCAATATTGACTTCCAAGTCAATATTAAATATTAATTATATTACAATGTACACCAATATTTAATATTGACTTATAAAATGTCACTTAAAATAACTATACACTGTATATTTAGTTAACGTCTAACATTGTATAACTAAATACTACATATATATATATATATATATATATATATATATTTGTGTATGATAACGTATACGTTATATATATGTATAACAATGTAAATCAGTGTATCTATCAGATATACTGTAATAGTATGACCAGGGTATGAGTTATATAATTAACATGTGTTTTCACTATGTTATCTATATATATATATATATATATATATATATATATATATATACTATACGATTAATATATTAACCTAGGAAACATGTCAATTCCCTTCCCAGCTATTTCATTGAATACAACATGTATATAATTATCAACATGAATATAATTCCTGTATATACAATGTGTATATATATATATATATATATATATATATATATATATATATACAATTTAACCATTATCCATGTGTTAACAGTTCTGGTTTATAAGATAATTAACTTAAGCTATATTACATTATATTAATAATAATAATAATAACTGTATTAAGTGTACATTT
The DNA here is from genome assembly GCA_964019155.1 of Osedax fenrisi. NCBI lineage: Eukaryota > Metazoa > Annelida > Polychaeta > Sabellida > Siboglinidae > Osedax > Osedax fenrisi. The sequence continues at coordinate 30,322,401 of OZ025240.1, read as the reverse complement.
TAATACACTATTTAAACGGATATCACATGTGTTATATCTGCATATGTATGCATACACACAAGTAGTGTCACATGTCACCGTGCCTGACACGTGACCCACTAATAGGTCATATGTTGTGTTTTAGGTGTCCGTTAAATGTACATGTATAAAATATAACTGTTAAATATTCATATTTCACATGCAGAAGAATTGTTACTACTTTATGAGTATATACTGACTCAGTATTACTGAGTATATATTGCAATATTGCAATACTATATATGTTAATACTATATGAGGTATGTAATATACTATATTATATCTTATTTATTTAGACTATATACAGTAAAAACTAAGTTTAAATACATCTGCTTACTGAGTTAGTAAATAGGCATGTATGTGATACTCTGGAGTGATACTCGAGTATACATTATACATGATGTGATACATGCTGATATGCATGGTAATATGACACATCTGTCAACCGTATACAGTGACACGTGAACATGTGACGGTATATGTGACACCGTGTTCGTGCGCTGTAAAGAGCTATAGTCGGGAACATATTTGTATGCTTAATATAGTACTGAATACTATGTAGTAATACTATAGTATCTATCATTTCATATAAATGTATACGGTGCAAGTTAATCCAGTTCCATATTCCCTCATGTTTAAAGTGTGAAGTAACGAATGGTAAATATTAGCTGAATATATGTAATATATAACTATAGCTGAATTAACGATAATCATCAATCTGATACGACTTTATAATCAGCATCATCATCATCAACATCATCATTATCACCATCATCATCATATTATTATCATCATAATCTTCGTCAACTTCATATTAATCATAATCATCATTATCATCATCATCATCATCATCATCATCATCGTCATGATTACTATCTTCTTTATATATATAATTATATTTATGCAAATTGTTATCCATTTTTATTACGCAACCCGATAACTGGCACGAGTATCGCATCTTACGTAATAAAGCGCGCGGCAATATTAATTACACATCGCTTACGTAACATTACGCAATAGTGTGCGGCGCGTCATCAGTATCGGTCTCGGTCCGGTGCGCGCGCTATTATCCGCCGATATCTCGCGAGATCCGATAATCAAAACGTGTGTAGGCGTTAATCCCGTTAGTGCTAGTGGCCGGCCGGCTGACGTCATAACTTTACGTAATCAGCTAACCGGTGGTGGTGATGATGATGGTGATGATGTAACTAATGATGACGCCGAGTAACTCTATTACATAATTATGTTCATCCGCATGCATCTTGTATATAGTGCGACGTAGATAAATATGTATATTCGTATCTATATATACATATATACATATGTATATATTCGAGTGATCACATGTGATATTATATGGGAAGTCCCTCAGCAGCTGTGACATGTGCTGTGTCACGTGGTTATGTGACAGTAGTATGTCACGTGATGTTTAGTTTAGGTTTATTACGTCGTACACGCATGTATTTATACGCGTGATAAATCGAATTAATTTATGTATACACCCATATATGGGTACACATTTATAAATATATTCTAAATAGACTATATATATACACACACACACACACATATATATATATATATATATATATATATGTATGTGTGTTTTAGAAATAGATATATTGATATTATGTGCACATATCAGATAAATATAATAAATAAAGTAATAGTGTGTACGCCACTGTATATGTTATCATTTAAATATCAATAAATCGAAATACAAAAATCGTTATATACTATAAACTATATATATAATATTTAGACTATATACTATATAGCAATTAATATATATATATATATATATATATATATATTAATATTGTTAAATAAAGAAATACTCGATACAGCTTAACACATATGTACTAGTGAATGCATTGTAGTCGTAGTATTGATCATTAAACGTTACCGTGCCTCATGCGCAGGCGACCTTACAGATAATCTATTAATAGATTATGATAAAAATTAAATGTAATATTTCACAGTAGTTTAGGATACAATATTCAGTTGCTGTATATTAATGTCGCCTATGCATTGCGTGCCCTCTACAGTTGGGCGTGACCTTCACACTGTATACAGTGCAATATAATAATAATACTGAATCTATAGAATACATTAAATGACCTTAACTAACAAAGTATACTCTCATATATGCATTCATATATGTGTTATATTAATGTGTATGTCCGTATGGTATGTCCTTACGGTATATCATTATGGTATGTCAATATGTTATGTCCACATGTTTTGTCCATGTGGTATGTCCTTGTGTTATGTCCATTTGTTAACTATCATGTATATTCGCGTGTATTCTGTATGCACTATTTTAATTAAACTTATAAATTAATTGCAATTTATAGTTGACCGGAGATTTTCTATAGGTATAAAGTTGGCACGCCGTGCGGATTGGTCAATATTAACCTATAGGTATGGCGTATTAAGAATCGCGTGTATTGTTATATAATATTAGATTATTAATTTAATTATATAATAGTTGACTGTAATTGAAAATATAATATGTAAATCAATTATAAAGAAGTACATATATATACATAGTATGTATGTATTACATACATAAATACATACAAACACACTAACACACATACACATACACACACACATACACCATACACACATAGCCACACAAACATACACATACACACATAAACATACACATATATATATATATATATATATATATATATAAAATATGTATATATTATAATATGTATATATAATATTATAATCTTATGTTATTACATATACACATACATGGTGTATCCAATATACTTGCCAATATCATTGGGTATCAAATTCATATGATATTTTCAGAATAACTATAATATATTTTTGTATAATAAATATAGTTTGGTTTTGTACGTATGTAAATAAATGTAAGAATAATTCTATATCTCAGAAAACTCGATATATCAGACACATTAACGGTCCCTTCGACTCTGAATAACCAGGAGTGGACTATATATATATATATATATATATATATATATATATATATATATATATATATATATATATAAATGATATATTATAACTGACATGAAATCATAATAAATATATATTGACTGTATGTATATATACAAATATTATATACAACAGTAGATATTATCAGATAAGAAGATACTAGAATACACTCACTATACTATAGCCGATAGCCGATAAGAAACCTTGAGAAGCGACTAGGACATATGCATATGTCCTAAACATGTTTACGTTATGTAAGTTAGGCGCGCGTAGTAAGTAGACCATTGTACAGTGTACAATGTACAGTGTACAATGTACAGTAGTACTGTACACTCTACTCTGTATACACGCACACGTGTGTATGTGCTGTTATTAGCCGAGGCACGTGTGCATCTGACACCTCACGTGATGCAGGTAATTAGGACACGTGGTATCTACGAATATGTATAGGTAGGTATGGAAATGTATTGTTATAATACGTGTCATATATCACATTGTATCATTTATATATATATAGGTTTTAGACATAGATTTGTTCTATCTCCATACCCGTATGTAATAAACTATATTATTTGTAATTATTATTTATAATATTTAAGTTTTAATCTGTATGCCCGAATGAATCTGTGAATATTAAAAAAAACAACATTGAAACGAGCCTCGAAAACCTTACATACAAATGATAACATGTTATTCTTGTATTTTAATTTACGAGTTTGTTTACCGAATTTCTCGATAACAACAACTATGATGATCTCTAATCAGAACTTTTTCTACTTCAGTATTAACTCTATATACAGATGTTACACCTATACCTATATGTACCTATTCACTGAATGCCGTGACTTTAATGATTGTTCCACTGGATACATATTTACATATATACGAGTATACAAATACATACATATTCGTAATCATATATGTATACACGTATATAAATGAGTAACTTCCGGATGATGACTATATAGCGATTGATTTCTATAGGAACACAATGCTTATGCTAACAATGTACATATTGTTATAGTGTTCAATAAGCTTTCAACGTTAATAATTTAGCGTAAAATACAAACGATGTATTTGCAGATGGCCCAATCAATATATATTATATACAATATATTTTAATGCAAAAGTGAAATAAGTAAAATAAATTCAACATTAATATAACAACTATTATTTAATATATATATATATATATATATATATATATATAGCTAGGTATACCTATAACTCTATAGATCTCAGGGTATACCTACATATCGTTAACTTAGTTACACCATTACAACATATATATAGATTATCATTACGTTAAAAATAACCATTGCATATAGTAAATATCACTTACAGCGATGTGGTATTATAAATGTTGATATATGTTACCTGAGGTATACCTATACATCTACCATATTATACATATAACGTATATAATGTAATATATATATATATATATATATATATATATATATAGGTATACCTATATATATTTATAGTAAATAAATAAGCTTACAACATGTGTGTATTCTACGCTATTATAATTACAAACCTTATTACTGGAGGTGATCTTACTTCACTATATGCACTATTCGCACTACTGGGGATGCTACTACCTCTTACTAATATACCACAGACTACACGCTAGATATAATAACCCTTTGTAGTTAACATCTCTTACAAAGGAGATAGGGAGACTGCTAATTTATCTCCATTTCACTGATCACGTCACTAATGATGGCGGGCGTCGAGGTGGGCGTGGTCATAGCCCTAGTTTAGAACCAATCGAAATGAGAGATACGTGCTAATATGTACGCCGTACATTGTACGGTATGAATGTTATATGGATTTGAATATAGTATAAGAATATGCTTGCAGGAAGGTATATGTATGCCTACTACATATACTACCGTCTAATATCTATGTAGGGATGACGAATATATGATGATGTGTATTATAATATTATCAATTAATTGACCACGACATACTTAATTATCTCAGTGAGACGAGATTATAATAAAGACCCATTAAGAATATTAATTCCATAATATTCTTAGCTGACATTATTCTTTCGGTGACTACTGTTATTCTCCAGTTGTATTAAATTCAATACTATCCCATCTTCTCGATAAACATGCCCCTTCAAAAACTATATCAATAACTCTACATCCTGATACCCCATGGTTTACTTCCCAATTCATTTCCTTGAATCGAGTACTTCGTAAATCTGAAAGAATATACATAGCCCTGAGATCTTCATCTTCTAGAGCTTCATTCATTGAGCAACGTAATCTATCTGTTTATCAATTTCCTCTACAAGTTATCAATTTCCTATGCCAAATCTAGCTATTATACTCGGGTTATAAACGATATTGCTTCTGATAACCAACAACTTTTCAGACTGGCTAATAAGTTGTTATCACCCCCAAACCAGCATTACTACCATCTACAACTAACATGTCTCCATTACAATTAGGATATCTCTTATCCAAATTATTTTCTAATAAGATTGACTTCGTCATAATAAAGATCAATAATTATAACCCTACTGCCAACTATCCTTCAATCATATACCCCACCTATATATATAGGATATATATATATATATATATATATATATATATATATCTGATTTCTTAAGTTTTTTTCATTCGCCACATATATCTCTCATATCTAAACTACTAAATCCATCCTCTTCGATATCTCCCTCCGATCCTGTTCCACTATCTATTTTTAAACTTTACTCCGATTATCTATGTCCAACTATCTGTAATATCATCTCATATTCCCTAAATTCCGGTGTCGCCCCTTCTATTTTTAAACAAGCAATAACACTCAGATTCTTAAAAAACCTTCACTCAATCCCGAATAACTTCTCAATTATCGCCCAATTTCTCAGCTACCTTTGGTGATTACAATTTTGGAAAGAGTTATCTCTCGTCAACTGATATCTTATTTAACCTCCAATAATCTCCATATATCTCAACAAAGTGGTGTTCGCCAAAGATATTTCACAGAAACAGCATTACTAAACGTAATTTATGTTATCACTTCTACTATTAATACTACACATTGCTGTCAACTAGTAATGCTGGACATATCCAGTACTTTCGATACGCTTGATCACAACATTCTACTGTCCCGTATACACCTGCTTGGAGTTAGGGGCCCTCTCATGGTTTACTTCATATCTATCTGACCATAGTAGCAGTGTAAAAATACATAATTATTTGTCTTCCCCTTCCTATGAAATATGTTATTCCCCAGGGATAATTACTCGGTCGTTCACTTTTCTCTATTTATTTATATCTACCTCTATATATAATATCTAAATATCCAAATATCTATTACCAAATATATGTTATATACTGTAGATGACTAACAACTATATATGTTTCTTCCAACTAATTCGTCACTAGGTCTCAGTAATCAACTCTCCAATTGTGCTTATGACATTAAAGAATGGCGTATTTCTAATAATCTTATCTTTAATTCCTCCAAAACTACGTTGTTTAATCTGTATCCATCACCAACTTACTTCCCTCCTTTTCTTATTGATAACATTTTAATATCTCCTTCTCCTACTGCATTTAACTTAGGTGTACTTTTTGATTCTACTCTTTCCTTCATTCCTCATATTACTGCCATCACTAAATCTGCAAATTATCATCTATTTAGAATTAGAAAAATACGAAAATCAATTACTGTATCTCTTACTAAAACTCTATAGAGGATAATGGAAGATTGATAAGGATTGAGGAATTAAACCCCTCCCATATTTCTGTTTCTCTAGTACAAAGATATTCCCTTCCATCTCTTAGAAACCATTCATCTCATATTCTACCTACCCCTATTTCCGTCTCTCAAAAATGAATAATCGAGTACTGAGTTATATTGGTCTACAACTATGTAATTCACTCCCGCCCTATATTAGATCCATAAATCGCATAAAATATTCATGAAATATATACAACAATTGATTTCAGGTGGTAACATGTAATATTAATATTGTTTGTCATTATTATTTTATTTATTAATTTCCGCACGGTTTATTCTATTTTATTTTATTATTATTAATGGTATTTATTATTTTACCTACTTGTATTATTTGTATTCTATATATATACATTTTTTTAAGACATAATTTATAATTGATTAAGTGTTTAAATAAACTTTCAATCAATCAATCAATATATAATCAATAACTGGGAAAAATCATAACTCTGATATCAGATATCTATATATATATATATATATATATATATATATATATATATATATATATATATATATATATATATATATATATATATATATAATATATAATATATATTATATATATATATATATATATATATATATATATATATTGTTTTTTTTATAATTTGTTATTTTGTTGGAGTCCTTTCATCCAATCCGGAACTTATATAACATTTTAGATATATACCAAATGTGACTAATGTCCTTTCGTAGCCGATCTTGGGTTTCGTAGCCAAATACCTCGGTATTACCATGAGCTTTGGTATTAATAAACCCAATAATTATATAGGATCACTACTATAGAATAATATTAAAAATAATAGTGTAATACCTATTATTGGTCTGAACGGGGTTGGAAAATCTACTAGGTGCATTTCCTACTTGCATTTCTAACCCATTATCATACTGAGCTACACATACAGTATATATATATATATATATATATATATATATTATACATGAATTCATGAATGTATGATCATATATGATTTTGTATATATACAAAATAAATAAATTATTATATCGGACATTTCCAGATGGGCATTCAACTATATATCAGATGAATATATATATGTATATATATATATATATATATATTCAACTTCCTGAAAGTAAATTTGTAAAAAAAGTAACTATATTTATTAAAAGTCTTAGTTAGCCGGGTTTCTGAGTTAGTGGTAGTTGATTATATATATATATATATATATATATATATATATATAATACTGATTAATATTATATATAAATTAATACTGATTTAAACTTAGTAACATCACATTAAGTTCGACACATATATATATATATACATAAGAGTTAAAGATGATTCACGAGTATACCTGGGATATATAATGCTAAAGTTGAACACGTTAGAAGTGATTCCGCCACGTCCATCACACGTAACACATATAGGTTGTGTTATCAGTATAGCTGCGATATCTACTGTATGTAGTAGTATAGCTTTATAGAAGGGGTTTACACGACGACGATTGTTAGGATTCCGGAGTCTTCAGTGGTTCACATTAACATCTGAACGTGTCATATTACTATATACTCTATAGGGAGTGTTTGTGGTTGTGACAGCTTTGGTAGCGTTAATAAATAATGGCTGAATTATGTGAGTTCAAATGATAAATCTAGTTTTCTTCCTGAAAATAGTTAAACATTCCATATATATATATATATATTGTTATTGTTATTGTTATTTTTATTTGGTGGAGTCCTTTCATCCCATCCAGGAACTTAGATGAAGTATTTCACTTATAACCATATATGGCTCTAATATCCCTTCGAAGCCGCTCCCATGTTAAGGCACCCGTGGTTTTAACGAGAGCCGATCATTTATTTATACACAATTATATAAGATCACTTCTAAATAATATTTTAAGACCCATTTTATAAAATTAATTAATGGTCCGGACGAGTCTCGAACCCCATGTCCTACTGCTTGTGTGTCTGACGCCTGAGTCACTGAGCCACACAGGTATTTTTATATATGTATGTATGTGTATATATGTGTGTATAATATACACTGTATATGTATATACAGTCAACTCTCGGTAAGTCGGACTACGGATAATTCGGACTTCTCGATAAGTCGGACACATTTAATTGGTTTGGTTGGATTTGTATCTAGTTCCATGTTAAATTAATCGGATAAGTCGGATAAGTTGGATTGGATAATTCGGACTTTTCTATAAGTCGGACACATATTATAGTCATTTTTATGATTTTTATACTGGATAAGTCGTATTTTTTATAAATTGTCAGAAATGTTTACTTTAAATAATGAATATTATAATTTTAGTAAGTAATATAATTAAATACAACATTTTATGTTGCTGATTGTTGCATACTTCCATATTTCGGTAACCATTTTAACACGGGCTGCGCATTTCATGTCTTATTTGCATGATATTCTTAATCTCGGATAAGTCGGACATCTCGCTATGTCGGACACTTTTCTCGGTACCTTGCGAGTCCGACTTATCGGGAGTTGACTGTATATATATATATATATAATTAAATGGAATAGACTGAATAGGAATACAATTTTAAAATACAATATTGACACTAAAAAAAGAATTATAAAGAAAATAGAATTATTTATATTAATAAATAATATGTACTCCTTTGATATTAATCATAATTACTCTGAATATTTATATAATTCTTTAATAAATATACTATTAAAATGTTCTAAAGATATATGTTTTGAATCTAATAATAGTAAATACGCTCGTTCGGAATGGAATAGTATTGTTAAGGAAAAACATTGTATTGCCTGATCATATTATTTAACTTGGATACAAAATAAAAAACCTCTAGCTGGAATATTCTATGATGATATGGTTAATGCAAGAAAACATTTCAAATATGAATTACGCCATAGTAAATTGTTATGTAAACAAATAGAAGCTGATAATATTGCTTTAAATGTAATCAGTGATCGACATAATTTTTGGAAATTAATTTCAAATAATTTGAAAAAAAAATCTTCTATTCCTAATAACATTGAGAATGCACATGGTATAGCTGATGTTACTAAATTCTGGTTTGATAATTTTAATGATATTTTTAACAGTACTAATTCTATTCCGTACCCATATAATAAAATTAATGTTAATGAAATTGTTTATACAAATACGGTTGAGATATCATCTATTATAGATTCCATTAAAGGTGGTAAATCTGTAGATCCTGATGGAATTTCCATAGAACATATTTCTAATTCAAATATATTTATAGACTATAGTCTTATTATCCAAGTCATAGTATTACTCATTAATAACATGTTACATCACTCCTATTTTCCAAAAAAGTTAATATTATCTTATATTCTACCAATAATTAAAAACAAAAATAAAAGATCGAATGACTCTTCTAACTATCATCCTATATGTATATTCAATATTATTTGTAAGATAATTGAAAAGATGATATATAATAGAATATCTTCTTTATTGGTTACTCTTGATAATCAATTTGGATTTTAAAAAAACCTTGGAACCGAAATGTGTGTTTTTGCACTTAAGCAGTACTTAAAAGATTACAATAATAACAATACCAATATATTTGTAGCTTTTCTATATGCATCTAAAGCTTTTGACAAACTTAATCACAATATTTTATTTCATAGATTAAAAGATAATAATGTTCCATCTTATATAATAAAATTTTTAAATTATTGGTACAGAAATCAGAGAATCTATATTAAGTGGGGTGATAATACATCAGATAGCTTCCCAGTTTCGAATGGTGTCCATCAAGGAGGAATTCTTTCACCTTTAATATTCAATATGTATACCAATCCTATGATTGTGAAACTAAATCAAATACAATCAGGATATTGTTTAAATGGGATATTAAATGGGAATATAATTAATAATCTATGCTATGCTGACGATACAGTTCTATTCTCACCATCACTGAAGGGTCTGCAATTATTGATAAATTGTTGTGAAGAGTTTGCTAGCCATAACTTCATAACATATACCATTGATAAATCTGTCATTTTGCCTATCTATTATGGTTCATCTATACATAATCCAGTAAAGTTATACATAGGTAATACACTTTTGAATGTTGTTAAGCGTATAAATATATTGGACATTGGATATCAGAGGACTTGTCTGATGATATTGATATATATATATATATATAGTAATATCAAACAGCTATATATAGCTATATATAAACAAATCTATATGATAGCGAATAATTTTAGCCATTGCTCTAAAACTACTAAGATTATAATATTTAAATCGTTTGTTTCAAATATCTACCATAGTAGTATATGGTTACCGAATAGGGCCAACATGCGAAAAACTAAGGTAGCATATAATAACGCTTATCGTATAGTGATGAAATATAAGCGTCGAAATAGCGCGTCATTGATGTTTTTATATGATAATGTTAATAATTTAACAATTAAACTACGTAAATCATATAATTCACTTTATCAACGTATACGAAATTCTCGTAATTCGTTAATTGTTCAACTTTATTATTATAATGTCTTGTGCCCTTCGCAACTATTTACCTTATAAGGTATATGGTATAAATCTGTATTTAGATAATATTTTAGATTTCGTTTTCGTTTAATTGTTGTTAGTTTTAATTATTGTATACTCTATGGACCTCTGTTATACATGTCTGATTCAAATTAAATAAATAAATAAATAAATAAATATATATATATGTATATGTCTATTATCAAATTTATCATATAGGTATCATGATATAGAAATGAGAAAACAATCTATAAATATCGAAAAATGATATATGTATATGTATATATATATATATATATATATATATATATATTTATATATATATATATATATTGGTTGTCGCACAAATATGCTAATTACATTGGATTACTATTGACTGCAAGATAATAATGTATTTGCGGATTTGTTTCGATATATGATATTATATTATTATTATTGAGTTTATATTATTAGATTATGCTACATTTTCTTATCTACGAACTCATATATATATATATATATATATTATGATTATAATATAACATATGTGATGATTCTACTACTACTACTACTACTACTACTACTACTACTACTACTACTACTACTACTACTACTACTACTACTACTACTACTACTACTACTACTACTACTACTACTACTACTACTACTACTACTACTACTACTACTACTACTACTACTACTACTACTACTACTACTACTACTACTACTACTACTACTACTACTACTACTACTACTACTACTACTACTACTACTACTACTACTACTACTACTACCTGAGAACGCATACCTGTAGATGGTAATATCGTGTCATATCTATATGACCGAAATTTAAAAATAAAATATAATCAGCATATTCGACAAAGTCGTTCAAACTTTTTATTTTGGTGTTTATTAATTTATAAGTTAATAAATAATAATCGGCAGTTAAAACTTTGAACTGCAGCTCGTGTAGTGTGTGTACTTAAGAATTGTAGAATTACTTTATCTCCACATAAATATCGTAATATGCTAGTTTATATTTAGAGAAATCAAATAGATCACTAATGCGTTATGCTATTATTAGAATATATTGTGATGGATAGGTACATCTTAACGACTTAGGCTGCATTGTCAACTTTACTATATTAAACATGTATTATATTTTCAAATAAAATAAATATATATTAGTATCCTATAATATTATATGTTGTAATAATACAATATATAACAATATATATATATATATATATATAATATAAATATTAAAATACAAATAATTTGTATACTATAGTAGTATGTATACATACTACCAGGGAGAAATAATACCCTGATAATATTATGTATATAGGCATACACTCAAACTTACATACATGCATACATGCATACACATGGACACCCTATTAATGAACGATCTATTAGTATCTGTCATTCATTGTTTTCATCTAGAGTTTTCAATATAGCCATTATTTTCATTGTCGCCTATACGATAACTCTTGTTATTAGCCTAGGGTTATTAGTAAACATCGTTTGTTATTATTGTTATTGTTATTGTTGTTGGTTATCGGCAGTGTTATTATTATGCAAGTCTCCCCTTAAGGAATACTGCTTATTATTAGTATTGTTATTAATAATAATATTGATAATGTTGTATTATAGAAAATATACTATTATTTATATTATTTCTTAAGTTAAATATATTCGTAAGTTACATAGATATAGAGAACCACCATATGGTACTCTATATCTATGGTAAGTTACATAGATATAGAGTACCACCATATGGTACTCTATATCTATGGTAAGTTATATAGTTATTAATTAAGGATCGAAGACAATTGGGTATTAATATATAATGTATTTGCCTATGCTATATTTATGTATATAATATATTGTAGGTTAGCTACACATTAATGATTATTCAAAATATAATGATATATATAGGGGAAAGTAACCTAATACGGATACTTTAACAATAAATGGTCTTAACATTTACTCATTATTTGTAGTCAAAAATTAAAATATATTAATATTATATAATTATAGATATTAATGTTATTTTAAAATTGTATTTAATCTTTTAATTCCATAGATATCAGGGGTGTCCGTATTCGGTACCCATAGTTCATACGCTGCGCGCTGATTGGTTATATAGGTTATAAACCATTAGGGACTTATATGACCTCTAGATATATGCTTATAACTTAATGAATATGTGATAACAAATATAGAAATTATATATATAATTTTTACAATGATTTATTTTTTAATAATATAGTGTTATATTTTACATCGATACATTTGTATATTCTTGAGAAGGTTTTTAGTTGAAATTTGTTTTCATAAATTTAAAAACGTAATAAAAAAATCAGTTTACTGGATATATCATAAATATTGTGAATATATTCAATAATTATAATTAAATAATAAAAAATACTTTTTTAGACTATTTTTATAATTATGAATATCCAAGAATGCATATATGTTATTCATTAAACATTTTTTTGTAGGATTTGTGGTTTCTGAGATACCGAGAGTGTCCGTATTCGGGCACTGTCCGTATTCAGTTACTTTCCTCTATCATTATATAATTATATATATATATATATATATCATTATATTTTGAATAATGTGTACTATATATTATATACATACATAATATTTTAGTTTAATCGAAGCACACATTCATAAATATATTTTTATCATTATATTATGTATTCTAATTCTATATTAATGTAGGTTTGTTAATGTATGCATCTTTATTATTCATATATATATTATATAAATTATACAATATATCTATTATATTTACTAAAACTATAATGATGTTTCCTAACTATTATTCAACAATTTATACTATAGTATAAAGTATCCCATATGGGGAAGTCTCCGATTACCGACCTCTCGTATCTCATGAGGTTACTGCAGTAACTATAAGAGATAATATTATTTAGAAGTGATCTTATATAATTGTGTATAAATAAATGATCGGCTCTCGTAAAGCTACGGATGCCTTAACACGAGATCGGCTTCAAAGGGACATTAGAGCCATATATGGTTATAAGTGAACACTTCATCTAAGTTCCTGGATGGGATGAAAGGACTCCACCAAATAAAAATAAAAATAACAATAACAATAACAATATATATAGAGGAAAGTCTCCGATTACCGACCCCCTCCTAATACCGACCCCTCTCGTATTTCAGTAACTATAAGAGATATCAAAAATTATATATATACATGAACTGTTAGCAATTTAATGATAAATATGAATAAGTATATTGTTTTACAAAATATTTAATTCTACAATTGTTATTTGATAAAATGTAATATTCTGTTTTTCTTTTTTAAATATTTGAATAATAACTTTTTTTAAATCATTGTAAATACTTTATTAATTAAAAGAAAACTTAATAATGCGCATAATATTGTAGATCATTAAAATGTTTATAACAATTATAATAATAATTTAATAATGTAATAATTTAATAACTATTAACCAATATATCTTAATTATAACAACCCATATGATTTTTCTATTACCGACCTCCTAACTTACCCTAATAACGACCCCATGTGATTTATAATATCCAATCAAATATATCAGTATTTTACTTTAAAATATGTCGTAAGTTGTTTGTGTATCATTGATATAGATTTATGATTCATGATTCCAGTTGATTATATATATACTGATTAATAAATAAATATTAGATAATACTATACACTATTTTAATATAATTACTATAAAGTTTAAATTAAAATTTAATATTACTATTAAAACATGAATTAAATAATACATAAATTACGTTTATGTTATAATTAATTATATTTATCTACTATTTTTATTGGATATTATAATACTACAATTAGTTATACCAAGATTATTTTAGGGGGTCGGTATAGGAGAATGGGACGGTATTGGGCACATGTATCCGATTACCGACCCCCTGATTATTCATGTAAATATAATTTTCAAAAATTTAAAATATACAAATTATTCATGGCCATAATATTACAATATAGGGTAATTATAATTACAAAATTTCAAATAAATATATTTAATATTGAATAAGTTATTATAAATAATCATTTAGGGGTCGGTAATCGGAGACTTTCCCTTAATTCTATAATATTTCATAAATGTTTATCATTTGTATTTATTATATAAATTATACAATTTATATTCAATATTCATAAAATATACTCATGCATTGCTTTATATTTATTTACTTAGTAAGCATATATGCTTACATATATGTACAATGTATTGCACATGCCTACTACTTTTTTGATTATTAATATTATTATCTGACATTTTTATTGTATTTAAATAACATGTTGGCCTATAGGCCTATATTATAATACTATACTAATATTGGCAGGATATTGTATTATACCATATATTTTTTAAATAAATTATAATAAACTTCATATTTTTAATAAAAAAAATATAAAAAATATTTAAACTATTTTAAACTATTTTTTGTACATAATTTTAAATAAATTATATTTATAAAAAGTTAATAATATTATGTAATATAATAATATCTATTTAATATAAAAAGTACTTCATTATCTTTATCAGTTTAGTATCCTTAGCATTTTAGCTAGAGCTATAATTAACATGGTAAATCCCAACGCTAGCTTGCATCCTTAAACTAAAATAATAAAACCACGATGTTATTTTAATATTACTATTAAACATTGTTTATGTGCTTCTATGTGAATTATAAATATTTCATTAGCTATAGGTATAAATAGGTATATATAGGTATACATATTTATACCTATATATTATAATGCATAGGTAATACATACAGTAATACAGTAATACAGTAATACATACATGCGACAGTATAATAAACAAAACTTAAATTATAAAACTGATTACGATAATATTACTTATGATTAATTCCTATACATATATATTCTGAGTACTATTAATATATGTATACATTTAAATCTTTTAACAAAACTTTATATATATTTATTTCTATTTTTACACGAGTAATACTTACGCTGCTAATCTATAATTAAATAATTACAATAATTACATACAAACGTGATTGTACTTACAATAATGTATTCTTTAATAGTCTCGAATACAACAATTAAATCAGTATTTACAATGCACGACGTATACTACATTTAGCTACACGCGCTGCCCTAGTATAGTTGTTGTTGTTGATGTTGTTTACGCCTCTAATCGTTCGCTTTACCACACGACGAGTGATCATCCCCATTGCGTAATTACTCTACCGATTACGTAAGCTCTCACCTCGGGCTCACCATTGATGCTATTACGTAATCCAGGCCATAGTACGACTATCGCGATATCGTCACGCACTTCAAAGGCACACGTCGTCGTCTCCCGCCCGCCCGCCCGGCTAATGGTCGTGGACAGACACCACATAATCACGGTCACGTGACTACCCGGTTACGTAATCGAGGGGCGTGGCTAACGTATTAGTCACGAAGTCGGGGGGGGGGGGTATATAAATAGAATTATTAAATTATTGGCGAAAAAGAAATGAATTACGAAATCGCCCTAGCGGTGTTACTGTTCAACGTAACGATAGTGTACGCCCGCCAGGTGTCTCTGTACGCGTGTTCGGGTCACGACCCGGTAACCTTGAGCGACGTGACTCCGGACGATGGACAACGTGGCAAAAGGTCGCTGGGCTTTAATCATTACCCTTCGAACTCAAACTCCTGTTAGTTTTATCTCCAATATATAGGGGAAAGTCTCCAATTACCGACCCCTAAATGATTATTTGTAATAACTTATTCAATATTAAATATATTTATTTGAAATTTTGAAATTAGGGTAATATTATGGCAATGAATAATGTGGCTATTTTAAATTTTTGATATAATTATATTTACAATAATAAACAGGGGGTCGGTAATCGGATACATGTGCCTAATACCGACCCCTTCTCCTATTACAGACCCCCTAAAATAATCGTGATATAAATAATTGTAGTATTATAATATCCAATAAAAATAGTTCAAATAACATTCACGCAATTTATGTTTTAATAGTAATATTAAATTTAAATTTAAACTTTATAGTAATTATATTAAAATAGTGTATACACTGAATAATGATATATATATATCATTATTTAATGTTTATTTATTAATCAGTATGTATATAATCAACTGGAATCATGAATACTAATTCTATATCAATGATACACAAACAACTTACGACATATTTTAAAGTAAAATACGGATCTATTTTGATTGATTATTATAAATCACATGGGGTCGGTATTAGGGTAATTTAGGGGGTCGGTAATAGGAAAATCATCTGGGTTGCTATAATTAAGATATATTGGTTAATAGTTATTCAAATTTAATTATTTTTATAATATTTATAAACATTGTATTGATCTAACATATTATGCTCAGTAGTAAGTTTTCTTTTAATTAATAAAGTATTTACAATGATTTAAAATAATGTATTATTCAAATATTTAAAAAGTAAAAACAGAATATTACATTTTATCAAATAACATTTTTAGGATTACATATTTTTTAAAACAAAATACTTATTCATATGTTTCATTAAATTACTAACAGTTCGTGTATATATTATTTTTTGATATCTCTTATAGTTACTGATATACGAGTGAGGAGGGGTCGGTAATCGGGGACTTTCCCTTATATATATTGAATATTATATAGTATACTCTATAGTATAATATACAGTATACTATATAATATACTATATAATATATTATATATTATCCTTATAATAAAATGAATCATATTGATCATGACACATGTCATATTATTTATTGAGGTGCTCTTATTATTGGACGAGTAAAGTTCATTAAATGTGGTATAATACCAGGTTCACCAGATAATAAGTGGACATTACGTTATGTGATGTGTAGTGTTATTAACACTGTTATTACTATTAAATCACACACCCTACTTAAGCATACATTATAATTGCAATTGGTATGCGATGATATTTCGTATAATAAAATATTAATAAAATATCTAAAAATAGATAAAGATGTCTCTATGTCGTATATAAAATTGTAATACTTAATTATATATAAATGTATAAATATAAAAGCCCTAATAAAGGATAAAAGCATTCAGTGCATGCTGTTATCACACATATTTGTCACATGTACACATGTACATACGTGTATATAATGTTATACACAATGTATTGCAGTACCTGTAGATTTTACTTTACATTGGATAAATCGTACAAATTAACATATACATTAATTAATTATATGATAAAGATTATACAAATTATTGCTATTTAACAAATTTAAAATATAATCTTTAACAATAAAATTGATTACTATTATATTTCTCAATTTAATTAATATGATATTAAATAATAATTAAATATAGCTCCATTAATTATATTAATAATATTAATAACTAAAAATGGGTATACCCCTATATATGGTACCTTTGATTTGTATACATATTTAAATCCTATTATTTTATATTTAAATATTTCATAAATAATTTCATAATAAATATGTAATATCATATCATTATACATATATGTAGCTATATATATATGTATAACGTATAGAACTTCTATACCATACCTTGGTTTTTGATCTCGGTCATCAACTGAATATGATATTATTATTATTATTATTATATAGCTATATATATATATATATATATATATATATATATATATTTAACTTATATATTAAATTATAAAAAGTATATTTCCATAATATTCAAATAATATGTATATTATTGTTATATTATTTTGATAATGGTTTGTTTTTGTCTTGATAATCGGTAGTTTTAAGATATGTTTTTACCTATAGGTAAAAACTAAGGGTAGGGGAAAGTCTCCGATTACCGACCCCATCCTAATACCGAACCCTCCAGTATCTCAGTAACTATAAGATATACCAAATAATGATATATACATGGACTGTTAGTAATGTAATGATAAATATGAATAAGTATTTTGTTTTTAAAAATATTCAATCCTACAATTATTATTTGATCAAATGTAATATTATATTTTTACTTTTTAAATATTTTAATAATAACTTTTTTTAAATCATTTTAAATACTTTATTAATTCAAAGAAAACTTAATTTTGTGCATAATATTGTAGATCAAAAATATTTGTATAACTATTATAAACATTTTAGATCAAAAATATTTTTATAACTATTATAAACATTTTTTAATTTGAATAACTATTAACCAATATATATTAATTATAGCAACCCATATGATTTTCCTATTACCGACCCCCTACATTACCCTAATACCGACCCCATGTGATTTATAATAACCAATCAAAATAGATCAGTATTTTACTTTAAAATATGTCGTAAGTTGTTTATATATCATTGATATATATTTAGGAGTCATGATTCCAGTTTATTATATACATACTGATTAATAAATAAATATTAAATAATAATATACTTCATTTTTTTTTTTACTTTTAATCCCGTGACGCATGCATCGTAGGGGGAATCATGTTGCTTGCAACAATAACAACTTTTCTCCATCTGTCTCTATCCCTCGTCTTCTCCAACAGTTCATCTAACGACTTGTTTGTCCACAGAGTGATGTTTGACATCCAGTCTTTCTTTGGGCGACCTCTGCTTCTTGCACCTTCAACTTTTTCTTGCATGATAGTGTTTGCCAAATTATTATGGCGACATATGTGTCCATAGTATGACATTTTCCTTCTTTTGATGGTTGTCAGCAGAGGTTCGAATTTGCCTACCAATTTTATTATTATTGTCTCATTTACATATTGATTAGTTTTCATATGTCGATAATTGATTTCAAGAAGTCTTCTATGAGCTTTGTTTTCGAATGCCGAGATCCTCTTTTCTTCATTTGACATTAGCGTCCAGGTTTCACAACCGTATAGTAGTATAGATAGAACTAGCGATCTGTATAAATTGAATTTTATTTTAAAGCTGATATTTGTACTGGTCCATATAATGTTTAATCTTATCATTGCAGATGTAGCAGTAGCTATGCGAATTCGTAATTCATTACCTGACGCTCCATCCGATTTTAGGGTAGCTCCTAGATATTTGAAGATTTTTACATCTTCGAATAGTATTCCATCCATGTAGATTTTAGCGCACTTATCATTATACTTTGAATTTACCATAGTTTTGCTCTTCTCTTGGCTTATTTCCATGCCGTGGGCTTTTGAAGATTCGACTAGTCGATTTGTCAGGTCTTGTAATTCGGTATTGCTTCCTGCTATTAGGTCGATATCGTCTGCGAATCTAAGGTTGCTGATCTTTCGACCGCCAATCGAGATAGTTGAAGTATACTCATCGAGCGTGTTTATCATAATTTGTTCAAGGAAGATGTTGAACAATACTGGAGAGAGTAAACATCCCTGTCTGACTCCTACAGTTGTGTTGAAGAAGCTCCCGGTTACATTATTGATAAGGACTGCACTAGTAGAGCTAGAATATAAGGATTCTATTATTTCTATGATATCTTGTGATATTCCGAAGTTATACATACTTTGCCATAAACCTTTATGCCATACACGGTCAAAAGCCTTTTTAAAATCAATAAAGTTGTGATATACATATTTATTGTTTTCTATGTGCTTTTCCATGAGAATTCTGCAATTGAGGATTTGTTCAATTGTGCTTCGGGATTTTCTAAAGCCTGCCTGTTCTTCTGCTAGGATTGTTTCAGCTTGTGGGTTTAGACGGTTTAGGATTATTCTTAGAAGTATTTTGCTTGCATGCGGGATAAGGCTCAGGGTGCAGTAGTTTGAACATTTCCGTGAGTCACCTTTTTTCGGAATTGGTATTATAAGTGATTTAGTCCATTGGTCTGGCCACTTCTTTGTTTTCCATATTTGTTGACATATTGTGGTGAATATTTTGATCAGACTTTCACCTCCGTGTTTTAGAAGTTCACCAGGAATGTTATCAGGACCTGGCGATTTCCCATTCGTAAGAGTCCGAATTGCATTACGGACTTCAGATTCAAGTATTGGGAGTGATTCTTCATTGTTGTTCATTATATTCGGTTTTAGTAGATTATTGTCTGGTTTAATTTTAAAATTATATAAATCTTTACAATATTCAATCCATGTTTTTATCAATTCTATATTTTCAGTGACGGGCTTATTATCTTTATCTAAGATGATCATTGTTTTACGTCTGGTTGTCTTTGTGAGTATTTTCAATGTTTGATAAGCTTTTTTGTTAACTCTTCCCTTTGCCATGTCTTCATTTATACTAGTACATTGGGATTGGATCCATGTTTCTTTTGCTTCCTTCATCAAATTACGAATTCTGATATTTATCTGTCTGTACTTGTCTTTCAATTCTGGTTTTACTGGTTTTACTTTTGTTAGCGCTTTGAGTTTACGTCTAACATCACATAAGTACAGGATATTGTGTGTTATCCACGGTTGTTTCTTTTTCCTATATTTTCCAATAGGTTTTTCCGCTGTTAGTAAGATAGCTTTTTCAACCATGTTGCAAGTTTCAGTAATATCATTTTCGTTTATTTTCACTTGCGAAAGCTCAAGATCAAGTTTTACTTTGTAATCATTAACAGTAGTTGCGTTTTCAAGTTTATCTAGGTCAAAAAAAATCTTATCCTGTTCGTGATTGCTCTTTTCCTTATACACAATTTCAGTTTGAGATTACATAATACTAAGTCGTGGTCACTGCCAATATCGGCACCAGGATATGTTCTTGTACTTGTAGTAATTATACTCGACTTAAATCTCTGAGGCGTCAATATGTAATCAATTTGATTATCTGTTCTTCCATTCGGAGCGTGCCACGTAGTTCTTCTAGAGTTTTTGTGATTATAAAGTGTATTAGCGAGAACAAACTTATGTTTTTCAGCAAACTCCAATAATCTTTCACCACGAGAGTTTGTAGAACCGTGGCCGAAGCGACCAATAGAGTTAGGCCATATATTATGTGCATCAGTTCCAGCTTTTGCATTCCAATCGCCAAGTATTACTAGGAAGTCCTTTTTAGGTGTTTTTGATATTGTGTCTTCTATGAGTTCATAAAATTCTTCGATATCTTCATCAGAGTAATCTGTAGTTGGTGCATATACCTGTATTATGGTGATGTTCATTGGTGTGGCTGCAAACTGTATGGAGATAATTCGGCTGGAAATCATGTTAATTTTGAGTATGGAATTAATTAACTCTTTCCTGATTAAAAATCCTACTCCGTGTCGCTTTAACTTATCATGTCCACTATATAAGAATTTATGTCCGTGATCAATTATTTCTTCTCCAGTTCCTATCCATCTTATCTCTGCCAATCCAATTACATCCCATCTGTAGCGATCGAGTTATCTTGATAATTCCTCTAATTTTCCACATCTGCTCAGTGTTCTCACATTCCAAGTTCCAATAGTCGTTATACTCGTTGCTAGTTTTACTTTTATTTTTATTTTTTCTCTTTTTAATTATTGTATCTCCAGTAGCCAATTTAACACTTCCATCTTGGGATAGTCCAATAGATAGCGCGGTCGTTGTTTTTCCGGGGCTCAACCGATCCGGCATGGTATAATTTTTATTGTTGTTGTTCATTATGATTCTTTCTGGGGGCGTTTAAGCTAGGTGGCGCCAGTCTCCTCTCCTAGCCCCCTCTTGCAAGTTTAGTCCACTAGTTGAAGTGGTTTACCAGGGTGTGGCGCTAGGAGCCAAAGCAAGAGAGTCAGAAATAGTGCAGTGGTATGGAAAATATGACCACTCGAAAGTGCAACAGCATATTTACAATTTTGTTCCAAAACACTAAAACTTACACCCCAAAATACACCTACACATTACACACCTACTAATAATATACACTATTTTAATATAATTACTATAAATTTTAAATTTAAATGTAATATTACTATTGACACATCAATTCAATAAAAAATAAATTGCGTGCATGTTATAATTAACTATATTTATGTATATCTACTATTTTTATTGCATATTATAATACTACAATTATTTATACCACGATTATTTTAGGGGGTCGGTAATAGGAGAAGGGGCGGTATTAGGCATATGTATCCGATTACCGACCCCCCCCCAGTTTATTCTTATAAATATAATTATATAACAAATTTAAAATAGCAACATTATTCATTATCATAATATTACCCTAATTGCAAAATTTCAAATAAATATATTTAATATTGAATAAGTTATTACAAATAATCATGTAGGGGTCGGTAATCCGCGGAGACTTTCCCCTATAGTGCACCCGGTATACACTTAACATCTCCAGGAAATATCAACAATGTTATATATATATATATATATATATATATATATATATATATATATATTAATGAATAGTTTATGCGGGGAAACATCTCCAATTGCCGACCCACTACAATTAACGAATCACTATAAATATCGACCTGACTCATGTCTCAGTAAATTTTAGAGATATTAAAATGATATATACATAACATATTATTTAATGGCAAATATGAATAGTATTTTATTTTTCAAAATATTCAATCCTAATATTGTTATTTGATGAAATATAATATGATGTGTTTATATGTATATGATGTTTACTAAATATTTGAATAATAGATTTTTTTAATTATTGAAAATACCTTATTAATTAAAATAAAATTATATGCATAATATTGTAGATAACTAAAATATGTATACAAATTATAAAAAAATATTTGACAATTTCCAATTAGCGACCCCTAAATTACCTAAATAAGGACCCCATGTGATTTATGATATCCAATCAAAATATCTTTATTTGACCTTGACATTTTTCGTAATTTATTTGTATATCATTTGAACAGAGTTAATAACACTATCCAATGCTACTTTAGTATGCTCCTATGTGTAGTTATGTATTCATATATGACTTTAGTCAGTTAATTTAAAGTTTACCATAAATATAAAGTTTAAATATAATTATAATATGAAAATTAAATCTTTAATTCAATACTAATAATCTGTAGACGTTTTGATATATCTGTATACAGATTATATATAATTCATTAAATCTATTTATATCTGCTATTTTTATTTTATAATATAATACTAAATTATGTCTACCACGCGTATTTTAGGATATCTATAAATATACAATGTTATCCACTTACGTACCTCCTGTGTATTCTTGTCAAAACAGTTATTTCCCAAATTTAAAATATAACAATTATTTAGGTATTAGGTACCTAAGTATTACCATTATTATTGCCATATTAATACCTAATATTACACTAATTACAAACAAAATTAATTCTACTTAAATATAAGCTATTTATACTATAACCTATTTACTTATAGATATGAAAGGAAATATTATCTACATGGCAAAGAAGATATCTGTGGTACGTTTCAACTTCGAAATATCAGTGTTACAGGCGGTTATATCTCACAATGAACAATTGTTTTCAGCAAACCTGAGAATTTATCAAAGATATAAAAGATCACTTTCCAACAAACGAAATTTAAGAAAAGCTAGAAAACATAAAATAATAAAACGATCACTAAATGATAAAAAGTATAATAGTAGGTTCATCATTAATGATCTAGCTAAAAAGTTCATTAAAAGAGGTCGTTTAAAGAAAATTAATAAAAATCGTAAAAGAATAAATAAATCGTCTGCCAATAAAAAGAGAAATCGTCCAGTGAAAGTAAGAATTAGCGTTCATTTAGCGGTTCATAACCAAACAAATAAATATGACCACAGATTTCCTTCTCCGGTTCTATTGGATCGAAGGTTTAATTATAATATTAATATATTGTAATCAACATTACTATAATATCCTAATAAAAATAATATTATTAGGAATTATTTTACCTATAATTAATATTAATAATAATATTGTTAAACATACCTAATATGTTAATATATAATATTACATACATATACCTATATCAAATATATATATATATATATATATATATATATATATATATATATATATATATATATATATATATATATATACAGTCAATTCCCGATAAGTCGGACTCGCAAGTGACCGGGAAAAGTGTCCGACTTATCGAGATGTCCGACTTATCCGAGATTAAGAATATCATGCAAATAAGACATGAAATGCGCAGCGCGAGTTAAATGGTTACCGAAATATGGAATTATGCAACAATCATCAACATAAAATGTTGTATTCGATTATATTACTTACTAAAATTATAATATTAATTATTTAAAGTAAACATTTCTGACAATTTATAAAAAATCCGACTTATCCAGTATACAAATCATAAAATTGACTATAATATGTGTCCGACTTATAAAAAAGTCCGACTTATCCAATACAACTTATCCCACTTATCAGATTAATTTAACATGGAACTAGGTACAAATCCTAGATACAAATTCAACCAAACAAACTAAATGTGTCCGAAAAAATTATCGAGAAGTCCGACTTATCCGTAGTCCGACTTACCGAGAGTTGACTGTATTACCTACATATAAATTAAACATATATAAATTAATTCTAATTTTATTTATTATAACATATAATTTATTATATATAATATATTTCATATTAGGTTACTTAGTTATAACTACTAGTTATAACCTACTTAGTTATAAGTTATAACTTATAACATAAATTAAATAACAATGCAATATTTTATAGAATTACAGTTTCAAATAAAAGAGGATGGCTTAATTTCGATGTGACAAGAGCAGTTAGAAAGTGGTTTAATAGTACTGACAAGAAGAGTACGGGTGGAGCGTTTGAGGTTTACATTGAGATTTATCAAATATGTTCTGTAAAATTATGCTCACTATTTTTATTTTACGAAATTATTTTATTGCTAAATCAATAGGTCAATCAATATGTTTAATACTTATACTAGGATATATTCACATGTAGGTTGGGTTTGGGTTCATGTCCTATATAATATGTGTAGAATGTATACCTATGTTACATAGGCTATGTATATATTATAAACAATATATAGGGGAATCCCCACTTTAAAGTCCATATTACCGACCACTACTAATATCGACCCCCTTCGTATCTCATTAACTATAAGATATATCAACACATTATATATATATATAAATATATATTTACAATATTAGTAATGTAATGGTAAATATTAATAGGTATTTTGATTATCAAAATATTCAATCATACAATTGTTATTTGATAAAATGTAATATTCTGGTTTTAATTTTTAAATATTTGAATAATAACTTTTTTTAAATCATTGTAAATATATTATTAATTATAAGAAAACGTAGGGGAAAGTAACCGAGTACGGAGAATGACCAGAAACCATAAATCATACAAAAACAATATTAAAATGAATAAAATATTCATAATAATATAAATAGTCTAAGTAAGTATTTTTTAATTATTTAAAATAGTTATGATATATCTAATAAACTGATTTTTTTATTACGTTTTTAAAATTTATGAAAAAAATTTAAATGATTTTTAAATTTATGAACCTTCTTAATAATACAAATATATCGATATAAAATATATATTAACACTATATTATTAAAAAATAAATAATTCTAAAAATTACTTATATAATTTCTTTATTTGTTATAAAATATTAAGTTATAAGCCTATATTCATTGGGTTATAAGCATATATCTAGAGGTCATATAATTCCATAATATGGACACTCTAGATGTATTAATACTGACACCCTGTAACCAATCAGCGCGCATCGTATAAACATTCTGATTTTCATAAAAATCGTATGCGTTATAAACTTATAAATTAAACGTTATTAATACCACCAATAAAGCTAAATCTAAAATGTGTATTGTTTATATATTTTAATTGAAGTATTAATTAAAAAAATTAATAAATTATTAACTAATTACATTAGAAAAAATTAATTATAAATAATGTAATTGTAATTTGTCTGATTTATTATAATAGTATAGTTTATCTAGTGGTATAAAGGCTGTCCGTATTATAACACAGGGTGTCCTTATTCTAATATATGTACCGAATACGGACACCCCTGTTATCTATTAAATATAAAGATTAAATAAAATTTTAAAATCACAATAATCATAAAATATTAATATATATTAATTTTTGAATACAAATATTGAGTAATAAAATGTTAAGACCATGTATTGTTAAAGTGTCCCTATTAGGTAACTTTCATATAGTGTTATTATATTAATATTACTGTAAATCAATTAAATATTTATAACAATTATAAAAATAATTTAATCTTAATTAACCTACTATTAAATATTAAATATTAATACATATATCTTATTATAATTACTATACAATTTAAATTTAATATTTATATTAAAACCTAAATTCAATAATAAATAAATTTTGTGCGTGTTATAATTAATTATATTTATGTATATCTTCTCTTTTGATTGGATATTATAATACTACAATTATTTATACCACGAATATTTTAGGGGTTCAGTAATTGGAGAAGGGTGTAGGTATTAGACACATGTATCCAATTACTGACCCCCTGTTTATTCTTGTCAATATAATTTTATAAAAAATTTAAAATATCCACATTATACATTGATATAATATCACCCTAATTACAAAATTTCAAATAAATATATTGAATATTGAATAAGTTATTACAAATAATCATTTAGTGGTCGATAATAGGAGACTGTCCCCTATATATATATATATGTATATACATATATATATATATATATATATATATATATATATATATATATATATATATAGCTAGTCATTAGTAATTTATTTCCGATTTGTGATTTGAAATAACATTCTTATCCATAGAAAATATATACTAATAATAGAAACAACATAAGTAATAAGTTAATATTAATGAATTGAAAAATAGAAAATTCAAAATAAATCTGTTCATAATATGTGAACTAATTTAATATATAACCTATACATTTAATCAATAAATGACAAATAAAACCCCTATGAATGTAATATCAGATATAAAACCAATGGGCAAATAATATCATGATAAGTATATTTAATTAATCTAAAATAAATGTCCTCAATGTGTATTATATAATTAATTATATATACAATATCTACTAGATCAGTAGGTAGTTATGTTATTATAGTTTACTACTAGCCTAGTAGTAATAGGTATAGGTTCACACTACTATCTACTTCTAAGTTAATTTTCGTTTTATTATCTTCCTATGAGAATTATAATTATAATAACATATTATAATTTCTAATAAATCTTGAATTCCTAATTATAATCATTAAAATTTAATAATGATTGCTCTATAGTATGTTAAATTAATTTAATTGTATCTTAGTGTTCCCATTATAATGTTTGATAAACTTTCAATCTAAAATAAACTTATTACTAGTTATTAAATTATTCATAATTGGATACAAAATATCCTTTAATAGAATGTGAATATATATATATATATATATATATCTAAGTTCCTGGATGGGATGAAGGACTCCACCAAATAAAAAAATAACAATTAATATGCATACAGATCTGGGCTGAAACTATTGGATCTGGGTCAAAGTACATCAAAGGAGTGAGAAGTGTGCGAATTGTTCCGGCGTCAGATGGTCACAATAAACATTCACCTTCGGTTGACCTTTACATCTCAAATCATGTGACCTCTTCGACCTGACAATAGTCTTTCATACGGATAATAAAAGCTCTCGTGTATGATTTGTTATCTTTATATAGTTATTCTCACGTGTAATTATTTAGTTACAGTATATTTTATAAGCACAACTGATCAATCACAAATCCTGCATATAGGGTGAGGGAGTATTTATCTTACTATATACATCATTGTATATAGTATTTGATTTTAATTAAAACAGAAATAAAAATGATTTAATATTCTTTTTTACATAGTAAAGAAAAATATTAATAATAAAACTTATATTTTTTAGTATAGTGTATATTTGATGAAAATAAATGTTTTATTTATATATGATATGTTTATTTCTGAGGATCGGAACAAAGGTAGAAATTATAAAAACGGTTGTTTTAGATCTTATTACCTTCAGGTATTAATGTATAGGTAATTAGAGAGAAAAGAATCTATTGCTATTTTTATAAATCTTCTAAATATTCTTGAGATTATCATAATAACTATAATATTTATTAAACTATAACATACCAGGAATTCATTTATCATGATTGGTCAAGTTGAAATTTAATATTACATCTATTAATTCTGCTTTTATGCAATAATAAAACAGGAATAGTGGTCGCGTAGAGGAAATCCTAAGTGATTGGCTTAGAAGGTATATATTATGAATGTTCATAGTTAATTATACCTTGGTAAACTCCTGTTTCCTCTTGGAATCTAATAAAAGTTCAATCTGTGTTATTAAGAATACTATAGTTTTATATAGGTATACCTAATGTATATACAATACTATTTCTACTTATTTGACCAAATGTCTTTACATAACAAATGTTTATAAAGTATCAATATATTTGCGTTAAGATGGTATTTACAATTAAAAATATTATATATTAAAATAAGATATATTTATATTTATATTCATATTCATATCTTTATATTCAACAAAAAACAAGTTAAAATTATAAACAAAAAAATAATAAAAAATAGTTTAAAAAATATATATATATAAATGAATATACAAAATATACACTATATATATACATATATATACATATACACCATATGCAGTGTTGGGCAATTATTAAATTAAATCTATACTTGTAATTGCCTCTCTATATATATTATATAAATAGAATTTTGACTTTATATAAAATTTATAATCAAGTATATTTGTGCAATTTGACCGGCTTTGTTTCAGCACTCGCACTATGATATCAAAGCTAGCACCGGCGCAATGCCCCGCCGCACTGATTATAAGATGCGTGTAAGATGCGTCAGTGTTAGGTGTTCCTGAAGCCGGTAACGTGAAGCATACACTCGAGGTTGAAGCCGGCCTTCGAGCCACTGAGATAACACTCGTGGGACCACGAAGTTAGGTAGCACATGATGTCATGACGGGTGTGAGCGATCGATAGGCGCGTGGTTACGGCTCTCTTAGCGAACAGTTCCGATTGGTAGGCGGCGGTGATGATCTCTGTGGCGGCATCTGTAGGGTGAGGGGGGTGAGGGGGGTAAGGGTGGTAGGGGTGGTTAGGTAGGGGAAGTAGGGGATGAGATAGTGAGAATGTATGTGGTATGATTATAATAATGTTATATATATATATTACATCAAAGATTTTGTTAACGAAATACATAATACTTACACGAAATAATTAAATTAGAATTTATAAATAAAAATGAACAGCGTTACGTAGAGGGTAAATTGTTGAAGAAAAAAAGCGCGCAAAACCCAACTAATTTCAGAGATTCGATAATATCGCCAGAAGCGGTAGTTATAACTACTATAATAGTTATTAATTACATTACATAGATATTAAGTGTTATATCTTGTAGGTCCTGTGTATATTGCATGTTTGATTACATAACAATCCAGACCATAGTGCAGTACTATGTCTGCATGAATAACATTGTCTAGCGGTATGGTTGGCTGGGCTGTCACATATCTACACATAGTACTATACTAAACAAATACATTTATATTATATTATTGTTCCGCAGGATTGATTATTATTGTATATTATCGTGTAATATTAGTGTGTCATAACACATAAAAGGAACTTAACACTAAAATACTATATTATATGTTATTATGAATTATGTATTGATGAATGTTTCCACAGTGTTTGTGATTAATAAAGTTAAAATAAAATAAATATATAAATATATATATATATATATAAATATATACGATAGTAAAGTTTTAAAAAGATAAATAATTATTTTAAGATATATATTTGTTAATATTCAAGGATATGGTGTTCCTTCTGAGCAGAAGATCAACGGATGCTAGAAAATGAATAAACTGAATAGTGGAAATAAATAATTTAAAAAAAAAACAAAAGATTATATTTCATTATTATTTACTATACATTCATATCCCCATAGAATATTATAGTAATTATAATAATAAACCAAATATACCACAATATTCTATATTAAGAAGATAATGATTATGTAATGCCTATATGGATATATTTACTAACAAAACATGTTGTGGGTCCATCCATTATAAAACACTCCATCTTCTAGTTTGCATAAGCCTTTGAATATACTCAACACAGCTTTCATCTTGTTCAGCTGGTTTTCCTATAATAGTCATTCATACTTAAATAAATGTATTCGATATGATACAATTTATAAGTATTAACTATAATTAATATTTCACTAATAGTAATTTAAATTTTAAAACAAACTTCATTAAATATTAAAAAACAATAATGTTTATATTCTATAAAATATGAAAAATATATTGATATTCAAAAAAATAGTACAATAACTAATATTAAATAATAAATATATATATATATATATATATATATATATATATAAATAAGGATGCATTAACCCTTAACAATTAGTATTATTTATACTGAGCAATGATTCTTAGGAATAACAGGTTAACAATTAATAAATTGAATTATATTCATACATACTTATTCAAATTTATAATAATATTTGTTTATATTCAATCTATTAACAATGTAATAAATCAATTCTGTATTCAAATATTTGTATTATATTTAGAAACAAGGATTTAACAAAATCAACAAACACTTTATATTTTCTTACAGTATTATTAATAAATATGTATTGATTTTTTATGATTGTATTACGATTATAATCTATAAATTATTTAAACTATATAAGAGTGTTGGTTGATTTTTCGGATTTATCAAAAAACCTAATTAACTGAATTTTTTCGGTTATTACTTGATTTTTTCGGTTAATATGGTATATTATAAAAATAACTTTTTGAATTATATTTTTATATAGTAGTTATTAATGTAATAATAAAATTATATTATACCAATATATTCTATTAGTAATATTATAAGTATTACCGAAATAATATTACAAATATATATTATAAAATAATACTTTATTATTAATTATATTAAGCCATTTGGCCTTCAACAATTGTACTGAATCTTTAGCATTTAGTACGATTTCCGTTTCTATCTAAACTAACAATTTCAATAAATTTGTTCCTAAATATTTTGCTTTTCTCTAGGCATTTATAACTAATACCTTAATATGTGTATATAAAACTGTTTTCTATAATATATTGATGCTTTAAATTTAATTAAATAAATGAAAAAACTAAATAATATTAGTAAAATGAGATATAGATTCAAAAAAATATGTAATATACATTATATTATATATTTTATATGCATGTATGCATACATATAATTAATAAATAGATCAAGCATTTCATACAAATAATATTTATCTAAATTTGAGATTATCAGCTATAAATTGTAAAGTATAATATGTTAAATATTATATTTATAAAATACTTTGTCTATTTATAATATTAATAATGTAATACTATTATTTAATAAATATCAAAGTATATCATTTAATAAACATCTGTTACAATTTACATATTTTGATATTAATTATTAGTAGATACATTTTTATCATAATACAATATATTAATAGTATTTATTAATTAGGCTTAAATCTTATGATTATAATAGGAAAATTTACAATTGTAATAATTAATAAAATTTAGGTTTATATATAAAATATAAAAAATTAATAAATATTTGTATTTATAATATAAATATAAATATACATATTATATTGTATATATATTATATACAATATCATAGTAAACTATTAAAATAATATGTATGATCTATTATTGTAATATATTATGATTAGAGTATGGTTTTAAAAATTGAGAATTGAAAAAACCGAATAAACCCAAAAAACCATGATTTTATAATTGAAAAAACCGTATTAACCATGAAATAACCAAGGTTGAAAAAAATAAATAAAAATCCACTCTGCTCTATAATAGAAAGGAGTTATATTAGCTTCTTATATATATATATATATATATTCGTTTACATTTATAAATAAATATTGAAATAATTGTAGAGTTACATAATATTAACATTAACGATGTAAATAATTAAAATAGAACTTTAATACATAATTCTGACCATGATTTCATAATAAAAAACGATTTGCTGAAAGTCTTGTTCCAATTTCTCCAAATCTAATTCTATCTCCGGATTTAATCTGAAAGAACGTACATAGATTAATTATTCATATTACATACAATATACACTAAATATATCCTACAGCACGATTAGAATGTAATCAATAGCGATAACACATCATTGAAACTAATCATCACTATAAAACATGTGATATAAGCGATTGAAATGCATCATAAATATTAATTAACGATACTATATGAATATCAACATTTAGTATGTATATACATCATATGTATATACTTGGCGATGAGAGACAATCTTATTTTTGAGCCTTTTGAAGAGTAAAAAAGTGAATATTTTATTAAAGAAAAAGCACCATCTTCTAATAAATAATGACTATTATACATATTAATATGAGTGACCGCGCGCACGACTAACAACGTCTGCATGCGTTGATTGGCTACGGCGCTGAGTACGTGGAACGCTTTAGAGTTAGCGACGGCCCAATCGTGTCCGGCGTTGTGTAGCTGGGCGCAGCTGTCCTTCACGATGCGGGGCACTCCGACCAGATTCGTCAGGTTACTGAACACCTGCGATACCTGTGGCGCTGAACGATGGCGCGCGGGTTTAGTATGTGGTTATGTACTATTGATGTTGTGGAGGTTTTAGTGGAGTTCTTTACCAGCAATTTAGATGAATGTTACGCTTTATTAATTTAAGTTATACTAAATGGCTACGATGTTCTTTCGAAGATGCAATAACAACGATAATTATTTATAAAAAATTATATAAGATGAGGGGTTTGAACCTACATCATACGGCCTGTGTAGATGATGCTTTGTATAATGATCCACTCGTGCATTAATTGACATGTATGCTATATATAAGCATACAGAATGCATACAGTCGATTAATATAATGACTAATATAAGTATGCAGTTATATAATTATAATATTTATTCATTGATATATTTCATATAAAATAGTTGATACAAATGTACACCTGTCAGACATGCTACACGAGTTTACACATCGTTCATTACTGAAGGGTCATCCTATTGAGGGGCCCGAGGGAATACATTCAAATAGTTCTCATTTATTATGTATTTTATAAAAAAGTGAAAACTATATATATATATATATGTTATTAAATACTGAATATTATACAAACATTGTATGGGAGAGAATTGTGCATTGTTAACGAGTTCACTCTTCCTAGGAGTTCTGTGACCTTTTGGCGTGTTAGTCATCCTCAGCTATCTTATAAATCATTATAATATCATTGTTATTAAATGTTATGCTTAATTATATATGTTATTAATATGATTACGAGATATATGATAATAATATGATATAATAGTTTCTATTATGTAATTCATAGTAATAACAAAATGTATAAATCTTTATAGATTGATATATTCAAAATATGAATTAACATTTTTTTTAAATCTTAACAAAAACGTTCTAGTCATTAAAATGTATATTAATCAGTTACACATTAAACTAATATCGATATAGATGAAATTTAATATAATTTAAAAAATTTTAATTATTTTATTACAGACATAATTATATTATAATTTACTCTTAAATTATATTCAAATTAAGAAAACATACAAAATAAGAAATTTAACTTAACTTTTATATACATAATATTATATTTCAAAAAGTATATATATAATATTAAATATTGCAATATTATAAGCTGATTTCAACTACAAAAATATAAAATAATACTATAAATAATTGAACTATAGGCGCTAATGATATCAAACTAATATCGGAATATATAATAAATTATAGTGACTAGTTTAATATAAATAATGAATTATTTCTTATGTATCATGCATACATTTTTTAAACTTTCGTGTTTATCTTGAATAATGAGTTTATATATAAAGTATAAGCAAGAAAAGATTAAGTATGTATTATTTGATAAATACGAGTGCACCCTATATTTAACTATAGAAATAATTTATTTGATATTATGTACCCATATTTAATATATTGGTATAAATAGCATAGTTAAGGACAATGTTAACAATGTTAACTTAACATATAGTCAGTGGGAATGATCGTAGATCACGAACATCGATCCTTTGTAATAGGCTTGTAGAGATCGTGATCACAAAAGTATCGACTTCAAATAAAGGTTCGTGATCGTTAGAATTCGGATCGACGGTAAAAATATCACGTGATCTCTGATAAAGGATCTATGCCCGTCACAGGGGATACTATTAAAAGGACGAGTTGGGGTTACATTTTAAATGCGAGTTAATAGTATATATATATATTTATTATGTATTGATATTTGTGTGTTAGTTGGTTTAATTTGTTCAATTTTATTCAGCTTGAATTTGTTATCTGAAATTCCAAAGTGATCTTATAAAAAATCAACTTGTCCTTTTTAATCGTAATCTCATCACAGCATAAAGTATATATTAATAATATATATATATATATATATATATATATATATATATATATATGAGTATTATAATGATACATAATTAACTAATTAATACGAATTATAAATAAATAAAGTAAACATTTCCCTATATATCTAGTGGTAAGCTGAATACTGAAATCGGCCACAATTAGTCACGTGTCAATCCGATAGTTCAAGTAAACATTTCGCGGCGGACGTTATTTCTCAGTAAATTATTTACCTAGTAGTGTAGACTACACGGTGTAGTTGTATGATTATCATAATGATACGTGTATCATACAAGTTGTATCCTATATAATATAGTATATAATTATTATAATAATATTAAAATTTAATATTAATATAATATTATAATAGACCTACACGCATTGTTTACTTGAACTATTACAGTTAGAAAGTGTTTGGGACCGATGTCAGTCTAAATAATTGTTAACATGTCATCATGATATTCATGTATTTTAATTTTAAATTACATTTTTTAAATATTTAAATATTTAAAAAAAATATAATTTATAATATTGTAAGATATCTAATCAAATAATACATTAAATATGTATACGAATTAGTAATATACATATTTCGCATAACTCATATATAATTTCAATAAAGAAAATACTTAAATACTTAAATAAACGCATAATAATATAATAATTATACCTTAAATCTCTATATAATATTTATTTGAAATTTAAAAAAATGTAACACAGATTATAGATCTAATTTTAAATAAATATATTTCATTATATTTATATATATTATATCTTTAGTAGTAATATTGTAGCTTGATTTTGTATTACATGTATTAATACTAATTATTGTAATGCGTATATAATTAAAAATTCATTTAATTATAATTAAATTTAATTTATTTTAATATAAATATTTACTGCGGACTTAACTTTTGATTCGTAAATTTAGAAATCGACTACGTATACAATATTTTTATAATTTAATTTTTTAATTGATTTAAATATATTATTTTATATAAAATTTATAAATATAAATAGATAATTAAAATGTCATATGATATTTCGATAGTTTTTACATTATTATCGGTTGTAGTATGCATCGAATCAATAATGTTTCACCTTCCACCCGGCGTCAAAAAATGTTTTAAAGAAGAAATACACAAAAATGTATTTTTATCTGGAGAATATGAGTTATCGGATGCCCCAGGACATAGTACACTTTTGATTGTTAGTAATATTTTATTTACATTATATATATATATAAACATACTATATGTATTCTGTATATTATATACTATATAATAGTATTATTATAATAATTATAGTGATATATTATATATATTATATAATTCAGTGGATTCCAATTTAGAAATAATCATTATAATTATTATAATAATATAATATTAAATATTACATATTATATTTAAATGCATTATGTAAAATAATATTAGATAATAATATATTTAGTAACATTGAATACAATTTTATTATAATAAAAAAATAGGATGCTGTGATTTAATGGCGTACTTTTGTATTATTAAATATGCACGTGACTATTAATCTACTAGTACATGCATCGTAAATTTCTTAAAAGTATACAAGTACAAATTTGTACATATAAAATGTATGTGTATTATATAGTATATCTGATATGTATTATATGTAAATTACATAAGCATTATGATAATGTAATATCATATGATATATATATATATAAATATATATATATATATATATATATATATATATATATATATATATATATATATACATTTATATGTTATGTATATATTAATGATTACACTATAGTCCATTTACAACACATACATGAGTAGATTAGTCACTAATAGTCACTTGTATATTTAGTGATAAATAAAGATAACTATGGGAACAATTTAATATTTAATTTATTTTAATGACTCTTTGCCAGAGCAATCAATCCTTGAATGTAAAAACAAAAAAAAAACAATAAAACGGAACATAAACTAAAGAAAATAACTAATAATAACGAATAATAGGAATGTGTATAAGAATGAACCTAATAAATTTAGGGTATACAATTACGGTATTGAAACTTGAAAAAATACTAATATTATATTAAAACAAGAGCAGTGCTGATAATTTATCAATTTATAGTGAAGTAATTTACATATAATATTCATTACATAAGGGATCAAATCAGAAAGTACTATGGTACCATTTTTTCAAATTAATCACAATTTTGGTGAACAATGCATTGAATCTATTTCTGCATATTGATAAATAAAACTTACTTATTAAGTTACTAACTTATACACTATTGGATATATTTGTAATATTATAATATTAGTGTTATATGATCCTATATATTATATTTATATGAGTGTGTATATAAGTAGTATATAAGTGTATATATATAGAGCGAAAGGTGCCCCTATTAACTGATTATTTATTTTGTATATGATTTTTGGTATATACGAATAGGTGACTGGTATTGCCCAGATATTGATATTATTTATATATTTTTAAATTGTAAACACAAATTTTTAAATATTCTCAGGAAAATAATAATTTCTATTTTTAATCTACACATTTTCAAAAATATAAATTAACTCGGTAAATAATAAAGATTACTCATGAATATTGATTGATTGATTGATTGATTGCAAGTTTATTTAAACACTTAAATAAATCATAAATGATTTCTCAAAAGTGTATATATAGAATACAAATAATAGATTAAGTAAAACAATATATTCAAAAAATAATAATAAATAAAAATAATAAAATAGAATAAACCGTACGGAAATTAATAAATAAAATAATAATGACAAACAATATTAGCATTACAGGTTTCCATCTAATATCAATATTTGTATATATTTCATGAATGTTTTATGCGATTTTATGGATCTAATATAGGATGGGAGTGAATTCCATAGTTTTTGACCAATATAACTCTTAACTGAATATACTTTTTTTACCGCAAAACCATATGATAATTATGAAATTTTTGATTTTTAAATTTAATTTCGGTTCCCCTAATTTGTATGTCTTGAGAATACAATTTAAAAATCTAACTCAGTCAGTTTTATACTCGGAAATACTCAGCTAGATTACCCTCATATACATACATATATTATATAAATATATATTTACAATATTTTTTATTCTATTATTGATTTATTAACTAGTTTCTTTTATAATTATAAGGACATTCCACCCGCGTAAATAAATTATATATGATATACAATTTTAATTTGTCGACTGTTTAATTACCTTACTGTGTTTTGTGTTTATATATAAATTACCTATCATCAATTTTCAACTGTCACATATCTAGTAAATTTTTTAAAAAAAATAATTAGAATTTTTAAATTAATTGAAAGTTGTCGATATTTGGATATAAAAATCGGGCTGTAGTTTTTTGTATGAAAGCATATTATGGTACCCTAATGGTTCATAATTTTATAAATATAGTGCAATTGCTAGACATTTATTTAGTATATAAAATATAATTATTTAATTTAAGTTCCTGACATGTTTTCTAAATATATTTGTAGAAAATGTTATAATTAATCCTTCTAAACATAGTAGTATTATATACTAATAAATTACTTGAAACACATATTGTTTCAAGAATACAATACCGTCACTCAATACTTACTGAATAAACTACACTATTACACCGCTATTCGTATAATCTATAACGTAAAATTAACGACTACACAACTAATATATAAGAACTTCCAAGCTTTAATATACAAACATATCTAGGCATATTCAACTGAAAACAACGATACTTCACAAATAAATCACAAGATCAAACTTTCTTTCAACATTCTCATTATCGTATATCATAAGATATCAACCCAATTACCTCACTATTTTTACTCACCTAAACTCATCTCGCATATAACTAAATAGTCAAATATCGTGTCAGTATTTTAGCCGAGTTTCCACCACCCTTTAGAACTCACTGTTTACCTCATCTTTCAAATTCAAAAATCTTATAATAGTCAAGTTCAATTCAGACATCTCTATACAGTCTACAATTACACTATACTATATACTATATACAACTTATCTAACCTCTTACACATATAATCCACACATGACTGTCCTATTACTAAACCTGTATATTTAATTTTCCTATGTAGGCCTTCTTTTTTGTTATTTTATACATTACACTTTGCAAAACTTGTCCGTATAAATTACATCATGTCTAAATAAATATATTACTACAAGTTATAATTATTTTCTTAAATAGGAAATATATATATATATTATAAATTGTATAGTTTTATAAAAATATGTCAAATACTTATTAATATATAAATTGTCTAATGTTATCTATTCAAATACATAAACTTATATTATATTGTTAATAATATGTTCATGTAGATATATGAATATATTTACATATATATATATATATATATATATATATATATATATATATATATATATATATATATATATATATGTATTAAAGGATACAATATCTATCTATAAATATTATTGTACATTTGAGTGATTTTATATTGAATTATATTGTAATTTATTTGTTAGTACACTAATGTACATAACTATATTGAATATGTTGTATTTATCAAACAATCATTGAATATAATATATGTTAGATAACAAATCACAGAACAAACTTTGAAAAATGTAACTTTGATATTGAGTAAAGTTTAATCATTAAACAAATCCTGAGCTTGTTATATGTTATATTAATGTAATAGGACTTTATTTTTATTTCAACTGTATGTATATTAATTGTAATATTCCATATTACATTGCCAGAGAATAAATATATATCTTTTCCTAAATTTAATTTAAGACTCAGATTTTCTTAAAATATTAAGTTATTAATTTCAGGATAATGTCACTGATAATATATATTACATTTCTTATATTAAGGGGATATCCCATGGGACAGCCATTTTGTTGAATTTACATGTATAAGGCCTCCATATATTGAATGTTTCTAAACAAATACTTATTGAATTTAACAATGTTGTTGTTATATAAATGAACATTCATATCTATAATCCTATAAAGAGAAAACAACATTTAAAAATATTTATTTTACCTGTTCAACAATAAACATATTTTTTTTCATAAAGTTTGTAAAATCCAATACTTAATAATTATATTTTTGAATATGGGTTCTCTGCAATTGTGAATACATATGTTATTTATATATAACAAAAGAAAGTAGGTAAATCGCTTTAGTTATTTTATCTAAACACTAATTTATATATGAAAACATAGCAACACACATTATTCAGAGTAAAAAGCATTTGAAAAGTTAACAATAAATAAATTCAATAAATTATAAAGTAATAACATTATGCATTCAACTAATATAAAATCAATACTATAAACTA
The DNA here is from genome assembly GCA_964019155.1 of Osedax fenrisi. Classification (NCBI taxonomy): domain Eukaryota; kingdom Metazoa; phylum Annelida; class Polychaeta; order Sabellida; family Siboglinidae; genus Osedax; species Osedax fenrisi. The sequence goes on along the minus strand of OZ025240.1, from coordinate 30,281,349 downwards.
ATATTTTTATGTTTTCTTATCTATATATATAAATTTTATTTTTATAAAATTTATACATTAGATATCAAATATTATATAAGAGAGACAACATAAATTATTATTTTATAATAGCGTGATATAAAATATTTTTTTTATATTATTTCTAAACTGATTTCATAGATAATTTTGTCATAGTTACTAAATAACATATCCTATCAATAGTTCATATAACCAATCAATAGTTAATATTAAGGCCCTATCACAGTGTACAAGCTGATCAGACCACATTTACCAGATGTTTTCAAAATACAATGTATATAGATATAGGAAAATATATGTCTATTCAGAATACTTGTCATGATAGAACAATTATCTTTATTGAGTCACTTTTTTTTGTATAGTATACACATTATATAGTAAACAGTATTACAATAGAACATTTATAATATATATATATATATATATTGTTATATATATATTTATACATATATCTAATAATATATATATTTTTTTAATTATTATTTATAAATCAACATATGAAACTATTTAAAATATTATTTTTATAATATTCTATTGTAATGATCCATATAAATATATTTTCTATAAAGCAATAATAATTATCACAAAATATCAATTAGATTTTCCTGTAGAGCAACGAATGCATACACACCTAGAGTGAAAATATTGATCACCGAGTAATATGCATTTGAAATTTCATAACATAATATTTGTAATCATTATTTCTTATCTTTTATAAACTTATTTATTATCTATCCAGTACATTTATAAATTACTATAATGATGTGTATAATATATAATAGTATCTATATAATAATGTACTATAATAAATATTACTATATTCATATTATATAAAAATGTATATATAAATTAAAAATATTTCTACTTTTTTAAATATAGTAGAGTCTTAAAAACATGTTTTTATGTGATTTATATATCGTTATTGGATGCAAATTTTTCATAGATACTAAATTACATACGTAAATGATAGTTTTATGGAATAATATTTTTTTTTATTTTTTATATTTTTTTATGATATTTTATTTATACACTGCGACAGGGCCTTAAATACAATACTTTTTTGATAATAACTAATTTTTTAATTGGGATCCAATATTTGTAAATGAATCAATACCTTTTTTGAAATAAAACTTGACATATAAATCCTAATGGGTGAATGTTATGTGTAATTAGTGTACAGGTCTAGTGTACACTGTACAGGTCTAGTATAACATTATAATGTTAGTAATAGTTACTCTTTTAATAGGTATAATTCGTAAGTATATGAAAATACATGATGCAATAAGACTAAATGTAACATCTATAATGCAAATACTGCTTTTATAGATTAATAAACTTCATATATTGTTGAAGTGACTATAGACATGCTACTTCAAAAAGTAACATTAAATACAAGGTGCATGTACACTGTACACTAGACCGGTTCGTACTAAATTTTTTTTCGCAATTTTAAAAACCTTCACATCTGTGACAATTATGTATGCTATGATGAATAAGTGTTTAAAATTTTAGACCTATATCTTAAATATTGTTATGTCACGAGACCTTTTTATTTTAACATTGAATACATACAAAAGTTAACATGGGGGAGATATAGAAATAAGTTTTATTCAATTTTTATAAAATTGGATGATTTTTTTTAAGCCAACTATGGATATATCCTAGAAACATATATAACAAGTAGTATTAACAGTACAAAATATTTTTCATAACAATCTAGATACCCAAATTTTATCAAATAATTTTAGTCAAAAAAAATATCTAAAAATCGTATAATTTAATATAAATAAATTATTACAATTTAATTTAAAAAATTAAAATATATAATTTATAGATAATAATAATACAATTCAAATTAATTATTAAAAAATTAAAAATTATTTTTAGAAAAAAAATTAACATAATTTTTAAATTTTTTTGGATTTTTATTTGAAATATGAAATACAAAATAAGTTTACATATTTTTTAATTTTTTTAATTTTATTTGTATAAAGGACATTTATATCTAACTTATATCCACAATTCAATACAATCTGATCACTCAAATTTATGTAAAGTATAATTATATATATTAATTTTAAAAATTAATTATTTTTTTGAATTATTTTGAAATAAATACTTTAAAATTAATACTGTAAAATGGTGTATTTTCTCGAGTTTTAGGAGACATTAATATTGGTAATTTGTAGATATACAAATTAAATATAGATATTATATTATTAATAAATATAAATAATGGTATATATTATATTAATTCATTAAATATAATACAAATACATAATTAATTTTAAATATTAATTTAAATATTTGTAAACATCAAAGATAATAAGATGGCGTCATTACTATTATACATGGAATATTATACATTTTATTTAAAAATAATAATTTATATTTCAAACTTTAAATGCATCGTGACCAAAGATAACTATTTTTTTATAAAAATTGTTAATACATATTATACTAAAATATAGATGTATTATATTTTATATGAAGGATTAAAAATTGAATCGAACGAACCGGTCTACTGTACATTGTACACCCTTATCATGTTTTCTTTAGTATTAAATAGTAGCTAGTAGTTAAATCTGTGTATATTCTAACCTGATACTAGACAATTTAATTCAATAATCTATACCTATAATAAATATATACTCTTACATATTCATAAATAATATAATTAGTTTAAATAATAGTTTAATTAGATTATATATTTTCAAATTTATATAATATAAACAAATAATGTTAATAATAATAAATTTCTCAATTATGTAAAATCGTATTATTTTGTAAAAAAATATTATGATCTAATATGATCTAAAATAATATGATCGCAAATTACAATAAATATTTAGTTTTATATATAAAAAATTTATAGTAATTAATTTAATAATAATAATTATTAAAATGATGAAACTACTTTTATAGATTACAGATACTAAAGGACATATATTATATAAGAAAGATAATGCAAATTCTGGAAAGTTTGGCCTCTCTACCGAAGATTATGATTTAGTTGAAATGTGTTTCTCGACTACTGTAACAAATGGTTTTTATATTAACTTAATATATAAATTAAGGTATCAGTCATTCAGTCAGTAGGATGCGGGTTCAAGCACCATCCGGATCCATAAAATAGGTCTTAAAATAATATGTAGAAGTGATCTTATATAATTATAGTGTATACAAAATGATCGGATCTCATTTAAATCTGGATACCTAAAATAAGAACAGCTTCAAAGTTATATTAGAAACATTTGGTTATAAGTAACAACTACATATAAGTTCCTTGATGGGATAAAAGGACTCCACAAATATAACAAATGAATAATAATATAATGAGATCAATTATATTATTATATATTTATTTAAATATTAATTATTATTATTATTAATCGAGTCTTGCTTATTTATTAGAAAATTTATATCGTTAATAATAAATATTATCTTATATAATAACAGGAAAAGGAATGGAGAGAATGGTAACGTTAACTACTAAACACGGAGCAGATGCAAAACCGCAAGAAGATGTTAGTAATATATATACTTAGGGTTTAAGTATAGAGTTTTTTATTCTTATTCTTTATATCATGTATAATTAATACAGTTAGCCCAAGCAAAAAAATTAAAACCGTTAGAAGTTGAATTGAAGAAACTCGAAGAATTAGCTCTTTCGATCGTAAATACTTTTGCCTATATGCGCGAAAGAGAGAAGGAAATGAGAGATACAAATGGTTATTTGTTTTAGTATAACGAATATTTAAATATATATGTATATATTATTTCATAGTATTAAATTGATTATAAATTTTTTTAAATTTAATTAAATTTTAATATTATGCATTTATATTTTATTTTAATAGAATATATTATATGTAATTAAATAAATAATAAGTATTTAATAATAAGTAAATTAAATTAATATATTAACGTAAAAGGGATTTCACACTAACTAGAATTATGATCTCTAATAATTAGGTGTAAAACCCCTTTTACTGAGATTTAAATAATATAGTTAACCTCTAATAATTAGTGTTAATAATTTCGTTCGAGTTGGTGTGGAACCCCTTTAAGAATTAATTAATAATATTCCCTACTTCATTAAACAATATTTTTATAATATTTATAATAGTAATTCATTTTTAATTTTAATTAATTATATTATCTAGTTTTTTATTTAAATTCGCTATATTTTTTATTCAATTTTGTTTAATACATCTTATATTATCTATCAAAGTTTTTAATATTAAATTAAATAATATAAATAATAATATAACTCTTTAATATACATATTCTTTTAAAGATATTTTTAATATATTTTATTGATGAAACAAATTCATTATGTACTATAGAATAATTTGTATTTTAATATTTTAAATGTCAATAATTGTAATACTATTTATATATACTAAAATAATATTAACATTATATTGTAATATACATCAGAATCAACACATTCCCGAGTGCTATACTTTAGCGTAATATCGATGTTATCTCTATTTGGATTGGCTGTCTGGCAGTTCACTTATCTTCGTAGCTTCTTCAAATCGAAGAAACTCATCGATTAAAGCATCCCTGTTCTCATATTTGTATATATTTAACAATTGCTAATACCATTTCTGTTTATTCTATTCTTTCTTTTGTTAGATATATTTATCATACCTATGTATGTGAATCATCCATCCTATACAATAAAATATATTTATAAAATATTATGCCATTAATAGATAACAATAAAATTAATTCAAAATATAAATTAATAGATACGGACTTATATATTATTCTATATATATGACCTATATATGTGACCTTTAAAATGTTATAATTTAATAATATTTTCTAAGTTTAATTAATAATATGTAAAACATATTTTAATACGAGTGAATAATAGTGATTTCTTTATGATAAATTTAAATTATAATAATTTACATATGATAATAAACATTCATATAGTATTATATTTCTAACTGCAGTTTGTATAATTATTTATTACATTGCTTGAAAAAATTATTTAAATTAAATATTGATTTATGTGAAAATCACTAATTTTGAACTCATGTATATTTTGTTAATTATAATTATCAGATATTACTAGTACGTGTAATACAAATAAACTGAAACATTAAGTATGAATACAGAATTAATATGTGATCTCCTATTGAGTGGATCTGTATTATTCTTCATAACTAGTTCATTGATATTTTATGAAATATTATTAACTCATAAATAGTATTCATACATAATTATTTATGGATTTTAATATAAATAGTATCTATTAATTATAAATTGTATTAAATTATAAATTATAAATATGTATTACTATAAATCTAGCTTATTTGTACAAATATTAAATAGTACTTATTCTATAGATATATCTCAGTCTAAATCAATATCAAACTAAACCGAATGCTCACGCACAGCAGTAGTCCTTAAACTGATAAAAGTAAAAGTAAAGTAAAGTAAATAATAATTAAATTTACTAATGTAATTAACTACTAATTTAACATCTATGTAAGATAAATATAAGTTTAAAATGTAAATTAAATTTATATAACTATAAATATTTAGTAAAGTTTTTTTGAATAATATAGTTATTAAAACATGTCATCAGGATAACTTATATTTATTTTCTTTTTTATTTCAATTTATTATAAAATAAACATTTATAACCTATGCTTTAGTATTATTCTATCCACACCATTTGAAGTACATTATAAATATATGTATCCGAACATATATTTTCGAACATGATATGTATATAGCTGGATAAAATCTGTCTTTATTAATATTAAATTTTGTTATATAAAATAATTGTAATAAATATGTTTATTTAATTATAATTACTTCTAAAATAACCATATACATTATAGTAATGTGTTTTAATGCATACTATGTTATAATTTGTATTATAATATATTTAAAATAATGTAATAATTTAAAACTGATCATATTTGTATCATACATTAATTGAAATAAAGATGATGTAGATGTTTTCTAATGTGTAAAATAATAAATTATCATCTTCATCCCAATTATAAATATTAGGTTTACAAATTATGAAATATACAAATAACTAGCTTATATTTGTGACTATCTTTATATTATTTCTATTAGAAATATATGAATGATCATTGTTTTATTAATATCAGATTTATCACTCCTATACCTAGTATACCCTAGAATCAAAATATTATATATACTATATATTTAATTAATTATTATCTATAAGTAAGTTATTTATGATATTATTAATAAATATGTGTTATATTGTATAATCAGAGCTGGGCAGTATCGCCGATACAGTATCTATTAAGGCAAAAAATCAGTATTGTAGATACATTTGTATTTGTATCTATTATACAAATTTAAAAAGTATTTGTAATCATATCTATTAGTCATAAATAGTATCTACTAAGAAAAGTATGTAAATAAATACAAATACATTTAATTCAATAATATATCATTTGATATTATATGTACATAGTATATGGTATGGTATTATATGTATTTTATATCAATATTTTATAATATCATATTATAAATTAATTGTAATAAATCATAAATGATGATGATGATAAGGTTTATTAGCACTTATCATAGGTGGTGCCACCCCTCGTAGGTGCATATAACAATATAGAACGAAAACAATAAATAGATAAATAAATAAACAAAACGATAAAATAATATAATTTATAAAAATAGTAATATTGTATGATTAAATAAGTGAATATATTACATCGATGATATGTAAGCTTTGAGGTGTGTAATAAAGGACGGTTAAATATATTTTTAATAACATATCTTTTGTAAATATTGAATTCAATTCATTGTTAAAAATGTTGATATATAAATATAGTGATTTATTCTCAAAAACCATTATATACATTTATTGAAAACAGAAATTATTTTGATAATATATTTTATATAATAATTGATTTATAATTAAACTACTTTCTAATAAATTCATAAAAAATATAAATAAATTATAATAATAAAAAAATGAAATATTGATCTTTATAATATACAAATATATAGCTTGCTCGGCAGTTCATTACATGTTACCTCCATTATTATCTATCATTCATCGCTATCGGTAATTCCTAATTTGTGCACATCGTGTCATCTCTTTATTAAGACTTCATTTATCTAAATATGTTCTTAAGGGCCTTTCTCGAGAGCGTCATCAGTGTTGTGAATTCCAGAGTAATACTTTACTCACTACTCCGCTTTTGTTTCTCCAGTAGTGACCGTAGAACCTCCGTCGTTGTTCGTGTATATATATATCTGTTATTCTTGGAATTTTGCTGTAAAACTCCTTATTTGTAACGTTGGTATCTACATGACTTGTTTAGTGCAGCATGCGTGTATAGGCTCAATAATCTTAATACATTTTTGTATCTAATATTGAAGTTATATTACAAGTGATAGAGCCATATACAAGAACAATTTCAACTGTAGATCTAAAGAAGTTTCTTTTGAGTTTACTTGAAAGGTTGGATTTCCAGATGATATTCAGACTATCCACTCCCGATTCTTATGATTACGGTATGTTGAGTTGAACTAATATAACTACCTAGATATTTGAACTATTCTACACGTTTTATTTAATGGACTGATAGGCTTTTCATGTTTATCTGGTTTTCGTGATTTAAACACTTACGTAATGTATTCCGTCTTGTCTGATTTTATATGTAAACGGATATCTTTAGACGTATCTTCAAATTTGTTTAGTAGTTTATTTTCATCTATCAGACTATTAATTATGACAGCTATATCGTCAGCATAATCAATATCGGTAATGTGTACATCAGGGTATCTATTGTTTTTTTCTTTTAAAAGAGTGAAGTTGGGATGTAAATTGTTATCCACATATTTTTTCAATATATAGTGGAGACATATAATTCATATAAAGTGTGCAAATTAATCTCCGTATAGTACTCCAGTATACTATAACTATAGTTTAACGAAGAAAGGTGTGTCACCATGATGCATCATGCGATCTTACCATAGAGCGAGTATTCTTGTATAGCATCAATATTGCATTTACGATTTCAGTGGGTATACCATATATGATTATGATATATTTCATCTTTTCACGATTTATTGAATCAATTAAAAGCCTTTGAAAGGTCTATAAAGAGGAGAGTAGCTGGTAGGTTTTTAGACTTTACCCGTTCTAGTATACGTAGAATGGTTAAAATTGTTCCTGTCGTTGATCTCTTTGTTCGGAAACCATTTTTATTTTTCTCAGTATAGGATCTATATCTGGTCTTTTCATATTGAATAGCACCAGGTTATATATCTTAGCTGAGAGTTAGTGTGGAGTTAGTGTGATTACCTGATAGTTTTTGTTGTGATAGAAATAACTACTTTTTTAGGGAAAGGAAGTAAGCATCCTTCATCCCATATGTCTATTGGTTTTTGAGAATATACACTATTGCACTAGTTTAGTAAGATTTCTTGAAAATTTCCTAATTTCCATACTTGAACTGCTATTTCATCTAAGCCAACAGCTTTTCCATTTGTTATGCTTTTCGTAGATATCTTTAATTCTTCTATTCTAAAATGCCTTTTTTTATATCTAGTTCATTTTGTATAGTAAGTGTACTTTCATCGTTTGATGTTGGAATTTATGGTTTACTAAGTAGTTCCTTAAGGAACTGTGGAAAAGAACGAATTCAACTATGGAACAATCATATCAATTGATATGATTGTTTCATAGTTAAATTTGTTCTTTTCCACTGTTTGCTTTAAGTTTTTCTCTGTTTGAGTTATTTCTTCCAATAACTTCATTTACCATTTTCCAAGCTAAGGTTGATTTTTTTTTCACATCGCATTTTGAATTTCACTTATTTTATTCTGAACTTAATATGTTTGTTCCTTCTAATACGATTGTACAAGATACTTTTGATCTTAGTTGAAATGTCTGACATTTTCTGGTATCGGTTGATTTTATTTATTTCTCGCTGCTTCGTGTAGTATTTTATAGTTTTTACAGATATTATCTGTTTCCCATGTAGAGCTTCGAATTTAGTTTTCACTTGAGTAATAAAGGTATATCGAGTTTCTGTATTTGTCTTTAATCTTGCCCAATCGTAATGTTTGATTTTACTAGATTTCTTGTTATTAGCTCTAATTATCAGTCTTATATTTAATGATATAATACGATGATCAAATGCAACACTGATACATGAGTTATAAGCTCTACATTTGTTAGCATTTATTATATAATATATAAACATCTATATAGTATATTATATATTCTTTATATATATTGTATTTGTATCTACTAAGATGTATACATGTATACATAGATATATCTATTAAGAAAATTCTGTATTTGTAATTGTATCTACTATGATTTTTTTAAAGTAATTGTAGTAATATCTATTATAAGAAAAAAGTGTGTAATTGTAATTGTATCTATTATATATTTTTTGAGTATCGTGCCCAGCTCTGTGTATAATCATATATATATATATATATATGTGTGTGTGAATAAGAGATGTAACATTATATAACTATTTAATATTATGTAATAGGATAGTATTAATTAAGCTAATATTACAGTGAACATACATTATATTGTATTTTACGTTATTTCTAAAATATTAAATTGTATATCCTATATCGAATATATTATTCTGAAATGTTTCTGATCGCATGCATAACTTGATATATATACATACAAGTACTTATTATATATAATATTTTAATTTATAAACATATGTATTTATTTAAATATGTCATATATCATTAATTATAATTATCTATAATTGATAATTATCAAGTATTACAAATAAATATTATTACGAAATTAAATAATAATAGGAATGATGAGTGTTAGGAAGTAGTATGGGGTAGGGGAAAGTAACCGAATACGGACACTCTCGGTATCTCAGAAACCATAAATCCTACTTAACAATGTTTAATGAATACAATATTCATAATTATAAAAATAGTCTAAAAAAGTATTTTTTATTTTTGAATTATTCAAAATATTGCGGATATATCCAATAAACTGATTTTTTTTATTACGTTTTTAAATTTATGAAAAAAAATTTCAACTTAAGATTTTGAAGATTATACCTTCTCAAGATTATAAAAATGTATCGATATAGGTTATATAAAAATATAACAATATATTATTAAAAAAATAAAGCATTCTAAAAATTGTATTTTTAATTTCTATATTTGTTATCAAATATTCATTAAGTTATAAGCATATATCTAGAGGTTATATAAGTTCCTAATACAGAGACTCTAAATTTCTTAATACGGACACCATATAACCAATCAGCGCGCAGCGTAAGAACAATTCTGATTTTCATAAAATCGCGTGCGTTATAATATTAATACCATATTAATACCACCAATAAAGCTAATTATAAAAAAAATTATTATTTAGATACTTAAATTGTATTATTAATTATAAAATAATAAAAATAAATAAAATATTAACTAATTAAATTACAATATATTTTTCATAAAATTAATTATAAATAACGTAATTGTAATTTGTCTGATTAATTCATCAATAATATATAGTTTATCTACTTGTATATAGGGTGTCCGTATTATAACACAGGGTGTCCGTATTCGGACATGGGTACCGAATACGGGCACCCCAGTTATCTATGGAATTAAAAGATTAAATAAAATTTTAAAATCACAATAATATCTATAATCATATAATATTAATATATTATAATTTTTGAATAAAAATAATGAGTCATAAAAAGTTAAGAACATTTATTGTTAAAGTGTCCGTATTAGGTTACTTTCCCCTAGTTATACTAGTGAATGAACGTAGGGGAAAGTAACCTAATACGGACACTTTAACAATAAATGGTCTTAACTTTTTATGACTCATTATTTTTATTCAAAAATTACAATATATTAATATTATATGATTATAGATATTATTGTAATTTTAACATTTTATTTAATCTTTTAATTCCATAGATAACGGGGGTGTCCGTATTCGGTACCCATGTCCGAATACGGACACCCTGTGTTATTATACGGACACCCTATATACCACTAAATAAAATATATATTATTAATGAACCAATCATATAAATTACAATTATATTATTTATAATTAATTTTATGAATAATTTATTCTAATTTAATTAGTTAATAATTTATTTATTTTTATTATTGTTTTAATTAATAATACAATTTAAGTATCTAAATAATATTTTTTTTAGATTTATCTTTATTGGTAGTATTAATATTATAACGCACCTATTTTTATTAAAATCAGAATTGTTCATACGCTGCGTGATGATTGGGTATAGGGTGTCCGTATTAAGACATTTAGAGTGTCCGTATTAGGAAGTTATATGACCGCTAGGTATATGCTTATAACTTTATGAATATTTAATAAAAAATATAGAAATTAAAAATACAATTTTTAGAATGCTTTATTTTTTAATAATATAGTGTAATATTTTATATCGATACATTTGTATAATCTTGAGAAGGTTTTAAGTTGACATTTTTTTTCATAAATTTAAAAACGTAATAAAAAAATCAGTTTATTGGATATATTAGAAATATTTTGTATAATTCAAAAACAAAAATACTTTTTTAGACTATTTTTATAATTATGAATATTTTAGTCATTACACATTTTTTCGTAGGATTTATGGTTTCTGAGATACGGAGAGTGTCCGTATTCGGGCACTGTCCGTATTCTGTTACTTTCCCCTATGTCTTTATATACAAATATAGTAAGTAAGTGAAATTGAGTTGAGATATCTTAAGTATATTATACATAGATACTATCTATTAGATAGGTAAGATTTTATTTTTTACAATATGTAGATGCATCATGATGACTTGTGATCTTAGGATTATTATGATAAATACCTATAGTGAGTTCTAAAAAGTGGAGCCAACTCATCTAAACATCGACGGATTATTTCAATATTTATTCATGGAGGGACGCGTATGAGATCAAATATAAAATAAGTGATAGGAGTGGTATTTTGTATTGAATTATTATATTCCTTAAAACGTGATGAGTTATTCAAGAATAACCCAGCAAACAATATATTCGACGCTTTTGGACGCCATGCATCTAAAAGTTCCGGAATTAATTCGTCGCTTTGATGACAATTTGCGCCCAAAAGCGTCGAATTGCTCTATTGTATTTTAGACGCTGTTGCGCCCAAACGCGTCGAATTTGCGACGAATGAAATACGATTCGGAACTGAAGCGTCCAAAATCGTCGAATTTGCGATTAATTCAATATGATTGAGAACTGAACCGCCCAAAAAGGTCGAAAAAGTGACGAATATATCGATTCGGAATCAAAACGTCCAAAAGCGTCGAAAAAGCGCCCATAAATTCTCAAAAGCGTCGATAAATTGTTTGCTGGGAAGTTCCAATATGGTTTTACAATGAATTAATATATTTTAACAACATATGTTGTAAATTAATTATAGGTATACATCGATATATATTGATATATTGATATATTTTAAATTTATAATTTTATAGGTTGTTCCACCATTTTATTTACAATAAATTTCATTATTAGTATACATCTTATTCACTTTTTATACCTGACGATTCGGGAAAATTAACCGAATACGGACACTCTCGGTATCTCAGAAACCATAAATCCTACAAAAAAAATGTTTAATGAATTAATATTTATAATTATATAAATAGTTTAAAAAATGTTTTTTTATTTTTTAATTATTCAAAATATTTCTGATATATCCTAATAAACTGATTTTTTTATTACGTTTTTAAATTTATAAAAAAAAATTCTACTTAAAATCTTCTCAAGAATATACAAATGTATCGATATAAAATATAACACATGATGAAAAAACCAATATCCTTGATATAAGTATATTATTTATTTGTGACCTATATTTTTATATTTTTATAATATTCATATAAAGAGAGTTGTAAATAACAATATGAAATGTTTATAATACTTAAGACGTATAATAAGTGACAAGTATGACGTTGATACAATGTCCGTATTGTTTATTACACTAACAGAGATTTAACTCTTAATAAACAAGTATACTAGTACACATATACGTGTATTTAGGGTGTTCATTATTATATTGTAAGTATATTCTAACCAGATAATTACGAGAAATCATTATGCATATTCAATATTAAAATCTCTTTAAAATTATTGTAATAGTTGAATTCGTTGTATACATCCATGAGTTATAACTGAAATATGTATAGGGGAAAGTAACCGAATACGGACAGTGCCCGAATAAGGACACTCTCGGTATCTCAGAAACCATAAAGCATACAAAAAAAATGTTTAATGAATACAATATTCATAATTATATAAATAGTATAAAAAGTATTTTTTATTTTTTAATTATTCAAAATATTTCTTATATATCCAATAAACTGATTTTATTACGTTTTTATATTTATGAAAAAAAAATTCAACTTAATACCTTCACAATAATATACAAATGTATCAATAACACTATATCATTAAACAATAAAGAATTCTAAGAATTATATATATAATTTCTATATTTGTTATCAAATATTAATTAAGTTATAAGCATATATCTCGAGGACATATAAGTACGTAATACGGATACACTGTATACAGGCTATAGCCAATCGTGTGAACTATTCTAATTATCATAAAAAATCACGTGCGTTATTATATTTAAACCATCAATGTATTAATAAGTTTCATAAGTTTCATATTAAATTATTCATAAAATTAATTTTAAGTAGTGTAATTTTTTGTATCTGATAAGTTCTTAAATACTTATTATATTATATTATAATATATAGTATATATATATATATATAATGTACGTATAATGTATTCAATGTATACACTATATTCAATGGTGTATAGGGTGTCCGTATTATAACACAGGATGTCCGAATATAAACATGGGTACCGAATAAAGGACATGGACATTTTCCACTGGACATCTCCGTTATCTATTAAATAACAAAATTAAATATAAAATGTTAAAATCACAATAATATCTATAATCATATAATATTAATATATTGTAATTTTTGAATACAAATATTGATTAATAAAAAGTTAAGAACATATGTTCTATATACATATGTATTGTTAAAGCGTCCGTATTAGGTTACTTTGCCCTATAGGGTATACTGGTAGGGGAAAGTAACCTAATACGGCAACTTTAACAATAAATGGTCTTAACATTTTATGACTCATTATTTGTATTCAAAAATTATAATATATTAATATTATATGATTATAGATATTAATGTAATTTTAAAATTTTATTTAATCTTTTAATTCCGTAGATAACGGGGGTGTCCGTATTCGGTACCCATGTCCGAATACGGACACCCTGTGTTATAATACGGACACACTATATACACTATATAAACTATATATTATTGTTGAATCAATCAGACAATTTTTCTATTAAAATAAACGAAACATTGTCACAACCTTATGCTATTAAATATGGAGTCCCACAGGGTTCCACTCTTTCTCCCATACTATTTTCCATTTATTTACTTCCACTCAACAAACTACTGACTAACTTCCCACACGTGAACTATAATCTTTACGCTGACAACATAGAATAACACGCCCAATTCATTCACTCAATTAACTTACAATCATGTTTAACCTCACTGCAAATTTGGCTTACAAAAAATAATTTATTACTAAATCCAACAAAAACTGAACTCATCAACTTTATAACCAATTCCATGATTAATACTACAGTTCCACTAATCAATATAAATAACATAAATATAATACCGACTGAAAATACAAAATACTTAGGTTTCCACTTTACTAACAATTGTTAGTTTAAACTCGACTTTACTAAACATATTAGTAAAATGAAACAAACTTCTTCCTTTCATATTTTTAATTTAAAAAAACTAAGACCATACTTAACCAAACAAACAGCTATAATTCTATCAAATGCACTGATAATGTCTAGATTTCTATACTGTAACACTTTACTAGCCGGAGAAAACAAAACAGTTACTAACAATATTGACCGATTAGTAAATAGAACTACTAGAATTATTTGTAATCTAAAAAACACAGATTACACTACTAGCATTACGAACTTACGGAAATCACCAAACTGGTTACCTACAATTGACAACATAAACATTAAACTACTAACAATACTTTACAAAACTACAAAAACAACTCAACCTCATAATTTACGTACTTTACTTCACAAACAAACCACTAACAGACAACTGAGACAAACATATATACTTGACATACCGACTACACGATTACGAAAGTACGGTAACAAACGATTTAGCTGGAGAGGTGCAACTCTCTGTAATAAACTTCCCCAATCCATACGCAAAGAAGATATGTCAATAACAACTTTCAAATATAAACTCAAGGAGCTATTTAAACGTTCCCCACTAAAATACCACTTATCTAACCCTCTTTGAAATGTAATCGTGTTATTATATTATTATTATATTATTATATTTAAGAATGTTATTTTATTATATTATTTTTACGGATGATCGTTAAATCATCCGGGAACCCACACCTGTAAACTGTTCGACAAACAGTAAAACACATTGTAGAATTTTAAATTAATCTTTGTGTATAAATAAATACTATTACTACTACTACTACTACTACAAATTACAATTACATTATTTATAATTAATTTTATGACAATTTTATTCTAATTTAATTAGTTAATAATTTATTTATTATTATTTTTTTTAAATTAATAATACAATTTAAGTATCTAAATAATACAAATTTTAGATTTAGATTTATTGGTGGTATTAATATTATAACGCACGATATTTTTATGAAAATCAGAATCAGCATACGCTGCGCGCTGATTGGTTATAGGGTGTCCGTATTAAGACATCTAGAGTATCCGTATTAGGCACTTATATGACCTCTAGATATATGCTTATAACTTAATGAATATTTGATAAAAAATATAAAAATTATATATATAATTTTAGAATACTTTATTTTTTAATAATATATTGTTATATTTTATATCGATTATGTGTATATTTGATAAAGGTTTTAAGTATAAATTATTTTCCATAAATTTAAAAACGTAATAAAAAAGTTATGTTTATTTGATATATCAGCAATATTTTGAATAATTAAAAAATAAAAAATACTTTTTTAGACTATTTATATAATTATGAATACTGTATAATAATGTTACTTTCCCCTATACATATTTCAGTTATAACTCATTCGCATGGATGTATATAACGAATTCAACTATTACAATAATTTTAAAGAGATTTTAATATTGAATATGCATAATGATTTCTCGTAATTATCTGGTTAGAATATACTTACAATATAATAATGAACACCCTAAATACACGTATATGTGTACTAGTATACTTGTTTATTAAGAGTTAAATCTCTGTTAGTGTACTAAACAATACGGACATTGTATCAACGTCATACTTGTCACTTATTATACGTCTTAGGTATTATAAACATTTCAAATTGTTATTTACAACTCTCTTTATATGAATATTATAAAAATACAGGTTAAAAATAAATAATATACTAATATCAAGGACATTGGTTTTTTCATCATGTCCTTTCTGATATTATAATATAGTAGATGCATGGCACGCCAGGAGTGCGACGCATGGCGTGCGTCGTACGACTTGTCATACAATAATAACACACGAAATAACACACGCAATAGCACACGCATATACGTCATCGAAGTAAATACAATGTATTGACATCGATAATATACGTATTACATTACCTACATTTCAAGTTAGCATACATCTATAGTGCATATATCACTGTGTGCCTATATCACTCGTGTTCACACTTCAATATTACATAACATCTAACGGCCAATAATTACTATACCTCAGTACTAATTAATATATATATTTGCCTGTGTTGATAAGCGATAACGATAAAGGTGTTGTTAAGGGTTAAGATACGAGCCTATATCGTAGAGTACAAGGGAGAACGTTGTTATATCCCCGTATACAGTTCAATATAGTGATCTATATAGGTCAAGAGGGTGACCGGTGCGGACGTAGAACAATAACTTTAGGACGAGATGCTGAAGGCGAGATGCTACTGCAGCTTTCTACGTATACACAGAGGAACATCTATATTCAGACAGCAACAAAGATTGCTGTCAACGAGTAAAAGGTTATTCGTAGTTTATATATATAATATATATATATATATATATATATATATATATATATATATATATATATATATATATATATATATATATATATAGGTAGGTATATGTTGTAATTGTATTTATTCATAATTATTCCCCTTAAAAGCAACTACTGGACTATGACAAATATATATTATTATAAATATTATTAGTGGTATTGTTTAATTAATAATAAAAATGATTAACTTAATTATTATTACATTATAAAAAATATGAAACAGTAGGAAAAACAGATAATATAATATAAATATATATATATATATATATATATATATATATATATATATATATATGTGTGTGTGTATGTGTGTATATGTGTATGTATTTGTGTTTATGTGTGTATATATATATATATATATATATATATATATATATACACGAATATCATTTAAATGAGTATTATGATTAACTACTTATGATTATAATCGTGTTATACTTATATATTATATAATTATATATGAGTAGTAACACATATTACACTGCTATGAGAATAAACTACTAATAATATTCAGAGTAACATGTTATATATTGGTAGTTTATAAACTCATATTGTACAGAAGTAATATACCTATATCTTTAATGAATAATATACATTATTATTCACTGATAATATTACTTAGTCATTATAAAGTTTATTCTACTCATTGTGAGACTAGTACATTGATAAAAAGATGACATTTTTATTTTTTAATAAAGTTTTCCTTAAAGGAAAACAAAGAAAAATTTCCTGAGATACAATGTTATAGACCTACATTTCCATGTCAGTGATTTACTAGATTATGATATGTACATATATGTACTTAATATATAATTATCCAACATTATTGTATTAAGCCAGGTATTAAGGTATTATGGTATTAGGAATCATAACATATAAATCAACATCCAGTAGTGGTGTCATGTGACATAACAGTTAAACCCTGGATAAACAACTAGGTTAATGTATGCTAAGTATGACATTTTCACATATTGTTTACATACACACACTGTTTACTTTGTTACTATGTGTTATTTACTTATGAAAAACTGTGCTTTATGTTAAATTTATATTAAATTAAAGTTAAATGTATATTTATATGTAATTACTATAAATCATAATAATATACACTTGTGTGTATGTGTGTGTGTGTGTGTGTGTGTATGTGTGTTCACTTATAAATTAGTATACATTATACATAATACAATGATCACTGCTATATGATGTAATAATGGGTAGCTCTCCTATACATGTTATCTACAAGTAAACAATATGTTATCTACAAGTAAACAATATGTTATCTACAAGTAAACAATATGTATAAGTAAAGAGAGTAAATGACTTTTGTCATTATTTGATATGTTGTTAGGGTCTACAATATATATATATATTTATATATATATATATATATATATATATATATATGTATATATATTTATAAATAATGTATATGTACTAGTACATAGTGTTAAGTACATATATTATTGTAATATATTTAAAGTATGACATAACAATAAGTATATTAAGCTATAGGATAAGTTTAGTAATGCTATAAGACCAAATACTATAACTATATTGCATACACTTGATTATCTTATTATGTTTATTATATATATATATATATAATATACTGTCATTTCATATATGTTATAGAAATATATTAATATTTATTATATTCTTTCCCTCTACATCTATTCCTCCCTCACCTATTCACTCCTCCTTCTCCCTATCTCATTCCATGTCACTCTCCTTTTCTCACATATACCCTAATCTCCTTCTCTCTCATATACCATAATCTCCTCTTCTCTCCCTATCCCTCACCCTATCACTCTCACTCTCCCACTCCCACTCAATATCCCTCTTCTTATCTTTCTAACCCATACAGTTATACAACCCATTTCCATATTCCTATCACTCTCCCTACCTCCATATGTACCTATTTCCTCTGCCCTATAACACCCCCATCCCCTTCACAAATGTCATCATCATCTCACAATTTCAATATATTCATCTCCTTTCGCCTACTATCTCTCTATAGCCCATTCACACAATTCAATATTATCCTCTCCTATGACCTATCCTAAATGAACACTACTATGTTGTATTATATAGTATACTACAACTCTCCCTTTCCCTTATAAATTCCCTCTTCATCACCACTAACCGTTAAACTCCCCCCTCCCCCAGTGACTCAGCATCTAGTGAGTCACCCTCGCTGATGAGTCAACAAGAGTTGCCTAGTTCTGCTGACGTAGTAATCATAGGTGGGGGCGTGATAGGCTGCAGTGTCCAGTATCATCTGGCCAGTATTGGCATTACGGACACTGTCCTGCTAGAGAAACATAAATTAACTGCCGGAACCACATGGCACACCGCAGGTTTATGTCTTTACACATGTATGTCCTTATTTCCGTTCTATTTATTCCCTATATATATTTAATACATTATATCAATTTAATTTATTAATTATAAACAGACCGAATTTAAATAATGAATATTTATTAAATATTAAAGCAATATTTTATACTATATACTATATATATTATGACATTTGAATAATTAATTTGTAAATATAAAAACAAATACATAATATTATCATTGTTAGTTTTAAGTAAATAAATAATATAGTAAATATTTATATTGAGAATATAATATGAACTCACCCTATTATAAATATGGACTTAGCATTATTCACTGTAGTGTAGTATATCAGTTATTGTGTGCATCATGTGTTGCATATATATGACTCATGTGTATACATATACACTTAGTGCTAGGTCTATATAATAAATCTCATATAATATACAAACAACATAATAACAATTTGAAATAATATTGAGAGATAACAAAAAATTAATCTATTTGTAAACATATGCAAATAGTATTTACCATGAAATATATCCATAATACATTATAATAAAATGTTAATTAATCACATATGTTTATAAATTTCCTAATATACTAAAAAATCTAAGTATCAGTATCGTATCAGTTCATAAAATCAAAGTATCAGTATCGTATCAGTATAATAAAATCAAAGTAAATCATTTTTTTAAGTATCAATATTGTATCAGTAGTGTAACAACTAGTGTTGGAAATTTTCAGATTTTTCACTCATTCATAGTTTTCGAATAGTAATTATATACACATCGAAGGTTTCAAATAGATGTATTTTTATTAATTTAAGTATTCTAAGTTTTCGAAAGCTTCAAATATTAAATACTAGTCGTACCCAACCCGGCATTGCTCAGTTTTGTATTGTTTTTCTATCTATTATTTATTAAGTATAGCTATTTATGATTCTACATTGCTAGTATATACAATAAAATACATTTTTGGAATGAGAAAAAAGTGTAAGAATTTTAGTAGAAAGAAGATTTTGCATGATAGATAGCTAGATATTTGTAAGATTGTCATACCTGAAAGAAAGCATATTTTATATTTGGTGAACGTTTTTTGAGTAATTTTTGTTTAGATCTATGCAGATTTATCAGACAACTGAATAGTACAGGAGTAAACCAAGGTGAGGCTGAGTGGTCATCGATATCAATGGGACACGCATGTATAAAATATTTTGAAGTATTTAGTAGTAAGTTTAAGGTAGGTAGTTTCAAGTATAGATAATATCAGCTTTGATAGAATTTTAAATAAAATCATAAAATGCATCAAAGAATATGCTAGAGTCAGCTTTATAGGGATATACATATCTATGAGGTAAACTTTAATATTGTATAGCTTTAAAGCTTATATGCATATATATAATATAATAAGTATATATACATGTATATATATATATATAAATTACAAATTATTTAATGCAAATTAATATATTATCCACTAGGATTAGTATGGAATCTAAGACCAAATGATACAGAAATAGAATTGTTACAAAAGAGTAAGAAATTGATGACGAGAATAGAAGATGAAACAGGTTTAGATTAATTTTTTCTATACAAAGACTGTTTGACACGGATTAAACCCCATCTACACCAACAAATAGGTCTTAAAGTAATATTTACAAGTAATCTTTTATAATTGTCTATACAAAATGATCAGATCTCATTAATTAGAGATTTTTTATTTGGACACTAGGACTATTTAAATAGTTATAAGTAATATTACTTATTAACATATGTGATTAGCATATGTAACCTAAGTTACAGGATGGGGTGAAAAGATTCCACTTAAATAACAATAACAAGAGTACAACTTTGATGATTAGAATTGATGAGAAAACATGTTTGATAAACGTTAACATGGGTGAAACTTAACCTTTGATCCCATCGATTATTGACTTGAATTCGTAATAAATGCACGTAAATATTGCAGGTATAAATCCAGGCTGGATTAACAACGGAGGATTATTCATTGCCTCCACCGATACTAGATTAGATGAATACAAAAGATTAATGACTGTTTGTATATGAACATACTTCTATGTAGTATGTAATCCTATAGTATTTCATCAATAACAAGTAATCAATATGAATATCTTTTTTTCATCTATTCATTTCTTAAGAAAGTAAATACATATTATAAAAATATGTATACATATATAATTAATAATTAACTATAAATAAATTACTATAGTTATATATCTACCTAGGTTATATATAAATTAATATAATAATTTATTAATTTAAATTTATCTTTATTAAAATATATCCTACATTATTTAGAGCACATTAATTATAAATCTGTTAATTTAATTATGAATAACATCGATACTCTCACGAATCAGATCGGAAGAGCTTATGAAATAGAATCTTTTATTTTAACACCCGAAGAAACTAAAAAGTTATACCCATTGATGAATGTTTCGGATATATCAGGTTGGTTATGTAATCCTTACTATAATTAGTAATTATTTATTACTATCTTCTTCATCATTATTATGGAAGACATTATTTATTATTACCAAATGTGTAGTTTAATTATATGTGCTTCAAATAAAAACTTTATTAAATCTATCAATTATAATTGAAAAAATGTTCTTATATAATTATATAAGAATATTTTTTTTAATATATACTTCTTGATGAAATTTAATATTATAATTCATAATTATAATTTTATATATATTTTATATAGATGGCATATGGGTTTTTAATTATTTTAAGTTTTAATTATTGCTTATAATAAGGAACTAAGAACAAATCTGTATCAGTGTTTATTAAATTTAGGGATCCAATAGGAATAATACTACTAATCATACTAAATAGATAATATTAATGAGTTCCATATTTATCAACTTTAATGCATTGTAAGATTAAAATCACCGTATTATAATACTCATTTTATTTCAAAAGTATAGTATCTTATGGACATTAATTAGATCATAACTAAATCTATTCAATATAATGAACCACCTAAATTGTATTTATATTTAGAAATTATCTAACTCTTTATCACATTGTCTAAATCATAATGAATATATCAGAGTATATAATATTAATATTTTATCACAAATATCAACTGATATGAAAGTATGTTATGAATCATATAAGTCACGATACATTAACATACCAGGATCTTTGTATTCGCCTGGCGATGGAACCATAGAACCATCAGGATATTGTGCTGCTATGTCTAGATACTCCACAAATAAAGGTGCAAAGGTTTATTATGTATCTATTGTATATGAATTAATTAACTGAATAGAGGGTAAATAAATTATTCTCACAAGTTTGATATTCTATAAAAAGGCATGTTAATATTGATTAACAAGTTATTTAATAATTAATTATTGTTCACAGATTTTGTTGATTTTGATAGTGATCAATATAGAATGTGAAAATATATATTTATATTTAATCCCGACAAACAATTTTGTGAGAACTTTTGTTAACTGGTATTCAAAAATTCCATAATTTGTTTACAGCATAATTTTTACATAATATATTTATCAATTATTTCTATGAATTGATAATTATCAATATTTTATATGAAATAACTTTTATATAAATTAGAAATTATTTATTTTTCAGAATGGTACATTTTAAATAAATACAAATTCTGTTTTAATAATTACTCTAATTTCTATCAGGTTCTAACTGAAACATTTGTTTGCGATACATTTACGAGAAAGGATGACTTCGGACAAACCCTAGTGACTGGTGTAAGAACTAACAGTGGTGACATTAAAGCGCCCATTGTGGTAAATTGTGCAGGTAATTAAGTTTAAAATAAATGGAAGATTATATTTTTAAAATGTGCATGATCTATATTAATTATTAATCATTATAATTATAAATAATTCATATAAACAATAATTTTTTTATTATTAATTCATATCTAAATATTCAGGATAATAATCTTATTCAATAATTTGTATTGTATAAAATAAAGAAAATAAATGAATGCAATACTTTTATTATCTTGTCTGATGAAAAACATTAGAATAGTTTTAAATTACATTTGAACTTATAAATTAATTATTAATAAATAATATATATATATATATATGACCTTAACCAAATAATTATTACTTTGATCTACAGGGGTATGGTCACCTGAGTTGGGAAAACAAATCAATGTAAATGTTCCGTTATTAGCAATGAAACATGCCTACGTGAATACTGAACCTATTCCAGGTTTATAGTGTTCTGTATTCTGTCATTATTATATAATATAATGAAATTTCCATCTGATAATATGTTAGTTTATTAATTATATTGTTTATTAAATACCTATATTACATATGATTAATAAACGTATTTTTTTTTTAATAATTGTATATTATTTTAATATTTTGCATATATTCTAAAACAAACAAATTATTTTTATTTCTCAATATTATGCGTAATGTGTTAATATAATAATATAATTTCGAATATTAATTTGATATTTAAGATATCTATGAATTTCTATGAAAATCAAGGAATTCGAGGAATGCCAAACATTCGAGACCACGACGCCTCAGTCTACCTAAAGGTGGATGGCGATGCCTTGTCTGTTGGGGGCTATGAAGTTAATCCTGACTTCTGGCCAAAAGTTATTCTCTAATACGACTTATTATTTGTAAATACGCTTCTATTCTCTTAATTTATGTTATTATATTAATTAGAAGTTTAAATCTATGATTAATTAATCTATTAATCAGATGACTTGTTATTTATGCTATTATTTTATATTATTTTTATGATAATTCTGTATTATCGAAGGTAGAGAAAGATTTTGCATTTTCATTATTTGACCTTGACTGGGATGTATTCTCCAGTAATATAGCTGGTGCAATAAATCGTGTTCCTGCAGTAGAAACTTCCGGAATTAAAACTACGATATGTGGACCAGGTTAATAGAATATTAGACATCGCTATAATATAAATATATATATATATATATATTTTAATTTTAATTTAATGATTATGAACTATAATTAAAGTTTCTAACTTCTATTAATAATTATTACTCTTTGTGATGTGACATTATGTAGGGTCTAATTTAGATTATATATATATATATATACATAAACATTTTTTTATTTTATTTTATGAAATGTTTTAAAAAATATAATCAAAGTATAAAAAATATTTTCTAACGATAATATAAATTATTCAAATACATAATAAACTATACGAAATAAAGATATTTAATATGATAAAATACATATATATATATATATATATTGTCGATGTAATATTTACTCTTCCCTATTCTATTTACTCTTTATTTACAGAATCATTCACACCCGATCATAAACCACTGATGGGAGAATCTCCCGAGGTCAGAGGTTACTTCCTCGGCTGCGGGTTCAATAGTTCAGGAATGATGCTCAGTTAGTTCAACGAGTGTATTTACAAACATAATAGAGATTATTTGTTAAATATGCTTTATATATGTAATACACGTATAATATATATAGTTTTATATCGTTAGTAACTATTCAGTATTAGTATTATATATTATATATCATATACGCAATAACTATTAATTAATTAATTAATTTAAGATTATAATATAATGATTACTAAACAAAACACATCATGATAAATACACATAGAAGTGATGAGATAACTATCTGTTGAATAGGTGGAGGATGTGGTGAACAATTAGCCATATGGATAAGAGATGGCAGACCCGATCTGGATATGTTTGCTTATGACATTAGGTAATAGTAGTGAACGTTTGATATTACGAAAGCTATCTAAGCTATGTCAATAAAATAGTATTATTATTGCTTACTTTAATCATGGTATTTATTAGAACAGTAATCTAAGTATATTAAAATATATATAAATATAAATATATATATATATAATTATAAATATGATCATAACGTTATAAAGTAAAATGGAACAGTCAATGAAAGTTTTAATATTATTAATGTTTACTATTAAGATTATTAATGTTTACTATTAATTCAAATAGGAGATTTCCCCATTCGATAACGAACAATTCCGATTGGTTAAAGACCAGATCCCATGAAGCCTACGCTAAGAATTACTCTATCGTGTTCCCTCACGATGAACCCCTAGCTAGTAGAAATGTTAATAAAGGAGTTCTACATAAGGTATATGCCAATTAGGAGACAACATAATAGCTATTTTATAATTATTCATTATATATATTATAATAATTCATTTATTTAAATAACTAATATATCAAATAAATCAAAGATACAAAATTTACAAATATATAACTCATATGTCAATTTTAAAGCGAAATGGATACTATGATTAACTATAACATAGATACATTAAGTAGCCATGACTAATCTACTTGAACATAACTACAGACATTATTGGAACGAGGATGCGTTTATCAAGACAGGCATTGCTTCGAAAGACCAGGGTGGTTCAGCTTAATGGACGCCAACGATTGTAAAGTTATTCACTATAGAGGGAAGATAGAGTGGCGGAGAGTGAGATAGAATGGTAGAAAGAGTATGAGAGATATAAAGATATATATATATATATTTATATCTGTATATATATTTATATATATATATATATAGAGGAAGAGAGAGAGGAGAGTAAGTGAGTGAGATAAGGCGAATATATGAAAATAGGGGAGGGGTATAGATAGGGATAATGGAACCTATACCCTATGCCATTTACAGCCAAGAACATACGACTACTATGGACAATACGGGAATGCCAAACACATAGATCACCATTATGCTGAGCTACTGAAGCGTGACTATATCTTTGATTTCCCAGAACACCATGATGTGGTCTGTATTTATGTCATATATACACTTTTATATACTTCTTATAATACAGAATTATGCTCAATATTTTAATTTGTCATATTATATTTTTATATTAAATTTTATAAAAAATTAGTTAATAATATAATTAGTGAATTATTTTATATTAAATATATTGATATATATATATATATTAATTATTATGTTAGTATATTATCTATTATATAAGTTCAATGTGGCTTCTTTTCTCTACATATTTTGAGTTAAAGTTAAATAAAATGTATCTTGAAGTATTTCTAATTTATATAAATGTTATGTGGGTTAGAAAACAAGTCAATACGGTTCGCGTTTCCAAAATCGTTTTATTCAAGGAGAATCTCTGCCATGTGCTTATCGTCGATAAAAGATAAGTGTACGTGTTCTCGCTATCGACGCGGTATCAAAAAAAAGCGCCCTAATCCATCCAGAACGCCCGCCACACCCGCAAAGGGGCGTTCCAATAATATTAATTCGATAACAATAATAATACGGTTGGAGTCGGTAGAGCTGCAGAAGCTGGTGCTGATTGTTCGTCGTCTATGCGGTCATCATCGTAGTAGCCGCCGTCGTCGTGGTCGCAGGGTGAAGATCGGGATACGTGGTGGGGGACTACGTGGTGGGGGAATACGTGGTGGGGGAATACGTGGCGGTAGTGACAGTTATATATAAACGTTTCAACAAACACTGACAATATCCTAGCGCCTATATAATATATTATATATATGTTATCTAACATTCATGCTCACAATCATACTGCCTTAATACCACACCGCGCCGCCAATCTAATATAAACTCATTTGAACACACACTCATACAAAGTACACTACATTACATATATATAATATCTACATTGAAATATTAAAATTATAAACTTATTGAGTATAGTATATTAGTAGTAGTAGTAGTAGTAGTAGTAGTAGTAGTAGTAGTAGTAGTAGTAGTAGTAGTAGTAGTAGTAGTAGTAGTAGTAGTAGTAGTAGTAGTAGTAGTAGTAGTAGTATTAGTAGTAGTAGTAGTAGTAGTAGTAGTAGTAGTAGTAGTAGTAGTAGTAGTAGTAGTAGTAGTAGTAGTAGTAGTAGTAGTAGTAGTAGTAGTAGTAGTGGTAGTGGTAGTGGTAGTGGTAGTGGTAGTGGTAGTGGTAGTGGTAGTGGTAGTGGTAGTGGTAGTGGTAGTGGTAGTGGTAGTGGTAGTGGTAGTGGTAGTGGTAGTGGTGGTGGTGGTGGTGGTGGTGGTGGTGGTGGTGGTGGTGGTAGTAGTAGTAGTAGTAGTAGTAGTAGTAGTAGTAGTAGTGGTAGTGGTAGTGGTGGTGGTGGTGGTGGTGGTGGTGGTGGTGGTGGTGGTAGTAGTAGTAGTAGTAGTAGTAGTAGTAGTAGTAGTAGTAGTAGTAGTAGTAGTAGTAGTAGTAGTAGTAGTAACCCACAATGCAATAAACATACCGATGATAAGTTTGATAAGACGTATTATTCTCCTACAGATAGGAAAGGAATGCTTAGCTTGCAGAAATGAAGCCGCTATATTTGATATGTCTTACTTCGGTAAATACTACCTCAGCGGTAAGGATGCTCAGCTAGCAGTCGATTGGTTGTTCTCAAATGACCTTCACAAACCTCAAGGTTAATACCTATTATGTAATAGATTGATTATACTAAGAATTATCAGATTATTCAAAATCTAATTTTTAAATTTGATTCTAATGAAGTGGGTATATTGTAAATTGTACATATGATACAAAATATATACTACGATTAAAATAGATAACATATACATAAATTAATGTATATAGAATAGAGAATTATAGATAATTACAATATATACATATTTATACATTGATATGCGTTCTAATCCAATATATCGTAATGCTACCGGCATCCCACATCGACTAGGTACAATTGTCTATACATGCATGTTGAATGCGAAGGGAGGAGTTGAAGCAGATCTCACAGTATCAGTTATGCAGCCTTCTAAAGGTATCAACCACTTCTTTTATATTAAATAGAGTTATCACCGTTACTTGTGGGGGAGGCAGGGGGCTATACTGGACAGTACTAATGATTTGTAGATTTAATGTATACGTATGTAATAAAATGGACCAATTCATTCTGCCATGAAATTAATTTATCCAATAATATTTTAAAGTATATATTCTATCTTTACTAATATTTAATAACTGAATCCATAGAAAGGTTCTTTTGATCACATTCTCATGTAATTATATTTTAAATAATTTGATTATTAGTAATGAAATAAATATACAAATATTAGTATTAAGAACTGTTAACGGGTAAGTTATCTTATAGGTAACAATTAATACAGTCATTGTATATTGTATATATATATATATATATATATACACACTTATATAATTTTATATAAATAAATTATCTGCTCACGATCGTTATAATAATTGATGTCTTAACATGAGAGCGGCTTTGAAGGAATATTAGTTCCATATGGTTATAAGTAAAAACTTCATCTAAGTTCCTGGATGGGATGAAATGACCTATCAAAATAACAATAACAATAATATATATACCATATATTTATATATATTGTATTACATGTGTTAGTAAGCATTATGATTGCATGCAGGTTTCTACATAGCAGCTGGAGGTGGTATCAGACAGCATACCTACACTCATATCAAACAAGTTATAGCTGATAAAAGATTCGATTGCGAATTCACAGATGTATCCGATCAACTTTCTATAATCAGTGTACAAGGACCTAAGAGGTATTCACTAAAATACATTCTAAATAATATCTAAGATGAATAGTTTTAATTGTATTTGATCTTTCATTTTATTATCCATTTTCTATTATATTTTTGTTTATTTCTGGAAATAAAAATATTACTCAAATAACCATAATTCAATTAAAAATGTACCTTCATTCTAATAGAAAGAATATTATTTAATCTAGATTAACTTATTTTATATTTCAATAATAGAGCAAAAATTCAATACATTCATAAATACTGCTCATTATATCTCAAATTAGATATTGAATATAATTTAATATATTTAAGAAAATTTGTATATATTTTTAACCGGATTACATATATTATATATATAGAATCTATGAATATTAAAAATAAATATATATATATATATATATTATTAAAACTAATATTGAATGTAATAATAATACTATTTATAAAATTTATGATCAAATTATTAATATATACAAATAATAATGTATCATAATAAAAAGTCAACAGATTCTACAAAAATTAACGGAAGTAGATTTATCTGAAGAAATGTTCCCTTATAATACGCATACGGTTTAATTAATTAACTGTAATATTCATCAATATTATTAAAGTAATATAATATAATTAATATAAATCACATTTCATTAATATAATAACATTTATGAAAATACATATTTTACACTTATAAAATATTATTATATTAATATAAAGTTATATATATATATATATATATATATATAAAATAATATAGACATGAAATATTAAATATATAGAATAGATTAAATAATATTTCAATATATATTACAATAATAATGAAATAACCTAGTTGATTTATAAAGTATCGGTTAAGCCGTATTATTACACTAAATCTAGGACAGGTTGTTCGGAGAAAAAATTTTTTCCTAGGACAATATTTATCTATCTCCTTAATGTTAAACATTGTACTAGGACAATTTATTTTATCGCAGCAACCGCCCCCTACTTTCTCCACCGATATAGAGTAATAAATATATGGTGATAACTACAGAGGACTATTAATTCATGTGGTGATAGCAATAGAAAATATTCAATCTAATTGTGAGGTCCTTTAGGAAGAAAACATACACATTTAATATAAACAAAAAAGGAAATAGAAAACAAAATATCTTCTAATAAGTAATAATTATTATTGTTATCACTAAGGAAGTGAAACTAGGTGGAGCCACCGTGAATCTGTTCCGAGTTTCATTTGTCGGCGAACACGGCTACGAGGTACACGTGGACAATGGTGACGCTGTAGACGTCTACGAGGCTATCACGAAGGTCGGCATGCCCTTGGGATTAGTGAACTCTGGGTACAGGGCGATGGACTCATTGAGTGCGGAGAAAGGTTGATAATGTATGTAATGAATCGATGTTGTCAATGTTGAATGATGTCATGCAACATTTCTAATTTATCTCAATTTTTCGCCATGTAAAAGGGAAAAGATATCGAATCATAATTATATATTTATTATATAAATAACAAAATTGCATCAAATGATTATTATTATTATATATGGAATATTGTTAATGCTCCTACTTTATAAATGAACCCAGTTATAATGATTCAACTTACAATTGATTATAATATTATAAAAAAATTCTAATAATTGATAATATTACGATTAATATTATATATCCATAGGTTAACCTATTTATTATCACTACTATTATTAAGAGTAATTAATATTAATAATCGAGATTCTATAATTAATGGAGAATATATAATATGGCCCCCGTTTGTTTTGATTACTATTTCCGAGGTCAAATTTAATATATTGTATATGTATCACTTTATAGTTTAAAAATATAATTACAACTTATTTATATATATATCTTATAATATATATTATATTTTCATTCTTCATATTAGTTACATATCATGTACACTAAAGTAAGTCAATACCGAAATAAGTTTTAATATTTAACTGCATATATTGTAATCAAAACAAACGGGGGTCATATTCGATACATACCTAATTAACGTCCTTCATATTGGTATCACTCTATCGTTATAATACACTACCACCATCACCTCGATACAGGATACAGACATTGGCACGCCGATGTCAGATCTGACGATAGCCCGCTCGATTGCGGACTCTCGTTTACGTGTCGTAAGCAGGGAGAATATCTGGGGTCGAAGGTCATCGCTGAGAGAAGACGGCAGGGTGGAGCCACACGTAGACTCGCATGTTTCACTCTCGACAAGTTTACACTCACTTCTATTAGTTAATATTAACTATAAAATAATCGACGCAATCTATTCTAGGCGTAGTTATATAACTACGCCTAGAATAGATTGCGTCGATTATTTTGGTACACTACTTTTCACAATTACTAGATATATTAAGCTCCTACTAGATATGTGCCATTTCTCCGTATACATCCTATATTAAATCTCAGTCTGGTAGAAATTCTCAGAGTGACAACATTTAGTGTATCTGAGATTTAACATGGGGTAAGATATATGTGTATGGTGTATAAGTGTATGGTGTACTAGTGATCAACTTTCTCAAGAATTCCTCAAGAATATTAAAAATATAGTTCTTGAAATTAATCGATAAATATTTTAAATAATAATAAGTTATTATATTACTATAATCATAAGTTATGAGTTAAAAATAATAACAACAATAAGTCATTAAAATAGATGAAATAAATAT
This sequence comes from Osedax fenrisi, assembly GCA_964019155.1. NCBI lineage: Eukaryota > Metazoa > Annelida > Polychaeta > Sabellida > Siboglinidae > Osedax > Osedax fenrisi. Next base: position 30,249,566 of record OZ025240.1, on the reverse strand, counting down.
ATTTTTGTATATTTTGTTGTTAAAATATTTTAAATATTCAAATATTATAAATGTATATCTTGTATATATTGTATATATTTATTAGAGTAAATACCAAACCTGAAATTAATACTAAATAGCTAAAACGTCAGGTCATCAATTAAAATTAATAAAAAATGTTTATTTGAAAATAATTTTAAATACTTATAATAGATTAAATAAATATATTTAATAATACATTAATTTAAATAATATAATAAATATAATGATCATTGATCAAGTAATACTCGAGTATTACAAAATTATGTAGTTGTACATAAAAACAACTGCCTGTGTGGCTCAGTGGCTAAGGCGTCAGACACACAATCAGTAGGACACGGGTTCGACCCTCGTCCGGACCATTAATTAATTTTATAAAATGGGTCTTAAAATATTATTTAGAAGTGATCTTATATAATTGTGTATAAATAAATGATCGGCTCTCGTTAAAACCATGGATGCCTTAACATGAGAGCGGCTTCGAAGGGACATTAGAGCCTTATTTGGTTATAAGTGAAAACTTCATCTAAGTTCCTGGATGGGATGAAAGGACTCCACCAAATAAAAATAACAATAACAATAACAATATATTAAATATAAATATAGTAAACAAATATGTAATCACTATGTCAATATTGAGACAAAAATTCCAAAGTAATTATGAAAACTACAACAATATATGGCATTTAAACATAGCAACACATGAAAGGAAAATAATATTGAATTAATAAGTTTCCAAATAAATATTTTAAATGTGTAAATAAGTATGGATTGTCAATTATATTCAACTGCATGTATTACTAGTTTCATAAAATTTAATTATTTAATCTAGCCATTAACCCTGTAAGCTGAGTGATATTATATAATTCAGAATAAATGAAATTAATAAATTAATTTTACCTGCTTTACATCTGTTAATTATGATATTTACTATTTACTAATTATTTCTTTTTATTGTTATATATATCCATTCTATCTAATCAGCATAATTTATATATCTTTATCTAATATTAATTATTTAAAAGTTATTTATTTGATTTATTGTGAATTGTTAGTATTATATCGTATATATTTAAATTTCGTTTATTTTCTATTTATAATTTAATAACCTATAGTTAACGTTATAATTAAAATAATCATATGCAATTCATTTCAATACACCCCGCCCACAGTAAAGTAGCGCTGCATGGACTGGAGACTATCTACAGAGACGGAAAAGTGGCAGGACACATTCGTAGGGCGGATTACGCCCATTACCTAGGCAAAACCATCGCATATGGGTTAGACAGCATACACCCTCACAGTGTAGTAGTAGTACGCAGTACAGTATTACACCCTAGTTAAGTAGATAGTGGAGACATGGACATTTCAATATATAACCATTAGTTTTACGTTAATACTATTTGAATATGATTATAAGTGTTGATGTTATACTATTATTAGTAATAATAGTGTCATAGTGTATTATTATAATAGAAACAAATAAGTAAGGATGGGGTAATTGTATCAATAAGAATTAATGCTTCTGTAATTATACTGGCATTGCCTAAATCTGATAATAATAATACATTTTAGTGTGTGAATCAATCAGAAAATTAATAATACAAATTATAAATATACGGTACAACAAATGCTTTCTTCGCTATACGATGACAAATCTACATCGCTGTGTGCACACATATGATCTCACCCCGCCCCCCCCATACCTTCACTAGCTACGTGAAGACTGAAGACGGATCCACTATAACAGCAGATTACCTGAAGCGAGGCTCCTACAGTATAGAAGTGATGGGTTGCTCCGAACCCGCAGTATTTCACATTAAGACACCCTTTGACCCGAAAGGGTTACGCACTAAAGCTATATATTAGAGATACGGACAGAAGATGCAACTAAAAATACAACTATAAAACTAAAGTTGTAGGAAGAGGATTTTAACAACAGAACATTCTGATAGTGTCACAATCTATATTAATATATGATTGTAGATATATTTATATTTATATTTCTTAATTATAATATCTATTTTTATTATGAAATATTATTATATCTATAATACAACTACCAAGTTGTATACATGTGTTACCATTTAGCCTTATTGATTATGCAACAGATGATTATTGATTATTAAATATTTACATTTGAAGAATAATAAAAACATATTACATACCAAAGAAAGATATAATTAAATAAATGTGAATTAAAAATTGTGTAAAACAATACAATATATAATTAAGATAGAAATAATAGTTGAATATAATTACACTATAATACGAATATACTCATCTTACCTATTAGCAACCTCTAATTTAATTGATATTGTTATAGATATATAACTAATATTTATTAAAAAGTATTTATTGAAATGATTAGATAATACGATAATACTAAAATAAATGCGATGATAATAAAATCCTCAAATGTTATGTAATCCTGTATCACAATGGATTGTTAGGTAAGAGTGGAAGACACACCCCCTTTCTACCCTGTCAAACACACACACGCATACGCCTATTTCCATATTTTGATGACTCCATTGTGAGCCGAGGACACAAGGAATGGCTGTTCCTTACGGCACACCAAGATGTCTGTTATTATGTCTCGATGGCCTGTGTGAATCAGTAGTTATGTGAGTCACGTCGCTGCTTATAATGCAGTTTTAATACAATAGTGAAGTTTATGTAGAATAGAAACAAAATTAGATATAAAATTAACTATATTTTAGTGTTTTTTAAACATATAATATTTCCCTATATCTTACATGTTAAAATCTATTTATAGAATGAATGACTCTAATTACCTTAATCGCAGGTGTGATTGTTTTACAGTTCTATATAAATAACTAGTCATCAAATATTTAACGATTATGAACATAATATTCTATAACTAAAGAATTTTATAATTAAATTGGTGTTAAAATAAAATAATCATCATCATCAACTATTATATATAATATATTATTGTAATTAAAAGATAATATTATTAAAATAAAAAAAGAAATTTAAATCAAGATACCTATAATATAAGTATGCATATGTATTACTTATCATTAATTAGTAAAGGTGATTCCAAGAAAATGTAAATACATGATATTAACTTGAGTTATACAATTATAAATATAGTTTATATGCGAGTGGTATTATTTAATATAATAATCTACATTTATATGCTTGATAATAACTCGAGAGAGAGAGAGATAAGAGTTAGGTACCTGTTCTGGGGGAATCATTTAGTGTTTGCAGTGTAGTGTTCTTATTCTGTATTTCTTGTATTACATTGGTTCCATCTATGATCTGAGACCTGTGTTGTATTATAGTGATATCTAGTATTAGTGCTGATAGTTACTGCTGATTGGCTGATTAGTCGGGGTATTATACATAAGAATTTCATTGATTATGGTTTTAAATGATTTATTCATGCAGTGATATAGGTAATCTAACTTATTTTTAAGGTTATCATGTTATTAGTATTTATAGATAACAACTTTTGATCAAAATCTCTCTAATATATATGACTTTTCTGATGTTACTACTATCACTACTACTAAATGTGGTTGATTATAGGAATAGAAGTTGATTATAGAGAGACATACATTTTAAAATGATCACCTTTGAAAATTATATATAAATATGTCAATATGCCAATCCGTTATTTTATCTAAAGTCCCCTCTAACATCAAATTAAGGCCCCTACTACTGATACCCCTGTACCAGGCCGCCACTATTCCCTGCACTACCGCTACAACTTCTCTTATACTGCCTAAACTCAACTCCTTCATCGTCTGACCTACTGACCTATAAGAGGAGGCAGGTCAGTGGGGTGGTTACCACTAGCCGCCCATTACTACATTTGACCTACTGACCTATATGAGAAGGCGAGATCACCGGGGTCATTACCACTAGCCGCCCATTACTAGTGTTGACCTACTGACCTATAAGAGAAGGCGAGGTCACCGGGGTCGTTACCACTAGCCGCCCCTCACTACATTTGACCTACTGACCTATAAGAGAAGGCGAGGTCACCGGGGTCATTACCACTAGCCACCCATTACTACAGTTGACCTACTGACCTATAAGAGAAGGCGAGGTCACCGGGGTCGTTACCACTAGCCGCCCATTACTACAGTTGACCTACTGACCTATAAGAGAAGGCGAGGTCACCGGGGTGGTTACCACTAGCCGCCCATTACTACAGTTGACCTACTGACCTATAAGAGAAGGCGAGGTCACCGGGGTCGTTACCACTAGCCGCCCATTACTACAGTTGACCTACTGACCTATAAGAGAAGGCGAGGTCACCGGGGTCGTTACCACTAGCAGCCAACATCTGCGAATGCTGACCATCGTCCAGACTCCAGTAACGGATGCGTTGGTCAGTGCCCGCCGACAGGATGTATTGACCACTACGGTCAGAGGGGGGGTCGTCAAGGTCGTTGTGGTGGTGGTCGGTGGGCTGGTAGTCACGGTAACCTCCCATGTATAGACCTCGAGCGCTGTGCGGTGAATCCTGAATGGGGTAGAGAGGAATGGGTTAGTTATGCATGTGAGAGATAGGAATGGGTTAGTTATAGAGATAGATGACTGAGAACTGTGTTGTTCTATCTATGAAGAATAAATGATCAACATTAGATAGTTTATATAGTAATATGAATATTAGTAATCATTAGGTAATTTATAATATTGTGGTTCAATCAGAATGTGACAGAGTAGTTGTATGGTTTGTATATTTACAATGATATAGGGTAAATAAGGAAGTATTCATTTATTATAAATATATATTATATATAAAGTATGTTAACAATAATATAATCTTTAAACATTTAGTAAATAATATTGTTATTGTTATTTTGTTATTATATTTAGTTGTAGTAATTTCATTCCTATATATATATATATATATAGATAATTAATTCTATTATATTTGTATATTGAATAATTATGTAAGTATACATTAATATATATATAATTTATATTTTGTGATATCATTTTGATGTCATCAGGCAACAATCTATGTTAATAAATTCCCTTTAGATATCATTTTGTTTGAAAAATTAACAATAGTATTATAGCTAGTAATAGTGGGGCATTAGTGGCTAACTTGTCTATAGGTGAGGGCCGGAGAACTGCTAGACCACAAGGTCGTCTGTTTGCCCCCTGTCTCTAGGTCCACCATGGTCACCTCGTTATGACCTTGAGTAATGTTGTTGTGGTCAGTTATAGATTTTATATTTAAGTGTGTTGTTTATGATATTGTAATATAATATATATTATAATACTATGTATATATATATATATATATATATATATATATATATATATATATATATATATATATATATATATAATATACAGCTATATGCAATACCACTTAAATACATACTTCAGTAAATATGGATCTTACAATGACTTCATATAAATGTAATTCTAATAAAATAGAATCAATCAATCAAAAGTCTTTTCTTTTATGACAATTTTACTATATTTTCTTTACTTTTCTCTAAATTATACTAACTTTCATTAAAATCACTGCTTCCAGTCACTTTAATAATATTTATATCCTATTCCCCCTTAATAACAAATCTCCGGTGATGATAATCTAACGTTCACTAAACATATCACATGTTCTCTACCTTTGCCTAATAGGTAAGCTAGGCCTCATGATAAAAGCACTGTTATTAACATATTTTCATATATATATATACTCTTTTATTAATATCATCATCTACTAATAATGCATCATTACAATGTAAGTGAATATACAGAGACTAGATGCTATGGCAGATTAAAAGTATATACATACTGATTTACAAGTATGTGCTATTATAGGTAAATAACTCTATTTTCTTTTACTAGGAAATATTATAAAAAAAATATAGATATACTTATCACGTATTATTAAAGATATATTAGGGTGGAGTGAATTTTGAAATGGTTATGGTGAGCTCGTTATTTCTCGCATTAGTGATTTAAGGATATATGTGGATTTATCGAAATTTAACTCCAATTATAGTATAGTGTGCAATTACAAGCAATCAGTGTTTCCTCAGTAGCCTTCATGTTGCTATAAATACAAGTAGTTTTGTAAACGGACAATGTTCATGGATTTTGGGAAGAAAATATATGTCACTTGTATCTATTTACGTGAAATAAATTGTAATGCCGATTAGGTTAAAATTTAGGCGACAATACTAGTTTTCAATAATATCAAAAGTGAATTGTCAAAGTATTGTTACATAATAATTAATGTTATAAAATATGTATAATTTTAGATTTAATGAAAATTGATCTATTGATTAATCATATTTCTCAAAATGACTGTATATTTTAAGAAAAATAGTTCATATTATAAAATAATGTTATATATTTAAAATAAACATTATACATTAAATGGGTATTGTATTCAAAAATATACATAAATTTCTCACTTATAATAATGATATATTTTTCAACATGTAAATAAATATAAACTATAAATAGAATTATAAATAAATAGTTTGCAGTTCAGATGGCACAATGTTTCATTAATTTCACAAATTAATTAGAGTGACACATCTTTGATTCACAAAATACTTGATATCTTCTAAAGTTCTCCTTTTAGTTGACAGTTTACTTACAATGATCTAGTTTATGTTTTTAATTAACAGCTGAATTTGTTGTTACATTTCTATACATTTTATATATTTTTCTTATTGCATATCATTTTCTAAATAATATATTATCTATATAATAGCAAATGTAAAATAAAACCTTGATATTATTTATATATTTAAAATACAGAATAAAAGAAAACCTATATGATACTTTTAATACTGTATATTATCCCAAGACTGTATATACAATATAGTTTTTATCGACTAAAAGAACACCCTCTATTTTTAATTGATTATAATTTGTATATACAGTCTGGAGACAATATGCAGCTTTAAATGCAGTATCATCTTGATTTTTATTTACTCAGTATTATAAGTATATATAATAAATGATATATTTATATATATATATCATGAATTGCATGTAAATACAATATGCACAAGTAAGTATATAAACCATTGTATGCACAAATCAGACAGGAGTTCTTTGTGTTATGCGTGATCATCTTTGTTATGCCTAACCCTGCAGTGTGTGTGTCACATTAAGTCAACTTAACATAGTGCTAGTACTATCTTTATATATACTGTAATCTACAATAAGGAGTACAGCATATGCTATTAGAAAGTTCTATTTTCTCTTCGTATTTCGTATTTCGTATGTAACTAAGAATACATAATTTAAAATTTAAATCAATATAAAAACTTGTTATTAAATAAATGACTTAAATATTATTATATCTAAATAGTAACATAATTATATTATTTAGAATGTCGACAACAATAATAGATACATATATTTATAAATATATTTATATATATATATATACATGTATATATACATTTATATATATATACATGTATATTCATATTTTTAATAAAATATTCTCATATTTTTTTTAATATCTAATATTATTATTTATTTAAATGAAATTTCATATATTATACAATGTATATTATACGTTATATATTATATAAATACTAATTATAATATTTCTAAATAAATTTTGATAGTAATATTATTATAAAAATCAAATTAAAAGAATCTTACATTTTTATTAAATTTATTAAGAAAAAAAATATTACAATATTTTTAATTTACAAATAAATAATTATATTCATTATCTTGGACATCATAATAATATAAGTAAATAATATTTACCAAATATACATCTAAAAAGTATATATTTTGGAATAAAAAAAGAAACCATTACAGAAAATAGAGATTAGTGTATTATATTAATCTATTATTTATACTTATATAATTATATTATGATATTTAGATACAATGGTATATAATTTAAAAAATAAATAATTCTTTTTTAAATATTAGTATATGAATTAGTCATTTATTATTTCGTACATTATAAGCTATCTGTCTGATTATGGTATGAATACGCAGCAATATATCTAGTAGTACTTATAATATACCCATACACATGTATACAGATGTGATTGATGTGGCTATACAAGTTATACGGGTATTTCCACATTAAAGAGCCTAAACTTAAGATATATGTGTTGTCATGCCACGTGGCAGATCAACAGTGACTGTTCATGTGGAATGTTAGATGTGCTAGAGATAGAGCATATTTATCACAATTAAATCTATTGAAAATACTATTTTACCCGCTATAATGTATTCATCAGGTGATTAATTGATTTAGAGTAAATCAAATAATTAGAATATAACAAAGTATCACCACATTAGTAATGCTAGCTTATACGTACTAGATATTTATATAATTATATAATTATATAATTATGAGTATCAGTTTTTTTTAAATGTAAATTTGTTGTTGTAAATAACAGAATATTTAACTTAATAAGATATTTAGGAATTCTCTATTTCATATATTTATATGTTATAAATTATATATTATTTAATTGTTAATTCATTTTTAATATGTTTGATTATAATTATAATAGATAATATTAAAAATAAATTATGCATAATTAATAATAAAACCTCTGTGATTACATTAATTAAAGCATTAAATACTTGGTTAAATAATAATCCATTATATTATAATGTTAAATATAATATTATTCTATTTGAAATCACACTAAAAATCAATTCAAGTTTTATTTTTTAAATTAAAAATGTAATAATTTTAAAATAATTTTGTATAATACAGTTTCTAATAAATATCACAGTTATTAATGTTAAACACGGATGCTCACACGTGCACACTAACTTGAAGGGTGCAGCACTGTAGACACTGGAATATTAAACCTAAGATCCCAACAGGTGGCCACACCACTACAGGTACCCGTTGCTAGCCAGCCTAGCTCGTGGTGGATTGCCATCGATGTTATCAAACCTACATAATCATGAGGTTAAGATAGCATAAGGTTAAGTAAGGTTAAGTAAGGTAAACGATAAGGTTGATATAGGTTAATGAAGATAGGTAAGATTATTATAAAATTAAAATGAGAGAAGATAAGAAAACCATACTGAATACTAACTATAATCCCCTTTAGAAAATATTACTGTATAAAATATAATATTATTTTATTTCTTGAATTCTAGAGATTTTATCAATGGATGTTTAATAAATGTTTATATATATATATATATATATATATATATATATATATATATATATATATATATATATATATATATATATAAGGGTAATTGTCTCGACAAGCAGCATTGCTTCTACAATTACCCAGGTACTTGTACCTAAATCTGATAATAATAATAATAATATATATATATATATATATATATATATATATATATATATATAGTACACATGCAGAAGTTGCTATTTAGAGTTAAATGACGTAATGTTATGCAATTCCACTACAATATCAGACACATTCTCGAGGTCAAGATCTGACTAGATCACCGGTCAGTCGGACTCTAATCACTAGGTGGAGCTACCGTATTTCAAGTCGCTGTTGAGCTCAAATATGTGTTTCTTAGAGCGCATGTCCACACCGTGTAGGGATCCCTTCACCGTCGCGTATACCAGTACATTCTGGGAACCTGGCCAATAGGTATGCATCGTAAAGGTATTAAAGGTTATAAGGTATTATGTGATTATATGCAAGAATATATATATATATATATTATGAGTGCATATATACTATAATATAATATCACAAGTTTATATAATCATTCATTTATAATATTATATCATAAGTAAAATATATTTATATAATTATTTACTTATTATTATTAATAATTGAGGTAATTTTTCCACGATAATTATACAAAATAATTTCACATATAAATAGGGCATTTTATATAATATTATATTTTATACAAATTCCATGCAACAGTTTATAATTATATATATATTTAGTTTATGAAGGTCAATATATTTTGAAATATTCTTAAAAGTGTAGCTTTCATTATATTTATAATAGGACTTCCTAACTCCGATCTATGTACATCTATTAAACACACACGCTATCGCATCAATACTGTGGTATCCCTATGAGGCAATCATCTCCCTTGTTAATAGATTTAATTATTATGCAATAACGATACACGATTTGTACAGTTATTTAATAATTGAACATTATATATTATTAAATATAATACATAGAAATAGGGACACCATTAAAATAATAGTAAACATTCGTAAATATACAATTATATTTAAATATATATAAATAAATAAATAAATTATAAAATAAATTAAAAAACATAATACAAATATACTTTATTTTATTCTTATTATAAATGTATTAAAATCAATTTAAAAATATTGCATAATATGAAAATAGATTGTTGTATTTGTAATGATGAATAACAGATTTACATTCTTTCTGATCTGGTTACATAATATTACATAACATATATGGTAACCTGAGTCGTAATGGCTTATATCTACTATATTTCCTCGTAGATTGTATTCAGTTGTTAAAGTCTTATGAGATGCGCCTACATCAATCCTACAAACATTGCAGTATTCTCTTGTAATCTATGTTAACTCTTGGAGACAGATTACTTATTATATTAATATGTGTGATAAATCTACTAAAAATTAGTTTTAATAAATAATAATTAACATTCCAATATACTACGCTACTATGATATGCCTAGCGAATAGTGACAGGTATATAGTGACAAGTGACAAGTGACAGTAACCTGCCAGTTTGACAGTAACCTGACGATATGCATTATGCCTGCATCATTCACTGTTGCCACACTTCTCTGTGCTTCGCAAAATACGGAATTCCTGATCTGATCATGGGGGTATAACAGATAAATACTTATCATACACACGTAAACACAAACATGTATGCACACACATATACGTCTGCATACACATACACATACACACCTACATTTACACACTAAATGCTAAGAAACACATGATCAAGAGATTATATTTTTCATTATATAGATATATTTTTCAAAATCTATCGAGGTTGTACATTACAGGATTATCATAATGTATACGATTCGAATAAACATACATATTATATATCAAATTGTATATATATATATTTACTGATCAACAATGATTGTATATATATTATTTTGAAGTATAATTTAAGAGAATGATAATGCCGGATGGATTCCTATTTAGTATATACAAAAGGAAAATAACAAATATCTAATAAATAATTATAATATAATTATTTATTTATAGCTATTTTAGTGATAAATAATATCTACAGCGATAAAGGCTAGGTGAATATTTTGTTTAACTACATTTATTAATATACATTTAATAATCGCTTATTTATTTGTATTTATTGTATTCATTTGATTACCGCCAATAGTTAGAGAATAGTATAAATACATATTATTATTAATAGTATATAATAACCATGATGGCTACTACTGAATGATATAGCTACTGCTGCTACTGGTAGCTAACCTTTCCACCGAGTTTATTGTAAGTGAGTTTAGACCTACAGGTAGCACTCTGTCCTTCGATGTAAGAGTAGTCCCACAGCTTGAAACAACCATCGTTACCCGATGACAGGAAGTAGGTCTCGTCTTCGCTTAGTGCTAGTCTGGGAGGGAGGGAGGGAGGGAGTGAGGGAGTATGGGAGTTAAGGAATGTGGAAGTGAGGGAGTGAAAGAGTGACTGAAGGAGTGTGGAAGTGTGTGATACAGATGGGAGTGGTATATACTTGGGAGTGTGAACAAAATATCATAGATACATATGAAGTAGTAAAGCTATATATAACTAAGTATAACTGTGTATAACTATATATAAAATCAGGTATCACATACTATAACTAAGTATGAGAAGCATCAGCATGTATATAGTGTGTGACCTAGCACTGACCTATTAATAGAACTTCTATGTTCGTTGAGGTGCACGACTAGCTTCCCTTTAGGTCTCCACGCCGATTGGCTGGCCTTATGTTTCTGCTTTCGTTGTTTGCACGAGCGTTCTGCGCAGGTTACCGCCCACTCATTGCGTTTAACCTTGACCAGGGTGTCCAGAGATGATTGACAGCTAGGACCCGTGAACACTGCTCATTGTCATGGTATTATAAAATGTTAAATAATATTTATTACAGGATGTACTATATATATATTATAGGTAATGAATGAAGTTTTTAAAAGCAGGGATTCCTGTCTTCAGTATTAATTTCAGGTCTGATAATTACTGTCACGAGTATAATGGCTGTTTGAATATCTATTTTATATTATTCGGATATTTCAAATATTGTAAACAAAAAATAATGTAAAATATAATAAATATATAACGTATTTTAATGACTTATAATTGTTATTGTTTTCTCAACATATAACTTATAAATATATTATAATATAAATAAATATTGTTATTAAAATATTATCGATTTTGTGAGTATTATTTAATCTATATTTTCAATTTTCTAACTTCTTGAGAATTTTGACTATTTGAAAATTTCGATCACTAATTATAAAATGTATTACATGAGTTATATTGGAAATGAGATATGATTAAGTAATAATATGTGATTTAAATTAATGTGAATCATTTCCATTACCAAATCTAAACTGAATCCGAATGTAATCGGTATCTGAACGTAGATAGTTCATCGAGAAGATTACTTCTCAAAATCTTCTATTATTATTAACATTAATGATGTAACATATATTATAACTATTAATAACTATATTTAGGTTCTATAGATATAAATACGTATCAAGGCATTAATACTTTATATGTGAGCCGTCAATGTAATCTGATCAGCACGTGTGTACTTCAAAATAAACAGAACCCTTAATGTTTAATAATGCAATATGTGTAATAACTCTACAAAAGAGTAATACCTACACACATATATTGCTAATCAAGTTTATTCTACAAACGATATAACAATAGAGTAAACATAATAAGAATATCAACAAAATGAACAAATAAATATATACAATAGACCTGCACTTTAGTATCTTTGTAATCTAAAATTATAACATGGTTAAATATATATCATCTGCTAAAATAATATATTGAAATATTGCTCACTCATTTATTAATTTCATTAGCGATAAAATCGATGGTATGTTAGATAATTATTGGTTTTGTAAATATTTAGCATATCACCTGACTATTGGATTGAACTAGCTTGGATAGCTGAACTCTTCTTAATATATATATATATATATATATATATATATATATGAATTAGATTATTGAACATGATTATATGATCGAACATTGCGTATACGACTTCAGCTAAAACTTCTGAAATAATGATAATATGAAATATGCATTATTTATTTTGTTATTATGTTTACACTTTAATTATAATAATGCAGCTCTCTAATACTCGCAGCTAGATATGTGAAGTGTGATCTAGGCTATTATAACTACTCAATTAATGAATGCTAATCAAGACACATACGTACTTCAGGATATATTATATGTAGCAGATGTAACATCTCTAACCAGATTTTAATTCATTCTTGATTAACGTTTCGCTTTCAACTTTCACCTTCGACTCCCCCGCCGAAATGGGCGTGTCTATCTCGTTGAAGTGGGCGGAGTCATCCTCATCGGAGCCTCGCGTCGGCGTATCGTCTGATGGTTCGTATCGAGTGGTTTGATTGACAGCGATAAGGACATCGGCGGGGGGCACCCTACTAGACGTGACGGGGCTCATCGCACCGAACATGTGCTTCCAATCAGAGTTCTGGTAACATTGATAATAGTACACACGTTGGCTGGTGTTTTCTTTATATTATAGGTAACTATTCAATTCGTTTACATGTTTATATTTTTTAGAAATTAATTCTTTTATAACATGTATATATATTTACTATTAATAAATATTGATATATAATATTATAAAAACATATATATATATATATATATATATATATATATATAATATATATTTAACCATTGCCATCTTTTCAATTTCTTTCATCTTATCATTTTCTCTAAAATAGTTAGTTTTATATCATTTAAATTATAAAATATTATATAATAATATTTAAAAAATAATTCTTTAAAAATAATATTATAATATTATTATAAAAATAATAATTATAATAATAATAGATTTAAAAGCACTAACAACAATAATAACAAACAAATGTGGATATTTAATAATTTTAAATATTTACTAGATTAAAAATTATAAGGGTGATTTAGAAATTAAATCCTAGATTATTTTATTTATATATTATAACCTTTAACCTTGAGTTTCACCACTTCTTTATAACCATTATAATATAAATACTTAAATATAATTCAAATAACAAAACAAATTAATATAATTATTTGATAGTATAGAGTTCCATATATATATAAAAATAATAATTATAATAATATGATTTTGAATATAAATTAATCAATAATAATTAATAGTCATAGTCAAATAATTAATATATTTTTATATATGAAATCTATTTCATTGTTAATGTTCATTAAACCCCATTAATTGTTCACTATATAAATCCGCATGCCTCCTAATACTGTGTGATTGACAGATGTCAATTCTTCCGTCAACAACGGGTAATGAAGAGTCTAAGTCTGGAGCGTAGGTTCTCTTCACGGTATTGAACTCCCTGTGGTGAGTGTGGGGTAGGTGAGCTCCAGTAGGGCTTGTTTATACTATACATGTGTTAACAAATGTTCGTATAACTATTAATAGTTTAGTGTATATATAATTATGATGTAGATTATGCTGATGATGAATATGATGATGATGCATATGATGATGAAGATGATAATGATGCATATGATGATAATAATGATGATGATGATGATGATGATGATAGTAATGATCAGCATCATGTGAGTGTCATGAAGATGATAGGGGGTAGTAGGAATAATGTTTAAGAAGCTGATAGGATTGAGGATATGGAATATAGGATCGTACTGATAGTTTATGGGAAAGCAACAGGTATATACTTATAATAGTATAGAAATAATGAGTATGGGGTAGAGATACGGGATCATAATGGAATGTATGTATTAGGAGAGCTATGTGGTAATGTATAAAGTACAATATACACAAGGACACAAAGCATAATGTACACTAACCTATTTGATTTCTGTATCTTCTGAAGGAAGTCTTTCATCAGGAGCAAAGTTTGAATAGATTTATCATTGAGACCGTATCTCATCATCTTCTTCAGAAGCTGGCAACAAGTGAGATGTCGTATGTGAGAATAGCATGCGTCAATATCATTAGAAGCTACGCATACTCGATACTAGATTAATAATGACAGTAAGATAGATGTGGTAACATTACTGTGTTAATATAACGCTAGTGAAGGTATGTAAAGCTAACAAGTAAGGTATAACAAGATGACAGCTCCACTTTGATTAAGTCAGTTAACTAAGTTAGACAAATTCAGCTGGGTATAGGTTATAAACAAGGAATATATATTTCATGATATTATATTTGTATATATATTCTAATATATACTACATGAAACGTAAATATATACTGTATATTGCAGATAATATATAGATACTAAAATTCTAATACTCTAATTCTATTATCTATAATGATTTTAGAAACATAATTGTTAATAAATAAATATATATATATATACATATATATTGTATGCATATTATAATACAATTCATTTGTACTGAATGAAGTACCTTTCTAATGCTAGCTGAATAGCGAGTGTCATCTTTAGCGATCATCAGCCAATCAGAAGATCCCATTTGATATTGTAATTTAGGCGGGAAATTAATAGACAATATATCCAAAAGTGTTTTGAGATCATTTTCAGCATGGTCAATATTATCCTGAAACATAAGATAAGGCTAATATAACAGAACAATAACAGGGTAATGCATAATAGTACGGAAGGCTGATCATGGGTATGATATTAATAAGTAGTTATATTTATATGTTTTAGTTCTAGTTTATAATCGGATATGATTTAATTATTTAAATTAAATTAATAAACCTAT
Organism: Osedax fenrisi; assembly: GCA_964019155.1. Taxonomy (NCBI): domain Eukaryota; kingdom Metazoa; phylum Annelida; class Polychaeta; order Sabellida; family Siboglinidae; genus Osedax; species Osedax fenrisi. The sequence goes on along the minus strand of OZ025240.1, from coordinate 30,233,614 downwards.
ATATAAAGTAGTATATTAAGGGCCGGAGAAACATATGCATTTTTACATGGTGAAGATAGGAGATGTTTTTTTAGTAAAAGTATGATAACTGAAATAAATAAGAGAATGACTATATTTTGTTAAGTCTTATTAATTAAATTTAGATCTATATATATATTAAGTTATAGGATTATATGACGATGAAAATAAGAATTACAAAACACTAATTTTAAAATAACAAAATGTTCAGTAATTTCCAGTAAATAAGTTTTACTTTTAGTTCATATTTAATATATATGAAGACATTTTATTATAATTAAGTGCTGAAAGTTTCATATAAATTTATCAAGTAGAACAAAATTGACGGATATTCAAATAACCAAAATTAAGTTTAAAACTAATGAGTAAAATTTAAAAAAAATTATAAATATTTTACTATAATTTTTATGTTTATTTAAGACACTTATAGTTACTTTTATGAATCAATCCATACATCATTTTAAATATAACATATTATATATTTTTATATAATATCATTTTTAATAAAAAATATATTTATTTCAAAATTCATATGATTCGTATAATATCAATAACGTAAATGAGTGCTATCAACAACCGCTAAACTATCAGATAACTAAAAGATCTGATAACCACAGTTATATTACTACTTACAATACTATAGCGCTTATAGGTCAAGATAATATAACACAGGTATAATAATGATGTATTTAGTATTCTATATCGATAACAGTCTTTGCAATATTATGTTGATGTAAGTATAATGTTATATGTAGTTGAAATCAAGGTTTATAAAGGTAGCAATAACTAATTACGTAATAAACATGTGGTCATTTACAGGTATACTATTATATATATCAGGTTATGGAGGGATGAAAGGACTCCACCAAATAAAAATAACAATAATAATATTTATATATAGTTAATATAGATAATCTTTCTAATATATTTAATATATCTAATGTATTAAGATAATTAAGTTATTTAAGTTATATAAAATTTTTAATATATATAATATATATAGTTTTAAGATATTTAGCTTACTTTTATTAGTTAATAAGGATGTCATTATTATAACATCAATCAACTATAGGAATATTACGAGTAGGGTATGGAAAGTATGTATTATATGTATAGAAGAAATGAGGACCAAGTAAACACAACTTAATGTAGTAGTTGTACATATAGATCAATGTATTCTGATATATTGGAGATCTGATGCAAGCTCAGTTAACTATCAATAATAGCGATAACTTAGGTTACGAAATATACAAAGTTTAGTTTATAGAATAGGACTAATAACTAAATAGAAGGTTCTGTATCTATGCTATGACCTCTAAATAACCTCTACTAGACTATTAACTAAGCGCATATAGACAACTAACCATGAAGTAATCGAGCTTATGTCCTTGTATACCAAGAGCATGGTTATAGATCTCGCGAGGTAGAGGGTAGGACAGGGCAAACAGTAGATTAACCTGCACGTGTACACATGTGAATACATCGTTATGGTTTATTGTTTACGATGTAGATATTATATATTTCATCTCACTCGAGAGTTAAAACTATTTAATTTTTTTTATTTAAATTTAACTTGAAAATATATAAATCCTAAATATATGCATATATATTTTTTTTCTAATTTACTCATATATTTTTGAATATATAAAGTGTATACGCATTTCGATTTAAATATATATTAATCAAGTCATATTATTTAAATTATTATATATATATATAACTGCCTGTGTGGCTCAGTGGCTAAGGCGTCAGACACACAAGCAGTAGGACACGGGTTCGAGCCTCGTCAGGACCATTAATTAATTTTATAAAATGGGTCTTAAAATATTATTTAGAAGTGATCTCATATAATTGTGTATAAATAAATGATCGGCTCTCGTTAAAAAACCATGGATGCCTTAACATGAGAGCGGCTTCGAAGGGACATTAGAGCCATATATATGGTTATAAGTGAAAACTTCATCTAAGTTCCTGGATGGGATGAAGGACTCCACCAAATAAAAATTACAATAACAATATATAAATGATATAGATATAAAATAATAATAAGAGACATAATATCAACATAATAATGTAATATATTACAGTCGTGCTTAAAATACTCTGATATTTCTCGTCATTATAAATAGGTTTAAACAACTATATTTAGAAGTTATATTGGACTTATTCTATAGCAATTTAGTAAGAGACATCGTGATATAGGTAAATAATAATAAAAAGTATTATTTCATCACTGTATGATATATTAACAACCGCTCTAGTTGATTTATATCTATATGAAAGTTAAGGTGAATACTTCAATGAGTATTTGAATTAATTTGTTTGCGTATAAATCTAGATTATTACATGTCAATTACCATATACTTCTAATATATATATATTATGTATTTTAATATGATAATATATTAATTCTTAAAATTATGTACAATGTGAAAAAGTTAAAAACACAAAACTAATAAAAATTAGTTATAATTTTACTTTATATACAAATTATAATAATAAATTAATAAAATATAACTAATAAATATAAAAAAATATTGTTTAAAATTGTTAAGGGCCATCGAAACCTTCACAAATTGGTCATGTAAAGATAAGAAAAAATTAGGTCTACTAAATAGATGATATCTGATAATTTAGCGTGGAATAACTCCATTTGTTTTTATTATCTAGATAACATTCATATATAGAAAAAATAGTATATTGTATACCCAATGATAATATGACAATAAAATTGGATCTACTAATTTTGTAATGAAAACTGAATACAATTAGGGGAGCTGGAACGATTTTGTATGTAGGGGGCAACCAATCAAAATAAATGTTGTGGTAAAAGTGGTAAAAGAGGGGACCAATACATAGGAGGTCCCATTAGATTTTAAAATGGGGGGGATATATCCCCCCTTGTTGCAGCGCCCCTAAATAAAATATTTGTGTGTTCATAAATGTATAAATCTAAACATTTTATATAATAATGAATTATAATTATGAATTATTGTGAATTAATATAAATTATGGTTAATTTGTTATTAGATATACAATATTTATATCAATATTTGAATCTATATACTATTACATTTTTACAAATATTCATAAAATGGGTGAAAATACATGTAGTTCTAAATAAAATATTCAATAATAAATTATGAGAAATAAGTTTTTAGTTATTTGTATTTTTTGACTGATTTTTGTATTATCTATTTCATTTTATCGATAAATTTATTACATTATAAATTATATTTATATATCTATATATTAGGTATATACTTTGAATATTTTAAATTGATTCATTAAAAGGGTCAATAGTTATTGATTTCTAAAAATATAATTAATATAAATTTCTAAAGTTTACATGCATTTTTTATGAAAGAAATAAGTAATAATGAACATAATAAGATTATTATAATTAATACTACTGTTTATTAGATGTAATATATACATGGAATGATGTAACAATATTATAACTAGTAATAAAATAATAGTAATACAAATATACATAAATAAAATGAGATTGAATAAAAAAATGAATTTAATTTAGATTAAAAAAAAAAAATATATAATTTTAATACACCATTTTTTTAAATCTAACATAAATTGGTAATAATATAAAGTTTATAGTATAAACCCACATTATCATGATACAATTATTGGCATTAATAATAAATATGTCACGCAAATTTTCAGATGTGATTATATTTATAATGCATATTTGAGGCACTTATATTTAAATTTATATGACATAGTTTTATGTCATACATCATTTTAAAGACAATTAAATAAATTATAATATTTTAATGATTATTTTTTTGAAAAAAAATACAAACCAAGGTTTCACCGACCGTTATATACACAAAATATTATTTAAAGGGGAATTTCTTTGTGTCATGTAAATAGATATGAAAAACCACCATTTTTGAAAACTCCCAATCTTTGATTTCTAATATTTTTAAATAATTTGTTCACAGACAAATATGATCACCTTTATTATTTATAAAATGTATAATATTTTAAAAATAAAATTAATTTAAAAGTGAATATAAATGTTGTTTAAAAGTGAATATAATAATAGAAACATAATATTGTCACATATTTACATATAACAAATATTAATTATTTAATTATATTTTAAAAAATGGTACATCTATGCATATGTATGTTATCTAAATATATTGAAAATTTCAAAAATTTATATTAAACAATAAAAAAGTTCGGGAATTTGTAATAGTGTTATATTCATCAAATTAAAATACTGAGAAAATAGCTGTAAAAGTTTAGTGAAATATGTTGATTATATTATATGAATGTGTATTTTTAATTGTAGGTGTAGGTGTAAAACATCTTTTATAATTATTAATATAGATAATTTAGGTACGATTTTTACATGAAGTGATAGATGTTATATACATTTTTTAGATAAAATAATATATATTTGTTTAAAAATGGAAATTATGAAGGGGTTCCACCCTTTATTACAATCTATCTATTTAAGGGGATACCGCACTGTGTAAATCAGAGAAAATAAAAAAAATAAAATAAAAAATATTATTCAATAATATTAATTTATCATATATTATGTAGTACCTGTCAAAATATTATGATCGAAAACGGCCTATAAATACCATAAAAAGCATATTTTATAGTGCACCTTTAAAATATATAATGTTGGCTTATCATTTTGTTTGAAATCTACATGCACACTTTTATAATAATGCCTACATTTTATTTTATAACATTATATACTTATATATTGTCAATTTAAAAAATTTAAAAACCAAATTGTATATCTCTATTTATTCTATATTATTATCTTTGTAAACATATATCATGTTATAAACCAATAGAAAAGCTAATAAACAGATGCTATAAAATATTTTATTTACTTTATGTCATTTCATTTTAAAATTTACGTTTTTATATCCTTTACCATTTATTTCCATATATATATCTATATTATTTATATATATTTATAGCAAGTTTCATTTATATATTAGTTTTATATTATAAGTAGTATAACATTTTTCTTTGTATATCATTATTAGCCTTTATATTAGATTTACATTTGACTTTTCAAATAAATTTTTTTTTATTTATATTCAATATAATATTGTTTTTATATTTACATTTATTTATATTACATTAGTATTATTACACATATTGGCATATAACTTTGGAGCACAGAGGACAATGCAGAATCTAGATCAACACATTCAAATTAGAAGTGAAGAGAGTATCATTGCATGTATTTTACAATTTAGAATTATATATTGAATTTACACATCTATATATATATTATATTATAAACATTATATTATTGATTTATTTATTTAATTTGCACATATTATAAATTATTGATTTATTTTATCATATATCTATATATATATATCAGCTATACATAAATATATTTTACGTATATAATTTACTATGATAACATGCAACTATTGCTTTATTTTATAATAATTGATTTTTAATTAGTAAAACTTTAGATGCGTTTTTCTCAGAATAATTATTTTGTACTACCTAGTTGTATATAAATGCACTTTTAGAAAAAACTATTATATGTATCTTATTAATTTTTGTTTCTATATATAAGTAGTATAAGTATAAATAACTTACAGAGCCATTATTTTATAAATGTAATTAAAAGTAAGTGAAAAGAGACAATAATTATGAAAATATTGTATTACAAAAATATACATAATATTTAATATATTTTATATATGAAATAAACTATTTAAAAAAAAAGGTCTCTGAGAGTTGTAGATGTATATATTATCAATATAATATACACAAAATTACTTGGATTCAATGAATATTTTTACCTAAAAGTAACTTTGAATGATGCTATGTAATTCCTATCTCTTAACATGTAAATGCGTGAAATGGCGTGCGTGGTGCGGTATCCCCTTAATGGTATACTGTTATTTGGCTGTGTATAGCCACCTAAAGTTGACCTCATTATTGATTTCGACAAGCGGGATACGCAGGTAAGGTCGCAGCCGAGGAAGAGTGTAGCAGTGAAGGTCAATGATGGAGGTATGTCTAGCCAGACAACAGATGAATCCAACTGCTGCTCTTATCAGCCACACATTCTGGTTAAGGGAGTGGGGTCAATGAAGTGGTCAAGGTATTAGTCAAGAGTGATAAATATAAGATAATGATATAGAGTGATAACTAAGTAATTGATAGGTTAATATAACTAATTCAAATTTTATATTAATACGATATAATTTATAAAATATCTTTTCATTAATTATTGAACTATTGATATATAAATAGGTTAAAACAATCATAAATATTGATTAGCATTTAGCAATTTATAGATAAATTCTAAAAATATAAATAAATAGTACGTTATTTAAAAAAAAATTCATAAATTAAACAAACAAACATTTGTTTTGTTTATTATGATAATCTATAATTAGAAACGACGACGACAACTATCAACAACAATAGATATAATACAAACGGGATGAGCGAGGAAAGGTACGATACTATCGAGGAAGTCCCTGTAGTAAAGTTTCTCGATGAAGCCCTTGTCCAATAGGGACGTGATAGTTCTCATCGCCTCCATTATTACGTATTCCTCACTGTCACTCAAACCCTATAATGTCATAATCAGTATCATCTGAGTTATCTTAGATGAAAGAGCAACAGTAATATGGATATATAATAGTGATAATAATCATAATAATTATAATATATTTGTATTATATATTAATGATCTTCCTTACTTGGAGTATCTCATCAAATTCTCGTCAAAAATTATATTTTTCTTACACATCTGAGAATGAAAGATCTCTTTTACAATATCATTAACATTTATTTTTTCTACTAATTTTAGTAAATACTATAGTAAATACTACAAAATCCCCTAAAGCAATATTACATGCAATTTATTGTAGACCAATTTTAGGATATGAATCAATGATTTGGTCATCTTTTTTAAAGTTAGTCAATTTCGTAGTCTATCACTTGAACTTAGAAGATTAAAAATAGATCTAAACTACTTTTTAAAAAGACAAATAATTATAATAATTAATAAAATATATTTCTCTTTCATCTTTTAAAAACAAAATCTGTTTTGACTACACATTTTTTTTACAGATATTTATAATTTAATATTACATTATATGTTTTTATATTGCTATCTATCTTCATTTTTTATTTTTTCATAGAATATTTAAGTTTATATATATATATATATATATATATATATATATATATATAAATTTAAAATGTACTATAATAATATTAAAATATAAATTTATTAATTTACTATTATTACATATTATAAAGTGAATTTAGAGTATTACATTATTATTTGTTTGTTTAATATTATAATTGTCTTATTTCATTTTTAATATGTTTTGTTTGTAATAAATATTATACTAAAGGTTTAGGGTTAAGAAGTTTTACATTTTTTTTTAAGATGAGAATGAAGCCTCCAAATATTTATTAGATATATATATCAAAAACATATATTTTATTATGATTTTAAATTTTTAATAATTGTTGTTAATTGTTATGCTTAAGGGGATCCCGCACATAACACGCAATTGCCAATTTTGTGTATAAATATATAGGAAAAACGTAGGTCCACTAACAAAAATAGAACTGAAATTCTATTCATTCAATTGACCTAATTTTGTCTGTAATGTATTCATAACATATACATGCATAGGAAAATAGAAAGTTATTTTTAATATTATTATTTATTATATTATATATATCTAAATTATCATTTTATACAATGAATTCTATACATATTATAAATTATCTCTCTATTTTATTATTCACATAATTAAATTATATATAAAGCAAAAAAAATTAATATTATAATTATAATAGTTTTTATGTTCTATATTTTTGAATGCACATACCTAGCGCGAAATAATTATTCTGAGAAAACAGCGTTTAAAGTTTGACAGCATAACAATGTAATATTGAATAGCATATAATAGCATTATATTATCGTTAAAAAACACATTTGTATGCAATTTCCAGACTGAATTCATGTCTAATTTTTTTACAGATACTAAAAAATACTACAATAAGTATTATTATGTAATAAAAAAAAATATAAAAAAAAATAAATTATCATCACTTTAAATGTGCGGGATCCCCTTAACTGTAAAATGTTTTACACTATTCATTTTCTTATTTTATAATCTATTCTTTATTTATTTAAATTACGTATATTATCATTAATAAATATTTCAATAATATATTTATCGTTACTAAATATTTAAAGTATATACTTTCAATTATATATAATTGCATAAAATAGATAATTTGAAATAATAACAATTTATATCAATAATTTTATTATCTTTCTCAAATCTTAGAATATCTTTAATTTAGACATTAAAATAATATTTTAATACAATATTTAAATTTAAAATACTATATATATATATATCTCCTTGTCTACCATCCGCTCTGTTAGTTATTTTTAATCCCTCAAATAATTTATATATATTACTTCTTCTTTTCTCTCTTACTCTAATTACTAAATTATCCAACTTATTATTTCCGTATTTGTTATTTTTGTCTCGTTTTATATTCAACGTATTATTATTTATTTTTATCGGAAAATGTTGTTACATTAAACATTGTTATTGTATTATTATTTTCATCACTACCATGGCACTATTTGAGTGCTTAATAAACCATTTATCATCATAATAATCATCATCACCATCATATAAGCAAAGATATTGTGAAGTAAAGATATTGCACTCCCTATCTATCTCTAGTACCTCAACATTTAATATAATCTGACTATTAACACTAGATGGCGATATATTATATGAAATGTTATATCATGTGATATTTTTATTTAAATTTCTTGTTTTCTAATTATATACATATATTTAAAATCATTACAATATAATACAAATTATAATACAATACATGTAGTTTTTTTTAATATTATAATCTATAAATAATATATATTTATATTATATATTTATTTTTACATTAAATTACATAATTACTAATTATTTTAAGTTCTTGTTTTATAATTTTAAAATCATGTCAATACATATTATAATACAATATACATGTATATTGTATATAATTTATTATTTACAATTACAATAAATATAGAAAATTATTATTATAAAACTATTAACACTAGATGGATATATCAAATTAGTAGGTTACACAAATTTACACAAGTGCAATATCTTTCCTTTGGAAAATCTTTGATATAAGTATATATATATATAGTATATATATTATATACATACATATATGTATACATACAATTAATAATTAAATATTAATATTATAATACATTTATTTGTTAATTACAAATAGTTTAAAAATCATTAATAAAATAGTGAACAAAATAATATTAAATATAATATTCATAAATGATATTTAATATATTAGAACGCTTTTAAATATAACACTCTTATTTAGATTTTACATATTTATTATAGTTTAAATATTTTTAAATAATTCATTTAATTTATATATTTAAAATAAAATATATAATTCAAAAAGTTACAGACAAAATATATATATATATAAATTAAACATAGATTCTGCATTATATAATAATAATATAATAAATTTTATATAATATTAATGTTTATTTATTTTGTAAAAAATAATTGTATACTATATTATTTACTTTATTTAAAAAAATGTTCTAGTTGTTATTATATTTTAAAATAAATATTACAAAATTGAAAAATAAGATATTTAATTTTTTGGGATATACTAATTGTTGCTGAATTTATTAGTTATATTATTACAATGATAATTTATTTATTTGCGGATTAAATCACATTATTATCTTTATTATTGCGTAATATTGATTATTTCTCCAAACTAAATATTACAAAATTGAGAATTGAGATATTTAATTTTTTGGGATATTTTAATTGTTGATGAATTTAAAATAAGTTATTATTTACCAAATTAAATTAATATTTCATTTATTAGTTATATTATTACAATGATAATTTATTTATTTACGGATTAAATCACATTATTATCTTTATTATTGCGTAATATTGATTATTTCTCCAAACCCATTTCAAATATCAAATTATTTACTTATAAATACCACTAATTAGTAAATAAAAGACTATTAAATACATATAATATAAATACTACTAATAAACGAGCATTTTATATTCTATTTAAAATTGAGATTTATATAAAAGTGTATTATTTCCTTAAAAAGTGTATTTTCTTTATTTCCAAATGGATAACATTAAAATAAAGATGTCTAATAGTTATCACCCCTATGATAGACTATGACACAGAGGTTAAGCTATATAGCAAGATATGCTGCTGGTTTAACCTGTAACAGCATCGGTTTCAGAACTATCATCTTCTGACAGCCCATGTAAGTCACGAGAATCTCGACACTCTTGAAGAAATCAGCTCTCAACTGCCAATCTTTCTGTAACCATGACGATTATGTGTTATCATTAACTATTTCGTAGACAATTAATTAACATACATTAGGAATTATTTTATAAAATGTATTAAAAAATATAAATCAATACACACAATTATATTAATACATATCATATATATATATATATATATGTATATAATTCAAATTCAAATGTTATATGTATTAAGTGTTACATTTCCATATATATCATCTGTTGAATTATTTGGAGGACCTAAGATTGTGTTAATCTATGTATTTATGTCAAGTATGGAGTACAAATACATACAGAGTAATTGTTCTTTATTTCAATATAAATAATTATTTATCAATGATTATAATCAATTGAATAGTTTTATTTTATTTAATAATTTGTTATTTAATAATTGGTTTAAATAACTTATCTACAATTATAAATATTGAATTTGATACATTCATTTTAAATATTAAAATGTGTTATAATAACAAAGATTTTCCGAAGAAATGTTTGTCATTTAGAAAAAACGTATTTTTAAAACATACACTAATTTATATTATATATGTCACATGTAATTTCAAATATAAATTATAATTGTAAGTTTTAATTTATTTAAAAGTAAGTTTTTATTACAATTATATATTGGTTCGATATTACAAATTTAATTATATATTTAAAATAAATTATATTTTAATACATTGATTTAGATAGTAATTTAAAAATATTATTTTATATAAGTTATTTATATCATGAATTATAATTCATTGATTACTATGGGATTACTCTATTCATTTCAGTGGTTGATAATACTGACCCATATGTAAATAGCTTACTACTAATTACACTGAGTAGATAGGTAATAATATATCTTAGATTCGCGAAATATTTGATAATAATATTTCTCATATATAATGAATCTCATATATAATAAAGATTGTATAATTTCATATAGAGTGAATGTCTCTATTAGGCACTACATCAAATGGTAATATCTGAGATGTTACATGTACATACATAACTGTACATTGTGTGTATGCACTATGGTATATTATGTAGTGCACACCTAATCAATAATAGTGCTTATTTTTATTATATTTAATTAACATTTGTCTATATTTTACATACATACTTTTATAAAACAGATTACGTTAAAATGTTATATAAAAAAATGTTTATAAGTTTTTATTATATAACATTAAACATTCATAGAATAAGATCATATGATCTTATTATCATTGATAGAGATCTAGTTACCTAAACTAACTTTGAGTTTCCTGCACTAACTTTGTCATTTAGGAAGGTGATTGTGTGTGATAGAAGTATATCGTAGGCTGTGTGTGTGGAGTTAAGCAATATTACATTGGAGCTTAATAGGATAACGTTTATCATATTGGTTAACATAGCGATAATGTTATTAAATCTCACTAATACATTAACGAGTAAATATTAGAGGTATTAGAAAATAATTGAAATAATAAACAGTTATAGAAAATTAAATATTATAAAAATATAATTAGTTATAATAACTTTTAAATATAAAACACCATTAGATACACTTTTGTTCTATGTATTGTATGTTATGCGTTAAATATACATAGACTAATATAGACACTAGTGATTAAGCCATGCGATAGAACCTTTGGGTCTATTGAAAAATGGACACAGCCTATTTATTCCGACCTTGAGAAGTGTCCTCCTCACTATGTTGTCCTTGTCGGTGAGCAAGGACACAACCTTCTGCTGTATGGTCGACTGGAGGTTCTGCTTCTCTTCCTCGTAGATTGTCTTACGGTGATTGGGGTTAGTTAGGGGTTAGGCGGGTTCAACTCTAGTAATCGTGTTGTTTGAGTAATGAATGTTATGAACAAATAACAAAACTATATATAATGATTAGCGTTATTTTCTTAGCAATATAATTACATTTAATTGGTATATTTATTGATATTCATAGAGATAGTTAAATTTGAATAAAATTTCTCAATAAAATAAGATAGGTGGAACTGTACACCTGATGCATATTGACGTCACATTGTTATGCTCAGCTTATCAGTCTCATTCTATCTGATCTGGTCAAGAACATTAACTATGTAACTCACTAAGGTATAACTTTAACTATAGTTATATCTTGACCATCTCGACCAGGTATTCATGCATAGCTAAATACATGTGTTATTCATTTATAATGTATACAAAATATAATAAATCTTATCATATATATATATGAGTGTGTGTATATAACGAATAAAGATAGAGAAACAATACCTGATAATGTATTTCATTGACTGAATAATTCTCCGCAAGTGAACATTGCATCATTTGAAGAAATCTATGTATAAAGTTATATAATATAGAGAACAATCAAGCTACCCCCATAATGATGTATGTGTGATTCTCATAATCTACCTCCGCTACTCCTACTATGTTATATAATATATCAATTACTTCTGATAATGTTTGATAGAATTTTTTAAATCAAATATATACTCTAAATTGGGTATTCAACTACACATTTCCGGATAGTATTTATTGCTCCAAATATATTTCGCTACCGTTCATACTACAGGAGTATCTAGCTCTAGATATTATTGACCGATATTTGAATATATTTGCAATTCTCAATAAAATGTATCATTGATATTTTTAATTCATATTCAAATGTAGTTTGAAATGTAATAAAACTTATATTAATTTTATGTACTATTTATTATTAAATGAATTCATTACAAACTGAATTCCGTGGATCTGCCGTTGATCTTAATAAATAATGAATTGAATAATAATAATGATTATAATATATATAGTATAATCTTTATTTTTAACGAGTATTCGTTGAAAATAGAACACATTTATCCTACAATATTGCTGGTAAATTTATGGAAACTAAATACCAATTACATACAACTTGATCATAAACTACTTTCCAGTAATACAGTACATAAAGTATTGTAGTGGGACACCCCAATAAAGGATGAAGTTGAAATACTTTCTACCGATAACATAGGTTATTGAAATAAACAAATAATAATATTAGATTAAATTAAAAATAAATCTAAAATGTTGTATACTACTATTACTATGTTAAATATCTACTACTACTACTACTACTACTACTACTACTACTACTACTACTACTACTACTACTACTACTACTACTACTACTACTACTACTACTACTACTACTACTACTACTACTACTACTACTACTACTACTACTACTACTACTACTACTACTACTACTACTACTACTACTACTACTACTACTACTACTACTACTACTACTACTACTACTACTACTACTACTACTACTACTACTACTACTACTACTACTACTACTACTACTACTACTACTACTACTACTACCTCTACCTCTACTACTACCTCTACCTCTACTACTACTACTACTACTACTACTACTACTACTACTACTACTACTACTACTACTACTACTACTACTACTACTACTACTACTACTACTACTACTACTACTACTACTACTACTACTACTACTACTACTACTACTACTACTACTACTACTACTACTACTACTACTACTACTACTACTACTACTACTACTACTACTACTACTACTACTACTACTACTACTACTACTACTACTACTACTACTACTACTACTACTACTACTACTACTACTACTACTACTACTACTACTACTACTACTACTACTACTACTACTACTACTACTACTACTACTACTACTACTACTACTACTACTACTACTACTACTACTACTACTACTACTACTACTACTACTACTACTACTACTACTACTACTACTACTACTACTACTACTACTACTACTACTACTACTACTACTACTACTACTACTACTACTACTACTACTACTACTACTACTACTACTACTACTACTACTACTACTACTACTACTACTACTACTACTACTACTACTACTACTACTACTACTACTACTACTACTACTACTACTACTACTACTACTACTACTACTACTACTACTACTACTACTACTACTACTACTACTACTACTACTACTACTACTACTACTACTACTACTACTACTACTACTACTACTACTACTACTACTACTACTACTACTACTACTACTACTACTACTACTACTACTACTACTACTACTACTACTACTACTACTACTACTACTACTACTACTACTACTACTACTACTACTACTACTACTACTACTACTACTACTACTACTACTACTACTACTACTACTACTACTACTACTACTACTACTACTACTACTACTACTACTACTACTACTACTACTACTACTACTACTACTACTACTACTACTACTACTACTACTACTACTACTACTACTACTACTACTACTACTACTACTACTACTACTACTACTACTACTACTACTACTACTACTACTACTACTACTACTACTACTACTACTACTACTACTACTACTACTACTACTACTACTACTACTACTACTACTACTACTACTACTACTACTACTACTACTACTACTACTACTACTACTACTACTACTACTACTACTACTACTACTACTACTACTACTACTACTACTACTACTACTACTACTACTACTACTACTACTACTACTACTACTACTACTACTACTACTACTACTACTACTACTACTACTACTACTACTACTACTACTACTACTACTACTACTACTACTACTACTACTACTACTACTACTACTACTACTACTACTACTACTACTACTACTACTACTACTACTACTACTACTACTACTACTACTACTACTACTACTACTACTACTACTACTACTACTACTACTACTACTACTACTACTACTACTACTACTACTACTACTACTACTACTACTACTACTACTACTACTACTACTACTACTACTACTACTACTACTACTACTACTACTACTACTACTACTACTACTACTACTACTACTACTACTACTACTACTACTACTACTACTACTACTACTACTACTACTACTACTACTACTACTACTACTACTACTACTACTACTACTACTACTACTACTACTACTACTACTACTACTACTACTACTACTACTACTACTACTACTACTACTACTAATACTACTACTACTACTACTACTACTACTACTACTACTACTACTACTACTACTACTACTACCGGTAGTAACTTCTTCATACTACACTCTACTACACTACACCTCTATAACAGATATAAACTTGAGAGCTATCTCTGCTATTTCTGCAATGTTCTCGGAGTATACACATCTCACGAAGGAAGACCTGTCATCACTCAGGTTGTTCTGTTCGGTGTGGGTGGGTGTATGTATGTGTATAGTACATATGTGTATGATACAATGTCACAAACACACACGCACATGAGAGTGTAGTACATTAGGGGTAGTTACTATGCTACGATTGTTATCGAGAAGGGTGTCAAGAAACATATCGGGATAGGGGGTGTTGATTCAGAGGTACTGATAGGTGGATAGAAATAGTGGTGGGACCTATTATGCATGGTAACTATTATTAATAACATCACATAAACGTATACATGTAAATTGTAGGGATACAATTTCCAAAGGAGGCGGATGTATTGCGAAACTCTAAATTTATGAATAAACTAGTTGGGAAATTATGTAATAAATGTTCTAATGAAATCACTATTTACAGTATGCTTATGATCGTAGAAATACATAGATATAGACTCGTATAAAGATAATAGATTACAATAACAATCATTTGTTTGTGGACGTAACTGAATAATCTACATTACTGTCTGAAACCACATGAAACCACATCAATGAGTATGTTTAGATGTATGGCAGCTAAACAATAGGGGTGTGTTCATGAAACTAGGCCTACATCTATTATAGGTGAATGTAGGTGAATGTAGGTTGAGTAATTAACTATACATTAATTGTAAACATCGAAATATACAACTTACCATCAGGGGCAGAATGTATTCAGAGAATATGTGGATATCACTGTATCGGATTGAGGGGCATTATTATCTAGAATTATATTAATGTGAAATTTAAATGAATTAAATAGAAATTAGCAGACTATTTTAATACAATTATAATATATTTCAATTTAGTAAAGACAAATAATATGTAGTGATAAATTGTGTATATTTAAATAATTTATAAATAGTTAATGCCTATGATAATAACACATAATATAAGAATTAATGCAAAGACTATAAGCATACAAACGTTAGGTGCAATGAGTTAATACACTTCAAACACAGAACTGTGGACTTGATGACTTCGGCCCTGACCCGAGAGAATGAGTCATCGATCAGAGTTAACTAATGATGATGCATAGATGAGTCATAAGAATAACACTATCGATCATGTATGAATAATGGGGTTACTAATACTTTATTAGAATGTTTATTCCATTACAGAATTGAAATAATTATAAATTAATTTAATAAGACAGAAATTAAGAATACAAAATGTTTTAATTAACATGACTTATACTAAATATACACCAGAAAGGATAGAATATAACCAATGAAATAACCTTATAAGGTAGCAAATAACCATATAAGGAAGTATTCTATCCAGTATGATGTCAGGGTCGATGTAGTCACAGAACAAACAAAGCAACTCCAGAGCCAGGAGTTTTGTTTCACAATGCTAATGTTGTATGTGGGTGTAAGAGCATTACCATATAAGTTATCGGTGATTAGTATTGTCTTATCTATTTTGACAATTAGTTAATAAAATCAAAGTTGATGGATACAGTTTATAATAGTAATATAAGCCCTTGATATGATATTGCTGCATATACCACAAATACAATGTTACAATAAGTATGTAAACTAACAATGTACAAATATTCACTCTACATAAAGCATAACATAAAGCTGAGGTTGCCATACTTGTTTATGGATCATATGTGTTAGATGTGTTGATAATGTGGTTGTTCAGCTAATATTCACAAGTATGGCCTCACTTTTATATATCAATGCAGGTACTTATTCATTGTTAGTTATAGACCATGCTACTGTATTGTAATGATCCAAGTAACTTCCGCTGTACACAAATCTCTACTGTTAACATGGCCTGGGATATAATGTGATCTCAATACAACTCCCAACAAACTAACTTTAAAGTGCATTCACTACCATTGAGCCTATGTAATTGTGACTATTACATTACTATAATTTATATTAATATATTATAGGAACAAAAATATCTTCTAGTAAATTATTATTATTAATATAATAATAACAAATTCAAATAAAATATTCTCTTCTAAACTCATATAAAGGCTCTAAAATATGATTTTACTCTTTTGTGTGGTTGCAAGAAAATATAGTGAATTTAATAATTATTGGCCATATTTAGCTATATAGTGGGGATTAGAATAGTAGCATAAAGCTTTGAAGGTAGTAATGGTATATATAATTTAACTACTGAAGTAATGTGTATATAACTAAGTAATATAAGTAGTTTTGTTGTAAGCTTTATTGCAAGTCATTACATATATTCAATATAGGAACTTAATGACTTTCCACAATCACTAAATAACTTATTAATTAATAAACCAAGGAATTGCAACAATTAAAACTCCATAATATTATATAATTGTAATTCATTTAATTATTTGATATTAATATACTATTATATTTATTAATTATAAAGTGGAAAACACAACCTTGTAAAGAAATGCTGATCAATATGTTACATTGCTGTTTATACATGTGTATCCATATATTGTATCCATGTATACCATGTATAGTATACATACATATATACTATTGCACCTGTGCATCTGCTGTAATATATCATATGTATGGCCTCTGCCAATATGTTAATCTTATAATTAATTCCCAACACATGAATACACACCCTAGGTGTAAATGTGGCAGCCCTTCACTATACTAGGAATATAATCTACAATTCAATAATGTAATATTCAGAATACTGGTACTGTACCCATGGGATAAATAATAAAACACATTTCATTGATTATACTATTAACACACATTGCAATAAACATAATGTATACTGTATTTCACAAACATAGAATGATTCATGTATTGATGTTTATTCTCTACTAGTGATATGCATGTGTTATATACTAATGGCATGTTTACATAAGGAGGTATTTACTTTTGCCATTAGTCTGAATGCAAGCTATGGTAAACAGCTAGCATCACCCACACACACACACACACACACACACACACACACACATGTAATAGTAATGGTGATAATGATGTAATCATTCCTCATTGCTTCTAATTCATAATTTCGCTATATTTATCTTATGTATTATTATAAATATTAGTTATCTAGTTGTACAGTGTACAATGTACAATGTTGTACAATGTACATTGTACACCCTATTTTATGCTTTGTGCACGTTTGTAAATATATTATATATATGTGTGTGTGTTTTGTTCATTTATTTATTATTGATTGATTGATTGAATGTTTATTTAAACACTTAAATAAATCATAAATGATATCCTGATAAAAGTATAATTAAAAACTTATTATTAATGTATATATATCTATGAATGACCATAAATAAAAATGCAATTAAATGTCTGCTAAGCTACTTCACCTAAATGAGGAGACTGGAGGTTTAGATGTAGAGACTGGAGCTATGAGATGTGGAGACTGGAGGTATGAGATGTGGAGACTAGAGGTATGAGATGTAGAGACTGGAAGTATGAGATGTGGAGACTGGAGTTATGAGATGTGGAGACTGGAGGTATGAGATGTAGAGACTGGAGGTATGAGATGTGGAGACTGGAGGTATGAGATGTGGAGACTGGAGGTATGAGATGTGGAGACTGGAGGTATGAGATGTAGAGACTGGAGGTATGAGATGTGGAGACTGGAGGTATGAGATGTGGAGACTGGAGGTATGAGAAGTGGAGACTAGAGGTATGAGATGAGGAGACTGGAGGTATGAGATGAGGAGACTGGAGGTATGAGATGAGGAGACTGGAGGTATGAGATGTGGAGACTAGAGGTATGAGATGAGGAGACTGGAGGTATGAGATGAGGAGACTGGAGGTATGAGATGAGGAGACTGGAGGTATGAGATGAGGAGACTGCAGGTATGAGATGAGGAGACTGGAGGTATGAGATGTGGAGACTGGAGTTATGAGATGTGGAGACTGGAGGTATGAGATGTAGAGACTGGAGGTATGAGATGTGGAGACTGGAGGTATGAGAAGTGGAGACTAGAGGTATGAGATGAGGAGACTGGAGGTATGAGATGTGGAGACTGGAGGTATGAGATGTAGAGACTGGAGGTATGAGATGTGGAGGTATGAGATGTGGAGACTGGAGGTATGAGATGTAGAGACTGCAGGTATGAGATGAGGAGACTGGAGGTTTAGATGTAGAGACTGGAGCTATGAGATGTGGAGACTGGAGGTATGAGATGTGGAGACTAGAGGTATGAGATGTAGAGACTGGAAGTATGAGATGTGGAGACTGGAGTTATGAGATGTGGAGACTGGAGGTATGAGATGTAGAGACTGGAGGTATGAGATGTGGAGACTGGAGGTATGAGATGTGGAGACTGGAGGTATGAGATGTGGAGACTGGAGGTATGAGATGTAGAGACTGGAGGTATGAGATGTGGAGACTGGAGGTATGAGATGTGGAGACTGGAGGTATGAGATGTAGAGACTGGAGGTATGAGAAGTGGAGACTGGAGGTATGAGAAGTGGAGACTAGAGGTATGAGATGAGGAGACTGGAGGTATGAGATGTGGAGACTGGAGGTATGAGATGAGGAGACTGCAGGTATGAGATGAGGAGACTGCAGGTATGAGATGTGGAGACTGCAGGTATGAGATGAGGAGACTGGAGGTATGAGATGTGGAGACTGGAGGTATGAGATGAGGAGACTGCAGGTATGAGATGAGGAGACTGGAGGTATGAGATGTGGAGACTGGAGTTATGAGATGTGGAGACTGGAGGTATGAGATGTAGAGACTGGAGGTATGAGATGTGGAGACTGGAGGTATGAGAAGTGGAGACTAGAGGTATGAGATGAGGAGACTGGAGGTATGAGATGTGGAGACTGGAGGTATGAGATGAGGAGACTGGAGGTATGAGATGAGGAGACTGGAGGTATGAGATGAGGAGACTGCAGGTATGAGATGTGGAGACTGCAGGTATGAGATGTAGAGACTAGAGGTATGAGATGAGGAGACTGGAGGTATGAGATGTGGAGACTGGAGGTATGAGATGAGGAGACTGCAGGTATGAGATGTGGAGACTGCAGGTATGAGATGTAGAGACTGGAGGTATGAGATGAGGAGACTGGAGGTATGAGATGAGGAGACTGCAGGTATGAGATGTGGAGACTAGAGGTATGAGATGTGGAGACTGGAGGTATGAGATGAGGAGACTGCAGGTATGAGATGTGGAGACTGCAGGTATGAGATGTAGAGACTGGAGGTATGAGATGTGGAGACTGGAGGTATGAGAAGTGGAGACTAGAGGTATGAGATGAGGAGACTGGAGGTATGAGATGTGGAGACTGGAGGTATGAGATGAGGAGACTGCAGGTATGAGATGAGGAGGTATGAGATGTGGAGACTGGAGGTATGAGAAGTGGAGACTAGAGGTATGAGATGAGGAGACTGGAGGTATGAGATGAGGAGACTGGAGGTATGAGATGAGGAGACTGCAGGTATGAGATGAGGAGGTATGAGATGTGGAGACTGGAGGTATGAGAAGTGGAGACTAGAGGTATGAGATGAGGAGACTGGAGGTATGAGATGAGGAGACTGGAGGTATGAGATGAGGAGACTGGAGGTATGAGATGTGGAGACTGGAGGTATGAGATGAGGAGACTGGAGGTATGAGATGTAGAGACTGGAGGTATGAGATGTGGAGACTGGAGGTATGAGATGTGGAGACTGGAGGTATGAGAAGTGGAGACTAGAGGTATGAGATGAGGAGACTGGAGGTATGAGATGTGGAGACTGGAGGTATGAGATGAGGAGACTGCAGGTATGAGATGAGGAGACTGCAGGTATGAGATGTGGAGACTGCAGGTATGAGATGAGGAGACTGGAGGTATGAGATGTGGAGACTGGAGGTATGAGATGAGGAGACTGCAGGTATGAGATGAGGAGACTGGAGGTATGAGATGTGGAGACTGGAGTTATGAGATGTGGAGACTGGAGGTATGAGATGTAGAGACTGGAGGTATGAGATGTGGAGACTGGAGGTATGAGAAGTGGAGACTAGAGGTATGAGATGAGGAGACTGGAGGTATGAGATGTGGAGACTGGAGGTATGAGATGAGGAGACTGGAGGTATGAGATGAGGAGACTGGAGGTATGAGATGAGGAGACTGCAGGTATGAGATGTGGAGACTGCAGGTATGAGATGTAGAGACTAGAGGTATGAGATGTGGAGACTGGAGGTATGAGATGTGGAGACTGGAGGTATGAGATGAGGAGACTGCAGGTATGAGATGTGGAGACTAGAGGTATGAGATGTGGAGACTGCAGGTATGAGATGTGGAGACTGGAGGTATGAGAAGTGGAGACTAGAGGTATGAGATGAGGAGACTGGAGGTATGAGATGTGGAGACTGGAGGTATGAGATGAGGAGACTGCAGGTATGAGATGTGGAGACTGCAGGTATGAGATGTAGAGACTGGAGGTATGAGATGAGGAGACTGGAGGTATGAGATGAGGAGACTGCAGGTATGAGATGTGGAGACTAGAGGTATGAGATGTGGAGACTGGAGGTATGAGATGAGGAGACTGCAGGTATGAGATGTGGAGACTGCAGGTATGAGATGTAGAGACTGGAGGTATGAGATGTGGAGACTGGAGGTATGAGAAGTGGAGACTAGAGGTATGAGATGAGGAGACTGGAGGTATGAGATGTGGAGACTGGAGGTATGAGATGAGGAGACTGCAGGTATGAGATGTGGAGACTGCAGGTATGAGATGTAGAGACTGGAGGTATGAGATGAGGAGACTGGAGGTATGAGATGAGGAGACTGCAGGTATGAGATGTGGAGACTAGAGGTATGAGATGTGGAGACTGGAGGTATGAGATGAGGAGACTGCAGGTATGAGATGTGGAGACTGCAGGTATGAGATGTAGAGACTGGAGGTATGAGATGTGGAGACTGGAGGTATGAGAAGTGGAGACTAGAGGTATGAGATGAGGAGACTGCAGGTATGAGATGTGGAGACTGCAGGTATGAGATGTAGAGACTGGAGGTATGAGATGAGGAGACTGGAGGTATGAGATGAGGAGACTGCAGGTATGAGATGTGGAGACTAGAGGTATGAGATGTGGAGACTGGAGGTATGAGATGAGGAGACTGCAGGTATGAGATGTGGAGACTGCAGGTATGAGATGTAGAGACTGGAGGTATGAGATGTGGAGACTGGAGGTATGAGAAGTGGAGACTAGAGGTATGAGATGAGGAGACTGGAGGTATGAGATGTGGAGACTGGAGGTATGAGATGTGGAGACTGGAGGTATGAGAAGTGGAGACTAGAGGTATGAGATGTGGAGACTGGAGGTATGAGAAGTGGAGACTAGAGGTATGAGATGAGGAGACTGGAGGTATGAGATGAGGAGACTGGAGGTATGAGATGAGGAGACTGCAGGTATGAGATGTGGAGACTAGAGGTATGAGATGAGGAGACTGGAGGTATGAGATGAGGAGACTGAAGGTATGAGATGAGGAGACTGGAGGTATGAGATGAGGAGACTGCAGGTATGAGATGAGGAGACTGGAGGTATGAGATGTGGAGACTGGAGTTATGAGATGTGGAGACTGGAGGTATGAGATGTAGAGACTGGAGGTATGAGATGTGGAGACTGGAGGTATGAGAAGTGGAGACTAGAGGTATGAGATGAGGAGACTGGAGGTATGAGATGTGGAGACTGGAGGTATGAGATGAGGAGACTGCAGGTATGAGATGAGGAGGTATGAGATGTGGAGACTGGAGGTATGAGAAGTGGAGACTAGAGGTATGAGATGAGGAGACTGGAGGTATGAGATGAGGAGACTGGAGGTATGAGATGAGGAGACTGCAGGTATGAGATGTGGAGACTGCAGGTATGAGATGTAGAGACTGGAGGTATGAGATGTGGAGGTATGAGATGTGGAGACTGGAGGTATGAGATGTAGAGACTGGAGGTATGAGATGAGGAGACTGGAGGTATGAGATGAGGAGACTGGAGATATGAGATGTAGAGACTGGAGGTATGAGATGTAGAGACTGGAGGTATGAGATGAGGAGACTGGAGGTATGAGATGAGGAGACTGGAGGTATGAGATGAGGAGACTGGAGGTATGAGATGTAGAGACTGGAGGTATGAGATGTGGAGACTGGAGGTATGAGATGTGGAGACTGGAGGTATGAGATGTGGAGACTAGAGGTATGAGATGTGGAGACTGCAGGTATGAGATGTGGAGACTGGAGGTATGAGAAGTGGAGACTGGAGGTATGAGATGTAGAGACTGGAGGTATGAGATGTGGAGACTAGAGGTATGAGATGTGGAGACTGGAGGTATGAGATATGGAGACTGGAGGTATGAGAAGTGGAGACTAGAGGTATGAGATGAGGAGACTGGAGGTATGAGATGTGGAGACTGGAGGTATGAGATGAGGAGACTGGAGGTATGAGATGAGGAGACTGGAGGTATGAGATGAGGAGACTGCAGGTATGAGATGTGGAGACTGCAGGTATGAGATGTAGAGACTAGAGGTATGAGATGTGGAGACTAGAGGTATGAGATGTGGAGACTGCAGGTATGAGATGTGGAGACTGGAGGTATGAGAAGTGGAGACTGGAGGTATGAGATGTGGAGACTGGAGGTATGAGATGTAGAGACTGGAGGTATGAGATGTGGAGACTAGAGGTATGAGAAGTGGAGACTGGAGGTATGAGATGTGGAGACTGGAGGTATGAGATGTGGAGACTGGAGGTATGAGATGTGGAGACTGGAGTTATGAGATGTAGAGACTGGATGTATGAGATGTAGAGACTGGAGGTATGAGAAGTGGAGACTAGAGGTATGAGATGTGGAGACTGGAGGTATGAGATGTGGAGACTGGAGTTATGAGATGTGGAGACTGGAGGTATGAGATGAGGAGACTGGAGGTATGAGATGTGGAGACTGGAGGTATGAGATGTGGAGACTGGAGGTATGAGATGTAGAGACTGCAGGTATGAGATGTAGAGACTGGAGGTATGAGATGTAGAGACTGCAGGTATGAGATGTGGAGTATTGATTAGCAGCTTAAGATGATGATGGGGAGGGGGGTGCTGTTTAGCTAATAGATCACTGCCATGAGACATGCAATTCTAACCCGAATTATCATTTTGGACACTATAGCATAACATATACTTGTGTATATGTATATGTATATATATTATAAGAAATAGGTTTTAACATGGGGGTCATAAATAGGGTTTATAGAGACAATTAACTATATATATATATATATAGTAGTTATAGACATACACTATCAAGTTGTATGAATAACACAAAACTCATAGTATGTAGTGAACACACAACATATCGAACAAACAAACCTTCAGACTGCGTATATTAGAGGTGAGCAGGTCAAGTATCGGAAGTAGGACATAGTTCTGTTTGATGTCACGTTTACGGAACTGTTTAGCTAGCTTGATCTTGAAGTCGGAGTGCAATCTACGAGTGTTGCATTATGGGTTATCTAGGGTTAATATTGAAGTAAATTATGGGTAATATATGGCTATGTAGGGGGAAATAGAGGTAGTCTAGGGTTTAAAGCTGCAGACTCAACAATGCGTAAGCAAATCGATAGTTGTTATACCAGATTACTTAGAATAGCCACAAATATATCATGGAAAGATAAGGTCACCAATACACAACTGTACAGGGGAATGCCAAAGATCTCCGAGATGATAAAACAAAGAAGATTGAGATAAGCAGATCACTGCATAAGGCATACTGACGAACTAGCGCATAACTTAGTTTAATGGAATCCAAAGAAAGGCATACGAAACAGTGGGAGGCAATCCAAGAAATTCATAGATATCTTAAAGAACGACTGCGACTGTGAAGAAGACGAATTAAGAACACTGCTGATGGACAGAGAAGAATGGAAAGTGATTGCAAGATCTGGTCGAGTGAGAACTCAACTAAAGTAAGTAAGTAAGTAAGTAAGCTGCATAGTGATATCACTGATAAAGTGGTCAATATGTATTTAATATGAGTAATTTAATTTTAATATATATATATATATATTATATATAATATATATAATATATATATATTATATATATATCATAAATATAAAATAATAGTATATTCATGATATATTACATATATAACATAATACTCATATATTATTATATATTAAGTATAATGCAAATATATCATATCATAAACAGTAGAGATAAGAGTTAGGGCTGGGCTCACTTCTCACCCACCACCACCACCACTACTACTTGCTGCGACCAGTAGGTTGAGTATACCCAAGGAATGCCGAATTAAGAATTCAGTGCGCCGCTCCCTAATAGGTCCAATAGTTGAGGATCCGAGCTCTATACCATTTAATGCCGCAGAAATGTCCAACGCAATCACAAGGATGAAAGTCAAAGGCGCACCAGGGAAGGATAAGATTCACCCAAGGTTCATCAAAGCCATGGGCCAATCGCAGCCAGCTTCATGCTGCGCATTTTCAATGATTCATGGAAAACAGGATCTTGCCCGGCTTCATGGAGGGAGGCTATAATTGTCCCCATATTGAAAAAGGGTAAGCCAGCAAGTCAGATTGACTCCTTCCGCCCAGTATCGCTCACATCCTGCGTGGCAAAAACCATGGAGAAAATGGTGGCAAGCCGCCTCTCCTTCATGGCAGAGTCCAATGAGTGGTGGTGCCAGGACCAGGCTGGTTTTCGGACCCTCAGATCCTGCGAGGATCAAGTCCTCAGCCTCTCCCAAGCAGTCAGTGACGGTTTCCAGACTCGACCCGCTAAGCGCTGCGTCCTCGCACTACTGGACTACAGTAAGGCGTATGACACGGTATGGCGGAATCGATTGTTCCAGCTGATGATGGAGAAAGGCGTATCAAGGACTATCGTCCGATGGATCAGAGGATTCCTCTGCGACAGAAAGGCAGCTGTTCGGATCGATGGGGTTATCGGCGCCAGCAGAAAGATGCAACAAGGTGTGCCCCAGGGAGCTGTACTATCACCCCTACTATTCCTCTTCTATATTAATGGTATTAGAGAAGAAGTCCCGAGCGGGGTGAGCGTCAGCATGTATGCGGACGACATGGCGATCTGGAGTCAAGACCGCGATAAGACTGTTGCTGAGAGCAAGGTACAAGAGGCGGTGCACAGGGTATCGGAGTGGAGTTATCTCCACAAGCTAAAATTGAACACGTCGAAGTGTGAAGTGTCGTTCTTCACTTCCGACACTCATGAAGCAAAGTGGATTCCGTCGATTACCCTCGATAACCAGCCCTTCATATTCAAAAAGACTCCCAAGTTCCTCGGGGTCACCTTTGACCGCTCGCTATCCTTTCGGCCACATGTCGACTCTGTCAAGCTCAGAGTGATGTCCAGGATCCGGATCCTATCCTCCCTGTCATCCAAAGAGTGGGGATGGAGCAGACGATGCATGACGCGGATATACACAGCACTGATTCACAGCACACTGCACTACTGCGGCGCGGCTTGGCAACCGTGGCTCGCGAAGTCGAACGTTGCCATCCTGGAACGAGTACAGAATCGGGCTCTACGTATCCTAACAGGTCAACTGGCTGACACACCTCTCGAATGCTTACGCACGGAGGCCGAGCTAACTTCCTTCGAGACGCAGATCAGGCGTAACTGCATTGTTGCCTGGGAAAGGTCAGCTAGGCTCCCCGCCGGCAACCCACGCCACAAACTGTTCACCTCGCCTATCGAGCATAAATGGAAAAGGTCGAGCTTCAGTACCCTAGCTCAAGCAGAATGTGCACGCATCGGCCTGGACCAATTGCCTAGAGAGAGGTTTGCTCCAAAGAAAGCGCCACCCTGGAACTGGGACAGAGAGCCAACATGGACGGTAGATACACGACTAAATGGCGGCAGCGATAAGTCCTGTGACCAGAGAACCCTGCTCACGGACACAGTGGACACCATCGCGGCAGCCGGAGAAGTGGAGATCACCATCTATACTGACGGATCGGCGGAAAGAGGATATAAAAACGGAGGCAGCGCAGCAGTAGTAACATCAGGCCCAGCCACTGACCCAGTCAAAATCACCTCCATCACACGCAAGGGAAGACGTCTCACGTCGTCCTATGAGACGGAAGTGACAGCGATGCTACTGGCAGTTGGCTGGATCAAGAACCGCGAGAACCAAGGCCCCTTCATTATCTGCACCGACAGCCAGTCAACCCTGACAGCACTACAGTCGCCTGGATTGAGCGATGGTTCAGACCTAGCAGAGACCCGCCGAATCCTGAACTCGTTGAATACACGTGTTTCGCTACAATGGGTCCCCGGCCATATAGGGCTCATAGGAAACGAGTGGGCGGACGTCGAAGCCAATGCAGTGGCAGCTTCAGACGAAGAACCAGCGGCAACGGATGGTGGTATAACCTTCCAGACAGCCAAAGCCTTCACGAAGAGAGAAACGATGGACCCGGCCATAAGCCACGAGAGAACCAAAGCGGTCTTTAACGGCAAGCGAGCCCCAGTCTCCCTCTCTAGAAAGGATTCGGTCCTACTAGCCCAGCTCCGCAGTGGCCACTGCCACAAGCTGGCAGCATACCGAAACATCGTCGATGCTGACTCCTCCGCGACCTGTCCACACTGCCAAGGAGCCCCAGAGACGCTCGAGCACTGGCTCCAAGAGTGCCCGGCCACAGCTCGAAGACGAATCCGTGAGTTTGGGGGAGCGGCGCCCCTACTGTCAGCCCTGATTGAACAACCAGAGGCTGTAATAGCGTTTGCGCATGGACTCCCGTCCATGTGAACGCTACGCCGCGAACAACAACAACAACAACAACCACTACTACAGCGAGGAGAACAATGTGGGGTTAATACTATTACGTAACGTAGCGACCTGAAGACGATGGCGTCGGGTCCGTAGGGGGCGGTGGTGCTCTGGATGGAGTCGGTGTAGGGCTTCAGCAGGGAGTAGAATAGCTCAGGGAACACCCCACCTCTAGCCTGAAGCAGGTAGTCGCTGGCGGTAAGGCGATCTTCACTGCGCAGGGAGATCATGCCTCTTATTAATGCCTGCATGTGTGTTGGTAGGTGTGTGAGTGTGTGGGTGTGTGGGTGTGTAGGGAGATCATGCCTCATATTAATGCCTGCATGTGTATGTGTGGGTGTGTTGGTATGTAGGGAGATTATAGCTTTTATTAATGCCTGTAGGTATGCGGATGTGTATGATGCATCATTATGTATATATGATATATATGAATAATATATATATATATATATTTTCTGGGTCTATAGCTCAGTGTGACAACCAAAAGCTTCCCGGGTTGGACTCCAGGCAATTCTTGTTTTTCTCTTGTATTTATCAAGAACTAAATAAACGATAAATCAAAACACAAAATGTTACTATTTGTATTGTATTGTCCGGGGCTCCTCACAGTTATTTATAACATGTAAAAGTCTATGACTTCTCGAGGGGTTCATTTGTATCCACTATTTGTATTGTATTCAATATATATATTTGTGATTTAATGAAAAAATAATACATTATTAATATTAGATAATATCCTTTAGGGTATGTTTCATACAGCTTAATCAAGTATGTATGTATTCACAATGTATTATAAATATTAAAAATCTACTATTATATGTTTTAAATACCAACTATCATATCTGCAAAGTACCAATATAAAATTATCAAATTGAGAAAGTGTGGCGGACGTATCTCACCGCTATTACATTTCAATGTACGAGATAACTTATATTTTTCAATACGAATTAATCCACATTCACAATAACATATATATATATATATATATTACCATTATTAAATGCTATTATATAACTACATACTTTTAAAGATAATATTAATTGAATGCAATAGTGCATAGATAATAACTTTACAAAAGTCAGTATTATATAATATATAATATATATAGATATATATATATATATATATATTTGTTAATTAATATTTTGAGTTAGTATCACTGGTTTAGTTTAATTTGGTTTGGTTTGGATCAATTTAGTTTTGATATATTAAGGATTTTTAGCTGCATTACATCCACAGTGAGCCTATAAAAGCATATATAAATCATATATATATATAGGATATCACTCCTCAAATCTTCTTGTTACTTTATTCATATTATATGTATATTATATATATATATATATATTTATATTTAAATATATATTTAAATATAAGTTATATATATATATTATCAAATATATCAAAAAACCTTCTATTTACTTTATTAATATTATATATATATATATATATATAATACTGACTTTTTTAAGTTATTATCTATGCCTTATTGCATTCAATTAATGTTATCTTTAACAGTAACGATACACTATTGTAATTATACATTCAATTAATGTTATCTTTACCATTATGATGTTGGTAATATATATAGGCTATTGTAATACAGTATGAAGTAATATAATAGCATGTAATAATGTTAATAAGTTATATATATATTATCAAATTATTTATAAATATAATATAACTCATCCTTATCTTTTACATTATTATCTACCCTACCACATACATGATACCACGATACACTATTGTAATTATACATTCAATTAATGTTATCTTTACCATTATGATGTTGGTAATATATATAGGCTATTGTAATTATACATTCAATTAATGTTATCTTTACCATTATGATGTTGGTAATATATATAGGCTATTGTGAATATAAATTGAATAATATTGACAAATATAAGTTCTCTGAATAAGCACTGAAACATAAAAGGCAATTATTTTCATTTCATTTTTTTTATTTTCTCAATTTTATAATTTGTTGTTGCTACTTCACATACAAACCCTATTATATTATCATAAATTTATATATATATATATATGTGTAAATAGAATATATTTTTATATTTATAGCACAGATAACAAGCCCATCATATATGATTGTGTGGTTCAGTTGAATGTGTTAGGTGTCAGACACACAAGCAGTAGGACACGGATTCAAACCCCAGCCAGTGCATTAAAATAGGTCTTAAAATAATATTTAGAAGTGATATTATATAAATGATCGGCTCTCGTTAAAAACATGGATGCATAAACATGAGAGCGGCTTCAAAGGGACATTAGAGCCATATGATTATAAGTGAAAACTTCATCTAAGTTCCTGAATGAGATGGAAGGACTGCACTAAATAAGCCCACTATATACAATGCAGTTAACAGCCCAATAGTATGCTATATGCACTGCGATGTACTAACCATTATGTCTTTGTCTGCAATGTCCTTCAACCTATCGTCAGGATTGTAATCTCCGGCCTTGAAAGCGAGCAGCTTCGAGAGGTCAAACAAGGTCATACCGTCCAAGAACATCTCTGCGATAACACACCTTGTTGGTCGGAGTACGGGGGGTTAGTACTGGCAGGGTGGATTGGGGGTTAGTAATGATGGGGTAGAGTGGGGGTTAGTACTGGTGGGTTGGGTGGAGGGGTGTCCAGTACCCTGCGGAGAATACATCCATGAGGTGTAAGGAGCCGGCTGATGATTTATTGTCGTTGGGAAGGTTGTCACAGGCACTGCTGTCACCTGATGTTGGTGATATTATCATTAGTTTGTGTATCGACTTATGTGCGTTATGTAATCTAATCATTAATAATAATAATCATTATTAGAATTGTTCTGTTTCTATAATAAAGTAGATCTTACTACAAATATTCTACTTCTTATCTTTACTAAATTGGTCAAAAATATGAGTAATATATATATACCCAGTAATAATTATGAAATCGCATTTAATTTGTATTTAAATTTAGTCACAATATAACGAAATATAAATATTAGTGTAACTATTAAGTCTGTGGGATAATGATAAGGTAACGTTACAAGTATCATGATTCAAAGACACGTGACTACGTTAGTAATATTTATTATTATTATTTTGTCTGGTTCGTGAATTTCGCAAGTTTATTCTAGCTATTCGTCTCCATTCATGTTTCTATTATTATCCTTACCTAATCTTATTTACTACATACTATTATAAAATAAAAGTATTCAATACATGAATTAAACCGGTGGTCATGGATATCGGAGCATTCTCATTGGTCGATGAATTGGTGGATTTGAATCTCTCCGGTGCTATGTAACAAGCACGTCTGCGTGATGTGTCAAAGAAATACGAGAAGTCCGATGGATTGTTCTAGAAGAGCGATCGTATCGAGAGAGATATTAAATAGATATATCTACTTGATATGGGTCATTGTGAAGTAATGTATTAATAGTATCGTTTGAGATATAATATATATGTTAAGTATTTTATATAGTAGATATAAATGTATGTATATGTATTTTTCTAAAGTTATTTAAACTGTTTAAATTAAACATGTATAAAATATGACAAATACGTATTGAGGTATTCATTGAGATGTTCATTTTTATCCGATATTTGTAATATATACAATATATATTTATATACATATCATGATTTCAATAAATTATTATACAGAATATAGTGTGCGTGACATACGACGAGAGTATTGTATTCGCATACATTATATAAATACTATTCTCTCCATTATTACTGATCAAGCATGACTAACTTCTGGTAGGTTTAGAGGTTTGAAGCTAGCGAAGTCTGTAAGGTAAACTCTGTTGTAGCTGGTGATCATGATGTTCTCAGGCTTTAGGTCTCCGTGAAATACCTGTGGGGGGGTGTATTATTACAGGTGGGGTGTATTGTTAGTAGTGGGGGTGTTAATAGGGTGATGGTGAATACAAGATATGGGGAGCGTGTGTTATTGTGGTAGGGTGATTATATAGTGAGGGTACGTTATTACGGTAGGGGTATGTTATTGTTGTAGATTTATTGAATTAATCACCTTATGATTAATATCTATAATACAATGAATAAGCGATATTCATTGATTTATTATAAAGGAATATGATTAGGATCTAGGTCATATAGATTATTGAATGCGAATTAAATATAGACAATGAATATAAATGTAAAATATATATAATCATGTGAAGATACAATTTATATAGATATATATTTATGAGATTAGTGAACAGTCACTGCTATGCTTAACCTGAACAAGGTGGCATTGTTCGAGGGCACAGATAAGTTGGAACGCTATCCACCTCTTCTCAACGTCCACTAGGAATGGCCGAGTGCTCATACGATCGTACAGGGAGTCCTTCATGTAGGTTCTGTACAGGAATGCAGCCTTGTCGTTTACCTGCATTAGTGGTGGCGGTGGTGTGGTAGATATCAAGGGTGTGGAGGCTTAGCGATCATGCATTATAGGTATGATTGATTGTACTATAGTTTGGGTTTAACAATGATGATGGAGACATTGTAATATTGCTCGCGATAAGGCCTGCATAAAGCTCTATATATAATACTATGAATATCTGTGATAGCGAGTAACTGGGATCATTGCTACTTATATTGATACTTATATGAGAAATACTGCCTTCAGCAGTGTGCTGTCAATAATATCTAATGATGTTTTTGCAATAATATCTAATCGTATATAATATG
This sequence comes from Osedax fenrisi, assembly GCA_964019155.1. Taxonomy (NCBI): domain Eukaryota; kingdom Metazoa; phylum Annelida; class Polychaeta; order Sabellida; family Siboglinidae; genus Osedax; species Osedax fenrisi. The sequence continues at coordinate 30,200,515 of OZ025240.1, read as the reverse complement.
TTCTACAAGCTGTATGTATATGTATTTACTTATATATATATATATATATATATATATATATATATATATATCTATATTTGTATGTATATTTATATCAGGATATAGGTATATGTTACCGTGAATTCAGTGAAAGCGATGCAGTTGTTTGACCTGGATAATTTTCTCTTCAAATCTATTAAAGTAAACAGGTAATATTAGAATTGTAATGCATTATTAACAATTAATATTAATAATGTTAATACTATATAATAATAAGTAAAAGTGATGAAACTTTTAGTTAAATGTTAATTATATTTATTAGGAATTAAAAATATTATGAAATTTATACGGAAAATTAAGTAGAAATGATGTTTTCTTTAGTTTATTATCACGAATACACTTAAATAATCTTAATTATCTAAGTCGTTATATAATATTATTCATATCATCGTAATGTATATATTAGTTAATTTATCAGATATACTAACATAGTCAATAATATTACTGATAATACTATTAATACCTTAGCCAGATTATATATATATACAGGTAGTTATAATAATCATTGCAACATTTATGAAGCAAATATTTATTTACTGGTGAGTTAAATCTTCAATCATCACTACTATTAGTTAACGACTTCAACGACAAGAGGAATACATAATCTCTACCACTCTATACGCTACTTACCTATGAGTTTAACGCGTTCGGGTTTCAAAGGTAACGAGGGGTCGTGAATAACAAACACCTTGACCACTAGAGGTCCACTTCTACCGGTCACTTTCGCGACCTTGAAGAATCTCGTACTCCCCAAACTAGGTGTGAGTTTAGTTGTTGGTCACGTTATATGAACATGTATAAGCGCACATAATGCGATTATGTGTATATATTATATATATGAATATATTACTGGTGCGCTTCGTTATACGATGATAGAGTTTGTAATCTAATAGATTAGGATGATTAAGTGCAGATAATGCAAACTTAATATACTCTCTAAGTAGTTTTACTCATCGATATAAATAAAGTAAATAGTTTCTACTGTCATTGTAATTTGAGTATTGTAACATATAATACAATTCTGTTCTTACTTTATTTTCATATAAAATAAAAGAAATATGAACAATTTTATAAAAAAATCATTTAAATCCAATATTTATATATATGAATAAACATATAGGACATATGTTTATTACTCTATGTTCACAATATAATTTTCATATTAAATAAACTTATATCCATAATATGTATCAATTATATCTATAGTATATATTAATTATATATATGTATATATGTATATTTAGTAATATACTAGGGTTATGAATTAACAGAAATGTTCAAGTATCAATACTTATTTTTTGATAATTTGAACCATATTTCACTATCAAGTTCAAACTATTCGTAAATCTCGAAGAAGGCGGCCTATTATTATTATTTAATTAATTATATAGTATAGAATTACTGAGTTCCATTTTTATTTTAGTTTTGTTTGATTTCTTTGGTTGTGTATTATTTTTTTGTTTTTTTAGCTGCATTAATATAATGGTGTCATTAATATAATGATTATATACCAAAGTGAGCCTATAAAATCGCGAATAATGCGTTAATCGGTCAAATTATTTTAAATTGTGCAGTAATGCATATATAAGTACCACCCTTATTTTTAATATTATAAATTGTTTTAAATAATATATTTAATATATAAATAAAAATAGGCAGTAAGCAATTTTTTTATAATTATTAATTAATACAATTTCAAATTAAATGTTGATTACAATAATTTTTACAATTCAATTACATTACTGTATTGTACTGTATTCAATACAGTATAATAGTATTATTATAATAATTATACTATAATACTGAGTATTGAATACAATTATTGAATAATTGAATTATTATAATTTACAAAAATTATATTTATATTAACTATCGATTTTATAGATAAATAACCTTGATTCAAACTTATAATCAACATTATCTGCAAGGTAATTAGAAACTGGAAGAATTTGAGATTGTGCTATCCCAGTTAATTGATTACCCATTATTGTATATAGTTATAATAATTAATTTATTATTTATTGTAAAATATAAAATTTAAATAAAAATGTTGTTTACCAATGAGTATAACTATAATCTATAATTTGTGGATTCACTTTAAAAACTCATAATTTATAATTTTCTACTTCATTAATCTATTGATACAGTATTACTCGTATATTACTAATATATGATTTCGTAAAAAAATATGCATCACACTATATTATTGTTACTTATATTATTTATATTTGTATTTTCTTTAGTTAGTATTCAAATATTATAATAACAATACATTCATAATTATAAAATATATTATTTATATCAATTATTGATATATTACTATTATCAATATAATATTGATTATAAACTTAATTATAAATTATATATTTACTTTAATATATAATATATATTATACTTATAAATTTGATACATATTATAGACGTAGAAATATAAATTGGTATCTGTTAAGTAATATATTAAAGATTATATATTAAAAAATGTATTGCAAATAATGTTACATAAATTAGACAACTGATTAAATTTGAATTCCTAGAAATTATAAATATTTTTTTAATGTAGAATACAATAATTATTTATAAATGGTGAATATTGTCTATTTAATATACACACATAATGAAATTGTATTTATGATAATAATAGAATAAATGTTTTTATTTAAAATTATTTTATTAATTTCAACCTTTTGTAATATAATAAATTATTAAATAATTATTAAATATTATATTTAATACTTTATATTAATATAATTATTATATAAATATTATAATAATTTTATTATATTAATGATAATTATTATTAAATATATATTACATATATTTGTTTACATCATATACGAAATGTCTTACAAAATATAATTGTTATTACATAAAACTACCTAGGATCACTATAATTATAATATGAAACTTTTATTATTACAAAAAAAATATATATATAATTATTAATAAGTTAAAATAATTATATTTCTTTGAATATCGGCAAAATTACATTTTATTAATAAAGGTGCATAATAGATTGTGGTTCCGCATGAAAACTGGCACAGATAATTTGTATTTATTAGTTGTGGTAGGTGGATGAGGATGTGATGAGCGTGGAAAGTGTGAGTAGTACGTAGCGATAGATTACCGCTATGTAGAATTGTGTGTACTATTAACTTAACATCACAATCTACATATATGTCACACTATACTTATACATTATTTATATGTATTTATTAAATATATATATACCATCAGTTATATATATATACGACATAGTAGTTATATTAGTAACCAGTTTTCAATAGTAGATTATAGTTAAATACATTTAATAGATATGTAATTCTATGATGTATAATTCGCTCCCACAAACCGATCGCATCTATTATATAGATAGATAGATATAGTTTATCGGAATAGTTTAATTTCATTATTTTTTTATTTAATATTCGTTTTCATTTTCTTTCTTCATTATCCAAATTTCTTAAAAATAAGACCTTGGTCTTTTCTGGTTGTTGCCAGCTATTATATCTATATATATAAATTATTTGTTCTGGTTTTCATGTGGCCCGATATATTGTTATATATCTTTGATAAATTGTATAATTTAATTTAGAATATATATATTTGAGTTTGCAGTATATAAACTGTATAATATAGTTAGATACCAGTCATCACATACTAACTAAAAGTAAAATCGTACCATATATAAGTAAAACTAATTTTTGTTGTACGTAATTACTGGCATTCATATAGTTAATGACTATACAGTGTCAATATAGTATATTAATTGCATAAATGTACATACTATTATAAATATATAATATCTAAACAGTAGCTTCTATAAAAACTATAAATGACCAGCACCAATCTAATATATATCTAAATATTAGATAATTGTCACAATACAGTGGATGATTTCATAACAATTATTATGGTATAACTATGATTATATAACAATCACTAGTGTTTATTAAGAATTGATACAATGATTGCATGATTCATCTATGTCATTATAGGAATTCTATGTATACAAGTAGTTTAGCTTATCTATCTCTGTGTATCGATATATGTATATTTATATATATCAATGAATTGCTTGTTCAAAATGCAAATCATGAGTGAGATACCACTACCATTAGCTAATATCTAACTCTACTCCAGCCATCCATATGATCTGTTCATACTAGCCAGTATAATAAGACACAATAATCTTTAATGGGTAATATAATATCAATTATTATTCGTCGCCATACTTAGATTATAAAATTATTAAGAACCTTCACCTTAATTTTTTAAATATCTCATTACACAATTTAAAATTGAATACTAATTTTATTATTTGTATAGATTAAAAGTTAGTAACTTGATTTTGATTATGGTGTGTATATTATCTAGATATATGTAGACAATTATGGTATTTTTGCAGTATTCATAATGATAATGTACACGTTTCTTATCTATATATTGGATAGTAGTAGCAAAGCCCGGTAGCCCCAGGGCTTTGGTAGTAGTATGTAACATTCACTTGTAACTTTAGACTGATGTCAATAGTATTAACTTAATAATCTATAAACATTAGCCTACTAAACTATGTTTATTATAGTTTATTAGTATATTTATGCTTTTTTTTAATATTTGTAACCTAATTTATTATCTTTAAAAATGTATTATAATTTAACATTAAAATATATATTAATACTTTCTTAAAAATAAGCATACTATATTATATAGTTATATTATTGCATATAATATAACTACAATATATAATTTGATATGATAATGCATATCCTATAATAGTACATGATTACATGTTTACATATCAGCCACATATACAAATGAGTCATCATTCTAGATCCCAGCCGAGTCAGAGGAACCTGCATTTGACCTAGAAAAACCTTCTATATCAGGTTAATTTATGCTAATAATTTACATACAATACCTATCATCATTTGTTTACTATATAATATACTCAATATACTCTCTATATATATATAATATATATTATATATACATATATACTATGTATGCCAAATTGATGTTCATTAATACACTTATATTATACAGCTAACTATATAATATAATCAAATGGCTGATCTAATTAATTTGTATGTATTTGTCATTTAATAATATTTCAGATATACATACAATACCATGTAGTCCATGGTTTTCAGTTTAATAATTATTAATTCTCTTTATTTTAAGACATTATTTATTTTTAGAAGCATTAACGTTATTATACATAAAGTAATATTAGAAAGACTACGAATTAGTATTAATAGATCCCAATTAGCTTAATATATATCTGATCTATTAATAGACATTCTATAATAATATATCTCTATATGGATGAAATCATTGTATCAATGTAATAAACATAAATTTAGAACCCAATTTCTATCTATCACTAATGAATACATCATCAGTGTACGTATATCTTTATCCATTGTACACATGCTTCGTATCTATTCTGTAGGATACCAGTTATTTCTTACCAGAATTAATCAAATCGTACTTTAAAATTTAAAGTTTAACATAAGTCAAATTGAGTTTTGTTCATACGACTTAGTACAAAATGACTGGTATTCTATTCTATGTACCCGTAATTTACACACACACACACGATGTATTCTGTAGTATGCGATAACTCGACTGGTCTGATCGGAGAGTTTCTTATGAAGTGCGATGACAATGGATACCCATTACCCACACAAATCTACGGTAGTACAGGTCAGTATCCTCTCTTGCATGTCTGCTAACTAACATCAGTAATAGACCCCTTTCTTTCTGTTTATATCAATAGTAATGCCTCGACCAATCGTAATGCCTCAATCGTAAAACTTCGATCACATTTATGTGTATGGGTGTGCAGGATACACCATCCATGGCCTCACATTCCATCACTACATTAGATAAGTTATGTAATATCATGTGAAATTGGTGTACAAGGCTCCACAAGTAAGGAATTCATCTCCTAGATAGTTGTATGTACTCTCATTGGGTTATTACAATACATTAACTATCTGTTATTCTGAATGCCTATCTTATATAATAGTGACGTATTGTCATGAAATCTGAATAAATAAATCAAAGAAAAGCTCTATAATCACATTATATTTATTTAAGGTTTTAGTTTAAATACCCTACATGTAAAATCTATGTTATATTATATCTAATACATCTGAAATAATTAAAAGAATAATTATAATTATTATAATTATTAATAATTAATTGAATATAGATATATCAATATATTAAGCATAATACTACTACTAATTAATTAATTATAGATATAATGACAATATTATTAGTAGTATTATGTTTAATATATTGATGTAATATGGTTATGTAAATACCTAAATGTGATGTAATGTAGTATTGTAGAATGTAGAGGTTTAATATTATCTCCTTATTGTAATGTATGTAATATTAATTAATGTGCTATACTATGAAGATGATGATGATAATAATGATTATGATGATGATGATGATTATAATGATAATTATGATAATTATGATGACATATATGATACAACATATTTAATAGCATGCTATGCTATTCTCTAACATGTGATAACATGAATGATAAATTAAATATGAATAATAAATATATAATAAATTAAGATAAACCTAAAGAAAAAATATAAACGTAGATCAAAATATTAGTTATAATAAAATTAATAATTTTTGAACATAATTGCATATTCCTAATGTCATGTATATAACGTAACGTCGGTATAAGTATGGGTGTATTAGTTGTGGTATCATTTGTTGTAGTCATGTGTTAATACATTTAATTAGTAGTAATATATTCTTTAAGTTTACTATCGATATATGATCAACTTTATTTGTATTGAATATTAGTTTAGATTTAGATGTTATTAACTATGTATTGGGTTTAGTTTTATTTTGGTTGTTATTAGAAAGTAGAAGTCTCAACTAGTGATGTAAATGATGCTCAAATCTAAAGCATGATGCAGTCTCAGTCTCAGTTACCTAAAGTCTCAACTCTGCTCATTTTGTTAGAGTCTCGGGCTCGCTTAGCTAGACTCTCGTCTCAGGCTCGTTTTTTTTCCGAAAATGAAAGTCTCAGCTCTGCATCAAAAAGCTCGGTATTATTAACACTACTAGATGAAATTTACATTATTATTCACTGAATCGCGAAGTTGGCGCAGATTGTTTTTTTTAAAATGATGTAAATGTGAAATATATCAAAATTAGTATTAAAATGTAATTTCAAAAAAGCATCATTTCTACTCGTTAATGTTTTGTAAAAGTCTCAACTCGGCTCGGGCTCGTTTGGCTAGAGTCTCGGTTCGGCTCGGGCCAGTTTGGCTAGAGTCTCGGCTCGGGCTCGCTTTTCTTCCGAAAATGAAAGTCTCTGCTCGGCATTAAAAACCAAAAGTCTCGGCTTGGCATCAAAAGCTCGGCATCATTTACATCACTAGTCTCAACCCATAATCTAATAGGGATGTACAAAGAGGTGATGTCACATGACTAAGGGTGTGATGTATGTTTGTGGCAGGACAGATGGATAGTATACCTATGCATCAACTGTATGTGCAATTGTCCTCACTTTTATTGTGGATAATCTATCTAAGCCAGGTACACTGAATACTGGCACACTTTACAATAATGTAAGACAACAACGCCCACTTTGTATGTCACAATTAGTCATGATTAATAGTCTATAAATAGATTATCAACTTAATGTATCCCCTATCAAATATGGTTGAAATGTTTATAATACTTTTTATAATAATATACAAACAATGTTTACTAAATAAACATAAACCTAGATAAATAAGTGGAACCGTATCGTACTGTATGGATTGTCCTGCTTTAGGTATCACATCAGTGTGGTGTATGGCATGATTACATGTTGTAGTGTGGTGTGTGGTGATGTATGGTGGTGTGTGGCATATCATAGTAATACCATATCAATATCGATTAACTCAGCATCAGAGGTCAGTTTATCTGTGAACATTAATTGTCCTAGATTATCCTATGACAATATTAACATTGCTAAGGAGATAGCTAAGGAGCTTGTCCTATTACAATCCTAGTTACATTTATTCTCTCAAAACAACTGCCAATATTAATGATCCAGCCTATTTATATTACATAACATATATATGAACACTAATGAACACTAACAGTACAATAGCCCTAGGCTGCCAAAGTGTAGTGATATCATCTAGTGATGTGTAGTGATGAATCATCACTGATGATACTAAAGCATGTGTGTACTAAGCAGACTAATTATTGCATAATACATTCATTATGATGTATTACATAATACATTCATTATGATATATTACATAATCAACATAATCAACATACACCAGATCAACCCACACACTTATTATGCAACATCATAATCATGTTATGATGCAACAGTATGTTGTAATTGTATCTCTCTATCTGATAATGTGTGCTCTCTATCTGATACTGTGTATGCATACACAACTACACACTGTGTAGTACACAGTATATTTAACAATACAACCTTATTGTTGTACCCAGTGCAATATCTCTCTGTGTATATGTGTATGTGCATGGTTACCATCAATAGATAATGATGGCTTGTTTGTAAACATAGTGATAATAAACACTTGTAGATGATATGTAGTACACATGTAAATGTCATATTTATATATGTATATTTGGAGTAATTCATGCAAGAATATCATATAATCTCTATTCTATTGATAATATAACAACAATAAAACTTCTCTTCACCATTGTCCATGTTCATTATGTTTTATGTGAATATAATTTACAAATATTATCTATGCATTAGTATATTACCATCAAGAATGATGATTCACTCTTAACATAGCCTAGTATGCAGTGATCTTATGAAAGGTCTATACCCTATTACCAATGATATCATATCATATTATTTACTTGATATTACTAATATCCACATATTACTTACCAAATCATGCATTTCTATCATCGAGTCATTAGCCTATTGTTACTTCATCACCAGTATTGACCTCTAACCTCTTGATTGCCTCCTCCTCCTCCTCCTCCTTATTGTGTATGTGTGTGACTACTGATCGATTAGCCTAGGCCAGCGTGTACTATTACTAGCATTAGGTCCTACTGTAGCTCACTCATCATGGTATTATCCATTTATATATTTATATATAAATTTATCATTTATTTATATATATATCCATATTTATTATCTATTGTATTTATATATAGAATAATGTATATCATTATTGATGTGTTTTAATATAGCTAATTACTAATAGAGTGTAGTTAGCATGCGTTACACGCATACACATATACACACACACACACATGTATACAGCACCATGGACACGTGTGTGTGTGTTAGGGGAGCTGTAAAAAGGGGGACGGAGGGATATGTCCCCCCACTTTAAAATCTAGGGGGACCAATACACAGGAGAGGGACCAATACATACCCCCCACTTTTACCACAACATTTATTTTGATTGGTTGGTCCCCCCCACATACACACCATGGTTCCAGCGTGTATGTATGGGTTGCACACTATCTCTGTGGCATATGTTTGTGTGTGTAGATGTGACAGCTGTGATATAGATACCACCCAGCCACCACCCAGCCACCACCCAGCCACCACCCACCTCACTATTAGTCACACACACACACACACACACACATACACACACAAGGTTATATAAGCACACACATTTGTAGTGTGTTGACACAAACACAGGCCTCAGTCCACAAGTAGTGTAACCCTAGATAGGGCCTAGGGCTATCTCAGCTTAAACCCTAGTTCTAACCCACATTGATATCTCTGTAGCAGTCAGTAGCAGTGGTTATAAGCCTGGCAGACTTCTCTGTAAGCATGGTAGTAGTCATTGCCAACTTTATATGTATTTGTGCATGTTTATTTATGTATATGTTTATATATATATAACACATATTTGTTTTTATAGCAGTACTAGATTATATTGGTGTGTATTATAATTACCCCGGGTGACTAAGTCTATATCTATAGATAAGTAAGTCTAAGCAATGAAAGCAATAGCACCCTGTGATACCTTATACCCAGTGTATCAATGATCGCAGCAGACTCAACAGTAATTCGTTATGCTTTTTATTAAACATGCAAGGTCGTGATAAACATTTGCATACATTGGGTTCTATTATTACACTGCGATTAACTGCACACATGTCCTTGCTATTCTCTATCTAACCCTATCATAGTCGTTATCATGTACTGTGGACGTTATCTATTATGTATATGCTTATGATAGACTGAAAGTATGTCCTTCGAAAGCAACATTAACATTAATTTTACTTTAGTTATAACTGAACGTGTATCAATTATAACACCCTATCTATAAACTACATTATCATAGATATGTATATATATATCGTTTCTATTATCATTATTGGTTTAGATCTGCCACCTATTAGATTAATTTTGCTAATGTGTGGCTATTACCAAATATTTGGGTATTTTCTCTCATTCACACTCCAAAGTGAACAAGTTTCTATTATCTAATAATTAATATCATTCTGATCTATATAGATTGAAATAATCATATATATATATATTTATTTATTAAATCGTATATATAAATAGCGGATACAAATATATCTCAATAAATCCCAGACTTGTATATATTATAAATAACTGAAGGGTTCAGGATAATTCAGAACAAATATCTAAAAAAATTGTTCTTGTGTTTTAATTTATCGTTTATTAAGTTTATTTAAGTTCTCGATACATACATGAAAAACTAAGTACTATTATAACCATCACCATAACCACTATCATCACCATAACCACTATCACAAACATCATTATTACCTTCATATTTACTTCCTATCTACATATCATCGCTCACTCTAGCGGACTAAACAGTAATGTTAACCCTTTAAGATTCACCCTCATCTCACCACACCCCCACCTCAGGTAGCAGTTGGTGCGTCACAGATATAGGGGAAACAATAGAAGGTACACAGAGGAACAGAAATATATCTCGCGATGTGAACTGCACAACAGAGAGAGGTACAGAGTGATCACTTGTAGATATGTATAACAAAACCTACTCCTCCTCCTCCTCCTATATACTTAGCACATGTACTAAAACATCCTGCAAATTCACCATTAATACACTAAGGAGAAATTTAACTTTAATTTCACTATGTATTCAACCTTCCTTCCCTTCACGTTAACACACTTCACATCTGCCACCTTACACTATATGTTGCCTTACCTCCTCCTTATCTCCTCCTTATCTCATGTTATCACACTCCCTAACCCCAATAATCCTCCATTTCATTCAGTAATTCTATCGTCTTCCCTCAACACCTCACTCCCCCTCCCTAGCCAGTTCTAACATAACCCCGACTTACCCTCCTCCTCCTCATTCAGTGATTTCGATGTCTCCCCAGAATGTCACCATTACATCGTTCAGTGAAAGCCTCATAAGTGTACAATGGCTGGCTCCGGAGTACAGCAATGGTATCAGCAGGTATCTACTGCACATTCACGGTTACTAGTACACACTACTAACAACTACGCCGTATTCTAATTACTATGATACACACTCATATATACACATATATTATACATTAACGTCCACTAATAATGCCAGCACACTTGCGTGTTATCACCTATTGCCCCAACATATGTATACAAGTTCTAATGGCATGTTCACACGAATGCTGTAACAATAGAACATGTTCTATTATTGCGTTACGTACGTAAAATATAGTTTCGTACAACAAAACCGTGATAGGGTCAACAGTTTACACGTATCCACCCCCTTAAACCCTCCCCCTCTCTCCGTTTAGATGAAGACCTAATGCAGCGCGATACGAATAAATCCATTGAAGAACATAGTTACGATTTCGAAAATCTAGTACCTGGTACCAACTACATAGTTAGTACATTCGCGTTACATAGGAGGCATTGCAAACAGTTGTAATCATTATTATGTGTATAGTTTAATAATTACGCATACAATTTAATAATAATTCAATGTTAATATCTTATATATGTGTATTTATCCATTGATGCATTTATTATTATATGTTCATAATATATATTTAATCACACTAATAATAATAATAATAATGAAATAAGCTAATTAAATAATTGAAATATATAAAATATATGTAATATATAAAATATATGTAATATATGAAGTTTATAGTAAGGTGCATTATAAATTTATTATCAGATATAAATCTAATTTTAATTTATTATCAAATGACCTATTAATATTAATAATAATATTATAATTAATATATATCAGTTAATTATTAATAACAAAATTACATCAATTATTTTGTAAAACTGCATAAATATACAATTATATAGCACAATATCGACATGATTCATGCATTGCATGCTACAATCTATTGAATAGATTCAGCTCAATTTAGATCATTATTCTCGTTATAGATTTAACACTAATATTTAGTTTAAGGGTATCCTAGATAACCAAATTTAGCATGTGTTTGCATGTGAATAAATAGGATAACAGTATTTTCACTATAAATACATATTCCAATTCAATATTTGGCCGATTGCCAACATTTTGTTTGCTATATATTTAGATTATATATATCTATAAAATATCGTTATTATTTTAATATAACTCATAGTTAAAATTAGAAATAATTGATATTATTAATTTTAAAATTATTTATGAAAAAAAATGTTGGCAATCGGCTAAATATTGAATGGGAAGATGTATTTATATTGAAAATACTGTTTTCCTATTTATTAAATTCTATATTAAATTCTATTTAATTATTTTTAAATATTAATAAATTAAACTTAAAATTTTGTAAGTTGTTAACTAATTATTAGTGATAGCTCTATAATAAGAATAATGATTTAAAATTGAGCTGAATCTATTTGATAGATTGTAGCATGTAATGCATGAATCATATCGATATTATGCTATACAATTGTATTTTTGTGCTTTTTACAAAATAAATGATATCATTTGTTATTAATAATTAACTGATATATAAATAATATAAATAGAATTATATATATATATATATATATATATATATATATATATATATATATAAATATATATTATATATAATTAATAAATAACTCCTATGTTGCATACAGGAAGTAGGATAATAGTACCATCCGTAGTAATAAGATAGGTCTTAAAATAATATGTAGAAGTAATCTTATATAATTGTGGATAAATAAATTATCGGCTATCTTTAAAACCATTGATGCATTAATATGAGAATGGCTTCAAATGGACATTAGAGCCATATAAGTGAAAACTTCATTTAAGTTCCTGGTTGGGATGAAAGGATTCCACAAAAAAAAAATAACATAATAACAATATATATTTATAATATATACACAAATCTGAATTAGTAATAATGCTATTGTGAAAAATGTGAAAAATGTAATGGATTTAGTTACAGGTCTATATAAACATTGTGTATGTTACTTAGATACAAAACACTGTTCATTATTTCCATTGTTAGAATATATCACATTAAATTATAATTAAGGTTATACTAACTAAATAAATAAACTAACTTAATTAAAAATAAATATATGTTTATATGTATGTAATTTTAAATAGATTAAAATTCTGTAATGCAACATCCTATTTCTAATATTATATCACTTTTTAAAATATATTGTCATGTATAATTTATTTATGTATATGTATATTTAAATGGGGTCCCGAAAGTAAAAAGGAAGAAAGTCTCAAAGTGGCTTTCGGAAGAAGCTCTAAAAATTGCCAAAGAACGAAAGGATATGCGTAGCAAAGGAAAGTATGAATAATATCGAAAGCTTAACGCAGCATTTCAGAAGAAAGCAAGACAAGATAAATAGCAAAGTATCAGAGAAAAATGCAGAAAAATTGAAGAGTTAAATAAAATAGGTAAGACTAGAGACTCATTCAAAGAAATAAAAGAGATGACTGGCTCACGAAGCTCAAGAGGTTGTGCTATGAAATTAAGCAATGGAAAAGTGGTTTCTGAAGAAAAGGAAATAAAAAAGAGATGGCATCAATATACTGAAAATCTATATAGAAGAGATATTAATATGAATGATAATTTTAATGTACATTTATATGAAGATGAACCTGATGTATTAGAGATAGAAGTAAATGAAGCAATACAGTACATATCTAACAGAAAAGCTCCAGGTTGTGATGGAATACCAATAGAGTTTGTAAAAGCAGGAGGAGATGAGGCAATTAGAGTCATGGCAAATCTATGTAATAGCATATGGAAAATGAAGACATGGCCAAATGATTGGAAGAAGTCCATATATGTCCCTATTTACAAGAAAGGAGATAAAAAAGAATGTGGGAATTATCGAACTATTGCCTTAATCTCACATGCTAGCAAAATACTTCTGAGAGTTCTACATAAAAGACTGGAGGCCTTCCTATCCCTGAACTACCGATCGAACAAGCCGGGTTCCGAAGAGGTAGAGGAACTAGAGACCACATATCAAACCTGAGATGGCTGATGGAAAGAGCTAGGGATAATCAAAGAGAACTATTCATGTGTTTTATTGACTACAAAAAGGCATTTGACTGTGTAGACCATCAACGATTATGGAACACTCTCAAAGGTATGGGAGTACCTGAACATTTGATTGTCATGCTTAGTAACTTATATACAAATCAGGAAGCGACTATAAGGACAGAGTATGGAGAGACAGGCATCATACCGATTGGTAAAGGAGTATGCCAGGGTTGCATTCTATCTCCATTGCTATTCAACATCTATGCAGAAAAGATAATGCGAGAGGCTCTAGATAAGTGGGACAAAGGCATTGGCATAGGTGGAAGGAAAGTATCAAACCTGAGATATGCGGATGACACCACATTGATAGCCGGTAATAGAGAGGACCTTATAGAACTTATAGAAAAAGTCAAATCGTCGAGTGAGAAAGCTGGGTTATATCTAAATGTCAAAAAAACTAAGGTGATGGCAACAGGAGAACTAGATTCTATAATAGTTGATGGGGAAATATAGAAGTAGTTGAAAGATTTGTCTTCCTGGGAGCCTTGATAACAATTGACTGACAACTAGATATGGAATTACGCAGAAGAATTGCAATGGGAAAGAGTGCAATGGGGATTCTGAGGAAAATTTTTAAAGATAGAGATTTAAGACTCGCCACTAAAGTAAAAATTGTACAGACACTTATTTTCCCGATTATTCTATACGGTGCAGAAACCTGGACTCTAAAGAAAAAGGAAAGAGCAAAAATCGATGCTTTCGAAATGTAGTGTTGGAGAAACCTGCTTGGAGTGACCTATATAGATAGGAAGACAAATATAGAAATCATTGCCAGCATAAAACCCAAAAGAACGCTAGAGGCAGAAATTGTCAAACTTGCCTTATCATACTTCGGACACGTGGTGAGAGCGGAATCGATGGAGCTACAGCTGATGCTAGGAAAGATGGATGGTCAACGGCGAAGGGGTAGGCCACACATAACGTGGCTGAACAATGTGCAGAATTATATAGCCAATGATAACATCATGAAGATACTAGCAGAAGCCAGAAATAGAGTGATATGGAGAGGAACTGTCATGGACGTCGCCAGGGGTCGGTTACGACTCGACGGCACAAGGTAACAAGGTATATTTAAATATATATATATATATATACACATATATTGTCAGTGGTGAACTATAACAAAATGAGTCACCTACACCATATCCCGTGTCACGCAGGTTACAATATTCCCCGTATACGTGGTATCAGGTCATCAACTCGTGAAGTACGAGGTTGGGGTGAGTCAGCTCACCTCGGGATATGGAGGACCAGATAGACGTTAGTGTGCACTAGCGTATACATTATCAACAGAGCTAGAGCCAGTTCAATTTATCATCTACAATTACACCTACAAATTTAAGAAACTAAGTTTGAAGTAACCCTTTCAATATTTGTGTTATTTAAATTAATATGTATAATAAATCTTGAATATATTAACATAGAGCAAGTTTTATTTTAATTTAATGATGAGCTATTATAGATTAACCATTTATTAATATTTTTAATTCAGTTTTACAATTATAATTAAGTATTTCTGCAGATTTATTTTCAAAATATAAAATGTTATCATCTTCGAATAGGGTAAAATTACATATTGAAGATGACTTTGTAATATCATTTATATATACTAACAATAAAATGGGTCCAGGAAGGTTCCTTGAGGTAGACCCGTTATTCTCTTACATATACCTGTCACGATCCTCACCATAGTATTAGAGAACTACCAATACTATCATTATGTATTGTGTACGTGTATGTGTGTTTACATCTGATTTGCAGCCTATATACTATCCAGCAATCAGTAACACTATACATAATACATCATGATATTCATGTGTTCACATAACTGGTGTTTTAATATTCAATTAATCACAATGTGCGAATATAATTTACTCTTTTGAATATACACGATGACATTATATCAATTAATCAATCAAAAATAAACATTTATAACAACAGAATATTGATTACGTAATTATGATCTATTATAATTATTAATTTACATAATGTATTTTAGAATAAATTAAATAATTTGTAGATATCATAATATATATATATATATATTTATCATTAAGTATATGATATAATAATGAGAAAATACAATATTTAATACAAATTTAAACATTAATTTATTTTTACCATACTACAAAATTTGTATATACTTTACGATAATATAATACTATAATTTATAATATTAATTTACAATTAGGATGTCATTTTAATTAATAAATTTAAAATAATGTTAACAAAAATATTAACTTTATTTCACGAAACAATAATACATATATATTTATTTTTACTGTTTTATTTCCTTAGATTAATACCAGATATTTTTAATAGAATTTAACAAATAATTATTTTTATAATGTATAATATATGTAGCTAATTTGTTATTATATTATAAATGAATTAAATTAGATATTGAAATCAATATCTCAATATTTATAAAATTCTGATATTTCATGAATAGCATTATATTTTCAATCGGTAAGTATTACTTACTAAGTAATATTATTATGGGGACGCGATACCATAGTTTGGTTTACATGTAAAAGATACGAAAAAATGCTATTTTTAGAAATCTATTAACTCAAAAAATATTCACTTTTTTTATTTTATTTTTTTTTTAATCTATTAATATTATTCCATATTTTTATATTATATGTTGAAATTTATAGATGTTTACACATCTTTATGTTATATGTTTCTAAAAAAAATAATTGAAATATCTGATAAAATATGTTAATTTTCCAACTAAATTGCTAATTATAATTTTTTAAATATATATTTTTTAATTTTGACAAATAAATTTAATCTTACAGGTTTTATTTAGTTATATTAAAAAAAAGAAGAAAAATATTCAATTGTACAAAAGTTAATTCTAGTTATGTCAGCATGATTGGTCACAAATAATTATTCTGAGTAAATCAAGTTTCAAATATAATATATGAATATAAACAATATGATTATACAGGTACAAATAATATATATAAAGAAAATGAATAATGTAATGAACATAATTTAAACATCATTTTAAAGATAATATTTGAAATATTATAATTTTACATTAAAAAAAAATTTGAAATTCAATTTTTTTTCAAAAAATCAATGGTATCGCGTCTTAAATAAATTTTAAAATATTATATAAAAAAATACAATTAATATAAATGATAAAATGTAACCTAACAATTCTGACATTAATAGTGACCATTTCTTATAAATATACAGCTTGCATCTGTAAGAATGAAACAAAATGTGACACAAGCACCGGTCTATGCATCGTGTGTTCCCCGCACACCTACAAACACTCTAAAGCAGACTGTAAGCCGTGCCCTCCACAATGTAACGCCTCCGACATTACCACGGGAAACTGCAATCTTCAAGGTCAATATGATAGCGTTCCATAGTGATACTATAATGTAACATTGAGAGAGTATATCGTTACACACGATTCATGCTCTAAATGTCGTGACAGGATTACCAGTGATCTCGTTAGCCAGGTGCACATTGTACCATAAAAAGAACATGTCTTCTAGGACAATCCTTAGCTGATGTTAAATATATTCCTAGGATAATCCTGACAATTTATTTTCTCAGAACATTGGCCCAGGCTAGTTTACACTACTTTTTTTAGTAATATCGGACACAAAGATATTCATAATAAACAAGTGAATTATGATATTGCCAGATTACCTATTGAATACCTATTGAATACCTAGTGAATACCTAGTGAATACCTAGTGAATACCTAGTGAAGACCTAGTGAATACCTAGTGAATACCTAGTGAATACCTAGTGAATACCTAGTGAATACTTAGTGTCCAACTAAACTTTGTGTAGTACGTGTATAATGAATAGAAAATAACAATCGTTCTGAATGCGTGAACTAAGTTTCAGCTCGAATGACTACACCGTTTAACAACGACCTTGACCCCCCCCCCCGCCCCCCATTAGACGACCTCAAAGTGCACTGCGAATGTAAGCCCCATCACACCGCTGCCGACTGCACCAGCTGCTCATTCGGTTACCATCACGAGACCTCCACCGATACCACGTCCTGTACACCCTGTCCTAGCCAATGCCACGCCTCCAATATCACCACCGGAGACTGTAAAGTAATGGGTTAATAATGAAACAGCCAACTAGCGCTGTTCCTATTGTGCAAGTCGTAGGGTAATAGAGTATAAGCCCTAATCTCTATACCTCTATGAGACAGACATCTAGAGCTAGATTGCGTTCATTAATCTGATGCAGCTACACATCAGGCAATCATTCACAGCCTCACCTCTCACGTATCATCCATTAGAAGTAGTAGCCATTATCGCCTAGTAGCGCCACCCGTTAACCAATGACCTTCACCTTACAGCTGACTCGAAGTTGTTCTGCGAGTGTACGAAAGGTCGTCACAGCGCGTCGGACTGCCTCAACTGTCAGTTTGGCTTTAAACACGCCCCCTCTGGGGATGGCACCTGTGTCTCGTGCGACTGCAACGGTAACAATGGAGAATCACACATCTGCGACCCCAATACTGGTTACCCCACCTACCTCGCATTGTAGTGTTACCTTACCGCGGAGAGATATTCATGTAGTATGTTAATATAGAGACTGAGCATGACTAAGTACTGAATAACCGACAAATAAATAAAGTGAATGAATAAATTATTATTTAGTAAAAAAAATACTTTATATATACCATGAAGGTATACCAAATATTATATATCAAATAATATATATTATATGACATGGTCAAATTGTATTTAACCAATTTCTAGTAGAATATCTAGTTTTAATATAATATGAATTTTAAATTATATGAATGTTTATTTTGATCACCTTATCACTTTATCTAAAATTCTTATTGATCATCAATGATTCATCATGCATCTTATTACACTAGCATCTTCATCCCCGATATAGGCCAAGTAGATAAAATATTTTGTGTGTAATGATATACTGATGATATTACCTCTCAGTCTATATTTTATAGTAATTTAAGTAGTACACATATTAAATGTGCAGTTTTAATCCGTAAATAGTATTTATATTACTATCATATGTTAAAAAAGTTATCTATCGAATTCATTAAAAATATGCATTAAAAATATGCAATCATATTAACATACCATCATTATCACCATCACAATCAGCACCATTAATAGCATATCAGCATTATTATACTATATATACCATCATTTTTATATTCTAATCAACATCAGTAATATTAAAAATAGTATTATGCAATGACACACGCGCATACCTACATACCTACACGCCCACCTACCCCACAGCTGTATGCGAGATGTGTCTATTCAACACTACGGGAACAAGCTGTGAACTCTGTGCTGAGGGCTTCAGTGGCAATGCCCTCGTTAGGGAATGCATCAAAGATAACGGTAACATGTGACATAGAGCGTATTCAACAGATACACATATATATATATAGTTTATATGGATATAGATATATATATATAGCTCATATAGATATTTATAGAGCTAATATGAATATTTGTATGCTTATGGGTACACTTACTAAATTATCATTGTCGTCTTTCGTCACTCTATCGCATCATCATCATCATCATCATCATCTCACCTCTAACTGCCCGATCAGATCTCAGCTTCAAAGTACCGAACAATAAGCTGTTCGTGTGGATGGTAGTGGTAGCAATACTGATCACGGTGGGGGCTATAGTAGCGGTTCTCTACAAGCGATACCAGAGGTCCACCCGCTACATGAGGAGTGGCCCCCTGAACTTCTTCTCTGTAGAGTTGAGGGACGACACCGAAGAAGGTTAACGACCTCTAAACTCCGACCCCTCGCTCCCTTAGCGCATAGGGGTATGGTTCTGAAAACATTACTTTTTATTAAAAACTTTTTAATAATAGTAATATTTATTTATTTAAATCGCATATATATATATTGAATATAATACAAATAGCAGACACAAATATACACCTCACCCAAGTATTTTATATTTGAATACACTTTTTATCCGACAAGCTGCATAGAATATATACTATGTTTAATTATATGTCTTATCGATGATGTGAATATTTGTTAAACCTAATCTTGGAGGTATACATTGTATTCTCATCTTTAACACATTAATTCTAGTTTATTACGCAGTAATATTTCTCTTCAAACTCAATCACTTTATGCTACGAATTGTACTATACATTACTGAATATAAAAAACTCACATATTTTAAAATGTATATAAATTCAATAAATGACATGTATATCAGGTATTAATGCGCCATGATATTTGTAGTAATTGTCATATCAAATATCAAATGAGAACATTTTCATTCTTCAAAATATATGAGTTTTTCTCAATTAAATTTAGATATATTAATATTTATTTTTATATATTAATAAGAATGAATAAATGAAAAAGCATAATTTAATTTTTACTTTACATTTTATTTAGATAAATTTGGAGAAAAAAAATATATATTATAAATTAGTTTCATTTTTATTTATAATAATGTTAATGAATTCAGATAGATAGAAAGAATAACATAATTATAAAATTAATATAGGCTATTTTTTTTATATATTTGTTTTTTATATTTATGTAAATTATCAGGTTTAAGTTTAGGTTTTTTATTGAATGTTTTACTTTCAATCTAAATATGAAATTTACCATTTTATATATAATATACAAATTTATATGAAATATTACTTTTCTAAATAATTTATATAATAAGGGACGAACGCCATTCGGTCTATAAATAGACTTTAACATGTATGAGATAGGGAATTGGTACAGGTTTTAAAAACAAGAAGGCTTTTTATACAATATAGTGATACATTTAAATTTTTTTTATATTGTATAGAGTTTATTCTATTCTATATGAAATCAATAGAACTTTTTTTTATTTCAATTACCAATCATAAAATATTTTATGTTTTATAAAACTTATTATTTTTTAATTTTTTATTTTAAATTATTTGTAAATAAACAACATACTATGACAGTTACTAATGGTTTTCAAATTGTTTCAATCGATCGAGTATTCACAATTTTATCATATAATATAAATTCTTATAATTTTAATTATTTTGAATAATATTGTGAAAAATAGGGTCTATAAAACATCATTATTTAGATACTTATATGATGATTTATATCACACTTTTTAGATGTATAGACGTAAAAGTAATCAATTATACAAATTTTCTCATAAAAAAAATAGAATAAAACGAATGACGCTCGTCCCATTAAGGGGATGGCACACGACGCCCGCCTCCTATGTATAGAGATAGCAAATAATATGTCTACACAAAACTAGGCGCGCAGATTTCGATTCATTGAATTGAGCTAATTTTGTTTATATTATATTCATTAAATGTACACACATACTATTACAGGGCGTATTTTTTATAATATATATTATATAATATATATATGTATATGCACACATTTTAATTAACGGAATTTCTATAGAAATTGTTTTTTTTTGCAATTATACACATACAAATTTAGAAAATTACTCTTGTAATAGTATGTGTATACATTTAATGAATAGAATATATGAATATTTGCTATCTCTATACATAGAGAGGCGGGCGTCGTGTGCCATCCCCTTATTATATCAAGGATAATTAAACCATCATTGATATTAAGTATTATATTGTTATGTGATTGTAAATTATATGCACAAATAAAATTTAAAGTTACTATTATAATATCATTTTTAAATAATACACAAATTATATTTTAATTTCACAATTTTATTATATAATTTACAAATTTAATTTTAAAAATAATAATTATAATTTATATATTACTAATATATGCACCAATAGTGTTGTTTATTACTATTACATTATCATATTTAGAATAATATTTTATTTATCAATATATTATATAATGTTCTATAAATAATAGTTGTATTCGTATTAAATAAATAAGAATACATTTTTGTGTACACTCTAATATTTCTTAAGGGGGCGTGCGACGTTGCCGATAAATATAGCAATAATATAATTCACCATGTTAAAAGATAGGATAAATAGGCATGGAGTATTTGTATGTAATATGGTTCAATTTCTTATCTATAGTAGATAATGAAATACTTTTTTTTCTATATTTAGTTAATAAATACGGCTTTATATGCAATAAAAACAAAATTTTATATAAAGTAGTTTATAAATTTATAATAATATATATTTCACATATAATTATAAATTATTAGATATTATTCTAAATAATGTCATATATATATTTTATTTTTATAAATTTCATTTTATTTATTGTAATCTATATATAGATATATAAATATATTTCCAATGCAGAAGGTTTTATCAAAAAATATTCAATAATAAAAAAGATATTAATATTTTAGTAACTTTACTTATAAAAAATTGTTCTGAGTAAATTTATGTTGAAAAATAAAGTAATATTAAAAAAAACGAACGTCGCCCACCCCCTTAAGAGTCTAGGTACAACTTCAGATTTTATAACAGATTATAATTAAATAAAAAATGTTATTACAAAATTAATTATTGAATCATTATTCCATCATTTCATGTACAAATTATATCTCAATGTGCTATAATGTACTAATTAAATGATTTTTAGATTATCTAGAATTCAGATTTATTATAAATAATATGTTATCTATATATATATATACTTTATTGTGTGTATACATACCTATTATATAACAATTTTGTATAACAAAATAATAGTGATATATGTTGTATTCATTTATAATTAATTTCAAAATATTTCCCTATAATTTAAACCTAAATTTCTCAGTATTTTGCCCGACCTACTTTTATAAATACATAGTATTGTGTTATAATTGCTCATACTTGTTGAAATTTGTAATATATGTAAATGATTCATTTAAATTCAGAGTAGTTATTTTTGATTGCTTTCTTAATGTTACAAATTTAAAATTAATACACATTATAAACTTTCAAATTATAAATTTAAGTATTGTTACATTTATTTGAAAAAATGAACATTAAATATAATTGATTAATGGTTTATAAAGTTCTATAAAATGGGCAATTCCCTATTTGTTTATATGTAAATATTAGATGTATCAGATACAGTGTACCTCATAATATAATTCATTGATGATTACTTTTAATTTCTATTTTAATACATATGAATTTATAATCCCTTTATAAAAAATCAATTTTATCATAATATACATTAGTAGTACCAATAATATATTAGAAATAGCATTTATTCAAACTAATAGTAAAATATTAAATAATGTGACTTTTTTAAATATTATAATATATCTATTAAATATTAATCTTTTTAAAGGTGTAGACTTTTCAACACTAATCGACAATGCTACATTACAAATATCTGATGATCAAAGTGAACCAAGTACTGCAGAACGAAGAGGAGATAAACGATGGTCAGATGATAACCCATATGTTCCCATGTAAACATTTAGTTGTTCGTTTATTGTTAATTTTATTTACTTTATTACATTTATAATAATTCGATCTGATTTACTAAATGCCTTTCATGCAAATATATATATTGTATATAGTTTATATCACATTGATACACAGTTGGCTGAATGTATTATTATTATCTCATTTATATTATTTAATTAGTTGTCATTTTGCTAATAAATATTTATTTTTTAATTAAAATCTAATTTGTCTATTATATTTATCTATTAAATATTTATTATGTATATTACAATTTTAAATTAAATAGGGTGTTATATTTTATTTTGGTAAAATATATTTTAATATAAAGTAATAATTTAAAATAAATTAACAAATACAATACAAGAAATTCTGTAATGCTATAGGTATATCTATACCTGATATATAAACAATACCATACGTAGTATAAAATATGACATTTTGAATTTGTTAATAATTATAATCACATAGTTATCTAAAGTTCTTCTTTCTCACTACCTTCTGTACTTTCACCACCTTCACCCGATGGTGGGGGTGGGGGAGCACCTCCTTCACCTCCTTCCTGTCCTTGGTATAATTTACTAGTGATTGGTTGCACGACTTCATCGAATTCCTTCTTCTTCTCCTTAAGGTCATCAACTTCAGCCTCGGGATTTTTCTCAAGGTATTCGATAGCTTCGTCAACAGCCTTTTGAAGAGTAGCTTTGTCATCATCATTCAATTTACCTCCCAACTTTTCTTTGTCGTTGATTTGAGTTTTGAGTGAGTATGCTCCAGACTCTAGATCATTACGAGCTTCAACTCGTTCTGTATAATAGTAAATAATTAATTATAATAATACTATTTAAAAAAATATGTATATTACCTTTCACTTTTTTGTCTTCATCTGCGAATTGTTCAGCATCATTGATCATACGTTCAATATCTTCTGGTGAGAGACGATTTTGATCGTTGTTAATTTCAATCTTGTTTTTGTTACCAGTACCCTTGTCTTCAGCACTTACTCTTAAGATACCGTTTACATCGATTTCAAAGGTTACTTCAATCTGAGGGGTTCCACGTGGCGCTGGGGGAATTCCCGTCAAATCAAATTTACCCAAAAGATGGTTGTCTTTAACCATGGGTCGTTCACCTTCAAATACTTGGATGCTAACTGTAGGCTGGTTATCAGCTGCAGTTGAGAAAATCTGGGATTTCTTTGTGGGGATAACGGTATTACGTCCAATAACTTTAGTCATTACGGCTCCGACAGTCTCAATTCCTAAGGTTAAAGGATTAACATCTAATAATACGAGATCACCAGTATCTTGTTCTCCGCTCAGTACTCCTCCTTGTACAGCAGCACCATAGGCGACAGCTTCATCAGGGTTAATTCCACGGGATGGGTCTTTTCCATTGAAGAATTCTTTAACCAATTGTTGTACTTTAGGAATACGGGTTGAACCACCAACAAGTACAATTTCGTCAATTTCAGATTTTTTCATATCAGCGTCTTCAATTACTTTCTTTACTGGTACCATGGTGGAACGGAAAAGATCCTATAAAATAAAATAAACCAATAGAAATTTATATTAACATATATTAATTAAATACAAACCAAGTTTAATTCTTCAAACTTAGCACGGGTAATCATTTCTGAGAAATCTTCTCCCTCAAAGAATGATTCAATTTCAATACGGGCTTGATGTTGACTAGAAAGAGTTCTCTTTGCTTTTTCAACTTCACGTCTGAGTTTCTGTACGGCACGGTTGTCCTTTCTTACATCTTTTCCCTTCTTCTTCTTGTACAATTTCATGAAGTAATCCATAACACGTTGATCAAAATCTTCTCCACCTATTTAAAGTTTATATATAAAGTTATAAATATTCATTTAATATTTAAATATATTATATTATAATGTAGAAAATATTAAAATTCTAACCGAGATGGGTGTCACCGTTAGTACTGACAACTTCGAATACTCCATTATCAATGGTAAGAAGAGATACATCAAAAGTACCACCACCAAGATCGAATACAAGAATGTTCTTCTCTCCTTCTTTCTTGTCCAAACCATATGCGATAGCAGCAGCTGTCCTATTAAATATTTATATTATTTAATTAATATAAATTAATATTTATTATAAATGATTACTAACGGCTCATTAATAATTCTAAGAACAGTTAATCCAGCAATAACTCCAGCATCTTTAGTGGCTTGACGTTGGGCATCATTGAAATAAGCTGGTACAGTGACAACAGCATGAGTTACTGGTTTACCGAGGTAAGCTTCAGCGGTTTCTTTCATTTTAATTAAAACCATAGCAGAAATTTCTTCTGGGGTAAATTGTTTGTCTTTTCCATCAACTTTAACCTAAAAATTACAAAAGTATTAAAAAATATATAATTTATATTTAAAATAAATTAACCTGAATTAAAGGTCTGTCATTTTTATTAATAACGGTGAATGGGAAAAATTTAACATCGGACTGTACACTTTTTTCAGCCCAATGACGTCCAATTAAACGTTTGACATCAAAAATGGTATTTTCAGGATTCGATGTCAATTGATTCTTAGCGGCATCACCTAAATAATAAATATTAAATTAAAAAATATATTTAAATATAATTAATAATACTAAATAATATTAGAAATATGTGTCAAGCTCATCTACGATACAAATATATGAAAAAATTATTTGTTTGATATCCAGTGATAAATTAACATTTAAACTCAAATTTACATCAATTTATTATTATTATATCATAAAATAAAATAAATTATTTAAATCAAACCGATAAGACGCTCGTTTTCTTCTGTGAATGCAACATAAGACGGCGTTATACGGTTTCCTTGGTCATTGGCAATAATTTCAACACGTCCATTTTTAAATACACCAACACTGATAATAAATAATTTCATTTTTATATATTATTAAACAATTAATTTATATTAAACATACCATGAATATGTGGTTCCAAGATCAATACCAATGACAGTTCCAAGTTCTTCTTTGGCTTTATCTTTTTCTGTCTTTTCAGCCTCTTCAGCAACTACAAATGCAGCAATGCAAAGCAGAGACACTGCTATCCAACTCTTCATCATGATCTATATGAATACAAACATTTATAATTTATATTACTACTTTTCATCTTACAATATAACATAGGATTTTAATTATAAATAATATGGTATATAATAAAATATTTATTCATTTGAGAATTTTTTAAAGATCCAGAGTAAAAATAGAAGTGATGTAACAAATTATTGAGTATAATGTATAGGTAACATTTATTAATATATATATATATATTTATTATTATTAAGTTAATGTAATGATTTATATTATAATCATGTTATACATTAAATATGTAATCGACCCATATTTACAATTTAATTTTACAAATTAATATTATACTCCTATCGAACCAAACTAATAAATTTAATTTAATTAATTTTATATACATATCCAATTAAATATTCCTATCTTATTAGTGTTTATAATAGATTTGATTTTTTTCTTGATAATTTGAAAATAAATAAATAAATGAGTAAAATAATATAATAGTAACTATTCATATACCTAATACATTAATACATGCATAGTAAATAAAACCGATAATTTATATTAACTGCTATTATTATAATAATTATTCCATCTTTACTTTTTAATGTACACATATTTTAAATAAACATTAAATAATCATATATTTTAAATAAAGTTTGAGTCCTATACTATACGACTAATACAAAGTATTTGTATTATTATTAAACTAATATAATGAGTTATTATTAAATTGATAGTTATGAAAATAATAACATGTCAATTTAATATAGTTACACAATATATATTATAATTAAATTTAATATATATTATATTAAAAGTATATATATATATATATATAATAAAATATAATCCCACTTAAATGAATAATTAACAATTGTTATAATTTATATTATATAATTAATTTGTTATAATTGTTATACTTATTATAATAACAAGAATATATTATATAATATATTCAATGATGAAACATCGAGTCATATATAATCCATCCAGATGTTTTATAATTAAATATCAATTGTTGTTTCACAAAATGTCGTATAGTAGTTTATATGTATATAGTATATAATGTATAATATAAATATGTATATTCATTTAAATTAAATATATAAAAATATTATATTATAAAATTATAAAATTATATTTAACATATTTTCTCGCAATATATAACATTCAAACATTGTTAACCATTAAATAACAAATTTATTAATTATAAACTTATTTGTATTATACATTTAATCTATTTGATTATACAAATAAATAAAAGTTACGAATATACAATTTATAAATCTACATAAATATGTTTGAAATATATTTATCCTTGTTGTTATTAATGATGAAATATAATTATGCTCAACTTTTTTTCTATAGAATAATATATTTTGTGAATCAATAACATATCATAATTAATAAGTACTTAACAAAGTTAAATAACATGTAATATAGTTTACATAAACAACAATAACTTACCTATCTTAATGAATATCAAAACAGAAATGTGTAGATTTTAATGAACCGGCGAACTCAGCATTAGTTATAGCTTATATGTGCGTGGCCGATTTGTATTGGTTGAAATAATTATTGGTGAATTGTTGGCGTGATCTTATTGGTTATATTATAATAGTAATAAAATACGTGTCAATTATCAATATCCGTTACTATGTATTCGATTTTCAATAAAATAATAATAAATATTTAAATAGGCCATTTTTTGATCATGTATAAAATTATAAATATTAAAATTTTATTTTTAAATTTTCATTAATTTAATGTTTTTAAATCTATTCATTTGAAATGTATTTGTTTACATACAATTAAAATTATAAATTTTAATATTTATTTGAAATAATATTTCAAATTTCCACTAAAACTATAGTTCATTTGAATCGTAAACTATTATTTTATTTATTATATTAATATAATATGAGACAAAATGTATATACAAAATAGTACATATACTTGTATAATATATAAATTATATTCTATTATCTATCGTTCATTATTTTTTAAATTAATGTATAACAAAAATCACATGGCTATGCACGATCTGCGGCAATTCATATATTGAATATAATATTATTATTTTATTTTAACAGTTTAAATATATAGAATCGGTAACATAGTTATTATATGAGCTATTTACTTAATAATTATTAGTTGACATGTTTGATATTTTTAAATAGTAATGAATAAAACACATTTCTAGAATTTATAATACATAACATTATATCATATAATAGATTTAGACTGACATCGGCCGCCAACATGTCAAGTGTCTAACTGAGAGTTCAAGTAAACAATACGCGTAGGGCTTATATAATATTACTTCACTACTAGATGAATAATGTACTGAGAAATATTACGCCTGCCGTGAAATGTTTACTTGAACTCTCGCTTTGGCACGTAACCTATTGGGGACTGATGTCAGTATTCAGCATATAATATATATAAGACATGATAATTAATATATATATATATTTTCTATATAGAACCATCTATTTCTTTATTTAAATCTACAATTATATTTTAATATTTGCTGCTATAATTCTGTTTCCCGAATTGTATTCATACTACATCAAACAGCTCTCTTTAGAGAAGTGAATATTCAATATTTAATCAATTTCATTGATTATTATACAAGTACATTATCATATGTGAATAGATATATGTTATGTAATATATATATATAATATAAAATGAATAACAATATTATTATTAGGACTATATTCCGACTGCGCATGTGCATTCATATCTTAATATGCAGATGATAGTATACTTGTCACACAATCAATATATTATATAATATCGCATAACACGTTTCCTCTAGCGCAACGCTCGACAAACCTCACTCGTAGTGGGGAAAACGTAAACACACGTTGCCTGTTATCACGCTTCCCTATTACATATACATATATTATAATAAAATAGATATTATGTAGTGTCAAATTTATTTATAAATATGATTACGTATCGAAAATGACCTTTATATATGAATATGGTATATTATACGAATTATGAAATCGTCTTCAGCTTTCGATATTATATTTAATCTATGATTATTATATAATATACATTTATAATACTTTTATAAATAAATAATATAAGCAAAATTTGTTCTAAGGAAAGATACATTTGAAATCATGTAATATGATTTTGTACACAAAACATGAACAGCGCCACCTATATTGGTTGTTATTTCATATAATTGCGTTGTTTATAATATAAATTCATATCAACTATACACTTTTAAAATGTAAAATAAATAGTTTAAATTAGTATTGATATGATGTTAACTAAGTGTTTATTACTAATATATAACAAAGCAATAATATATTTTAGTTTTAAATGCTATATATACAAATATCTATTATGTGAATAAAATCTAACTTATAGTGCATGTCATTTAATAGAACGATGAAAACACTGTCGTATACTACAAACTAGTAAACCTAAATCTAATTCAGTGATTTTGATACTAACATTAGTAGTGTTAAGAGTTAATATTAATTATATTGCATAGATAGGGAGTGTTATATCTTAGCTTTGCAAAATCATTGATATACGTGAGTTTAAATTAAAATGATTTTATTATCGTATTATTCATATAATTATATTTCAAACTCATTATATCTTAATAAAATATGATTATGAAATTTATAATGAAATATCAAAATGTAAAATATTATACTATAGCATGTAAGTATAATATACTTATTCTATAATGATATTGCATATTTCAATACAAAAATTAAAAAAAAGTTAATTTACTTAATAAAAATCTTTTCTATATAAGGGTATATAACTTATATTTCATAATAATTAATATCGTAAATAATAAATAGGATTCAAAAATTAAATATTTATATTTAACTTTACAATATTGATATATTAACTAAAAATCAGTTTTAAATATTACTTGAATTCAATTGACTCTAAACTAAGGCCACAATTTCGAGGAAATTCATGCAAACACGCAAGTATGGCTTCAGTTATAAACTTATATAAAATAAGAGTATATCATAAGGTGTACTATATCATCTAATTACTAATGAAATATTCTCTATTTAGTTTAGAAAGAACTATTTTTGATTACATTATGGTCAATTTAATTTTAGGTTTATTTTGGATTTTCATAATTCAACTAAATAATTTAAATAGAAATTATTCGATAAATATTATTCATTTGACTTTTTGTACTAAAAAATCCCACAGTTCTGTGTCCTTAAACGTAACATTTAGTTTCAACATTTCTATTTAAATATTATTCATGTAGTTGTGTTTTAAAATAAATTGTATTTAAAGTATACATTATTCAGAATTATATACTCTATGGTATTTATTCTTCAATGTATATGTTATCTTAATACATAGTAGTCAGTTATACAAATCTATTTTTACGAAATTATATACGAAACCTGTTATTTTTATAAATATATTATACATGTATATTTATATACTTATACTTATATATAGGCATATACATAATTAATTAAAACTAATTGTAGTATTTATATTATTGTATAAGTCATAATTTGGGAGAGATTATGTTATTTTATGGTGTATAAATATTGTAAACTAAAAAGTACGGGTTTATTAATGTGAGCAATATATATATCATTTAAATGTATAATAATGTTAATAATTACAATCTAATCTAAGTAATACTTTCAAATAAAAATACAACTTCCACACATTATTTATATATATTGTTCATTTTTAGCAAATTCTATGAGAGTTAATTATTATTATACTATTTGTGTATTGTTTACCTATAGCTATATCAATATATGATATATATATATATATATATATATATATATATATATATATATATATATATCATATATTACGAGTGCTGGACAATAGACGCTAGTCTACGTAAGAAAATCGATGGATGCTATACCAGATTGTTAAGATTAGCGACCGATACTTCAGGGAAAGAAAAGATAACTAACGTTCAACTCTATAGAGGACTGCCAAAGATTACCGATCTCATTAAAGAAAGAAGACTGCGACTAGCAGGTTATTGTATAAGACACAATGACGAAATAGCGCACAATCTAATATTATGGACGCCAAAGACCGGTAAACGAAACAGAGGACGACAACCCAAAACATTTGTAGATATTCTAAAGAACGACTGTGACTGCGAAGATGAAGACGAAATACGTTCATTGATGATGGATCGTGCTGGATGGAAGAAAATGTCAAGATCTCGTCGAGCGAGAGCTTAACTAAATTAAGTAAAGTAAGTATATCTATTATTTACCTATTCATTTACTATCATATTTACTATTCATTTAATATTTCCAGATTATATATTGTTATATCTAAATCTATCATACTAGTGCATTCAATTTCATTATAATTTGATATATTCTACTTTATGTATTTATTTTCTTTCTTCTTATATTATTGCATAGTAACTTATGTACTCTCAACCCATATTAATGTTGTGTATGTATATCAGTTTGTACTAAATATTGTAGTATATCTATTAATATCTAAGTATGTCATCTAATTCAAGTATTATCACCATATGTATTATGTTGTCAAAATATATCATGTCCTCAATAGTTTGTTATAAATTTTATAATTTTTAATTGAAATACTTTTTTAAAGTTATAATCTTACATTTAATTAATTATGATATATTGTCGGTTAAATCATTGTTAACAGTAGATCAGCTGATCTACAGCAGATCACCATTAGTCTCAATACTAACTTAATGATCACACTAACCTGCAGAGTGTTCCTTCAGCTAAGTCCTATACAATAAGAGGTCATACTATGAATGTTATTAACCTATTTATCAGTAACGTTAAAGTGAATACTTATATTCTAACATTTGAAATAAATATGTTGATTGATATGATTTATGTAAGCAAATACATAGCCGAAAATATAATCGAAAGTATAAAGTATAAATATTTGATAACGATAACATAAATTATAGAAATAAACAAACAATAATACGAAATTAAAAAATTAAAGAAATTAAAACGTTTTACGGTTACCGTAAAAATAAACGAATAACAATCGAAAGTAGAAATAAATCATATAGTAAAAATAAACGATAAAAAAATATAAATAAAATACATTATTTTGTAAGTGGCATCGAAATATTCAATTTCTACTTAAACTTTATAGAAT
The DNA here is from genome assembly GCA_964019155.1 of Osedax fenrisi. Lineage (NCBI taxonomy): Eukaryota > Metazoa > Annelida > Polychaeta > Sabellida > Siboglinidae > Osedax > Osedax fenrisi. The sequence goes on along the minus strand of OZ025240.1, from coordinate 30,167,364 downwards.
TATTCTTATCTTTATACCCTGTATTAGTTATAAATTATTAGTTATATAGTTTAATATTTAAATGATAAATTTTAAATATATTATAAACAGAACATGTCAAAAATCAATTAAACCAATATTAGAATGAAACAAACAAATAATGTAATATATGTTATATCATATTATTGGGAATGAGTGTTTTAGTTGTAAATTATGATGATGTCGACATCATATATCTATTACACTAATTAACACAAATATATATATATATATATATATAATTATACATATATGGTATTTCTTATACCCATGATTCAACATTACTATTCTCTTTATTGACATAATACTACATTTACATTATCAGTTAGGAGCAAGCAAGTTAATTATACATAGTTGTCATCATTGTCTAATATCATTACAATATTAGTCCACTATATTATATGCTATAGTGTACTTGTATTATGGGGGCATTAATACATGAATATAATTTATAAATTATGATAAATTCATTTAGTATTTATTTATTAAATGAAATTATTGTACTGAAATTATCTATATAGTATTCATATATATATACTATAATATATATATATAAGATAAGATAAGATAAGATAAATATATTTATATAAATATAATAGATTAGTAAATGACACAATGATGTCTAGTTTTGATCTACCAATAGTAAGAAGTTGATATATTGTGTTCCATATACAAGATAAACATGTTATTTAGGAGCAAAGTTTGCAATTCACAACTGCAGAGTGTATTATAAATAGGTGTGTGTGTGTGTGTGTGTATGTGTGTGTGTGTGTGTGTCTAGAATATACACTGGTATATAATATAGGATGACTTATATTCAATATAATTAGTTCCTATTATATATGGATCATGTATATATATATATATATATATATATGTATATATATACCATTTTTACTACTATATACATACTAATAGTATATTATTATGTATAGTATATTACATTGTTTACTATACACAGTATCATTCTATTTATTACATACATAAAATTGTCATGTATATATATATATAATATTTATAATAAGTTTACTAAAAAAGTACTTAAAATATGAGTCATTAATGTGTTTTTAATATATCCATTGGTTTCAATACTTTTACAGGAAATATAAATATACCATAAACACTGTCTGCAGTCCTTTCAAGATATAAATAATTGCATATAAAATACTATTTCAAAACACTATTCAGTGACAATATTTATATATTAAATATTATTTCTAATGATTAAATAATTTGTGGGCATATCCAACTATTAAAAGATTCTATATAATATGGAATGATTACTAATTAATAAATTAAATACAAGCAAGTATATACAATATTACATAAATATATATATATATATATATATATATAAATATTTATATTATGATTCATTAATGTGTTTGTAATATAAATGTTATCATCCATTGGGTATATATATTGAACAAAAGTTGTGCAATAGATGCATATATAATGACTAGCATATACATGTGGGCTGGTTATATGTAGGACCATTGTAGGTTGTAGGACATGGGATAGATCTATGTATATTTGATGTCGTCCTATTTACTATATATGTCATTAGAATTCTGGGTAGGAATAAACAAATTTATAAAAACACTAAATATTTACATGTTATTCTAAATATGTGATTGTTGTGTATTATTATATATTATATTCATAATATTATTTTTTAACTAAGTGTTTTAACTTCTGATATAGATGATGATGTTGATGATAATGTTGATGATATTATTGTTATTAACATAACTTTACCTATTCACCCGATAGACAATTAATAATAGTCATATAGGTGATAATGATATTAATATGTACTAATGAGTTAATTAATTAATGAATACATCAATATTATTATATATTTTTATTTATTAATCTATAGTTTAAATAGATACATATAGGAATATTAACCTACATATGAACCTACATATTAACATATTATGAATATGTATTGTTTAAATCCATAGCACTTTAAGTGAAGTTATGAATTCCATACATATTTCCTATCCACAAATATCAAAAGATGGACTAGGTATTACAATGAGATGTATATCTACTATAACTAAACATTATATAGCGTACATGTAAAGCTTTCTTTTTATTGGTTACTTTTCTGATTTTTTTAAATTCAAATTTTCCTTATTTTTAAAATCTGTAAAATCTGTAAATAATTATTTAACAATTATAGATTAGTATTATGGAATTAATGACAACATCACATGTACTATAGCACTCTATAGTACCATATCTGTACTATATCACTATGACTAGATACAAAAAAGAACAAGAAAAATAAGAACGGAAAAAAATAACAAGAAAAAAATAACAGGATAAATATTAACAAGAAAAAAATTAATAAGAACAAAAATAAAGTAAAATGTTAACGTCTGACCTTGTGATTTGTTGATGGTCATTGACAAAATTTTACTTTATCTAACTGGAAATTGAAATCTTTTAAATTCAAATTGATAATTTGAAGTCCTCATTGGAATCTTAGGTATGAAAACCTAGTATCCTTTAAATGTTACGGTAATACTAATATATTCACTAACATTTTAATACATATTTTTTATTACTAATGTTGTACTATTGCATAATCTAGGAGGTTAATTATTTCTTAATAGTATTATCGAAGAATCTCGCTTTACTTTTAAATTGTGAGGAGGAATTCCGGAAAGTTGCAATGAATTTAAAAATTCTGGAGAGTAATTAATATTATCTTCTCGGTTTGCCAAATTATCAATAGATTTAATTTCATCAGGAATTTCATTTAATAATTGTTTATTAATTTTGTAAACAATTTCATTTATTGGTGCCAGAATACATCTTTCAGATAGCCATTCTTAATTTTCATAATTTGCCTGGAAATCTGGATACACATTATTTATTAATTCTATAGAATTACTAACCATTATTCCAACCGGTAATATAATTGAGTTATCTATTGAATTTGCATTAATATTACCATCTTCGAGCATGATTAAATTATTTTTAAATTCTGCAGCATCCGAATCTTCATTTATTGATAATCTCATATGTCTTGTTAACGAAAATTTGATAATTTTATTCTATAAATACGAATATTTTAAAATGCATTAAGTTCAACTATTTTAGTACCGTTAAGTATCATAGGTAATATCTGATGGAAATCTCCTGAAACAATACATTTATTCCTCCCATTAATAAATCATTATTTCTAATATCTTTTAGTAATCTATCGACATCTTGAATTCCTCCTTTATGATACATGGTGCATTCATCCCATACTATGATTCATAGTCTATGAATAAACATTTTCTTAATAGATGGGCTTCACCACTATTCCTAGAAATATTACATGTAACATAAATCAATCGGTAATTTAAACGTCGAATGTACAGTTCTTCCGGATTGAAGTAAAGTCGAAACAATTACAGAAGATGCTACTGCTATAGCAATCTTCTTCATGAAGCGTAATTTCGATAATAATAAATTAATTCAAAATTTTTTACCTATACCACCTACTGCATTAAGAAAATATATGTTTATATATATATATATATATATATATATATATATATATATATATATATATATAGGTTATAAGTTATATAGGTTATAACTTATAACCTATATAATTATATATTAATAATTATTTATTAATAATAAGTAAACTACGTAAATGAATTTATTGATAGTATTAAGTACCTATAGGTACTTACTTACTGTAATATTGGTTATTACAATAACCAATATTATATATTTATATGTATTATTACATTTAATATTATATGATATACACTTATATGTGCCTATCAGTATTGTAGCCTATGTATTAGACTTATCTTATAGTGTATCATAGTAACAATGTCATGTAGAAAATTTAAACATTAAACAATTTAAAAATAAAAGTAATATATAAATACACATTTTTTTATAATATATTGTAGATAGAATATATAAATTATATTTTAACAAATTATTTGGTAATATATTGATATTTATTCAAATTATCTACCAAAATACAATGTATTTTATATAGGTCAAATGTATATCATATTTATTAGGTTTATCGGTTTATCACCAATCAAAATGTATTTCATCTTATGATATTTGTTGACGCGTCACATGTATTTTAATTCACATACCCTACATATACAACTATTTATATTAGTTTTTAATATATGTAACGGTTAATAATTATTATAATATATTAATCAATATTTTATATTGAATATTAAATTAATAAATATTTAATTTATATATATATATAATGTTAATAATCGGTTGTTAATAACCCTGGGGGGGGGGTTGAAGCATACAATTTAAATATTCAATTAATTAAATTAATTATAAATATAAAAATGGTATAACCTACAACATTTAATTTGTTAACCAATACTTTTAACCACCTACTTTCAACGATGAGGATAAATAATAATACAAACACACACACACACACCTCATATATATATATATTATATATATATATATGATGACCAAATAAATGCATTAGTTTGTATTGATTTTGCAAATCAAATCCTTCGGAAAATATTGGTAGGCATATATAGAATATATTTTCATTTTACTATATAAAATCTATGGTAGATAGATATAGGGGAAAGTAACTGAACACGGACATTGTCCGTCGGACAGTACCCGAATAAGGACACTCTCGGTAACTCAGAAACCATAAATCTTACACAAAAAATGTAAATAATAACATATTCATAATCATATAAATAGTCTAAAAAAGTATTTTTTATTTTTTAATTATTAAAAAATATTGCTGGTATATCAAATAAAATGATTTTTTTTATTACGTTTATAAATTTATGAAAATAAATGTCAACTTAGAACCTTCTCAAGAATATACAAAAGTATCGATATAAACATATGTTATTAAAAAATAAAGCATTCCAAAAATTATATATTTAATTTCTATATTTGTTATCAAATATTCATTAAGTTATAATCATATATCTAGAGGTCATATAAGTTCCTAATACGGACACTCTAGCTGTTTAAATACGGACACCCTATAACCAATCAGCGGGCAGCGTATGAACTATTATGATTTTCATAAAAAATCTCTCGCGTTATAATATTAATACCACCAATTAGCAAGTTAGCAAATATTTATACTTTATACTTTCGATTATATTTTCGGCTATGTATTTGCTTAAATACATTATCAATCAATCAATAAAGCTAAATCTAATTTTTTTTTATTTAGATACTTACATTGTATTATTAATTAAAACAATAATAAAAAAAAATAAATTATTAACTAATTAAATTAGAATACATTATTCATAAAATTAATTATTAATAATGTAATTGTAATTTATATGATTGGTTTTTCAATGATATATAGTTTATCTAGTGGTATATAGGGTGTCCGTATTATAACACATGGTGTCCGTATTCGGACATGGGTACCGAATACGGACTCCCCCGTTATATTTTGAATTAAAAGATTAAAAAAAATTTTAAAATCACAATAACATCTATAATCATAAAATATTGTAATTTTTGAATTACAATAATGAGTCATAAGATGTTAAGACCATTTATTGTTAAAGTGTCCGTATTAGGTTACTTTCCCCTACCAAGGTTATTGGGTCCTTAGGTTTACTTAAGATTAGTGGTAACATTATTATAAGAACGGATCTAACCATAGAGTTAGAGATAAACGATATATATATGGATCTAACAGATACATAGGGCATGGCTGCGAATTATGTAAAGATGGGACAATAAAGGAGAATGAACATTTCCGAAATTTAAAGAACGGTATACCGTATTCTATAGAATTAAGAAATAAGGGGTTACACTGGGGTAGTAAGGCGTACGACGTATACGTGAGGTAGCGAGATGTATGTAAGTCTTAAATTGTCTTAAGTTAGATAATTAGAAAGGTGTGGTGAAATGGATGCATTATATGGATACGCAGTATGTCAGGGGGTGAATGCATAACTCTTAGGTAAGAAGGAATATTGCCCAGTAAACCGCATGAATTCCTTACATTAATGTATTAGTATACTACTACATTAATCTATTCATTAACCTATTTCTCAATATCCACAAACATATGTATTCGTATTATATATTCCTATAGGAAATATATTTGTGGATATTGAGAAATAGGGCAATGCTATCACAGAGTGGTAGGATTGTATTTACAATATAATAGTGGACCATGTAACATGCATGTATAAATGTTCATTACACATGACGCCTACTATATATATTATACGAGGGTACACTATACACTATATTATATAACAAAATAATTCCTAAATAATACTTCTTCTTTTCCTTCTATTTATATAGACCTTCGAACTTCTTATTTATGGAGTCGTTATTCTTAAATAATCATTTTATTTTAACATTATTATTACCTACTTTTTATCGGAAAAAGTTTTCCGTCAATATATATATATATATATATATATATATACAATATGTTGTTTTTTTTATATTATATCTCCCTTCACGAGCGAAGGGTCCAAAATAGACTTAATATAACTAAATATTACACAATATCCATATTTCATTATCATTTACTAATTAAATATTAATGCAGACAAAAGTTATCAAAATGAAATAACACATTAGCACACGAGGTTGCTATAGCAATACAATCTATTTACAACATTTAAATTTATTAGTTTTTAATAATAAATACAATATTTTGTATACAAACCAATATTATTACATATAGTATTTATAGATAATCTAGATTTTTTTAAATAAGTAATTATGATTTTAGAACATCGCGTAATACTAATAATTCTAATATATTTGACGGTTAATATCATTGCTATATATACATATGTTATCCTACAAAAATATTAACACTATATATATATATATATATATATATATATATATTGTATTACAAATTCTCTAATATCACGCGAATATTACCAGCGTACATGATGACGATTATCACTGCGCATACATGTACCTATAGGTAGTGGTATACTCTCAAGATGTCCCTATCGCTGAAGAGGTCGATGATGCTACCAAGGTCGGTGATGCTACCAAGGTCGGTGATGCTACCAAGGTCGGTGATGCTACCAAGGTCGGTGATGCTACCAAGGTCGGTGATGCTACCAAGGTCGGTGATGCTACAAATATCGGTGATGGTACCGATGTCAATGACGAGGTCAAGGTCGACACCGATGCCGAGGTCAACGGCACCGCGGCGTCCACGCATTACGACCGGAACTCGTTCAGCGCCGGCGAGAAGGAGTGCATGCTAGTCGGCTACCGGAAGTCGTACGAGTCCTACCAGTTCGCCAAGAGACACGAGTGGGACTTCCAATACACCATACACCTCAATACATCCATGAACGTCGTACGTACAAACGCGCCTGCACCTGCGCATGTGTACATACTATATATACGTATATATATACGTATATATAAGTATATATATATATATATATATATATATATATATATACGTATATATATATATATATATATATATATATATATATATATATATATATATATATATATGTGTGTGTGTGTGTGTGTATTGTTATTATGTGAAGCTACACACCTATATATTATATATCGATAATAACATAGTTTACGCCAGGGTTTATAAACGTATAATCGTATACGATAGCTACACATTCTCGACAAATCACGTGTCAACATCACGTGGTGTATCGATCCTAACATATACTACATTATACACGTGTATACGCGCATGACTACACGCGTGTATACACGACGCGACGGTGTTGTCGGCCGCCATTACGCGGAATCACTGAAGCGTGACGTTACACGTGTCGCACAACTACTAGCGACGCGAGGTAATACTCGAGTTATAAATAGAATCGTTGACGCGTCGACGTTTGTATTGCGCAATACGTCACAATCATCGATATAAAGAAAGCTTTATATCGATGGTCACAATACGGCACAATACGGCATAATACGGCATAATACGAGACGTCAACGTGCCTAATAACAAAACGTGCACGACGTACATTGTACGACAGTGAAACCATGCATGTATACATCCCTATAGGGTGTGGTGTATACCATACATCATACGTTAACAGTGTAAATATATGCGTAACATACGATCTCAATGTAAGCTCGGCATTTGTATACTTATTACATTTATTCAAAGCACACTGTACATTGTACAATGTACAGTGTGCAATGTACATTGCACACACACACATACACACACACACACACACACACACACACATATATATATATATATATATATATATATATATATATATATATATATGATACAATGGTATCATGGTTTCTATGCATATACAATATAATTAGGCATAGACAATTAAAATTGCTATTAACGATACCCGAGGAAAATCCTAGTTTCCGTTTAAATAATTAATTCAAAAACACTTGAAAAGTAATTTTTATTAATTATAATTATCTGTATACGCAAATTATAAATATAATAAATAATAAGTATATAATAGTTACGTTTAAATCATATATTATTATATAGTTTATCATATCCTAAAATCGTTTACAAATGTGTGGTTATATTTACCTATGATCACAACTACATGCGTTAATCAATCAAACTATTCACCCTCGTTAGAATGTATCCTCTTTTGTATACAATATATTCGTATACATATACCTATATATACACAGTATGTATTACAAACCTATTGTGAACGGTATCCATGTAGGATTCCACGTGGGAAACAAATTATTATGTTAAAAAGCATAGCTTTTATTCTACACATATGTACATTGTACAGTACATTGTACATTGTACTTGGGTCCCACATCCCTAGCCGTTATATTTGAATTATATAAAAACAATATGTATGGGTAATGGAAATATGTTTAGGTGAAATATAATATTCACGTATGAAACAATAAACGTTCATAATATATTTATTTATATAAAATGTATATATATATATATATATATTTATATATTTAATTCCTAAAACTTTTATATTTCATAATAATTATGATATCGATATAACATTTGATCTAATATAACAGTTGTTACAATACTAATAATATCATGGTATTATTATATGTATACCTAGTTTTAGCGTATTAGCCTATAAATGATATATATCATGTATGTTATCAAATTTATAACGTATTTACACAATTAGAAAAAAATCAATAGGAATATTATATGGGAATATTATGAATTCGATATAACGTACACGTTATGTACATATGTGTAGAATGCACGTCGCACGTCGCGCCCTCCCCCCCCCCCCCCATTTATAAACAGATGGGGTTCCGGATATCTTTGGACCCTACTTTTTTTGCGTCAATTTATAAAAATAATTTAATAATTTGTTAATAATTTAGAAAATTTAAGTTAGTAGCGATTATTAGTAAAATACATATTATAATTTTTGATTTTTAGTCATAATATTATAAATACCATATATAATGATATAAAAAATGTTGATTAACCATTCCAGCCAGATATAAAATGTATTAAAGTATATGTTTTAGTCGTAATAGAAAAGATTAAACTTTATTTTTCTGAAAAACTGGTACAATAAGTTGCAATGGATGTATTTGTGTAGTGAAAAGGAAACAGTATTTGTATACTATTAGGGAAAAGTCTCCGATTACCGACCCCTCCTAATAGAGACCCCTATCGTATCTCAGTAACTATAAGATATATCACAAAATGTTATATATATATATATATATATATATATATATAAAAACTGTTCATTTAATGATGAATATAAATAAGTATTTTGTTTTAAAAAATATTCAATTCTACAATTATTATTTGATAAAATATAATATTCTGTTTTTACTTTTTAAATATTTGAATAATAACTATTTTAAATAATTGTAAATACTTTATTAATTAAAAGAAAACTTAATACTGCACATAATATTGTAGATCAATAAAATGTTTATAACAATTATACAAATAATTTAATTTGAATAACTATTAACCAATATATCTTAATTATAGCAACCCATGTGATTTTCCTATTATCGACCTCCTAAATTACCCTAATACCGACCCCATGTGATGTATAATATCCAATCAAAATAGATCCGTATTTTACTTTAAATTATGTCGTAAGTTGTTTGTGTATTATTGATATATATATATATATATATATATATATATATATATATATATATATATATATATATCATATATATATAAATATATACCATGTATAAATATGAAATAATAATATACACTATTTTAATATAAATACCCAAGAGGATAATTACTATAAAGTTTAAATTTAAATTTAATATTACTATTAACACATAGATTCAATAATAAATAAATAGCGTGTATGTTATAATTAATTATATGTAGGTATATCTACTATTTTGATTGGATATTATAAAACTACAATTATTTATACCACTATTATTTTAGGGTGTCGGTAATCGGAGAAGGGGGTCGGTATTAGGCACCTATATCCGATTACCCCCCTGTTTATTCTTGTAAATATTATTATATCACACATTTATAATAGCCACATTATTCATTGCCATAATATTACCATAATTAAAAAATTTCAAATAAATATACTTAATATTGAATACGTTATTACAAATAATTATTTAGGTGACGGTATCGGAGACTTTCCCCTATATTCAATATTATAAAAAAAACCAATTGATAATATTACAGAGTTTATAATTAATGGTTATTCAAATTGAAAAAAATGAATTTGAATGACTTACTAATCATGGAAATTCTAATATGCACCTAACTTATAGCTTATATTTGAATATCTATAACAACACATTATGTAACACACACACAGTCGCGTACTGCATACGAATCGTGCATACGAGTTATCAAAGAAAAGGAGGTATTAGAAACGAAAATAACCAACCTTCTGGATCTATTAGAATTACGAAAGTCTTTGCGTGTCGCCATTAAAATAAGTTTGTAGAGATTATGTGTGTTCTAAATTAAAGTGTATACACTAAAATATTAATATTATATCTAATAGAAACCATATCAATAATAATGATGAATTTGTTGATGATAGTTATGTTGATATCGTTGATAGTGATATTGATTATGATGTGATTATAACTAATGACAATACCATCTAATTACGTTATTTTATATATATATATATATATATATATATATATATATATATCTTGTATTATAAATAGTTATATCTTTATAATTAATACTTACTCATAACTATTTGTATAATTAATTAATATTTGAAATAAATATAATTCATTAATATATTTTCAGAAAAAAAAATATCTTTTATTATGGACGCAATCAAAAACGATAAAACAATGATGGATTTAAATACTAAGCAAGTTATTCAATATGTAAATTCAATTTTATATTCAATTTATAAATACTTCAATGAATAATAGAAATACGCCGTTTAAGTTATATATGACTGCGGTATACCGCAACTATTAGACGATATGTATGTTTTGTTATATGTACCTACGTATTGTGTATAATGTATATAGTACCTGTTAAGTAATACCTCTTAAGTATAATACCTATTAAGTATAGTACCTGTTAAGTATACGCGTATACTATAGCGTATGATGAAAACGTATATACTGAGTGTGATTAGATTAGGTAGTTGTTGTAGTTTCTATCGACAGATAAACAACTTCTGTCGCATGCGTGATGAATGAAAACCATTATATATATATATTTAAATAGTTCATGAATTATATATATATATATATATTGCAATATATATATATATATATATATTATAAATATACCATAGTATATGTTATTCCTTTAGGACTATTCTTACTCTCAGTATATTTGTAATACTTATATTGTCACACCTGTATTAATAAATTATTACAAACTTATTTGTTATTTTATTTTTAATAATAATTTATATTTATCCCCCTATTTATATATTATTAATTTAGATATTAATGTGTATTTTATTATATGGTATATTTCTACATTAAAATATGATATATTTTTTACTAAAAATATATGATTTTAGGATATTTTTTAAATTCCCTATAGGGAACTACTACTATACTTATATAGTAGTTCATAATATATCATATAATTAACCGACAAATATGTTCTATGGTTGCGATATACAGTTAGGTAACGGTATATATATATATATATATATATATATATATATATAGGTAGGCCTATACGTCTAAGTATTACTATTGACTATTACTCACCGTTATTACCTATAACGATGTATTATATTAATTGAATGTAGTAAATGGAAAATATTCCGTTATTTTACGGGAATAGTCCTACTAAAGGTTTTTTTTTATTTATTTCTAGATTTAAAACATTATTTAATAATATACTTTATGTGATATTTATGCATTTCTATATTTTAAATGAACCTTATTTATGCACCAATCAAATTTATTTAATTTCTATATGATAATAATATGTTCTATTAAGTCTATTTCGTTTATAAATCTATTCTTAATATTGTTCGATACTTATATAATTCGATTTATGTTATTTGCTTTATAATGATATTTAAAAGTAATAATAATAGCATTAATAGCTAGATTACATATATGCCTATAGGCAAGTACATATACGTATAATATATAACTATAATAGGTATATAACTATAGCCTGTATAATCGTTGCATTAACGACATATTGATGATATTAACTTATTTATATGGATATATCCTGGAGACCTATAGGTCTAGACCATATTGCTTCCGATTTATTTTAAATTCACAATAGTTAATTTAGTATGTGATATAACCTTCCATAATACTTATAGTAATATATAACTATATTTATAGGGGAAATTCCCTGATTACTGACCCCCTCCTAATACCGACCCTCTCTCGTATCTCAGTAACTATAAGAGGTATCAAAAAATAATATATACACGAACTGTTAGTAATGTAATGATAAATATGAATAAGTATTTTGTTTTAAAAAATATTTTATCCTTCAATTATTATTTGATAAAATGTAATATTCGGTTTTTATTTTTTAAATATTTGAATAATAACTTTTTTTAAATCATTGTAAATACTTTATTAATTAAAAGAAAACTTAATACTATATATACATATATGCATATATACTATAGTATATATGCATAATATTGTAGATCAATAAAATGTTTATAACAATTATAAAAATAATTTAATTTGAAAAACTATTAACCAATATATCTTATTTATAGCAACTCATATTATTTTCCTATTACCGACCCCCTAAATTACCCTATAGGGTAATTTATTATAATACCGACCCCATGTGATTTATAATATCCAATCAAAATAGATCCGTATTTTACTTAACATTATGTTATAACTTGTTTATGTATCATTGACATAGATTTAGGATTCATGATTCCAGTTATTTATATACATATTGATTAATAAATAAATATTAAATAATAATATATACTATTTTAATATAATTACTATAAAGTTTAAATTTAAATTTAATATTACTATTAAAATATAAATTCAATAAAAAATAGATTACGTTATGTTATAATTAATTATATTTATGTATATCTACTATTTTTATTGGATATTATAATACTACAATTATTTATACCACGATTATTTTATGGGGTCGGTAATAGTGGAAGGGGGTCAGTATTAAGCACATGTATCCGATTACCGACCCCCCTGTTTATTCTTGTAAATATAATTATATCAAAAATTAAAAATAGCAATATTATTCATTGCCATAATATTACTCAAATTACAAAATTTCAATTAAATATATTTAATATTGAATAAGTTATTACAACTAATCATGTAGGGGTCGGTAATCGGAGACTTTCCCCTAATACAATTTATTATTTATGTTCTTAATCATGTATGCAAACTTAATTTTAACAATTGTGTATAATTTTATATATATATATCAAATCATGTGAATATATTAAGTTACTTACATACTTATGGTTGAAATCAACGTTGCGGTAATGTAATATGCAATATCTATCATAGATTATGATTCATAACTTATGAATCATAAGCCATGCAAACTGGTTATTTAAATATAATACCTATAGGTAGGTTATAACTTCTTTTTTACCTTTTTACCTATCCCATAGCATTTGGATGCTGTATACAGCCCTATAGGGGCGCAGTAGATTTCATCACAATTTTTTTCCATCCCTCTCTATTTTCTGCGGCTCTCATCGCTTTATTTATGTCAAGACCAGTCCATTTCACGATATTCTCTTGCCATTGCATTTTTGGCCTACCTCGTCGTCTTATACCTTCAATAGAACAATGAAGAATTGTTTTGGACATGGAATTTGATCTTATTACATGACCAAACCATCTCAGTTTCTTCGTGATGACCATTGCTAGTAGTTCCGAATGTGGACCGATTTCTTTGGTAACTCTATTGCGTATTTCAATGTTAGTAATTCTATCTCTGTATGATATGTTCAATAGTTGTCTTAAGCACCGCATTTCTAATGTTGTTATTTTTCTTTGCAGTTCCTTCGTTATTGTCCATGTCTCACACGCATATAGGAAAATTGAGTTAACTAGTGACTGCAGTAGTCGGATTTTCAGTTTCAGTTTTAGTGTTTTATCATACCATATAACATTTAGTCTAGATAGAGCTGCAATCGTATGTCCGGTTCTAGCTAATATTTCAGCCTTTGAACCTTTATCGTCGATGATTGCTCCTAAGTATTTAAAACTGTCAACTACTTTTAGTGGCTCGTTATTTATTATTATTTCTGATGTGAAACTACCTTCAGAATTTGCCATTATTTATGTTTTCGTAAAGTTTATTTCCATTCCATATGCACGTGCTGTATTGTCGATTATTTTATTAAGATATTCTAATTCAGATTCACTACCTGCTAATCCATCTATGTCATCTGCGAATCTCAGATTTGTGATTATTTTACCACCAATACTTACTGAACCTACATGATTATCTAAACTTTAGATTCTAAAGCATCGTTCATTATTTGTCCAAGCAAAATATTGAATAGTGTGGGTGAAAGTAGACAGCCTTATCTAACTCCAGTTGTTGTTCTGAACCATTCTCCGATTTGACCGTCAAAGTAAACTGTACTTTCTGCTTTATTGTATAGATGTTGTATAGATTCTATTAGTTTTGAATTGATGTTGAATCTTTTCATTGCCGACCATAGCGCGTTGTGCCATATTATATCAAACGATTTTTTTAAATCGATGAAAACTTGATATAATGGTTTACTATGCTGTGAATATTTCTCTGAGATTACTCTTAAGTTGAATATCTGTTCGCTAGTACTTCTACCTGTTCGAAATCCAGCTTGCTCTTCAGAAATGAACTCTTCCGTGTAATGTTTCAATCTGTTTAGGATTATCTTTAGCATTATATTACTAGAGTGCGATATAAGGCTTATTGTCCTATAATTTCACATTTCTGTTTGCTTCCTTTCTTATGTAAACTTATTATCATTGATTTTGTCCAGTCTGATGGCCAGATTCCAGTTTCCCATATTTTGTTACATATATCTAGCAGTATTTGAATCACTATATGTCCTCCAGCTTTAATTAATTCGGCTGGTATATTGTTAATCCCAGCTGATTTTCCCATCTTTAATGCCTGGATAGCAGCCTCAACTTCACTTTCCAATATAGGAAAATTATCCTGGTCTGATGGTTCATTTACTGGTAGTACTGATATATCTCCTTCTGCGTTATGTGTATACAGTTCAGAACAATATTCTGTCCAACGTTTCAGAACTTCTGTTTTATCTGTTATGCACTTTCCATCTTTATCATGTACATTAACTATTATTTTGTCCTTCTTTTTTGTTAGCTCATTTACAATTTGGTAGGCTTTCTTTGTATTGTTTCTAATTATACATTCACCAATATCAGTACATTTGTTATTAATCCAGATTTCTTTTGCTATTCTCATCTCCTTCTTTATTGTGTTATTTATTTGTTTGTACGTACTTCCTGGTTCAAATTTAGTCTTTTTCAGTTCTATTCTCAAGTCACACATATCCATCAGTTCATTTGTTATCCATTTTTTTTTCTTTTCTCTGTGTTTTCCAAGGATTTCAGTTGCTGTCTCTGTCATAGTTATATTTAGTTTCTGTAACATTTCTTCTGTATTTTCAATTTCTGTTAATTTTTGTTCCGTCAGTTTTTCATTTATTTTTTTTTCAAATAGTTTTTTGGTCTCTGGATTTTTCAGCTTTTCTAGATCGAATTTATTTCGAGTAAATTTATTTTTCTTAGGATTATTCAGGTGTAGACTAAAAGTCATCATCAGCATGTCATGGTCACTACCTATGTTAGCTCCAGGGAATGATATAGTCTTATTTATATTCACACTTGTGGAAAAACGTTTACTCACTAAAATATAATCGATTTGATTAAGATATATTCCTCCAGGGCTATGCCAAGTTTGTATTCGTGATTTTTTGTGCGGGCCAAATGTATTAACAATTTTTAACTCGTTTGTTTTTGCGAATTCCAGAAGTCGATATCCTTTCTCGTTTGTTACTGAATTGCAAAATATTCCAGAAGTTGATCCCCAATTCTTATGTGCATCCTTACCAATTTTTGCATTCATATCACCTTGAATCACCATTATATCCTTCTTTGAAATTTTTGAGATTGAGTTTTGCAATTCATTATAGAATGTTTCAATTTCTTCATCTGTATGATCTGTTGTCGGTGCATATACTTGAATAATTGATATGTTAAAAGGGGTTGCATGCAGTCTTATTATTGCTATTCTGTCATTTATCGGAGTGAAGCACATAACCATGCGTGTTACTTCACTGTTTATCAAAAATCCAACACCATTAATGTGTTTGTTGTCATTTCCAATGTAGTAAAGTTTGTGACCTTCTGTGGTTTATATTTCGTTCACTCCTTTTCTGCGTACTTCACACAGTCCTACAACAGTCCACCTATATCTATCTAGTTCATGAGTAAGTTATTCTAGTTTACCTTCTTCTCGTAAAGTACGTACGTTCCAAGTACCTATATATGTGTTTTTCTACGTTTTTACTTCTATGAATAACTAAAGGTAATTATTAACGAATATAGTCAGTGCCGGATTTAGGTGGGGAAAGATAGGCATATGCTCTGGGCCCCACATTTATAGCCCAACAATTTAATATTTTTTAGATATTTATTTCTGAATAATAATTATTATAATAAACTATTAAAGAAATTATAATTTGAAAACAATTATTTGGACCCTTTTTAACTAATTAGATGAAATTATGATGGTGAATTTATATCACGATATTGATTGTGTTTTCACCTTAAACACAAATGATGTATTGCTTTACTTGTAATATCATTAGTAGCAATTTAACTAATTCCACCAATGGATACAATGATTTGAATATACCCAGCAAACAGTAAGAGCTATTATGCTGCTATTATGCTGCTATTATAATAATAGCAGCATAATATACATTTAAAATTAATAGCAGAATAATGGCAGCATAATAGCGTGAAAAATTAATAGCAGCATAATATACATTTAATAGCAGCATAATAGCACAATGTAAACAGTTGAGGCTCTAGCATATGCTGTTATGCTGCTATTATGCTGCTCTTACTGTTTGCTGGGTAAGTTTCAGCACACGAAAATAGTTGTAACCATAGATCAGCCACAATTTGTACCGCAAATGATGAATAGATCTAAATAGTATATAATAGATATTTGTATTACTAACATATTAGGTTAACATATTACTAACATATTACCTACATATGATTTATGTGAATGAGATAAATTAATAAAGTCTAGTATGGGTATATAGTTATATAGAAGTACATGTATTCATATGTAGTATATATTTATAGATCTGTTAGTACTATCGGGTTGTATTAATAGATAGATAGATAGTAGTTTATTGAATAGATTCAAAACGATGGGTAACAATAAATAATAATGACATAAATATATAAATAATAGTTAGCAAATATAAATAAGTTGTGATTTACACACACCGAAAGTACATGACATAATAATAAAGCAATATTAGGAATGTTGATCAAACGTGCTGAATACATCATCAAATAACTAGGGAAGAGTCACTGGTAATATTTAATTATAATTCTTAATAATTAATTTTATTTTTAATAATAATTGATGTAAATTAGCCATGATTGACTTATCCATTGCATACTCTAGATTATAGACCAGCGATTCTTAACCCTTTCTGTTAAATCGCCCCCTTTACCCTATTTTTTTTACATAATTTCCCCCTATAAATAAATTAAAATAAATAATTGAAACAGCTATTACCTATACTTTTATTAATGTGATATTGTGGTTGGTGATTATTTATTAGTTATTCTATGTGTAGTTCTTTCGATGTCAATAGTAATGTTAAATCTACATTTCCCACGATATGAAGCATATTCCGGTATTTCGTTAAAATTTGTATAACAGAAATGAACCTCGTAAAATTAAATATATAAATATATTATAATATATAATAATCATATAATAATAACCCATTTCAAATAAATGTGATGTTGGAAAAACCAGCAATAATAATTTAATTAATTTCCATATATTTTCATATTTTTCATTAATATTTAACCAGCATTTGGTATATTCATTATTTTTGAATAATATTTTAAGTTCAGAGTCATTTTATATATATATATATATGATATCTTATTGAATTGAAGGATCTATTTCTGATATATTGCCGTTAAATTGACCAATAAAATCTTAAATATTTATTATTTAAAAATAAATATTTAATGAAAACAGGTCATCAAAACGACAATCTATATTTCTAATTAAATTATTCATATGTGAAATATGTCGAATTTTTTAATCCAGAGAAAATTCTTTTTCAACAGTTTTCAATCTCATAAAATTGCAATATTTACCATTTTCTATATTGTTTACATATATTTTAATTTGAATTTAAATGCATATAAAATATCTTTGACAAGTATTAAAGCTATTTCTTTTCCTTGTAGTGACTTAGTTAATACATTTAATTTCTCAAATATGTCTGCTAAATAGAGTGTATAATAGTAGTATGCTCTTACATGTGTATCAAGATATATTATATAATTTATGAAAACGGATTACAAATTTTCTTTTGGAGAGACATCTTACTACTGTGCGTAATAACAGTTTATCATATATGATATAGACTATAGTCTTCATTTTAATCCTCACATAAGGACTTGAGTATACTCTCGTGCAGGCTATTACGTTTTATTGTATTGATACATTTTATAATAATATCTATTGAATCAAAAAAATATGAATCAATATGTTGTTGCTATTAAATGCTCTCTATGAATGACACAGTGCATTGTACATAATATTGGTATTAATTTTTTAAGTAATGCAGCAACTCCACTTATTCTGCAAATCATTACAAGAGCACCACCAATGAATTATTAGAATAAATATAACATAAAATAAATTATTATTATTATTATTATTAATGACATAAGCAACTTTGCTCATTTATAACACCAGATGCTTTTTTCACTTGTTTCATAACATACACCTAATAATACATATTTTTATAATAAGATTCTCGATCATAAGACTTTCACTATCTTGTTATAATAATTTCTGCTATATAGAAATTTTATTTTGTATATTATTTATTATAAAATTGATATTTTTTACTTTCTAATAACCTAACAACTCTAATTGCCCACCAACATTTTCTAATCGCTCCCTAGGGGGCGATAACGTCCTCGTTAAGAATCGCTGGTCTAGACCATATACGCTAGACCATAATATTATATTATCAGATTTAGGTATCAAGTATCTCTAGCATTACACCAGATTGAAATAATGATTTCTCTCTACAGAGACCTTGATAATTACTTCACAAATATTCGAAAGTAATAACATCATCACAATATCAAATTATTTATCTCCCTCTTCTAGTATGAACTATGGGGTTACCCAGTATCATAACTCGAAACTTCCATTTTCTCCTATTGTTAAACTCTTTTAATATGTAGTAATACATATATGCAGACAACATACAGTTAGGTTATTATATATATATTTATCATACCAGGTCTCAATAATAAACTCTATAATTGTAATAATGATATTAAATAATTGCTTATTTACAATAATAGTCTCCTTAATGCCTCAAAATCAAAAGCATTGACTATTTCTCCATCTTCTACTTACTTCCGTCATTTTCTTATTGATAACACTGTAATATCTTATTGCCATACTTAATTCAACTTAACGTCATTTTGTATTCTGTCACCTCAATCATTCCTGATATTAATGCTATCACTAATTTGCTAATTATGATATATTCAGAATTAGAAAAATCTATCTCACTAAAACTATAGTTAATTAGCTTAAGCTAAACAATTGTTATTTCAACTACGGATTAGATCACCTGCAGTTCTAAACTCCTCATAAATATTCTATTATACATCCTATTTTATCTTCCCCTAAGTCGAGTTACCCCTATTCACTAGTCAATCCGTTCAATCACTATAGTGATTGTATATATATATATATATATATATATATATATATACAATCCGTTTATTATTATAATATGACCCTATATAACCTACGTATTCGAGATAATTCCTCGATTCCGTATACCATGTGTTGCAACTAATCAGTATAACTTCAGTTATGTGCATAACATAAGCCTGTTTAAATTGTACCATGGTACAAGCCTGTTCAAATTGATACCTGTTTATAAATATTGAGCGCGAGTATTTTATTTGAACTAAATAACATAATTAATTTAATAACACAATTAGTTATTGGAGGTGTATCCTCATTACATTTTAATATTGAAGAGATATGTTTTAACATGGATCCTCCAGGAGATATGAGAAATTGTGAAACTTTATTTATATCATTAACAAAGGTCTGTAAGTTAAAGTTTGAATTACAGTATAGTATACTATACAGCATATATGCTATAGTTTTAATAACATATTTTTATATAGGACTATTATATAGGACCTAACAATAAATGTGTCTAATATATATTTTCGACTTTCCAGGAATTTTCCAGGAAATTTCGTAAACAAAATTATTTTAATTTTAATTTGTAAAATGTATCTATAATAAAATATAAAATTATACATCTACATACTGATAATAAGTGTATGAGTGTAATATTATATGAAATGTAATTCATTTATGATATAAAATGATTACCATTTTATCATTATATATATGATTATGATAACAAATAAAGTATTCACTATTTCAATGTAAAAGAATGAGAAATTTTATATTTGAAAAAAAAAGACTCATAATAGACTCATAACAGCATTATGGTTATATTCTCATAATAGCCTGCATACATTCTATAAAAAACAGCCCCATAATAGACTTACAACAGCATTATGGTAATATACTCATAATAGCCTATATCAATTCTATAAAAACAGCCTCATAATAGACTCATAACAGCATTATTGTTATAACCTCATAATAGCTATTAGGCTAGCCTACATAAATTCTATAAAAACAGCCTCTTAACTTAAAGGTCTTACGTATATATAATCGCACTTGTCATTCCTATATTTCGGCGTCCTACTACGATATTCCCGTCAATCTAATAAAAACTATAGTTAATAAACATATGTATATAGGGAAAGTAACCGAATACGGACAGTGCCCGAAAACGGACACTCTCGGTATCTCAGAAACCATAAATCCTATAAAAAAATGTTTAAAGAATAAAATATTCATAATTATATAAATAGTCTAAAAAAGTATTTTTTATTTTTTAATTATTCAAAATATTTCTGATAGGCCTATTTATATCCAATAAACTGATTTTATTATTACGTTTTTAAGTTTATGAAATTTCAACTTAAAAACCTTCTAAAGAATATACAAATGTATTGATATAACACTATATTATTAAAAAATAAAGTATTCTAAAAATTATATTTTTAATTTCTATATTTATTATCAAATATTCATTACGTTATAAACTTATATCTAGAGGTCATATAAGTCCCTAATACGGACAGTGTCCGTCGGACACTCTACATTTCTTAATACGGACACCCTATAGGGTTTATATATATATATATATATAACCAATCAGCGCACAGCGTATGAACTATTATGATTTTAATATTAATAATATTAATAATAGTAATACCACTAATAAAGCTAAATCTAAATTGTGTATTATTTAGATTGGTTTTATTACTTAAATTGTATTATTATTTAAAAAACTAATAAAAATAAATAAATTATTAATTAATTAAATAAACTAAATTATTCATAACATTAATTATAAATAGTGTAATTTGTCTGATTGATTTATCAATAATATATAGTTTATCTAGTTGTAGGTATATAGTATATACATACAACTAGATAACTATATATTATTGATAAATCAATCTATATACTATATACCTATATACTATATAAATTATATAGTATATACAACTAGATATAATATAATATAGTATATAGCCTATATAATATAGGCTACTATATACTAATATATATATTAGTATATACTATATAATATATATATATAATAATAATAATAATAATAATATTTATTAGAAGAAAGTTGTATATATATATATATATCATGTGAATTATTAAATTCATTATATTATTGTTTCCTCTAAAAGGCTTCAGATGAAGATAATTATCTTTTCTATGCTGTCGCCTGCATCACCATCACCGGAACGTTTTTTTTTGTTGAATTACTTTACTTTTTTTTCAATTCGTTTTCTTCTTATGTTTTATAAGATATTTTATTATCATTTAAAAACATAAACATCAAAATAATAATAATAATAATAATAATAATAATAATAATAATAATAATAATAATAATAATAATAATAATAATAATAATAATAATAATAATAATAATAATAATAATAATAATAATAATAATAATAATAATTTTTTTATGTAATTTATTTTTTTTAATTTTTTTTTAATTTTTAATTTTTTTTTGTATCTCAATGAGTTGATTTTTTATTTTTTTTTTATATGAATTTTTGTTTTTTATAATTTGGATATCTCCATTTAGATTATTCCATAACTTAGGTCCCATGGTTAGGATACTATTTATTAGTTGACTTTTTTTTGTATAAGGTATTTTGTAGATAGGTGATTTCCTTAATTTATTTTTATTTTTATTTTCGTGTTTTTTATGTATGTTATAAATATTTTGTGGTAGATTATTATTGTGATGGTCATGCATGTATATTAGCGTGTTATATTTTATTAAACTATTGAGTTTTAATATATTATTCCTTTCAAATAGCAAATTTGTATGTTCTCTGAAATATTTGGTTTTGTTTATTATTCTTATGATTTTTTTTTGTGTGAGAATTAAATTTGTAAGATTACTTTTATAAATATTACCCCATATTATATTTCCATACATTATGTGTGGCAGGAATAGGCTGTTATATATGATAATCATTGGTTTTGTCTTAATGTATTTTGATAATCTGCTTATTGAGTAAAGTATTTTCGATAATTTATTATTAAGATTAAATATATGATTTTTAAAGTTTATATCTTTGTCAATTATTATTCCTAGATATTTATATTCTATTTCATTTTGTATTGATATGTTATTTATTTTTAGATGTATGTTACTGTATTTTCTCGAGTTAAAATTGACTATTTTAGTTTTATTGATATTTATTTTAAGTTTATTAAATGTATACCATTTTTCTATTTTTGTAATCATATTATCTATGGTATATTTTAATTTTTCATTGTTTTCACTTGTAAATGTTATTGCTGTATCATCAGCATATACTATAAGTTTTACTTGTTGGTTATTATTGAATAGTAATGATAGGTCATTTGTGTATATTATAAATAGGAGAGGACCAAGTATTGATCCTTGTGGTACCCCAATATTATTACATAATATTTGTGATTTTTTATCATTTATCAAAACAACTTGTTTTCGATTACTTAGGTAGCTTTTGATAAGTTGTAGCGAATTGCTTCTTATTCCATATTTATATAATTTATCTATTAATATGTTGTGATCTAGCGTGTCAAATGCTTTGCTTAGATCAAGGAATAGAGTATTTATTGATTTATTTTGTTCTTTGTTTATTAATATATGGTTATATAAATCTAAAATAGCATGTGTTGTGTTATGCTTTTTAGTATATCCGTATTGTGTATTAGATATAATTAGGTTTTTTTGAAAAAATGAAGTAAATCTCTGATGTATTATTTTTTCAAATATTTTTGAAATTTGACATAGTATTGATATGGGCCTGTAGTTGCATGGTTCGTATTGGTTTTTATTTTTATATATGGGTTTTATTATGGAATTTTTCATTTTTTGTGGAAATATACCTTCACTAATACATAAATTAAAAATATGTGTTAGTGGTGATGAAATATAATCTATTGATATTTTTACAATTTTCATGTTAATTAGGTTTATATCTAATGAGGTTTTTAATTTACTATTTTTTATTATTGAAGTTATTTCTTGTTTATTGGTTGGTTCTATGAATATAGAATTATTTATATTTGGTATATCTACAGGATTTATTATATTTTGATTTTTAAATTGATCATTTATAATTTGTGCATTATTAATAAATTGTTCATTAAATATATTTGCTATTTTACTTGAGTCAAATGTGTTTTTATTATTTGTATCTTTAATGTATGTAATATTGTGTTTATTTACATTTGTATTAATGATATTATTTACTGTTTTCCAATGTTCTTTCGATGTTATGTTATCGTTTATTTGTTTGTTAATGTATTTTTGTTTTGCTTGTTTTATTGTGTTTTGTAAATTATTTCTATAAGATTTATAAACGTATAAATCTAATTCTGATTTACTTTGTAGATATGAGTTAAATAGTTTTTGTTTTTTATTTATTTTTCTTTTTATGTTATTTGTTATCCAGTTTTTAGAGAATATTTGTGATGATACTTTTGAAGTGATTATGGGAAAGTGTTTGTTTATTATATTTATATATTGAGTGTAGAAAATATTATAGGCATCTTCTGCATTATTGTTATTATATACAGTGTCCCATTTTATTTGTAATAGATTTTTAATAAATGTTACAATATTATTGTTTTTAATTTTTCTTGTTGTTATTAATGTTTTATTTTTCAGTAATCTGTTATTTAAGTTAAAGTTTGCATATATTGGAAGATGGTCTGTTATTTGTTCTTGTATTATACCACTTTTTCCTATGAAATTTCTATCTATATTAGTGTAGATTTGGTCAATTATTAAGTTTGTATTTGTATTGTATATTGGTCTTGTATTAGAATGTATAAGTGGTGTTAGTCCTAATTGGTGCATTAGTTGGTTTATTTTTGAATTTATATTATTCGTCGTGTCTATATTGAAATCCCCCATTATTATAAGTTTTTTGTTGATGAATTTATGAAATTTATCATAAAATATTGTATTAAACTCTTCTATTTTGTTAAATGGACTATTATAGATACATGATACTGTTATATTTTTATTATCACTTTCTTGTATTATTTCTATTGTTACTATTTCTAGATAATCTATTATATTAAATGTTAGTTCATTTACTATGTTATATGTTAGGTTGTTAGTTACGTATATGCATACTCCCCCTCCTCGTCTCTTATCTTGACAATGTCTATTATTTATTACCTGTTTATAATTAGGTATATTTAAGTTATTATTATTTATGTTATTTAGCCAGGTTTCTGAAAGGCAAATTATTTCTGGTTTTTTTGTTAATAAATTTAAAAAATCTGTCAAGTATTCAAAGTTGTGATTAAGACTTCGTATATTTAGATGTATAAATGTTAGATTATGTTCGTCTATTTTTTTGTTTATTTTATTAAAATTGTTTGTTGTTATATATTCATTTTTTTCTTTTGAGTTATTCATTTTTATTTTGTAATTCTATTATTTTGAATGTATTATTTATTGAACATCTTACCACAAATTTGTGTCCATTGATTGTTTTACCTTTAGCTTCTATGGAGAGCTTTTGTATTTCTATTAATTGTTCTTTTGTATATTCTTGTGATATACTAATCTTACTATACTGCGTATTTTTTAATTTATGTGCTGAATTTATAATGTCTTGTTTTTCGTTTTCTGTATTAAATGTTATTTTTATTGGTCTTATTTTATTAGCTTTATCATCATATTTTCCTATTCTATGGTATTTAGTTATTTTATAATCACATTCAGTATTTTTCAGTATATCATGTATTTTATTTAATTCATTACTTGTTCTTGTTTCGAAATTGTCATCATTTTCCATTTTAACATTATACAGTATTATGGATTTATTTTTTTCAACGTTAACATTATTTTCATTTATTGTCTTTCTTATAGTATTGGTCATATTAGTTTGGATTGCTGAGTTTATATTTAGTTTTGTAATTTCTGCGAAAGATTGTAAATCTGAATTATGTGTTGTATTTGTTAATTTGTTAATTATTGTGTTTTGATTTTCAATTATTATTGCTTGATTATCTATTATTATTTTTTGATTAGATAACATTTCTTTTAAATCATTTAAATTTAAGTAATTGTCATCATTTTTGTTTTCAATTATTATTGCTTGATTGTCAATTATAATTTTTTGATTAGATAATATTTCATTAAAATCCTTTAAATTTAAGTTAATGTTGTCATTTTTTTTTTTATTTGCCATTTTTTATAAGTAATATATTTTCGAAATATTTAAAATATTTGTATATGTTATATGCTATATGCTATTATATATAATGTATCTTATTTATTATACATAGAATAATAAAAGGATAAAATGATATATATATATATATATATATATATATATATACATATATATATATATATATATATATATACTTATATATATATATATATATATAAATAAATATATTAAAAATATTAAAAAAGTATATTTATATATATATATACTCTTTATTGTTTATTTATATTGGATATAAGCACAAATATACATGGCAATGCATAAATATATAATGTATATAGTTTAATGTAATAATTAATTATTATAATTAAATCTAATTAATTATGCAATTATAGATATAATGAAATGTATATAAACTAATACAAAATAAAATGTATATAGTGTATATGAATGTATATAATGTATATGAATGTATATAATGTATATGAATGTTTATAATGTATATGAATGTATATAATGTATATGTATGTATATGAATGTATATGAATAGTGTAAGACGTGTAATAATAGTGAAATTATAATATGAATATAGAGATTATAATATGAATATAGAGATTATAAATAAAAATAATAGAATAGAGAAAAATGTAAACAACAATATAATAGAAATGATATGCTCCAATGATTTTAATAATATTTTAAATATGAATGATATAAAGTTGAATAAATGACAAAGTAGTGCGTGAAAAAAATAATTAATAAGTAAACAATGTGTGTTATATGTTTATAAATGTGATGATTATAAAATATTCATGGAAAACTTATCTGGATATCGGATTAAGCAGGCTAAATTAATTTGGAATTAAATTGATGTTTGACAGAATAATAGTAAACAGGAAGTCGAATATATATATATATATATATATATATATATATATATTATACCCTATAGAGTGTCCGTATTATAACACAGGGTGTCTGTATTCGGACATGGGTACCGAATACGGACACCCCCGTTATCTATGGAATTAAAATATTAAATAAAATTTTAAAATTAAATAATATCAATAATCATATAATATTAATATATTGTAATTTTTGAATAAAAATAATGAGTAATATAATATCAATACCATTTATTGTTAAAGTGTCCGTATTAGGTTACTTTTCCCTAGGTATATTTCTCCTTTTGTCTATATCTATCATATATGATAGACTATCATATAGTATATCCTATAATTATTCCCTTACAAATAAATACCCTCAGATATATTCAATATAATATTGGATATAATAATTATAATAATCTATGGAATTCGATAAATAACACATTTAATTATGATATGCATTGAACCAGTGAATGAGTGAATAATTCACTCATTTATTATAAAATGTATATATAATATATATATATTATTATAAGGTAACCTATACCATAATAATTATGATAATCATAATTATATATATAGTATAACATAATATATATTATATATATATATATATATATATATATATATAAATATATAATATATGATTTATGGCATATATAATTTAATTATATTATTATAATAATTATAATTATTATATTAAATTTTAATATTTTATGGTGAAGCAAACTAAAACGCTAAAAAACCTTAATTAAATTTTATATTAGTATATATTTTCTACCTTATAATAATAATTAGTATAATTATATATAAATACTGGTAATAGTCTACTATAATAGGAAGTATTATACTATTAATTGTTATAATTTGAAAATATATTATATAAATAATTGTTTACATTTGATTATTTAATTTGATATACATTGTTTATTCATACAAAAATATCTCCGCCTCCATGGCGCAATTGGCTAGCGCGTTCGGCTGTTAACCGAAAGGTTGGTGGTTCGAATCCACCTGGGGGCGAATTTTTAAAATTTTTATTAACTCAAAATTATAAATATATTTTTTAGCAAAACATACTTATTTATTTTATTGATATGCTCATTTTCGTAATATCTGTATTTTTTCTGTATGCATATCGGTTTGAATTTTTTTTCTTAATCCGTTATTTTCCCCATAATTTAATTATTCTATGTTACACATTTTTATTAGGTATTTACAAGAGAGTATCGTCTTGTTTACCAATAGTTTTCATGTTATCATTTGTAATGCCATACATTATATTGTATCCTATCATTTAATATTTTCTGATACTATTCCAAAGTCACATTGATATTGTCGTCAACGATGCCACATGTATTACGTAATAAAATCTAGTGGCAGCTGTGACCCTAGCTGTGACCCTAGCTCCGTCATAGGGAATGCGCAGGTTATGTAATACAATCTATTGACAGCTGTGACCCTAGGTCACTTATAGGGAATGCGCGGGTTACGTCACAATACGCATGCGCACCTCGATACGTGTACGCGCGTACGACACTGCAGTATAGTGTGTATACTGTAGTGTATACTGAATACTGTATACACTATAGTGCTATAGAGTGGTGTATACTTGCTTTATACAGTGCCGTACACTAGCGAGAGGTATAGTGTACTGCATGCGTGCGTATACGAGCTAATAGGTAAACACGTACAACCCGATACACCGGCTAGAGAGGTCCCTACTACTATCTGTGCACACACACACGCGCACACACGCACACACATACTTACATAGTAGCGCATCTTCCCACCGCCATTAACGCCACATCTCTGACCATTAGCTGACCGCTCGCACTGACCGTTATCATTGTCCGCAACACCGCGTGTATTACGTAATTAGTTAGTCGTAGTGGTCAGTTCAGTACGCGACGAGGTCATCTTATAAGTAGGCGTGTACTTTGACCTGCATTCTATACGTGTACTTTGACCTACTATACGTGTACGGAGAGATAGCAGAGATAGCAGAGATATCTATTGGCAGAGGAGATAACGCAGATAAATAGATAGCGAGAGATCACGGAGATAATCTATATAGAGATAAGACCGCTATCTACAGAGATAAAGGACACGAAGAGAGATAGCGATACGTATATACCAAGTTAGTTCACCTAGAACTATATATGTGTACTCTGGTCTACTAAATATATAGGTACATCGTGTATGTGTACTATGGTCCATATGTATAGGTAAATCGTTAACTTATAGTGCATACCACGAATGTAGTGAGTGAAGTTAGTAGGCTTATCAATAGAGCTTAAGGGTGTACGCTGGGGTTAGGGTTTACCATGTTAATTCTAGCTCTAGAAAAAATGCTAAGGATACTAAACTAACAAAGATAATGAAGTAATTGTGATGTTATTCAATAGATATTATTAATATACAACCTCCCGTAGAACTTAAATTATATAACATATGAAGCTCGTTTGTATAGTTAAAAGTAGTACATATACTACTTTTAACTATAACTATAGGTATAATATACCTTGTATATATATATGAGTATATTTATTTGAGTGATTGATATATATATATATCTATATTATTTAACAATTACAATGTTTGACTTTAACTTTTTTTAAATCATATTGTACCGTTAACTGCTCTATGCATTAACCATGGTTATCATATAGTTTATTGGGTTCGACAAAACTCTTAGTTAGATATGTAAATAGAATACTAACTAGTTATACCTATATGTCAATAGCATTTAATTAATATTACTATTTAAATATTTTAATTATACGATTTATTAGTTGAGTGTTTAGTTTTCCAGAGTATATATAGATATATCTAAAGATAGATAGTTGGAAATACTACGATACTTATTTTAATAATGCATAAACATGTAATACACTTAGGTAATGTTGACCGCTGAAGTTATAAATTAGTAGTATAGTAGTATACTTAGGAGTATTCTCTAACATCTCATTATATAATGCTGTATAAAGATTTTTCTAAGGAACATATATATTTCGCAATTTATTTGCTATTATTATTCAAGTATCTATTTATAAAATGTTGAAATTATAACACATTTGATGGTGCTTATTCACACCTACATATACACATACTCACACACATATACATATATGTATACTGAAGTATGCAATATAATACATATTATCTTCTTATAAAATAATAAATCATCTCTTGTTCCATGTCCTAACACCCGTATTGCAAGCTAACGAGTTACCACTATTTCTTGAATAATACTTCAATCTTATTGTATATTCTATATGATCATATATTGCTATTGTTATTATTATATGCCAGAATATTACCCAAAATAGGTGTTACATCGCATTACTATAGTCACATTTATAATGATTAACTTTGTTTACCCAAGAAACTATAATACACTTATTTGCTAGTGACGAATTCTCCATGCAGCCAGAATAGAAGCTATTATAGATACATGTAGCTGTGCACAGCGTATACATATATATGTATACCTATAGGTATACCAGGGATACCACATAAGTATACTATCCCTGGGTATACTATACTATATTATACTATATTAATAACCCATATTATATAGCTATATTATTTATATATATATTTATATATATTATTAGATGTATTGTAATGTATGCGTAAAGGAAAATATATATATATATATAACACATATATTCGAATGTGTATATATGAGTATGTACGTTTGCATGTGCTAACTGCATATCGCTAACAACGTATACGTGATATATCGCACTGAGGGAAACCACTTCCGCTCGCGTTCACGTAATGTGTACACAACTAAACGCCTACAACCGCCGATACACGCATGCGGCCGGGCGGGCAATACAACGTGTATACGTTCCTATAGGCACCTGTAAGCGCACCTGTAACGCACACCTTGCGGATTATGTTATACAATAATAC
Organism: Osedax fenrisi; assembly: GCA_964019155.1. NCBI lineage: Eukaryota > Metazoa > Annelida > Polychaeta > Sabellida > Siboglinidae > Osedax > Osedax fenrisi. The sequence goes on along the minus strand of OZ025240.1, from coordinate 30,135,943 downwards.
TTACGTAATTAAAGTTGATATAAATATAGATGTAAGTAGCCAATCGTTATTATATAAAAAAACTACACCTGTATCATACAGGCTGTATGTATATTATTTATTAAGCATATATATATATAAACACATATATAACCTATACAGAGATTATAACGAATACGTACACCACAGAAAAGCGAGAATAGCCGCACACGTGACCACGGAGACACACGCCGCTAGATGGCAGCAGCACTACAACACCGCAGAGTTGTGCTACAGAAAAGCACGCATGCGCAGCGAGTACTGTTATCCGGCGGTGGTGACGTAACCACCAGCACCACCACAGGCGCTAGAGGGCGTCCCCTACCGGTCGAGTACGACGTCAGTCCCCTGACCGGATACGCCATACTCGTCGGTCAATACTCGGACGGCAAGTGTAAGGTGTACGGTTAGCGGCGAGAGAGGCACGATCAAACGTAGTTCACATTAATATTATTTATTTGAATATTTGTGTTTAAATGTACGTGTCACGCATATAGCTAGAAAGAACTCTCTATGGAGAGCTATATATATATATATATATATATATATATATATATATATATATATATATATATGATGTCACGTGATGGTCGGCCATCTTAGGATACATAAATATATTTTCCAATCGTGTTGAAGTATTTTACATTAGTGATATATATATATACAATACCAATCTTGGTAGGACACACACACACATATGATGGCTAGCCTGCACCAGATAGATAGCATCCTCGAGAGCCTTGGGTTCCGCTAGATATAATATAAGCCACGCCCACCCGCTTAGCGGCTTCCTAGAATACGCCCCTTTTTAGTAGATAGGCACTATCTAAGCTCCTCCCCTTCTGTAATACACTGATAGTATCGCCATATATCTGTATCTGTAGAGTATACTCTAAACTTTAGAGTCTAAAGGCCTTATAGTAAATGGTATATAGTATAGGGTATTAACTTAATGTTCATGTCATGCGTAAACAATGGGCAGATGTCATATGATGTAATCTTGGTGTTATCTTACGTCATTTAGCCATTAGGATTGGTGAATATATATATATATGCGCGTGTGTATGTGTGTGTCTGTTAACATATTATTTATTTACGTATTATGGTGTAAGAATTTCGGATTATAGAAGCAAATTATATTTAATATAATATTCTATATTCATAAATGTTATATATAGAGTTATGTATATATCTTAATATCGATATAATGATATTTCATACGTATGGAACCTATATTGTCATATGCTAACATAGATGGCGTTTCTGCTCAGATAATGTATATGTACGAATAATTTAATTTAATATATTTAAGATAAACTATAGGTAAACCTAGTTTATAATATATATATAAAGAAGAAGACATTTTATTTAGACATCGTTTAAACAATTAAGTTAACAATAATGTATAATGAAATAATAAGAAAGTTATAGTGTAAATAAATATGTTTTTAAATTCTTTTTGAACTTTTCTGAGTTTCTTTCAGCACGGAATGTTGCAGGTAGTGAGTTCCAGGATATCGGTGCTTGTGACGAGAAGGCGCGTGAACGGGCAGCAGTAGAATGTATTGTCGATCTAGGTCGTATACGATTAACATGACACGGCCTGAGACTTCTTGTCTGGTCGATTCTCTCTATCAATTCATATAAATATGACGGCGTTTCAATGGAGTGGAGTGCATTATGAGTCATAAGACATATTTTATAGATGATTCTTTCTTTTATGGGTAGCCAGTGTAATTCCTTTATTAATTGTGTGATGCTGATATGGTTATTTTCTTCTCGATGAGGTAGCTTGTGAATTATACGTACAGCATATCGTTGAAGGGAGGTAAGTTCAGCCAATGTGATAGCTGGTAGACCTATAAGCAGCACATTACAATAATCGAAAACTCCTACTACTAAACTAGTCACTAACATTTTGCAAGTAAAGAAATTTAAAGATTTTCTGATTTTTTTAATTTTGTACAGTTGAAAGTTTACTGAACGAATTTTTTCTGATATAAAAGATTTTATGTCGTGGTTAGAATTCAAAATTACACCAAAGTTCTTTATCGTTTGTGAAGATGATAATAAACACTTGTCAAATGAAAAAGTGAACGACGTTGAAAAGTGTTTAGAAGTGTGATTGACGTACATTACTTCAGTTTTTAAAGGGTTCAGTTGTAATGAGTTTTCATGAAACCAGATAGAGAGTTCACGTAGACAGTTCTGCAAACGGATGTGGGCAGATGAGTCATTTTCATTATCATTATTATTATATATAGTATATATTATATACTATAAACTATAGTTTATCTTAAATATATTAAATTAAATCATTCGTAAATAATATTTACTAAATATACATATATGTATATATTATTAGCATATAGAGTAACTTATAGGGTAACATAGGGGTAATGTAAACTAGTCACGTGGTATTGTCATGGGTCACGTGGTATTCACTTGAATATTAGGCTTAATTAGGTGTCGTAGGCATAGACACCTGCACATGTCAGCAGATTAATTATTAATAAGACAATACAACAGTAGGCATACATATTTCATAATACAGTGAGATGTAAACACTTACATAAGATAGAGACTAACTAATTGTATATTAGCTTATATGTAATATTTAGATTATTGTTGTTTTCTATGTATTTAATTGATTAATAATAGAATAATTTACAGTATATATATATACATGCCCATAGTCTGAGACCACGATAAAGTATTATGTATCATAACAATAATATTTTAAAATATAAAACCAAAAGAATTAACACATATATGTTAATCTTATAAGATTAGATGTATTAAAACTAAAATATGGGAATAAAAACATATATTTCAAGACATAACTGGTAAGTGAGTTATCGATATATAACGCTTACATTATTAGATGAACTAAATAACGTAATAAATTAGATGAACTAAATGTAAATACACGATATTATCAGATATCGCCTATAGACTATTATAATAGTAATGAGAATACGTATAGTGATCAAAATACTCGGAAATTATCATATCAAGAAACAACGACATATTATTAATAACCAATTGATTATATATTATAATTTTGTGATAAAAGAGAAACAGGAGCTACTGCAAAATTAAACGATATAGAAACAGAAAAATATAGGGTATGCGGTATACCGTATACCCTGTGTACTATAGTACACATTTAAAATGAAAAAGAACGAATACAGGAAAGTAATTATGGTTTAAAGTGTAAAGTGTAAATCAATAGATAACGATTTTGTTATAAAGTATTCACAGATGTTAATTTTACTACATAAGTAGCTAACGTGCATATCATATTTATATTCTATTAAAAATACCATTTCAAACAAATTGTCCCTAATAGAATACATAGTATATCTATAGTATATACTATATAATATATACTATAGTATATATATATATATATATATATATATATATATATATATATATACTGTATAGTATATATTCTATACGTATTTATAAATATGCTACTAGTTACGTATTATGTAAATGAAATGATTATTTCAAGGATTTATACAGTTTTCATATTAATAATGACAACTAATATCTTAACGATAGAACAGATAGTGTAATGACAAATAACATCTACCCATATATGGAGTATACTATATATGTGCTGAACGCATGCGTATGCAAGGGTTATAATATACGCTTTATAGGCTATATACAATGTAGTAAGACAATTGTCTTAATCAGTGCCGGATTTAGACGGGGGCAAAGTGGGCAAATGCCCTGGGCCCCACATTTCTAGGGGACAATACATTTGATAAAAATAATAATGTTATAGTTCATTTTATAAGTTTTTTCTGAATAATAACCAACTATTAAAGAAATTATCATTTGAAAATAATTACTTGGGGCCCTTTTTTAATAATGTTATAATCTTTGCATAATTATTATTATTTTTACTGGACTTTTAATTTTAATATTTTTATTATTAATATGAAGCATTTAAGTGTTAGTGATAAGTTCAAGATTAAAGGAAGCTGGGCATGTTGTAATAAAGAGATTGTGCGGTACACGATTGTCTTCACATACTGATGCAGTCAGCGCACTTTCCGATGGATATTCAATCGTTTTAGATGTAATAATCAAGATGAAAAAAGATAATCTTAATGCGTTATCACTAATTGAGCTGAATTATCTATATAAGAGAATGAATGAATTTGAAACTGTTTTGCTATGTAAAATTTGGAAGGCTCTGCTATGTAGAATAAATGCAGTAAGCAAAATATTACAGTCTAATTCAATTGAGTTGATGGTATACCACGGCTATAGCCGTCAATAATTTAGTAGTTCTATTAAATTACATATATGAAAAAAGAAACAATGATGAGGAATATTATGTATGGCTGAACATGTATGTAAGGCAGAATTTAATAAATCTAAAAAACGAATACAAATTGTAAAGAAATACTTCGATGATGGACCATTGAATACTAATGAGAGATTACACCAAAAGAAAGATTTAAACGTGAATTTTTCTACCTATATTTGACAATTTAATTGGTAATTATATAGTAAATATATTTAAAAAATGATTATTTTAGATAATATATATTTATATATTTATGATAATTATAATTAATATGTAATATATAGTTGCATTAAAGCAGAAGATTGATGCATATATGCATGAATAATATATGATGAAGTGGCTATACTATTCGGGTTTATAGGAAATCTGAGGACCAGCGCATCAGAAATAAAAAATAATTGTAAAGTTCTAATAAAGAAATATTCTACGGATATCAATGATGAATAATACACGAGACAATACATTGCTCTAAATATTTAATCGAATCTGATAGATATAATACAATTACCAAGAAAACAGTACTATCGGATTATAAATATGTTCGAGAAATTATTGATGTTTATCCTAATATTGAAATTGTATATAGGATATATCTATCTCTAATGGTGTCAAATAGTACAGGTGAAAGAAGTTTTTCTAAACTAGTAAAACATTATTTAAGAAATTCGCTCACACAGGAAAAATTATCAGGATTAGCATTATCATTGGAGTCAAGTTTATTAAAAGAAATTGATCAAGAAAGATTAATTAATATTTTTTCAAAAAATAAAACACGCAAAATAAATATTTAATAAGAAACTCTTTTTTATTCAAACTAATTATAATCTAGTATATATCATAATCTGTGAACTCATAAAAAGGAGATATACTAAAAATATAACCTGTGTTCAAACTATCGCACTATTAGTTTGAAAAATAAATAACAACATAATAAATAAAAATTAGATTGAACAATAAGACCAATCGATATTGTTGAGGTTGGAAAGGATATATAATATTAGAGAGATCAACTTCAACTTAAATGTAAACTATATAACTAGCTCATTCTATATATGTATCTATATCGTTTACTATATGACTACGAAACTTGGACGACATTTGGAACATTCGAGGAAGAAATTAACGCATTAAAAAGAAGAGCGTAAAAGCGTAAAAAAATAGTCGTATTAAAATACATTATACTTTTCAATATATAATATTTCCTATGAAAGAGAATGCCTTTATAGATGATCAAATAATATCATTAGAAGAAAATTATGAAATTTGTTATGCATCATAAAATGAAGAAATCTAGGATGGAAATATCTCAATACCACCACTTTGGTAAATACAATATTACAAGGTTAAGTAGAAAGTAAACAAAGATATTCATAAACACCGAACAAATATATTCTGGATGGATAATAGGTACCTATGTATTATTGGTCTAGATTATCAACTAGTGAATTGGTAGTTCTGGATAGATACGATTATAATCTTCTATAGGAGAGACTTTCCTCGCCGATAATCATGTTCCCCCTAATATGTACGTGTCACACGATTAAGTAAGTAACCAGTTTTACTATATAACATAGTTTATACATACATATATATTTATAATAATAACATTATTATTAATAATAATAATAACATTACTAACTATAATCTTATAAAAAAACTGACTTCGAAATTTCCTCTATATATATATATATCTCCAACTGCTCACTGTACAACTTACACAATGCATTGTACAGTGCACATGTACATACATCATACATTACGTAATATGCTCACGTAGTTATACACATAGTTATACACATCGATATACACAACGCCTGTTTACGACTGCACGCTAGCTTAGCCCTAAGCGGGCCACTTACGGCCGTCCGTGAGGTATTAGTATCACTAACGATAAACACGTTTACTTCGGCTGTCTTTGATCGATAGTATTATTGAGAAGTGTGTGTGTATTATATAGATAAGTGAATTAAGAGCGATAATTACTCGGTGTAAACACAATTACGTCATGTAGTAGGCGCTATATACTATCTATAGATAATTGAATACACTTATTGATTACAAACAAAACATAATATTGGTCAATTAACCAATATTATATATATATATATAACATCGATATACCAATAGAGTTATTTTAATTAAAATATTGTTATTTAATAAAATGTAGTTGTAAATTATCATAGATATAATGTTTATAATTACAGAACATTAACACATATATATATATATACGACATACCAGTAAAGAATAATATACATTTTACCTATTGTTTTAAACCGGAAACTAGTTCATTAATTTCGACCTATGAATTATACAACCATTACATATAAATAATGCATAGCTGCCGATATGAAGATGTGTATTCGAATGTATTCGATACTGTATAAAGGTATATAGGTATATATTGATACATTCACACACACACACACACACACACACACACACACACACACACACACACACACACACACACATATATATATATATATATATATATATATATACTCATAGGTAGGCATAACTACAGTTAATTATTCGAGTGTTTTTCGCGCTTCATAAAACAACACTTCCTCTCTCTCTCAATAACATCTGCTGCTGCTGCTGCTGCTGCGTTGCTCACACTTACACTTATGTTACGTAACGACATGCCTACACACACACGCGGCGGCGAGTTATGACGCAATGCATCGCTCTACACCCCTGGGACTTGAGGTCATCACATCTGGAACCACCTAGGCGACGCGCGTACGACCGATGAGTTATCGCCGGTGACCCCGATGTGACCCCGTAATGACCCCGTAATGACCCCGTAATGACCCTGGAAACAAACGAAACATTTTCTAATAAAACGTAATTCTATACGACTCCTACATTAGTTGATATTTTTAAAAGAATTAAAAAATACTCTCTATTTTGTAAATCACATGTTATTATAAAATTGTATAGATATACATTCTATTTTAACAAAATTAAGTTTTCATTTAACTTATACACTGGTTCGATATAATATTCAATTTCAAAAGTTTAATTTTACTTATAAAATAAATAATTGCCGTATTTCAATACATTTAAATATATTTACAATATATTAAATATTATTACAGTTTTTACCTTGACAAATAGATTAATCCTAATTACGTTGAGTAGATATATATATATATATATATATATATATATATATATACATATATATATATATATATACATATATAAGTAAAACATATTTGTGTACTATATATTTGCTTTGTAACCCAATAACGACCCCACAACTATAGTCAGTTAGAATGACGAATGTTGGTCACAATTACCGCTATTGACAGCGACTATAGATATAATTACGCGTAATTCAGCGGACAATCCGCGGCCACACTCACTATAGTAGTCGGGTGTGTGGTCAACTCGCCCGACCGCCCGCCCGCTTTACTCAGCGAGGCGGATTGACCAATCGACCGATACAAATAACGAGTGGTTTCATGTGACCCGTGTAACTAGTTATTGAGTTAATTAAATGTGTTGATGTGTGAACTTACCAATAATTATATTCTATATTCGATATATATATATATGTTAACACCAAATATGATATTATTATTATATACATACATATATATATATATATTCTATAAAATATATTACAATTTAATATAATTGTGATATTTTCATATATTTTAATCTGAATACAGAGTTAATTAACTCTTTAAATAAATATAATAATTATATATTTATCATGCGTCTAAAGAATATTACACGTATATTATATAATGTGTAATTCTTGCATATATTCTTGTATTATAAATGTGGATGATATTGATATCATATCATCTGGTAGAGCATTCCTTCGTTGAAGTGCTATAATGTAGAATGGTGCTTCATAAAAATAAATATCGGGTCTTTAATGTTTTATTCGGTAAATATAAACAGATTCATTAACATTTATAGAATAACATACAACCTGTTATGTTTAAATATGAGTTAATAAATACAAATTAATATTGTATGTTTATTAGAGTCAAGGGAAAGAAGTAAATAGTTTGTTATTTTATTGAGTTATATTTAAATGTTACAGTGAGGCAGGTGTGTACTTTGGTGTATGTAAATCATGCCGTTATATTTAATAGAGATAATTAGTGATTTTGAAACTATATGTTCAATGTTCATATAATTTGTATATATGTAGGGGCGCTGGAATGATTTTGTATGTAGGGGAGACCAACCAATCAAAATAAATGTTGTGGTAAAAGTGGGGGGGGGGACTAATACATAGGAGGTTCCCCTAGATTTTAAAGTGGGGGGGGGGTCATTAATCTCCCATCCTCCCTTGTTGCAGCGCCCTTATATATATGGTCAACATCTATAGGTAATTATATTGGATGATAGCTATATTGCTTAGTTTATTAGAGTCTACATTGTACGTTTAATTACTGTAGTAATGTATAAGGATAAACTATGACTGGTCAATGCTAAGAGATCCGAAGATATGCAAAGAATACAGCAAACAAGTAAAACACACATATAACGAACTAAAAGCAATATCCACTGAAACATCCACAACAGCTACCTACGATCACTTTATAAAAGCAAACGAAGAAACAGCAAAACTATTAATACAAAAGAAAAGAAAACCTCGCGACAAAATAATCGCCCAAGATAATAAAATACAGATACTCAGAAATTCGGCGCAAACAGCATACAACGTATATTCCGCATTGAACACTATCGACTCACATGAAAAATTAACTCAAGCTAAACAATCTCTACAAGATGAATACGATAAAATCGAAGCTGAAATTCTCGAACGCAACGTCAAACTTGTTGAACAATCAAACGAGCAATGTAAGCACGCAGAAAGCTGGAAGCTGATCAATAAAATAACTGGACGGAAAAATTCAAAAAGGGGTAAAATCAAAGCTAATAGCAAAGAAGAACGCGTAACTAAATGGTATGAACATTTCAAGCAATTACTGGAAACAACAATGAAGAATACGAAACAAGTAACACAGGAATCAAGACCATCAGTGGAAATAATCCTAACATAAAAACTGGACCTTTCACGCCTGAAGAATACAGCAATGTTAAAGAACGACTAACGGATGGTAAAGCAGCAGGACCCGACGGAATTGCTCCTGAAATCCTAAAATACTGCAACTTCGACGACATAATCCTTGAATTTTCAAACAAAATGCTGATACATCATGAAATCCCAAACCAATGGCTAAATTGTAACATCGTTCCTTTTCCAAAATCAGGTAATCTCGAAGACGTAGGAAACTACAGAGGAATTGCTCTTTCTGCAATAGCTGCAAAAATGACGAACAAAATGATATTAAATCAAATTCAACCTCATATAGATCCGATACTACGTCCGAATCAGAACGGATTTAGAACTGGAAGATCCACGACGTAGCATATTTTAGCACTCAGACGTTTAATCGAAGGAGTGAAAAGCCACAATCTCAAGGCTATTATAATTTTCGTTGACTTCAAGAAAGCATTCGACAGCATAAACAGAGTTACAATGCTACATATTCTGGAAGCCTATGGTATACCCGAAGTAATAATACAAACGATCGCCCTAACCTATAAAGATACACACGCAAAAGTAATAACACCCGACGGAGAAACTAAAAACTTTGAAATAACTAAAGGTGTCCTACAAGGTGATACTCTGGCACCATTTCTATTTGTGATAACACTGGATTACGCTATGCGACAAGCCATTGGAGGACACGAAGAGGAATTCGGATTCGAAATCACAAATAAACAAAGTAGACGTCATTCAGCTACAATATTAACGGATCTCAGTTACGCAGATGACATAGCTCTAGTATCCCAAGAAGTCGAACAAGCTCAACTCATGCTAACAAATATTGAAATAGAAGTCGCTAAAATCGGTCTCCATATAAATGCAAAGAAAACTGAAATAATGTCCTTTAACTACAACACACCAGTCAACATCGAACTAGAAAACTGCACTGCAATAGTAAAAGTCGTTAACAATTTCAAATACCTGGGTGCGTGGATGTTGAGCTCACAGAAGGACTTCGAAATTCGTAAAGCAATTTCGTGGTCAGCAATCCACAAAATGAATTCAATCTGGAAATCCAAAATGAATATAAATCTGAAAATAAGAACCTTCAAAGCGACAATCGAGCCAATATTACTATATGGAAGCGAGTGCTGGACAATAGATTCTAGTCTACGTAAGAAAATCGACGGATGCTATACCAGATTGTTAAGATTGGTGACCGATACTTCATGGAAAGAAAAGATAACCAACGTTCAACTCTACAGAGGACTGCCAAAGATTACTGATGTCATTAAAGATAGAAGACTGCGACTAGCAGGTCATTGTATAAGACACAATGACGAAATAGCGCACAATCTAATATTATGGACGCCAAAGACCGGTAAAAGAAACAGAGGACGACAACCCAAAACATTTGTAGATATTCTAAAGAACGACTGTGACTGCGAAGAAGAAGACGAAATACGTTCATTGATGATGGATCGTGCTGGATGGAAGAAAATGTCAAGATCTGGTCGAGCGAGAGCTCGACTAAAGTAAGTAAGTAAAGTATATATGCAATTTGTATCGAGGCAGGTACTATTAATATTAAAAGGGAATCGCGTATTATATCAATGATATAATGAAGTGTAGATGGAAGGATTATTTTAAGAATACACATTGGAATATGATCTATAGATCATAGAATCTCTATAGAGTATACTCAAGTTGTATCAACTATAGTTTATGAATTTAATTTAAAAATAAAATTTAATTTAAAAATAAAATATGTTACTAGATGAATATTGAGTTAGAAATTCATCCCAATTTCCAGTTGGGATGAATTTCATAAATGTCATCACTATTTTATGAAGTATACTTCATAAAATAGTATTATGAATATCTACGGTATTTTCCAGGTTTAGCAAATGGGAGAATATGATTGATATATAAATTAATAATGGTAATGTAACTGTATACAGTTATGCGAAATTGTACCTTGTTACCTTGTACCGTCGAGTCGAAACCGACCCCTGGCGACATCCATGGTAGCTATTATCTATACCGCTCTCTCTCTCTCTCTGGCAGATTCATAATATCTTTAGAGAGATATGTTTGTATATTGTCTAGCCAAATGCAATGGGGTCTTCCTTTTCCTCGCCGACCTGCCATTCTTCCCAGCATCATTTGCAATTAATTACATCATATCTGATCTAACAACGATTCCGAAAAAAAGATAGGGCAGCCTTGACAATTCTGGATTCGAGCGTTCTTTTTGGTTGTATTATGTCAATTATCTCAGTATTTCTATTTCTATCTAAGTAGGTAACTCCAAGCAGTTTCCCCCAGCACCATAGTTCAAAAGCATCAATTTGTTCCTATCTGCCTTTTTGATAGTCCAGGTTTCTGCTCCATAAAGGCTAATTGGAAATACGAGTGTTTGAACAATACTTATTTTTGTCATTAGTATAATGCTTCTGTCTTGAATATACGTTTCAGACTTCCCATGGCACATTTTCCATTATCAGCCTTCTTCGTAGCTCCTTATCGGTAACTCCATCATTTGTAATTATAACTCACAGGAAGATAAATTTATCAACGATTTCATTATTGTTATCATCTACTATTATATGGTCCATTTAACTGTATACAGTTAAATAGTCTGTAGTTAATAGACATTATAATCCGGCTTCTTCGATTGCTATTTTGAATTTTGTAATTAGCTATGTGAGGTCATCTGTTGATCTTTCCGAAATTAGACCCCACTATTAACATCGAAATTAAAAGTTGAAATCGAGGGAATAATAACTAAGTAAAGTATCAATGTGTGTAGGAGTGGTTATATGTTGTTGACAAGTTTGTTCAAAAAAAAAAGTTTTTAAAATAAATAATAAGAAAGAGTTTATTTATTGAAGTAAATGTTAAACTTACTTAACTCTTAACACTTAACATTAATATATGGTATTTTGATACTATATCATTACTATTAGCAGAGCAATTAAGCATGTTGATAAATATAAGATATATATATATATATAATATATTATAAGGACATTATTTATATACGAGGAATATTATATAGCTTTTACATGAGTTGTACTGTACATATATAATTATATATATATATATATATATATATATATATATATATATATATATAGATATATATATATATATATATATATATATATATATATATATATATATATATATATATATATACAATGATACAATGATATATACATTATATATATAACTAGCCGTACCCGACCCGGCGTTGCTCGGTTTTGATTATTTTCCTATCTATTATTTATTAATTATAGTTATTCCTGATTTTGCATTGCTAGCCGTACCTTACACGGCATTACTCGGTTTTTGATTTTTCATTATTTACTATAGTTGTAATCGACACGAAATTTCTCGATTTTTGATTTTTTTAACATATTTATTTATCTAATATAAATATTTAATTTTTGAGAAAAAAAATGCGAGTAAATCTAGAGTTCTATATTAAAAAGTTGTATACGAATTTGGATCAATATAAGCCACTTAACCACGTCAAGGTATCGTATATAAAGTGGATTTTTACTCACTAATAATTATTTTTTACTATGATTCAACATTGAATTATATCCATATTTTATATTGTTTTTAATACATAATTTCCAATATCAATTTTATTTTTAAACCATTCTGTATCTCTAATTTATGATAAATATACTATATTTTATGTTAAAAGTACATTAATTTGCCACTTTGTATTCTCGTAATATTAAAAAATAATTATAATTTATATAATATATATGTTTAAATATTTATCAACTATTATGAAAAATTGTGAAAAAACTACAGCCAATCAAATATTTTATAAATGTAATGAGACAGTTTTAATTTTAATTTTGAAATTTAATTTTAATAGACCCACTCGATAATTAACGTAAAATGATATTGGAAATAAATATTAATAAAACCGCAGCCTTAAAGTGAGTTTTACTGGAATTGCAACCTAAAATTTCATGTGTGATATATCTAGCTGGTCCGAACTCTGATTCACTTGTATAATAATGTATGTAATAATTTCAATAAAGTAATATCTATTTTTGTATATATATAGTATATTTTATAATACTTCCTTGTATACCACATTCCTAGTCATTCCATTATTGGCAAGAATATACAGTTGATTTTCATCTCTGGCCCTTGAACATCCGACATATAATTGACCGTGGGAAAAACACTCAGTTTCCAGATCTAATCCTACTACTTTAAAAGACTGTCCTTGAGATTTGTTTATAGTCATGGAAAAGCACAGTCTTATAGGGAATTGTAGTCGTTTGAAGTTAAAAGGGTAATCGGAAGGTATTAGTGGAATTTTAGGAATCATAACTTGTTCTCCTTTATATTCCCCTGTCAATATTCTTGCTTCTATAATATGGTTTTTAAGATTGGTCACTAAAAGTCTGGACCCATTACAAAGTCTTGGTGGATCTAAATTTCTAAGTAGAATAATTGTAACGCCAACCTTCAATTCTATCATATGATCTGGTAATCCTGGAAGATTAATAGAGTTCGGGAATTCTATTGGGTAATCAACAACTTCATCTTCTTTAACTACTCTATCGATTGACATATATAATTTTGGATCTCCAGGAAATAAATTCAATAAACGTTTATTAATATTACATACATTATTATTTTTGGGGGCAAGTATACATCTTTCGCTAAGCCAATCTTCATCTAAATATTTTTCTAATAAATTTTCATATATTTTTGATATCAATTCATTATGATTTTTTACTATCATTCCACATGGAATTATATCCATATTTTCATTTTTCTTTAATACCCCATTTCCAATATCTAATAGATTTTGTTCAAACGACCCTGTGTCTCTATTTTTTGATAAATATACTCGCATGTTTTTTTTTAAAGTCAATTTTTCTATGTATTTCCATAATATTGATGTTTTTAGGCAGGCATTTATATGATCAGCTTTAGTTCCTCTTCGTACTACAGGTAAAATTTGTCTGAAGTCTCCACTTAGTAATAATGTTATTCCTCCCATTGGTTTTCTATCATTTACTATATCTCTTAACATTCTATCTACTGCCTCAAGAGCATATTTATGTGCCATTGTGCACTCATCCCATACAATGAATTTACAGTTTCTGAATTGTTCTGCCTCTTTTGAATTTCTCGTTATGCTACAAATTGAATTTTCATTTATTTTTATAGGAATTTTAAATGTAGAATGTGCAGTTCTTCCATTTAGTAGTAATGTAGCTGCGATACCCGATGATGCCACAGCCAACTGCTCTGTTCGAGACATTTTATTCTTAACTAATAATACATTTATTAAGAAAGTTTTACCAGTTCCAGCTGGAGCATCTAAAAAGAATAATTTCCCTTCTTCATTAATAACACTCTGCAATATATTATTGTATACTATTCTTTGTTCATAATTTAATTTATTCTCATCTATTTGGAGAATCCTATCATAGTTATGTTCATTTGGTATAGAGGATACCATTTCAATATTTACAAATCCATATTTATGTAAGGAATCTCCTCCCATTCTTTTAACTATTCCTTGCACGCGTGCCAGAGATCCAAGAAATATTTCTTCATTATACTCAATTACTTCTTCGGTATTATTTCTTCTATATTCCAACAAAATATCTTCGCTCATGCATTCTCTATTATTCAACCATAATGATGGTATATCTGTTATTTCGCAGTGACAAATCATCATTGCGAATAGTTATCTTATTTTCCTAGGAGATCTAGATATAGATGCTTCTTTTAATGTATTATCCCAGTGTTCATCATCTTCTAATAGATCTAACTGTAACGTTTGCGTGGTATATTGTTTATTGTGAGGCTAAACTATGATATATAAATATATAGTCTTACCTTATAACGTCGGTTGTTTATATAATTAATAATTAGGGTTTAACTGTTTGTGATCGTAAATATTGGGTTAATGTTTATTTGTGTCTTTATCAATGATCATTATCAAAGATCATTAAACACAGATGGATATCGTTACATCCTCTTTTCTTTATCTGGAAAGACTATATACATATCTATAGTATTAGCCTCTTACATGGTATTTGTTTGTGTGGTTTGTGGCTTGTGTAATATGTGTATTTTGTAATAATAATAAAATAATAATACTTTTCCTGCACTGACTAATTGTACTAATAATAAAGAGTATTTAATAATAATAACATAATAATAAAATAATAATATAATCAATTCGTCTAACGATATAAAAATGGTTGAAACGAAAACACAAAATCGAATTGATTACCCCAAAGTGCTTTACTTTGTTATCAGGCCACCACCTAATTTGTTTGGTAGCCATCTCTTCCTTTGTGGTCTTTGATAATCAATATTCGTCTTGATTTCATGATTATTTTTCTTACTTTCATTATCACTGCCTTCTTGTCTTATTTCTTCGTTTTCTTCTTCATTTAGTTTCTTTATGTCTTTTCTATTCCTTATGTATTCTGTATCTTTCACTTCCACTTTGTATTTTCTGTTGTCTAATGACTCTATGCATCTTCCTTTCGTCCATGTTTTCTGATTCGGCAATTTGATCTGTATGCTGTCTTCCACTTCAATCTTGTTGTACTCTCTTATTGATCTGTCGTAGTACTCGCGTTGTTTATTTTTCTTTTCCTTCATGGTTTCTATTTCTTCGCGCCTGTTATCTCGTGGTTTAAGCTTGTTTTTGTGTATTGGTAGTAAGGTTCTAGCTTTCCTACCGAACAATTTTTCGCTTGGTGATACTTTTTCTCCTTCACTTATGGTGTTGTTCCAATCCAGTATTGACAGTTGTTCGCTTCTTTTTGCGTCTTTGCATTTCTTAAATAAACTCTTTACTATCTTTACTGCACTTTCTGCTTTACCATTACTTTTTGGGTATAAGGGACTTGAGTGTATGATTTCGATGTCTAATTCTCTGGCAAACTTCTCATATTCGCTTCTAAATTGTGGTCCATTGTCCGATACTATTTTCTGCGGGATACCATGTATTGCGAATAGGTTCATTAATTGTTGATTTGTTTCAGTTGTTGATGTTTTCTTTAGTCTTGCTACCGATATGTAGCTAGAATAATAATCGATCATAACTAATAGTTGCCGTCCATCGACCTCACATAAATCTATTCCCAATTTTTCCCATGGTGTTTCTCCTATTTCATGTTGTATCATTGGTTGGTTTCCTTTGTTGTTAATTGCGAATTTTCTGCAAGTTTCGCACCTTTTTACGGTGTTGTACATCTCCTTGCTCATACCCGGCCAGTACATGACTTCACGTATTCTTCTAAGGCATGCTCCAATTCCGCCATGATATGCATGTGCTACATTTAACATTTCATTACGTAGTCGAAGTGGTACTATTAATTTGTCTTCTTTGAATATGAGATTATCGTTTGAGGTGATGATTGATCTGATTGAGTAGTAGTCTTTTGCTTCTTCTGGTGTCATATTTAATTTTGGCCATCCATTTCTGCATAGTTCCTTGATTGTGTGGCTGGTGTTGTCATTTATCGTTGCTTCTTGAATTCTCTTTAATCTATCTGGAGATATTGCTAGCGTTGATAAATCTATCTCTTCTTCGATCGTGTTGATATCCGCGTTATCTTCTGGAGCTCTACTTAATGTGTCGGCGATGTACATTGTTTTCCCTGGCGTGTATTTTACCTTTATGTCGTATCTTTGTAATGACATCATCATGCGTTGTAATCTTGTCGTTATCTCGTTGATTGGTTTTGTCGTTAATACTTCTAATGGTTTATGGTCAGATTGTATGTTAATATTTGGTTTCCCATAGATGTAGAAATCGAATTTGCTGCATGCAAATAGTACTGCTAATAATTCTTTTTCTATTATTGCGTATCTTTGTTGTGTTTCGTTCAGTGCTTTTGAAGCGTATGCTATGGGTTGTCCTTCTTGCATTAGTGTTGCTCCTAAACCATATTGTGATGCATCGCATTGAATAGTTACTTCTTTGTTGACATCGTAATACTTCAGTGTGTCTGACGCTGCTACAATTTTCTTCAGTTCTTTGAATTCTTCATCTTCTGATTTTCCCCAATTCCACTTTGTAGATTTTTTTGTCAGTAATCTCATTCTGTTGGTTTTATTGGCTAATCTTGGTAAGAATTTCTCCAAATATTGAATCATCCCTAAGATTCTTCTCACCCCGGATTTGTCTTCTGGTGTGGGCATATTTTCTATTGCCGAAATTTTTCCTTCACCTGGTTTCAACACCCTAGATGTGGTTGTATGCCCAATATATTGTACTTCTTTCTTTTTCCATCTTATTTTGTTTCTGTTCAGCTTTATGTTGTTTTTCTTGCACGTTTCTAAAAACTGTATTACATTGTTGTCGTGATTTTCTGAAGCTTCTTCTTCTGTGTCTCCATATCCTATTATTAGAAAATCATCCGCTATCACCTCCACTCCCTTCAGTCCTTCTACCATGTCGGTCATCCGTCTTTGAAAGACTTCCGGTGCTGAACATATACCAAACGGTAATCTTTTCCACATATATCTTCCCCATGGTGTATTGAATGTCGTTAGTTCTTGTGATTTTCTGTCGAGTTCTATATGCCAGAATCCATCCTTTACGTCCATGACTGTGAACAATTTTGCTTTGTTCAGTTTTGGTGTTATACTCTGTATGGTTGGTAGTGGAAAATGTTCTCTTTGTATGACTAGATTCAGTTCTTTTGGGTCTAAACAGATTCTTACGGTATTATCTTTCTTTCTCGTAACTACCATTGATGATATCCATTCTGTGGGCTTTGTGACTTTTTTTATGATTTTTCTCTCTTCTAGTTCTTTTATTTTCTCTAATACTTTTTCTTGCAACGGTGCTGCCACTGTTCTCTGACAGTGTTTTACTGGGTTGCATTTTTCGTTTAGTTTTATAGTGTATTTTCCTTTTATAACTCCTAGTTCTTCGTTGAATATTTCATGATATTTTTCTAAGATTTTATTTTGTTTTTCTTCGACCTGACATATTCTTGCGTCACTGTCTAGTATCTTTATTAATTTTAGTGCCAAACATGCTCTTCGACCTAATATGGAGTGAAATTTTCCACCTTCTACTATCAGCAATCTCAGTTTTATTTTGTTTTCTCTTCTTTGTACTTCAATGATTCTTTCACCTATTATTGGCCATTTCTTGTTACCAAATGCTGTTATGTTTTTGAATTTGTTCTTTTCTATCTTCTGCCCATTTACGTCTCCTGATATTCTTTTGTACTCAGTGAGTGTTATTACATTTACATTCGCCCCTGTATCTATCTGTAATCTCAATTTGGTGTTCCATTGTGTATTTAACGTTATTGTTTCCTCCTTCATGAGTGTTGTCGTTGAATATATTTCGGGTTCATCTTCTTGGATTTGATATACTGTGTTCGTTGTATGTGTTTCTTTTTGTGTGTGATAGTTTTTCTGTGCTGTATTCGCTGTATGATAGCCTTTTTGTGTATTGTAATTTTTCTGTGCTGTGCACATTTTTGCATAGTGATTGCTTCTTTTGCATAGATAACAAGTTTTTCCGTATGCCGGACAGCTTCTTTTTTCGTGTGTTTCTCCACATTTCTTGCATTTATATTTCTCGCTACTGTTCGGTCTTGTGTTTACCTGTTTCTTTTTGTATATCGCATTAATTTGATTTTTGCTCTCGAAGGCTTCTGCCTGTGATGCTGCCGTTTCTAATACTTTGCATAATTTTATAACTGTATCGAGATTAACATCAGCCCTAGATAGAATCCTCTTTCGTAATTCGTTGTCTTTCATGCCGCTTATTATACGATCTCGTAATATTTCTTCCGGTGTAATATTTTCAAATTCACATTTCTTGCTGAGTATTCTCAGCTCTGTTATATAGTTCGTCAGTGTCTCTGCTGTTTCCTGATCTCTTCTTTGGAATAGACATCTCTCAAATATTGTACTATTTTGTGGTTCTATTCTTTCATTGAATTTGTCTAATACTTTCTGCGTATTTATATCTTCTTGGTCAATATTGAATGTCTCGAAAATCCTCCGACAGTCTTCTCCCATTATTGTTAATAGGGTTGCAACTTGTACTTTTGGTTTCTTTTCATCCAGTTCTGATGCACACACATAATACTCCCAGCTCTTTTTCCAGTGTTTCCACTGCGTCTCGGCGTCATGTGCTTCAATGTCGAACGTTTGTGGTATCGGCAAATGTGTCATCATGTGTCGAAATAAAAATACTATATTTTATTTTTTTTTTTATTTTCACACTACCAAAATAATATAACTTTGAATTTAACGTTACTTTCTATATATCAATTTACATGACTTTATATATTCATGTAATCAAAATATAACAAATGATTTCATTAAATACAATTTAAAAATAAAAAACTTTTCAGATAAATAAATAAATAAATTTTTATTTTTATTTTTTTTATAAATAATTTTGCATATAAAACAACTTTTTTTTTTGCGTTAGTTATTAACCGTAGATGCCTGTAACGTTTGCGTGGTATATTGTTTATTGTGAGGCTAAACTATGATATATAAATATATAGTCTTACCTTATAACGTCGGTTGTTTATATAATTAATAATTAGGGTTTAACTGTTTGTGATCGTAAATATTGGGTTAATGTTTATTTGTGTCTTTATCAATGATCATTATCAAAGATCATTAAACACAGATGGATATCGTTACACTAACATTGCACATGCCTTCTTATATGTATTACATATTACCCAATTAACTGTTCTAATATCTTCGAATGATACTGGTCCTTTCACAGAAGTTAATAATAGCCGAAGATAGAAGCATTCCAGATTCTTCGGATGTACCGTATATATTCTTCCAATGGTAGATGATTTAAATATCCCTTCACTAATTCGATCCCCTTGTAATCTCCTTTTCCATATTCTATTTCCTACTTGCCAAGTATAATATTGCGGGATATCTTGATATAATAAAGTCTTCGCAAAATTATCAATCCCGCATAAATCGAAGAAAGATGTAAGCATTGTCTTCGGAGGTATATTAATCCTTTCCCTAACATTACTCTCGGTAAAATAAATCCTTTGCCCATTCTCTAAATGAATCACTAATTGAATAATGGCCGGGTATCTTTGATGTATTTGAAAATCTAGTATTCTCCATATTGCCTCGTTACTACTTATATATCTAGCCATCTGATATCTTTTTATCTCATCGCATTTATCAGTTTCTTCTAATTCAACTATCGCCATATCTGAACCTTTATGAATGTATTTGCAAATATATTTTATTGATTTTACGGAATTGCACATTTCAACATTGATATGTGCATTAAATATTTTAGATAATAATGGGCAATAAGGTACAACCCATCTAATATCTATTTGTATTTCTTTTCCGTGTATCATTTTAATCACAATTTTTCCGCCATTATTTGCATCCCTTCTTCTATACAATGGATAACCATCTCTATCAGTTTGTGTTTCTCCTATAAAATTCTTAGGGAAATTCTTTGAACATTTTCCATTACTCATGCAAGGAGATTTTATATTTAAATATCCACAAGGACCGTGAATCATATTATTCTTTACAGTATTGTATAGTTGTTCATCTTCTATATTTGGAATCTCTGCACTTATTATGCTATCTACTTGAGTTGGTTTAATACTTTCTTGTAACCAACTCAATAAATGGGCATGTGGTAAACCCCTTTTTTGCCATTCTATTGTGTACATATAGCATATTTGCTTTCCAAATATATTAGCATTCTTCATCAAGTCCACTAATTTTAAAACATATTGTCGAAATACTCTAGCCGTTATATCATGTCTATGAATTACCTTTTGATTATTAAATATATTTTCTTTAATTTCTTTCCATTCCGGATTACAGGTGAAGGTTATAAATAAATCGGGTTTTCCAAATCTTCTAACATATGCCATTGCATCCTGTTGCCTTTCTCTCATATATCGCGGACTTCCAGTATATGAAGACGGCAAAATAACTATTTGTCCTAAATTGTGCGCTTCACCATCATTATTCATTGCATCTTTTACATTATCATAATTATCTGTCCTTAGTTGTTCCTGATTAAATCTTATAAATGCTAATCTTTCCCCTTCAATCTTAGCATACATATCTGTGGCGTATTGATGATATAATTCTCTAAAGTGTAATATTACATTATAGTCGTTCTCTCTAACCATTATTAGATAGGCATAATAATTCATGCATGACATTTTTTTTCCATTTGATTGTTTCAGATTTATTCCATAACCCGATTGACCTTTCCAAAATATCAGTGGATACTGAAGACAATCATAAGATGGATGCGTTTCATTTATACGTTGTATTGTAGAATCTCTTTTATTTATAATGATATCTCTCTTATTAGTACTATCGCCAATCATTAATATTGCTACTTCATTTGTTGTGGGTTTATTGAATCTTCTGGCATGTTCATATGTTGGTCTATAATTTTCTTTGATTACTAATTTAAAATTTGGTTCATTATTTCTTTCTAACGCATATTTAATTTCTTTAATCTTATCATTATTGTTATGTAATAAATCTTGTAGTTCTTTTAGTAGGCTATGTCGTAAAAATGGAAAATTTTCATTTCTTCTATTAACTTCCTCCTCATTATTGCCCATAAAATATATTTGCAAAAAATTTTCGTCGTTTATTTTTTCTGGATAAATTGATCCTATTCTATGATATACTTGTCCTTGTATTTTAAATGTCGGCATGAAGTTTTCTGTTATTATTTTCGATGCACCGAATGATGTCATCTGGAATGCAGAATTATAGTTCCTAATATTATTAAAGAAGAGTTTAGAGTCAGGTGATCTATTAAATAATAAATCATTCAGAGGATAAGGTGGTTCATTAAGAGTTTCTATCTGTACTTTACCTTGTTTACAACATATACCTTTAGATTCATTCTTGAACCTCTTCGCCTTACAAAACTTACATATCACATTCATTGTACCTATTGATATCCTTGGATCATTATTATAATCAGTGTTCTTATTATAGTGGAATGCAGCTTTGTTCCAATCAATGCCAGATACATTACTTCGCCATATATTGTATATTCTATCTTTAACATTAATTATATTTGACGATACTTGCAATTTTGCATCTTTTGCTATTTTTAATCTCTTTTCTTTATTTCCAGTATATTCTCTTTCTAAAGTACGTTTATTATTTATGTTCTGTATTACTAATCGTTCGGACCTCATTTCATTAGTTTCATTCATAATATATCTTCGAAAGTTAACTTTTAATTTTTCTAATCTCGTAATCCTCTCTTCTTCTGATTCATTCATAATAACTACTTGAGTATTAAACTTTAATTTTTCTAATCGTGTAATCCTCTCTTCTTTTGTTTCATTCATAATAACTACTTGAGTATTACACTTTACTTTTTCTAATCGTGTAATCCTCTCTTCTTTTGTTTCATTCATAATATATGCTTGAGTGTTAACATTTAAGTTTTCTATTCTCGTAATCCTCTCTTCTTCTGTTTCATTTTTTATTCTTCTTTGCGAGTCTGTAATTTTAGTTGCTAATCTATTTTGTCTATTATATTCAGTTTCATTGTTACGCCTTCTAATTGCACGTTCTCTCATAGAAGTCAATCTCACATTTCTATCCTGTACACTTTCGTTTTTAACACGGCTAGTTTTCACCTTTTGTGATAAATTTGACTTTCTTTTTGCCATTCTTATTAAGTAGTAAATTTATAAATAATTTTGAATATATACGTTAAGTATATAGTAGATGTATCAAATTTGTAAATTTTTAACATAACCAAATAATATGTTTAATTATACTATTAAATTATAATATTAATTAGTATACTATATATATAACGGTTATGTATATATAAATATTGTATAAACTTTAGTAACAATAAATAATAATATTAACTATATAAATAACATACAATAACTACAAAATATAAAATTACTATGTTTAATTATACTATTAAATAATAATATTCATTATTATACTATATATATATATATATATATATGACGTTTATATATATACATGTTATATAAATGTAGTAACAATAAATAACAATATTAACTATATTAATAATATATATATAGTAGATATATAAGGTTTACGTTTTTATATTGATAATTGTTTAGTAAATAAACTTTTTTTTTAATATCAATATTGCTTAGTTACAGAAAGATTCGTAAAATATGTGGTAATATAACTGACCAATTATATGCATTGTTATTTTTAAAATAAAAAAATTAGAAATATATATAAATAGATATAAACATTTTTAAATTTGTAAATTTTAAACATAACCAAATATATATAAAAAAAAAATTTCAAATAATATTTAAAAAAATTCAAACAATACAAAATATATTTCAAAAAATGTTTACAAATATATTTATTTTTAAATTTATAAACATATATTTTAAAAAATGTCGATTTTTTTTTTTAAATATCGAAAATAATTCAAAAAAATGTTTAAAAAAATTTCAAAAAAATGTTTAAAAATATTTCAAAAATATTTCAATAAATTTCCAAAATTTTCAAAAATTTCAAAAAAAAATCAAAAAAAATTCAAAAAAATAGTTCGAAAAAATGTAAAAAAAATATTTCAAAAATGCGACGCCGAAGATTTTGGATGACAAAAAATCATTTTAATGGCAAAAAGTCAATTTTTTAGGTTTTTCTGGGGTACGCGGTAAAATATTCAAAAAATTTTCCGGACCAAGACCATACTGTTGCAAATTTATTAAGATCGGGTATAACAGATTTTCGCGACGTACCCCGGTTCTCGAGTTACCTCACCAGATACACACATATAAATATATATATATATATATAATTAAATAGACTCTTTTATATGTATAGATAATATAAAATTGTTCGGAATAATATATTATATTTAAATATGTTTATATGTATTTAAATCTTAAATTAATAAGTTAACATAAATTATATTATAGTAGTATAATATATGCATATCTTATATGATTATACGATATATGAATATGTATATTATATATAATATGTAAGATAAACCAGTAATATACCTATTTCACTATCAATAACACGTTATTCAGGTTCAAATAACGGAGAGCGTAATGAAATAGTTTCAATCAATGGAGATATTATGAATGAGCTCAGCAGACGAGACATTATACACTCAATTAGTAAGGTAATCCCATAACAATACACTATAGTATACTATAGGTATATATATATATATATATATATATACGTACCAATGTATACGTCGTTACTATAGTATGGTACATAGTATCTACAATATATCAACTTACTAAAATAAAGTATACTCTAATTTTATAATATATATATATATATATATATATATATATATATATATAATAGTCATACATAACGTATATATAGGTATATGAATAAAGTATATTTTATTTAGTTATATATGTTATTATATTGTCATATCAGTTCATAGGGGAAAGTCTCCGATTACCGACCCATAAATGATATTTGTAATAAGTTATTCAATATTAAATATATTTATTTGAAATTGTGTACATAGGGTAATATTATGGAAATGAATAATGTGGCTATTTTAAATTTTTGATATAATATTATTTACAAGAATAAACAGGGGGGTCGGTAATCAGATACATGTTCCTAATACCGACCCGTACTCCTATTACCGACCCCTAAAATAATCATGATATAAATAATTGTAGTAGTATACTGTCCAATAAAAATAATAGATATACATGAATATAATTAATTATAACATTCAGGCAATTTATTTTGTATTGAATTTATGTTTTAATAGAAATATTAAATTTAAATTTAAACTTTATAGTAATTATATTAAAATAGTGTATATTATTATTTAATATTTATTTATTAATCAGTATGTATATAATCAACTGGAATCATGAATCCTAAATATATATAAATGGTACACAGACAACTTACGACTTATTTTAAAGTAAATACGGATCTATTCCATACCGGCAATTAGGCTTTCAGTGAATTACCACAACAATACCAAATTCATCTTTATATACTTATTATATTGGCAAAATATTTTTAGTATACTATAGTATAGACTATATATAGTATATACTATATATAGTATTGCAGTATATGTAGTAGTATGTAAGTATCTACAGTATACTATAGTATTACAGAATATATAGTAGGTTTACAGTATATGTAGTAGGT
Organism: Osedax fenrisi; assembly: GCA_964019155.1. Classification (NCBI taxonomy): domain Eukaryota; kingdom Metazoa; phylum Annelida; class Polychaeta; order Sabellida; family Siboglinidae; genus Osedax; species Osedax fenrisi. The sequence continues at coordinate 30,110,366 of OZ025240.1, read as the reverse complement.
TTTCAATATATATAGAGCCCAGGCGACGTGTGCATCACGGGGTATACCCTATATACTTAAGTAGAGTGATAATCATATATTATTATTATATTATTTTTTTTTAATTATTCAAACATTATTAATACCAATATACATTCCTATACATAATCCTAATATGTTCTGAACGACAATATTATCAGGGTAAAGCTAATAGTAAATACGTATAATAAGTTGAGGATGCACCATAAATAGTAGTAAAATACATTGAATAATTGTATTTTTATTTATATTTATTATAATATTAAAAAAAACTTCTAATAAATAATATTATATATACATGATATTTATTCGCCTAAAATGTAACTTATAATATAATCATAATTATAATGTTTGTATCTATTTTAGTACACTAATATATTTGTAAGCGTATTTCGGTCATCAAATATATGTATATACAATAGGTTATATATATATATAATATAATAATATAGTAATACCCTTATTAAGTAACATATTAGAAAGAATTGTTTCCAAACAACTCAGCGCCCATGTAAATAAAAATAATCTTTTCGACCCGTTTCAAAGCGCTTTTCGTAAGGTCCATCAACCGAAACAGCTCTCCTCCGTATTACTGACACAATATTGTCTACCTTAAATAGCAACACGTGTTGCCAGATAATCCTACTTGATCTCCCATCTGCTTTTGATACCATTTTGATACACCATATCAATGCAGACTGTAGTATATAATAGTCCTTTATATTATTTAGTATTGTTGTCAGTGGTATATTGAATGTATATTATTATTAAATTATTATCGTATTACTATTATTTTATTATTATTTTCTTCCCGCACGAGCGAAGGGTGTGGCCCTATTTTAGTGAAAATAAACCGAATATCATCATCATCATATATAACATATTGTATTTGTTGACCGAATTACAAGTACAAATATATATATATATATATATATATATATATATAATTAGATATTGTATTGCCAGTGTGAAGTAATGGGCTAGCAATACATTACTACACACATACAATAGGTCGCAAACAGCTAATAGGCAAATGTAATTACGTTGTGTAATTACGTTTGTATGCGGGTGTGTATGCGGGTGTGTTTTTATGCGGGTGTGTGTGCGTTTGTGTGTTTGTTTGTATGTTTGTGTGTTTGTATGTATGGGTGTGTGTATGTGGTTGTGTGTGGGTGTATGTGTGTGTGTGTGTGGGACCCACACTTTTGGTGTGTGTGGTAATAGATGTATAGTTTACATTAGGTAACAAATACATCTATGGTATATTATATACGTATACCGTATACGACTGTGTACAGCCACTGTACGACGTACCACGTACACCTAAAAAGAAAAGCCACAGTGTGCGGCGCTGCGGTGCAACGTGGCATCTACCGGAGGTATGTGTAGTACATGCATACTGTATGACCTATAGGCTATAATGTAATACGTACACGTATAGACAGATAGATAGTGATGCACGTGATATCAGCATGCACACGTGATATCAGCATGCACACGTCACAATGCTAGTACGCGTACGGTAATCACGACCATCAGCTTTACCTATCTGTATTGACGTACTTTCGAGTTTATTATCTATTTAATATATATATATATATAACTATAGTTATTATTAATATATTAACTATTAACTGTATATGTGCCTAAGTTGTATAATGTGTCAGACACACAACCAGTATACTTGTACTTCTATAATATGCGGGTACGAGCCTCGTCCGGACCATTCAAATATATTTGAATGAACCTATAGGTCTTAAAATATTTTTAGAAGTGATATTTTATAATTGTGTATACACAAATATATACATAAATAACCGGCTCTCGTTAAAACCATGGATACCTTAACACGGGAGCGGCTTCGAAGGGACATTAGAGCCATATAGTTATAAGTGAAAACGTCATCTAAGTACCTGGATGTGATGAAAGGACTCCACCAAATAAAAATAACAATAATAATAACAATATATATATATATATATATATATATAATAATAATAATAATAATAATACAATTTTATTTATACACTTAAATAATAGTAGCAACAATTCTATAAAGTGTAATAAAATAATTTTAACAAACTAACAATTATAATAAAATATGTTTCTTCAGTCTTTTACGGAATATTCAAATAGACGGAGCACTTGATAAAATTGACAAACACTTGACAAATCCTGAAGGACCTGTTTATGATTTGTAATCGACATCGAGCCTCTTCAAGTTTCATGGGATAGCGCCTCGAGTATACAGTTCTTTTCTCTGATAATAACGTTGATAAATAGGAAGTTATTCCAGAAATAATTACTTTTTTAATTAAACATAAAAATATGTAATTAATCCTGGAAGATACCCTTTAATTTGTGTAAATAATAACTTGTTGAAAATCTATTAGAATATGGGATATTAATTATACTTTTTATACATCATGAAAAACTCGTTTAATGTTTATATTCCCATAATCTAATCTCGATAGAACCAAACTTTCAATAAGTCTAATAGTTTATGTTATTGATAAAATATTTACGAATGATATTTATATATGTAAATGATAATTATCATTTATACATAATTAATTAGCTAATTACATAATTTACATATCTGATACATGATCTGACTGCGATAAATTACATTAAACAAATATTCCGAGGAATTTAATTTTAGATGAAGGAGTAATTAAAAGATTATCAAATATAATATCAGAAAAAAAAACAAAATTAGAAAGAGAAATATTTAAGAGCATAGTTTTACTACTATTTATAAGTACCTACATTATTATTTAAGAGCTATTTACGACTATTATTCGCACATAACATTAATTTATCGTGATGACAAGATTCAGCGAAAATTTGAATGTCATCCGCATAGGTCATCCTATATATGATATTTCACACTTTGTGTTTGTTCTATTATATATTTCAAAGGAGAAATATAAATAGTAAAAAGTAGAGGACCTAATGTGGATATATTTGGAACCCCGTATAATAACATATTCTCACATTAAATACAATTATGAATCTTAACCGAATAGGTTCTATCTTTGATAAGTTGAATTAATATTTTTAAAGCATCTCCAGTAATGCCTTGTTGTGAGATATTATTGATAATTATATCATGAGAGATACTATCAAAAGAAGATGAAAGATCAGGTTGTAATAATTGAATACGGTTATGTTTATCTAAAGAGAAATAAATATCATTCATAGTAGCGAGTAAAGCAGTTTCAGTAATATGTAATTTTTTGTATTCACTTTGATATACATCAATAATATTGTTGTCATTAATATAATTAATGAGTTGCTTTGATATATTTTTGTCAAACAGTTTACCCATAATATGAAGCATTGATAAACAATTTCCAAAATCATTATAATCTAAATATTGTCTTCTTATAGTGGGACATATCAAAGATGATTCTAAGAATTTCGGAATTTCACAGTTATTTAGTAAATCAATTATAATTGTAGAGAAGAGAGGAGTAATAGTATTAGCTAATTGTTTAAGGACATAAAGGGGGAAGATGATAAAACATAACGATGAAGTAGGTGTAATTATATAATTATATATATATATATATATATATATCAACAATTATATATATATTGATTGATTGATTGAATGTTTATTTAAACACTTAAATAAATCATAAATTATTTCTCAAAAGTGTATATATAGAATACAAATAATAAAATAGGTAAACAATAAATACCATTAATAATAATAAAATAAAATAGAATAAGCCGTACGGAAATTAATAAATAAAATAATAATGACAAACAATATTAGTATTTCAGGTTACCACCTGAGATCAATTGTTGTATATATTTCATGAATGTTTTATAAACCTATAAGTCTATATACATATATATATGTATAACTTATAGGTTACTTAAAACTTATGTAACATATAGGTTGCATATATATATATATATATATATATATATATATATATATATATATATATGTTACCTATAACTTATTCAACCTATGGGTCTATATAGATTTATGTTATATAACGTATACGTTATATAACATACATCTATATATTCAACCTATGGGTTGCTTATACATATAGGTTATATAACTTATTCAACCTATGGGTTGCTTATGATAGCGGCTGATCACGTGTAATCAACTGTCACACGATTACAGCAAGGACATGTCCTTGATTACATGTTGTTAAAGTATATGTTAGACCACGTGATGAGTATAGTTAATAATACGATGCACGTGACACCTACACTAGAGGTCAATCTTACATAATAACACAACAAGAATGTTGACATGTTGATAATGTTACCGTATACTATAGTAAGGAATTAACGTATAGGAAATGAATACGATAATAATTAGTAGGATATTTTACTATTGTATTATAATATTGTAGTATAGTATGATATGGTATATGTTATACAATACTATGTAATAATATAATTACATAGTATGCATATATATATATATATATATATATATTACAATTAATTTCAATATATGGTATACCAATGGTATATGATTATTGCTAATATTTCAATATATACATTGATAATTCCAATGTATATATACCATATATTGAAATTAACTGTAACATAGTCCCAACACACATTACTCTTTGTACGTGTATACATGTACACATGCATACGTACACACATACACTCATGTCACGGTGAGGTCATATTTCACTGTCCCTTTTACATTAGCGACCGGTGTGTGATCGTAGAGCTAGAGAGAAATTTCTCTCCAGCTCTGTGGGTGTGATAATGGAATGTGGGAGGGGCGTAATTAATTGCCTTCGATATCAACGAAGGGGGCGTGTCAGACTCGGGACTATTCTATTACGAGGTTATTCGTGCGGTGATTCATTCGATCGTTGTCCAGTCATTCGATGAACCACGTGTCGGTAGAATATCACAAATGAGCTTACACCACATGACTAGCTACACGAGTATTATGTAACGCCGAAGTAGTCACGTGTTTTAATGTAGAGTGGCAATATCTCTTCCGCAATACGAGTGTAAAATAATATAAGTATATATAATATATTATAATATATATATATATATATATATATATATATATATAATTCTTATATGCATTAGATAATGATCAAAGGTCATCTTTTCAGATTATAATATCTTATATTATCATAAAGGTGCATTTTTTAATATATTTAAAATATTTAACATTAAATAAGTACATAAATAATACATAATATATATATATATATATATATATATATATATATATATATATATATATAGTGTATTCTACACATTTGCATATATGCCATGTATTACCTACTTACCTTATTCATTATTTAGAGTACGTAATTGTTATTAATTATTATTGTGAGATATCTTAACTTTAAGTCAGCGATAATCTTCGATAGGTCACACACTGTATGAGAGATATATGAAAATATGAGTGGTTATCTATTCAATAGAGTCTATTGCATATAATTGTATATATATATATATATATATATATATATATATATATAATGTTCAATTAAGAATCTTATTATCATGTTTAATGATGTGAATATACAGGTATTTATAATATTCGGATCACTTTCGAAGTAGGTAAGTTTTAATTTATCCCGATATATCGGTTATTTTAGTAATTTGTCTACATAATGACTTATATGGCTGTATATATATTGCCTATAGGCTATATAGGCAATATAATAACCTACTGTTACTTATATGTCAACGTGGCATATCCTTGTTCAGCTCATCATCAAAGAATCGGCATTGTACTTTAAAAGTACTACTTTTATTATGAATACATATTTGGTTTATCAGAATATTCAATCGTACAATTGTTATTTGATAACATTTAATATTATAGGTTTACTTTTTAAATATTTGAATAATAATTATATTAAATCATTGTATATATTTTATTAATTACAAGAAAACATAATTATATATATATATTATTGTAGATCAATTAAATATTTATAAAGATTATACAAATAATTTAATTGTAATAAATATTAACAAAGATATATATCTAATTATATACTAATTATAGCAACCCATATGATGTTCCTATTACATAACCCCTTATTACATTAATACCGACCCTATGTGATTTTAAATTCCAATTATAATAGATCCATGATATACTTTAAAAGGTGTCTGTAGATAGGTGTATATCATCGATATAGAAAAAGGATTCCAGTCGCTTATATGCATGTTATTTAATAATTAAATATTAAATAACAATGTACACTATATTAATATAATACATCTAAAGTTTAAATATACATTTAAATTAATAAACATAAATTCTATAATAAATAAATGTGGTGCATTTGTTAATTCATTACATCTATTTATACCTGCTATTTTTATTGGATTTAATAATATTACACTTATTTCTATCACGCGTATTTAAGGGGTTGGTAATTGGAGAAAGAGAACGGTAGGTGTATCCTATATATGTGTATCCTATTATCGAACCCATTATATACAATTATATCAACAATGTTAAATAGAAAACTTATTCATTGCAATAATATTACCATTGTAATGGTATATAATATATATATATATACTATATATGCATACAGGGTAATACTTTTAATACAAAATTTCAAGTAGGATTATATTGAATATTGAATAAGTTATTACAAATAATCATACAGGGATCAATAATAAGAGACTTACGGCCATTTTTGATAGTAATATATGCTTATGTGTCATACAGATGTCCTAAACGTGTCCTTCATATGTCCCATATGTGTCCTACACGTGCCCTACATCTGCCACTTTTTCTTTAAAGTATTTCAAGACTCGTGTTGTATCGCAAAATTCGAGGAACTCCTAGGTAGTTCGAGGAACTCCTATCCTACGATTGTTTCTTATGACGCGATCGCTATAGTCCTGTCGAAAGTACAGCGCTACTTTCAATCGCGTAGCAATACATTTGCGATATTTTCGTTTGCTGTATTCAATTAAATTACTTTATATCCAATACTGAGTAAATTCATATTGTCTTTCATTTCTCCTTTAAATGAATATATTAACTTGTTATTTATAAATGTTACCCTTAAATAACTTGTTGGTATGTATGCTATGAAGTGTATATAGTATACATAGTATATACTATATACACTATATCTATACTCTTTTACTTCTCATAGCTCTCATAGCTCATTCACAAGCATATTCACTAGCTCCAGGTTTTAGTTGAGAATAACTAAATAACCTAGCTATTCCTGCACCTGTTCCCACTCCAGCTGGATAAGTTTGTAGGATAAGTTTCCTACTATCGTTTATTAACTTGATTTACATCGTTATGGAGTAATTATATTATATATTTGATTATGTATATATACAGACCTTATAAGGTCATCAGGAGAGTGTAAAGTTGCTATTCTTGATTTGATAGTATACTATACTATAGTATTAGAAAATCAAAATATTTAAAAATTCAGATGTAAATGTTAATGAAATATATTATAGAAATTAATTATAAATAAAATTAAAACACAACTAATAATATATCACTATACATTTTGTATACAAAAAAAAACATTATATGATAATATATATATATATATATATATATATATATATATAATTCATTTTTAATATTCCATATATTTTTTATTTTTACACCCTTCTGAGTTATATATATATATAATATATATATATATATATATATATATATATATATATATATATATATATATATATATATATATATATATATATATATATATATATATATATATATATACGTAAGTTAAATATTTATATATAGTAAAATATTTAATAATTAATGTTAACACTTAACCTATAGGTATTACAAAATATGGGTTTCTATTAGTTAGGGGAATGTCCCCGATTACCGACCCCCTCTCGTATCTCAGTAACTATAAGAGATATCAAAAAATAATATATACATGAACTGTTAGTAATTTAATGATAAATATGAAAACGTATTTTGTTTTAAAAAATATTTAATCCTACAATTGTTATTTGATAAAATGTAATATTCTGTTTTATTTTTTTTAATATTTGAATAATAACTTTTTTTAAATCATTGTAAATAATTTATTAATTAAAAGAAAACTTGATTTTGTAAATAATATTGTAGAACAATAAAATGTTTATAAATATTATAAAAATAATTGAATTTGAATTACTATTAACCAATATATCTTAATTATAGCAACCCATATTATTTTCCTATTACCGACCCATAAATTACCCTAATACCGACCCCATGTGATTTATAATATCCATTCAAAATAGATTCGTATTTTACTTTAAAATATGTCGTAAGTTGTTTATGTATCATTGATATAGATTTAGGATTCATAATTCCAGTTGATTATATACATACTGATTAATAAATAAATATTAAATAATAATATACAATATTTAAATATAATTACTATAAAGTTTAAATTTAAATTTAATATTACTATTAAAACATAAATTCAATAACAAATAAATTACGTCATGTTATAATTAATTATGTAGTAGTAGTATTAGTAGTAGTAGTAGTAGTAATAGTATTTATTTATACACAAAGATTAATATAAAATTCTACAATGTGTTTTACTGTTTGTCGAACAATTTACAGGTGTGGGTTCCCGGATGATTTAACGATCATCCGTAAAAATAATATAATAAAATAACATTCTTAAATATAATAATATAATAATATAATAACACGATTACATTTCAAAGAGGGTTAGATAAGTGGTATTTTAGTGGGGAACGTTTAAATAGCTCCTTTAGTTTATATTTGAAAGTTGTTATTGACATATCTTCTTTGCGTATGGATCGGGGAAGTTTATTCCAGAGAGTTGCACCTCTCCAGCTAAATCGTTTGTTACCATACTTTCGTAATCGTGTAGTCGGTATGTCAAGTCTATATGTTTGTCTCAGTTGTCTGTTAGTGGTTTGTTTGTGAAGTAAAGTATGTACATTATGAGGTTGAGTTGTTTTTGTAGTTTTGTAAATTATTAGGCGGCCGGGGCCCGGCTTCGCCCGTGTTCGCGCGTAACGTTCACTTTGTGATATAGGTACTACTTGGGAATTTGTATTAAAATGTTTATATAGGCTCACTCGGGAAGTGATGCAGCTAAAAAAAACCACCAATATTAAAACTTAACCCATCCCAACCACAACTGTGAAATTAACAATATAAATGAATATGCTTTTATAGGTTCACTCGGAAATTAATGCAGCTAAAAAAAAACCTTTAACAATTAAAACTTAACCCAACCTAACCCCAACAGTGAAAATATACTTTTATAGGCTCACATGAGAAGTAATGCAGCTAAATAAAACCTCCACAAATTAAAACTTAACCCAACCTAACCACAACAGTGAAAATATACTTTTATAGGCTCACTCGGGAAGTAATGCAACTAAAAAAAACCTCCACAAATTAAAACTTAACCCAACCTAACAATAACCGTGACAATATACTTTTATAGGCTCACATGAGAAGTAATGCAGCTAAATAAAACCTCCACAAATTAAAACTTAACCCAACCTAACCCCAACAGTGAAAATATACTTTTATAGGCTCACATGAGAAGTAATGCAGCTAAATAAAACCTCCACAAATTAAAACTTAACCCAACCTAACCACAACAGTGAAAATATACTTGTATAGGCTCACTCGGGAAGTAATGCAACTAAAAAAAACCTCCACAAATTAAAACTTAACCCAACCTAACCACAACCGTGAAAATATACTTTTATAGGCTCACATAGAAGTAATGCAGCTAAATAAAACCTCCACAAATTAAAACTTAACCCAACCTAACCACAACAGTGAAAATATACTTTTATAGGCTCACTCGGGAAGTAATGCAACTAAAAAAAACCTCCACAAATTAAAACTTAACCCAACCTAACCACAACCGTGACAATATACTTTTATAGGCTCACTCGGGAAGTAATGCAGCTAAAAAAAACCTACCAATATTAAAACTTATCCCAACCTAACCACAACAGTGAAAATATACTTGTATATGCTAACTCGGGAAGTAATGCAGCTAAAAAAAACCTATACAAATTAAAACTTAACCCAATCTAACCACAAAAGTTAAAATATACTTTTATAGTCTCACTCGGGAAGTAATGCAGCTAAAAAAACAGCTAATAAAATAACATTCTTAAATATAATAATATAATAATAATATAATAACACGATTACATTTCAAATAGGTTTAGATAAGTGGTATTTTAGTGGGGAACGTTTAAATAGCTCCTTGAGTTTATATTTGAAAGTTGTTATTGACATATCTTCTTTGCGTATGGATTGGGGAAGTTTATTCCAGAGAGTTGCACCTCTCCAGCTAAATCGTTTGTTACCGTACTTTCGTAATCGTGTAGTCGGTATGTCAAGTCTATATGTTTGTCTCAGTTGTCTGTTAGTGGTTTGTTTGTGAAGTAAAGTATGTAAATTATGAGGTTGAGTTGTTTTTGTAGTTTTGTAAATTACTAGGCGGTCGGGGCCCGGCTTCGCCCGTTTTCGCGCGTAACGTTCACTTTGTGATATAGGTACTACTTGGGAATTTGTATTAATATGTTTATATAGGCTCACTCGGGAAGTGATGCAGCTAAAAAAACCACCAATATTAAAAATTAACCCATCCCAACCACAACTGTGAAATTAACAATATAAATGAATATGCTTTTATAGGTTCACTCGGAAATTAATGCAGCTAAAAAAAAACCTTCAAAAATTAAAACTTAACCCAACCTAACCAATACTGTGAAAATAACAATATAAATAAATATGCTTTTATAGGCTCACTCGGGAAGTAATGCAGCTAAAAAAACTACCAAAAATTAAAACTTAACCCAACCTAACCCCAACAGTGAAAATATACTTTTATAGGCTCACATGAGAAGTAATGCAGCTAAATAAAACCTCCACAAATTAAAACTTAACCCAACCTAACCACAACAGTGAAAATATACTTTAATAGGCTCACTCGGGAAGTAATGCAACTAAAAAAAACCTACCAATATTAAAACTTAACCCAACCTAACCACAACAGTGAAAATATACTTTTATATGCTAACTTGGGAAGTAATGCATCTAAAAAAAAACCTACACAAATTAAAACTTAACCCAATCTAACCACAAAAGTTAAAATATACTTTTATAGACTCACTCGGGAAGTAATGCAGCTAAAAAAAACCTACCAATATTAAAACTTAACCCAACCTAACCACAACAGTGAAAATATACGTTTATATGCTCACTCGGGAAGTAATGCAGCTAAAAAAAACCTACACAAATTAAAACTTAACCAAACCTAACCACAACAGAGAAAATAAGCCCCGACCGGGGCGTAATTATTATAGTTATGTATATCTACTCTTTTTATTGGATATTATAATACTACAATTATTTATACTACGATTATTTTAGGGGGTCGGTAATAGGGGAAGGGGGTCGGTATTAGGCACATGTATCCGATTACCGACCCCCCTGTTTATTCTTGTAAATATAATTATATCAAAAATTTAAAATAGCCATTTTATTCATTGCCATAATATTACCCTAATTACAAAATTTCAATTAAATATATTTAATATTGAATAAGTTATTAAAAATAATCATTTAGGGGTCGGTAATCGGGGACTTTCCCCTATATACTATTTAACAAACTACATATCAAATATACTCCCTCGTATATAATAGTATCCTGTCTAATAACTATAGTATAATATATATATTTAATATTTCTATCGTATAATTTAGAATTCTTGGTTATATAGAACTTTAAGTTATATGTGTGTATATACTCTAGTATGTATCTATCCGATATGTATGCCGAACTTATTGAGAGGTTACCTTCGGTACATATTTCTAGATAATCACAACTTTATATATCCATCTATATATTATATCTATAACTACAACTATTGTTAATATAACTAAATAGTGTAACTTGTATGCCAACGGGATTTGTTAATGTATAATAATGTTATATACCTATGGGCCTATATACCTATATATATACTATATATTATATAGGTATATATATATATATATATATATATATATATATATATAGGTATATATATAGGTATATATATATGTACCTAAATATACCCATGTGTGCATAAATACACCTATAAGTGTATACACATATGTATCGAAGTATCTCGCTGAAACAATCAATATGTTAGCCGACAAGTATCCTCTCTGTAGTAGGTTACACCTATAGGACAGATCATATAGGACATAGGGTAGGTTACCATGGTATTGCATCTTATATCGAAGTGCCGATAACTGGAATTAATTACCTGTCGAAATATGATGCGATATAGGCTATAGCCTATATATAGCCTATATATAGCGCATCATCCTATCCTAGGATATTATCATATTTCGTTATGTAAAGTATGTAAAGACGCGGCGAAACCATCGATATATGATGTATAGGTAAGTAATAGCTTAGCCTATTAATAGCCTATCTATTTAAGTTTATCTAATGTTGTTGTTATATTTATTGTGATGCCGTCAAATCAATTAATTTATTGAGTCAATAAACTTATTTAATTGTTATCCTAATACATATATATATATATATATATATATATATATATATATATATATATATATATATATATACTGCATGTGTGGCTCAGTAGCTAATGCATCAGACACACAAGCAGTATATACTGCTAATAAATCCTATAGGATACAGGTTCGAGCCTCATCCAGACCATTAATTAATTTTATAAAATGGATCTTACAATATTATTTAGAAGTGATCTTATATATTTGTGTATAAATAAAGTATCGACTCTCGTTAAAACCATGGATGCCTTAACATGAGAGCGGCTTCGAAGGGACATTAGAGCCATATATGGTTATACGTGAAAACTTCATCTAAGTTCCTGGATGGGATGAAAGGACTCCACCAAATAAAAATAACAATAACAACAATATATATATCTAAGTTCCTGGATGGGTGATAGGACTCCACTAAATAAAATAACAATAACAACAATAAGAATATATATAAATATATATATATAAATAAAAATATTATAGGTATACTTTAGGTATACCTATATGTATTAGGATATAATAGTGTATAATAAATATACTTGTTATACATAAATATACTTGGTATAGATAAATATACTTATATATATATATATATATATATATATATATATATATATAATATATATATATATATATATATATATATATATATATTATTATTATCAGATTTAGGCAATGCCAAGGTAATTGTAGAAGAAGTTTTGCTTATCGAGACAATTACCTCTTTATTAACACGATAAGTTTCATTATAGATAATAGTTATAAATAAATAATAATTTTATAATATTATAAGATAAGATAAAATATATTTCATTATTGCAATCATTGCGAGAGAAAAAAAACAATAAAAGGACAAATAAAATGTTCAGAAGATTTTCGAGGTATTTAACCTTATGACTTCCTGTTTACATATATATGATAAAAATAAATAAAATATATAATAAAATAAAATATATAATAAAATATAATGAAACTTATCATGTAACTAAATGTAATCATCATATAATAATGTAATCATGTAATAATATAAATCAATGATAAAAGTATAAAATTAAAAGCTAATAAATACATCAAGTATTAAATAATATAAATTAAAAAATAACATAGTGGAACTAAATATGAGATAGCCAACATTTAAAAGTAAAAGAAACAAGAGAAAAAAAGAGAAGAAATAAGACAATAGGTATATAATATATTAAATAAATATAGGTTTAACAATATTCGATGTTCATACAGAAAAATATATAACCAAAGTAATTTATTTAATGTCAACAAATGTAAAAATAAAATAAAAGATAATACAATCTTAAAATCATATATAGGTAAAAAATCAAAATCATACCTAGTAATTTTTTAAAAGTCAGTCTTTTACTCGTTCACATCAATTCCGTTTTAAAAAACGTACGTGTAACTGCAACTTCAAATGATTCATTCACGGCAAATTTGAAGTTATGAGTCACATTCCTATTTATTTGAAGTTGAACTACACGTTTTCTGAACGTTTTCTGAAATAGGATTAATCCTATTTTCTGTACGTAACAACACACATAATTAGAGAGAACAGCTAGAATGAACACACAGAATTAGAGAGAACAGCTAGAATTCCACTTGATTCCAATTGATATATATATAAAGTATATTATTACATATAACTTATCGAATAACTATTTATTAAATATATATATATATATATATATATATATATATTAAATATACTATTTATTAAATATATATATATATATATATATTTATACCCGGATTTATACATTGAATTTAGCTATATCCCACAATTAGATTTGTTACAATTTATTTTATTTGTACATATTTAAATATAGGTGGCGATATATGTCTACCCTTACGACAAACTAAAAAACACGGAATTGATGTGAACACTTAAAAATCTGTTACTTCAAATTTTCTGTGAATGAATCATTTGAAGTTGCAGTTACACGTACGTTTTTTAAAACGGAATTGATGTGAACACCCTATTATAATGTCAAAATTTAATATAATGTCAGTATTTTTATAGTGTCAAAATAAATAAAATAAAAATTTAAATAAATTATAAAAAAATATTATCATAAGTCAAATATATTAAATACAAATTTAAACTAAAAATAAATGCATTAAAATAGACTAAGTATTATATAAAATTATTTTAAGATTTTTACAGAATAATGATAAAGAATTTGACTTTCTTATATCTATATTTAAAATAAGGTTGAATAAAATCACAGTTACTCCAGGTTGGTATTAAATATTTTTTTAGAAGTCAATGTAAAATTATTTAAAATAATAGGATGGCACAATTTATTGACTATTTTATACATGTAAATGCAAGTCTTAACTTACAAATATCATATAAAGATAATATTTTATTTTCCTTAAATAAAGAAACAGTTGAAAAATCATTTGGTTTATTAAAAATTATTTTTAATATCTTTTTTTGAATTAAATATATGTTATTGGAAATGTCATTTGGCTTATCTTAAAAATAAATTATTAAAAATGTTGTGGATCATAAAAAATGTTTCATACTTTGTAAATACATCTGCCATGATCAAACTATACTATGCTTTATTTTATCCAAATTTAATTTACTGTATAGAAATATGGGGTCATGGTTATGTATCAAACTTAAATAACATATATTTAATTCAAAAAAAGATATTAAAAATAATTTTTAATAAACCAAATGATTTTTCAACTGTTTCTTTATTTAAGGAAAATAAAATATTATCTTTATATGATATTTGTAAGTTAAGACTTGCATTTACATGTATAAAATAGTCAATAAATTGTGCCATCCTATTATTTTAAATAATTTTACATTGACTTCTAAAAAAATATTTAATACCAACCTGGAGTAACTGTGATTTTATTCAACCTTATTTTAAATATAGATATAAGAAAGTCAAATTCTTTATAATATTATGTATACCTTCTACAATTCTTACTCTACAAATATTAATAATTAGAAACATAATGAAGATGTGCTAATGTAAATATAAGCTATATATTGTACACACGCACTCACACATACATATACCAATACCTCCTATAATCCCGAGTTATAGAAGGACAATATATATTTATAAACACATATATATATATATATAGATACATATTATTTGATTCAAAAACTTTATTCAATATATAATATACCTGTATAATACACGGGGATTGTTCCTTTACCACGTACCTATACGTGGTAATATATATATATATATATATATATATATATATATATATATATACATCTAAGGGGCGAAGCCTTATACAATACCTTATATTGGTATTATATGGTATTAATATATAAAGTATTTTACCACGTATATGTTATATACACATATGTATGGAATCTACCGTCTATATAAAGTAAAATATAATACCATATAACCGTGGGCGTATAACCCCAACATAACCAACACAACCTATATCCTATATATCAATTACTGATATAAATAGCATCATATATCCTACCTATATCATTACATTATATTATTATATATTATATAAATAACACTGTTACATTTTAATCAATTTTACATTGTATATTACATAATCAAAGGTAGATTATATTAATTGTGATTAATATATGTATTGCCTTTATATATTTATAGAATAAAAACAAAGCGAATATAAATCTAGAGTATTTATAGTGGAAGCAAATGCAATAAATCACCTATAGCAAGTGCCTGTATATAGTAAGGTCTGTGTATACTTTGATTTAACCTATGACCTCTCCATAGTCGAATAGTTTGCATATTTATTTACATTTACGAAATTTAATATTTATTTTATAATTAGAGTGTTATACATAATTTAATTATTTATACCCATTTCTACAATATATAATTTATTAGGTTATTGTTAATACATATATAATTATAAATAAAATACCGATAACCTATCCATATCCTACGTATATATTGTTTTATATTAAATTAATTGATGTAATTTCCGCATTTTTGACAAATTGTAAATAACAGGTCAATTTATATATTTGGATACATAGGTAAATTAATTAATTTACTTTTAATTAATACAGGCAGTGGAAAGTCGCTCATTAGACATAAAGGTAAATAAGAAAATAATACATATTAGTGAACATATACCATCTAGTGTTACGACAGAAACATTTGCAGAACTTTCATACTACGGTTATTAATTTACTAAATTATTTATTTAATTGGATTAATATTATATTAAATATAATTTGTATATTAAACATTATTATACTATTTAATAATATATTATAATAATTATATATCAAACTACAAATGTATCACATACTATTTATAATATAATATTACATATTAAAATTAAAAATAATTTAAGTTTTAATCTTATAATCTAAGATTCTTAGATTATATATATATATATATTATATATATATATATATATATATAGTAAATATATAATACACATACATATAAATTATATGATATAATACACACACATAAACACACACACACATAAACACACACACATACACATAAACACATACATATATAGTAGATATTATATACTATAGATATTCTTCAGAAATTTGATAGATAAAGTAATTTTCAATTTCCAAATTAATATCCTCTAGAATTTATATGAAGTATATTACAATTATTATATTACAAATCAACATCCTTATTTTTATGAAGAATAGTAATATCCTTAGTAGTATATGAAGAATGTCGATTGTAGACTTGTACCGATCATCAAACATATCTATATCTATATATATACGTCACATATATACTATATATAATATAGTATGCATTCATGTTAATAAAGTAGCTTTACATGTAGATATTATCTATTTGGTCATTTGTCACCTTGATTAATCATATCACCACCGTATATACTTCGATGAATCAGATCACAATGGTATATGCCTTGATGAACCAGATCACCATGGTATATCATATACTATATGCCTTGATGAACTAGAGTATTATCGTTGATTACAATACGATATTTGAAAATAATTAATATGAGCTCATAATATACGCTACATAGATATGGGCGTTTTCGGTAATTCTGAAAATACAGCTAATGTTGGTAGAACCGTATATTAATTTTCTAGAAATGTTATTAAATAATAGTATATAATATTATATATATATATATATATATATAATAGTATATACTAATATATACTTATTTAATTATATATTCTTTATTCATTTAATAAAATATAATATGAAAACAAAGTAATTATTCATTGAGTTAAAAAAACACTTCACAAAGTCAGAAAATACTATTATTCTATATTTATATAAAAATTAAACATATTTTGAAATGCAAAACTAAACCTATAGAATATATATATATACACATTATTTTTGTACCACATTTATCAAACTAATATATTAAATATATCCGGATAATATTCAATATATGATACTTTATAGTATATAGAATATATTATAGAAATTATAAAAAAAATATACAGTGATTACAGAAATAATTTTTTTATATTTAAACAATATATTTGTATAAAAGTATAAAACTATATACCATCTATCTATATTCAAGTACTATTGGAATTTTTTATTTTAAGCAACCATATTTTGATACTGTTACATATACTGTTACATTATAGTCTAGTAGTATATTTTAATTCATAATAGATTATCAATAATTTAACAACTTTGACAACAAATCATTGACAAAATAAATATAACACTAACAAGCATATATTTCGTTGAAAATCACAGAATGCATCTTATAAAAAAGTAATCAGTGAAATAGATAATGAGCAGATATTGTGTCCTATCTTTAGATTATTTTTCATAACTCAATATATATATTTAATTAATATATTTTCTCTATACTTGTTTACAAAGTTACCTTACACAATGATTATATTATATATATATATATAATTTATATATGAATAATAATTTCATAATTGTAGTATTAGATATTATATATATATATATATATATATATATATATATATATATATATATATATAGATGTGTAATATAAACAATTCAAGTGTTATATAAAAATGTTATAATAAATAGTTTTAAAAATGATTATATACATATAACAAAACTGTATTAATATTATAAGTAGACTACCTTAAGTTCCTTAGTCGTCCATTCTTGTTTTTTATCAATACAATTATTTTATTAAAATATGCTAATATAATTGTAAACTAAAATGGTGTATAAAATGTAATTCAAGAGTAATTATATATGTCTCTTATATGCATTATAATTATACACCTGTACAAAAAACTGATGTGAAATATTTTAAAAAGGTGCTCAATAAACTTTGTGTTACCTTATACATTTATAGTATAAATACAAATTTTATTAGTATAATAATATAAATTGTATACCCACATACTATTATAGTTAAGAATATCAGTGTTAGTAATAGATATGCATGTTATTCTACATCTTAAACAAATATTTTATTTCATACTCAATTAGTATCCCATTTTTTTAATTTAGTACACATACATTTTATTTTATTGTTATTAAAATTAAAATAATACTTTAGAAGCTTATATCTCAGGAATTCTCTTTCCATTTCAATTCTATATCTAATTCCCAATAGCTTTTGTTTCCTTTGATGAATCTTTATAACATTTTCAGATTATATACCTAATATATAGCTAATACAATGTTAAGCTACAATTATGTTTCAAAACTCGCAAGACAATTATGTTTTATTATTTTTTCAGTACAAATTTACTAGATCTATTTTTTATTATCTTATACTTTATATACACCAAGTGAAAGGGCTTAATAGTAATATATATATGAATGTTATCTGCCTTATAATAAAAATAATAAACAATTTTTACACAATCTCAAAAGCTATCGGTATTCTAGTAGATATATAAATTGCCTATCTTTTACATGTAACGCCGCGAATATAACACCCAGCCTTAAGAATATAATTATAAATACATATAATATATATATCAAGTACACTAGAAATTCATTAAATATATTACATTTTATACATGAGTGTTCTGTAGATTACCAGTATATGTATATGCGCCACGTACCACATTTCAGACCACAACTCTCATCTTCTGATCACCGATGCGTTCATCGTCGGTACCGACAGTTCTGCGACCCTTTCGCTAGAGCGAGACTTCAACGCCGTACCTAACCTCCGCCGTCTGCACCCTGCACCCGTTACCCCCATCGTAGCTCCACCCGCTCTACACTTAAACTCCACTACCCCTACATCGGAGAGTGCCAAGTCCCCACACGAAACAGTAGACCGTCCCCGAGTGAAATCCTCGAATACCACGAGCCCCGTTTCCTCTGACTATAGTCTCATCGACTGCGTCCTATCACCGACTGAGTTTAAAGACTCGACCCCTAATTCCACCTCTAATTCCACCTCCAATTCGACTTCTGAGATCCACGATCTCGCAAACTTTCGATACATTGACGAAGGTATATCAGAAATACATTTTATATTGAGTATGTGCATATACTGTTTGTGCATATCTATTAATGTTTTTTAAAGTTATTAAAACATTAATATAATGAACGCCTCATTTCAATAACAGATAATCCATCTGAAATTATCACAGATAATATTGACACTTATCGAAACTCAGACATATATCGTTCACCACTAAAATCGTTTGATACTATGAGCACACAAGTTCAGTCCAGTAATGGATTTCAGATGACAAATGGTCAGTAAAATTTTGACCGTAATCAAATACTTTATAATTATAATAATGTGAATTTGTTATGTATAATTTTATTATGATTAAATTAAATTTATTTATTTTCAAATATATATTCTATTGTATAATATAATATTTTAATTTATATATTGATATTAGTTTATCAAGTATATTATTTTACAAGTAACAAATACAAATATATACTGTTTTTAATTAGTATATTATATAATGATGACTATATAGTGATAATGAGTGTGGTTATATTAATGATTCATTAACTATTCTGTTATGGTAACAATTAAAATATAATATGTAAATTTTAGAATTATGCATGTAATAATAATAACATGCATAATAATGTAATTTTATCTAGGTGTATATTTTTCTAGTTGCTATTTATAATACACTATGTTTGCTTTGATTATAAATGTCTGTTTATATAAAACATTGATGTGTTTATAAAACTTGTTCAAAATAGATTTCCATTAAAGATTTGTTGACACTATATAAACAGGTGTATAAATTCCACACCAATCACACATTCATCCATGATACACTCATATATATTTATATATATATATATATATATATATATATATATATATATATATATATATATATTGAATACATTTGTTATTCTATCAGCTTTATATACTATTATGCAATGTTGAGTGATATATTTATTGTAATAGATTATAGTGCTATTCACCTCTAAGGGGAGTGTGCTAGGTGATTACATATCTCTTAAATTTACCACATTTACCACATACACACAAGAATTCTTCTTATCTAGAATATATATACATATATATATACATATTACCCTGAAAATGCATAGTTTATGTGTGTTTCTATATAAATAAACCTGTATAAATATATATATGTGTGTGTGTGTATACATATCTAAGTGAAGATATACTATATTAGATGTTCTCCTCATCTATAATACCTAGCACAGAACCCTAGTAAGTGTCAATAGATATATTATAATATGTTATAAGTGACTACATAGTCTGTATGTTAGCAGTATGAATGTGTAATAATTATTTCTATTACTAACCAGCTTATTAATGCTATTGTTATCAACCAATTGTTAGTTCTGCACCTGTATCACTATATATATATGTGTGTATGTGTGTTTGTGTGATCACATGAATGTGTCTGTATTATATTATATCTCTAGATATATATATATATATATATATATATATATATATATATATATATAATCATGCTTTGATTACCTATTTATTCAATACCAGCAGTTATAATATGGGCACATATAAAGTACATCAGATATAAACTACAGTATACATAGTAGACCTGGTAGTACATATGTTTGTATTGCATTTAGTGCTTTTACTGTTAATTAAATACTAAATTCACATGTTCACTTTTCATAGATCAATTATATTATTTACATAGAATCCTTCATGTTTATATAGAATCCTTCATTATTTAATCTGTCCACAATCCTCACACATGTAAATATATACATGTTTAATGTAGACAATGGAATAGTAATATGATTCATTTACATAATTTAATCACTGCATTCAGCATTAATTAGCTCTTTAACAAATACACAGAAATCTATTTAACATTTTTTGGTTTTATTTCTGTTTTTTGGTTTCATTGTTATATATTTAGATATTATTTCTCTAGAATACATTACATTTAACCCATAATCCATTATGAACTGTAGATATATTTGTATATCTACTTAGTCATAGTTTATGTGAGTAATTTTTCTGAAATCTAATATATATATATATTAGTAAAATTAAAAATATAACTTTATATCTATCTAAATGATAATATATGTACTAAATAAATTCCATAAATAATATATATGTATATATATATATATTATCTATCATATATAGAGATAATATTTATATGCATTAATTATAATGAAATATATATGAAACCATTGCTTGATGATTTAAATATTAATATATATATTGATTAATAATAAAAACAGTTTTGTGATAAATTAAAGATAGTCTCATCAAATACATCAATCCCTAGCATACAATACATGAACAATTACATACATACATTGAGAAGTTGAGCCTATACACATGTATGTTACATAGGCATGGTTCCAGCTGGAGTAATGGACGCCAATAGAAATCACAGAGAGATGGCTATCGATTGTCCATCCTCGTTCATCGGCATCAAGAAAGAATCTCCCAGATATCCACCTCCCCAACAACTCTCTAGTCCTGATTCAGGAAGTCTCAAGACTGAAGAGGTCACAAGAATTAAAAAATATGAGGTTTATTTCTAAGTAAACAAATCTTTGTTAAATACACTATTTTATCTTTGCTCGTTTACTATTTATAACCATGTAACATTACTATTACATTTCACATAGAGTGGGTTGGTAACATTTAGAATATACATGAATACATTCTATTATTTTAAAATAAGTAGTTATAATACTATGTTTATGTTGTGACATCCACATCTAGAAAGATTTACGAGATAAAATGGAGAAACAAAAGAAGGCCCAAGACCAAAAAGAATTTCTCAGAGTTTCTCTTAGGGAATCGAAGAAGATGCAAAATTTACAGGTTTTTAATGATTATCTAAAGTAATACATACATTATTTATTATTAGTTTAATATTTAAAATTTAATTTATATTTTATTTATCATTTATAATATATGTATAACTTAGTTTGTGTATATGTGTGAGTGTATGCATGTATTTATGTGTTTGTGTGTGTGTGTGTGTGTATATGTGTGATGTGTATGTGTGTATGTTGTATTCTACTAGTCATATGTTTACAACTAGTTTATATAATTATTTATATCATATTTATAAATTCTAAACTGTTATGTGTTTGGAATATATGTAAGCAAGTTATATGTTAAAGCAGAGTACTATTAGGAATATGATATTGTGTGATAAAAATAAACCACATACCTTTATTACTAATCTCTATCACCTGCTATATCACCACTACCAACACCACCAACACCACTACTACCACTACTACCACCACCAACACCACCACTACCACACAATAGAAACATGCTATAGCTGACCCTATCAACGGAATAGTGAACCCTAACTATGAACATCCCGAATATGACCTCTCCAGCGACCTTTCTAAAGATGATCGCCAGATACAGAAAGCTGCCACCTTACCTATAAGAGATCAAGGAGAAAGTCAAGTGATTGTACGAGATATATGTTTGTAACATATGTCCTTAGTAACCTATTGATAATTCATCTGCGATATTTTTTAGGCAGCTTTAATTATTTAAGAAAACCAATATGTTAATAACATAATTTATTTTGAAATTCTATAATTGAAAACTAAATATAAATGAAATAATTAAAATAAAATGTATATAATATTACATTTATAATGAGAGTGTATTTGTCTGTCTAATAATCATGAGATATTTTTATTTAACAATCATAATATTATTCTCATTAAATATTTTATTAAACTGATAGAAATTATAATTATCTAATATGATAAGTTAATTATTCATATAAATAAATATATATTTCATTAATATAAATTATATTTATACTTTATGCGTGTAGAGAATCTAAAAATAATCTTTAAATAATTAAATATGTTCTCAAATCTTTAATGCATTATGCACTATGCATATATTTGACTTTTAACTTTAACATACGAATACAGCTTTGGAAGATTTAATATTCTCTCTGGAAGTGATCAGAGGAAAAGTGAAGGAAATGAATGATGAAGTTGACCAATCAGCTGACAGCGAAGGTACGATGCATCCGACCACTAAAGAAGACCACGCAGCATTGTCTGAAGTCGCTAGTATGATGCAGAAGCCGTCGTTTGCTCATGCTCTGTTGATGCACAACAAAGTGATGACTCACTCCATGGAGAATAGACAACCCGTGTTAGTCAATGATGTGACTTCTTTAATGTTACATCCATATTTGTATTGAGTCAATTGTTATGTTATAAATAATACTTTATATTATATTATAAAAATTGCTTTATTAAAAATTTTATTATAAAAAACAAAAATTTATTTATCTATATATTTGCAATTAGTAAATTTGCTTACATATATTTTCCTAATTACGTTTTATTAAAATAACAATAAACAACTTTTAATTGTATCTAGAAACTTAATTATTATGAACTTTATTTGATATATGACCTCAATTTTACATTATTGATCACAATAATTTCTGTCATTATTTCAAATACTTCTATTACATTCAATGAAAACATAATTCTCATTAAATGTGTCTATTATTTTTTCACAGAGAAGGTGTCAATAATACTGTAGAACTATGTGCAGATGTACAAAACCAATCTTCAAAAGTAAATGATGCCTCTACTCTAGAACTGTCTAATCTCTTGAAATCACAGAATATAAGAGTTAGCTATTTATACTTATTATTTAGTACCTATGTAAGGTATTATATATTGTAAAATATAACGTAATTTTAAAGAAATATCTTTCAAATTATTTTAAATTATACAATATTTTATTCAAAATGAAATAATTATTATTTGTGAAATTATGTAATGAATTTTTTTAAATTAACAATAATTAATTATATATCAATTTTAAATGATAATGAATCATTCAGGGTTAGGGTCAAATACATTTTATTAAATACAAATGCAAATACAAATACATTTTTCTTAAAGAATCAAATACAAATACAAATACAAATATTAACACATTAAATATTAAATCATATTTTAAATCATATGATCATATTTTATATAAAATAATAATCCTTATCCATATACCAGATTGCATAATAATTAATTGAAATATATTTAAAATATATTAATACCTAAAGAAAATTAATATAATAAAAACTTTAAACAATATACTGGTTGCTTGGGATATTATAAGTTATAATTTATAAATCGCTGTTCACATGAGCAATCTATTCCAACAATTTCGAAATGGAATTCTTAAGAATTCCCAAAATGTTAAAGTCTATGTTTTTTTCTGCGATTATTTCTAAATGTTCTAATCCGAATTTATTCAAATTATTGTGATAATTTATATAATTGGAAAATAAACTGTATAGTATAAAAGTATACTGACGAGTATTAATGCATATGCATTTACCTTTCTAGGGGTCAATCTATTTATAATCGTTTAAGATTATAAGTAATTAAAATTAAGTTATTTAATCGTTTACGATTGTTTAATTAATAATTAATTAATAAATATAATTATAATATATAATTCCTTATATAATTATTAAATTATGAATATATGTATATTACTACTTTATGATTATGTTCATAAGTATATCAAATGTATGTATTTTTAAGTAATCTACTACGAAAATACATTGATCATGTTAACACCCTAAAATTTATACCGCAAGGGGATTTTGAAACTGGAATTCTTAAGAATTCCATTACGAAATTGCTGGAATATATTGCTCATGTGAACAGTGCTTTAAACATACATTTTATATATAGAATATAAATTCATAAATTTATTTATAGTATTCATAAAATTCTTAAAAAATTATTGTTCTATTATATAATTTTTATTATTTAATATAAATTATTTCATAAATTTATTTATAGTATTCATAAAATTCTTAAAAAATTATTGTTCTATTATATAATTTTTATTATTTAATAAATGTATTATTTAATATAAATTATTGTTAATTTGTTTATTCATAAAGTAATTGTTTAAATTCTACATTCTATTATTTTATAAATGTATTATTTAATATAAATTATTGTTAATTTGTTACTTTTTTAATTCATAAAGTAATTGTTTAAATTCTACATTCTATTAAATTATTAAATTAAAATATTTTTAAAATTGTAATTGAAACTGTATTTAATAAAATACACCAAATACGAAACTCAAATACAAATACACAAAATAAGCATATTAAAATACAAATATGTATTTGACCCCATCCCCCCATTATTAATGATATTTAAGATATTTTATGTTGATGCCCATTATATGTATATTCAAATATATTAAATATATGATATTTCTATTTAAATTCTGACAATGAATATTTGTATTGTACAGAATCTATTGAAAGCCTATGATGCAATCGCCAAACAACAAAATGCCAGTGAGGCACATGAGTTGAATGATATTACTTTGATGGAAACTGACATAGATGCTGAGAGGGAGCTGATGGCTGAAATGGCCTCTACCTACCAGAAGAATACCATTCGTTCCGTAAGACTTACCAAAACTGAAGAACCTCTGGTTTGTCTTTAATGATTAGTTCAGTATTATCAAATATCTGACGATATCTGTTTAAGATTATGATTAGAACATTTTATTTACGTGATTATATCGTATTGAATTATGGCAATCAATTATTTTATAACTAAAGTCAAATTAATAACTAAAAAGATCAATTTTTAAAGTACAAATTATATAATATAGTAGAACAAAATGTTACCATTTCATATAGAAATAGGCCCAGTCCTTAGAATTAAGTAGAACATATATTTTAGGAAAGTATAAAAATAGAAATACTAAATTTTTACGTACATTATTAGCAAGAACGTACTTGATACCTAGCAATATAACAACAGGGTGCTACTGTTCGTAATGATGAAGACAAAGTAATCATAAGTCGTATCATCAATGGAGGAATCGCGCAAAGAACAGGACTTCTTCATGTAGGCGATGAGATCATCGAGATCAACCGTAAAGATGTACGCGGATGTACTGTGGCTGAAGTCTGTGATATCATGGTTTATCTTCATTATCATTGTATCACTTAAGTAATAAATCTGTGGTCACGTCAATAATTTGTCATCATTTTTATCCAGATTTTTATAACCAGATATCTGTGACTTTTAATTTGTTGAATATCTAATAAATATTGAGATCATAATTTTAAGCATAGTAAAATTACTTGAAAGAAATAATTTGAAGTAGCCGATATCTGCAGGCTTTAAAAATCTGGCCTTTTTATCCAGTTTATAATAATTATGATAACAAATTAGTAATTCACATAGATTTTGGTTACAATTGTTTAATATTTGTTAATAATGATGTCTCTAATGTTTAGGCATCATTGACTGGAAATCTAACTTTCCTGATAGTTCCAGCTAATGAGGACCCCGTACTAGAAGCTGTGAAAGCTGAGGTTTACTATATACATCTCTACGCATGTATCAATACCTACCTAATTACACACCTACTATACACAGAAGATTGTGGTTAAAGCTCACTTTGATTATGACCCAGATGATGACTACCTGATTCCTTGCAGAGAACTAGGCATCTCATTTAAAAAGGTATTATATCTACATCTATGTTAACATCTAATCGCTTTATTAACTGTAACTCTCACCAGGGGGACATACTTCACGTGATCAGCATGGAAGATAGCAATTGGTGGCAGGCCCATAGAGATGGTGAGAATGAAGAGACGTTAGCGGGACTCATTCCATCATCGTCATTCCAAGAGCAGTTAGTTCTAATTACCCTTTCATATATTATTCTTATTAAATTAAAAATGATAACTATTTTTATGAATTTTGTGGTTTAAAATAGCTTCACTATATATTTCGCACATTTATATGTAAAATATAGGAAAAAATACACATTTATTAAAAACATTTAACCTATTAAATATTTGATTTAATTGTTTAATATGTGTTAACTTGAAACTATATTCTACAAATTGACAACATTTTTTTAAAAATAAATATTTGTGAATTACTTTTAATTGTTAAATTATTAAGGAAATGTGCTTTAAAATTTGAAATATTATATAAATATATATAATAAAATATTTCAGAATGTAAATATTAATGTTATCGATATATATATATTGAACACTTTAAAACTAAATCAGAAATAATAACATTTTAACACTGTAGAGCAGTTTTAGACAAAATCATGTTTAAAGAAATATTACTCTACTTTAAAATAAATAAATATATAAATATATATATATATATATTAATAATAGAGTAAAATTAAATTAAAAAAAAAAAATGGATATAGACCAGATCAATATAATAAGGAAATAAATATTAGACTCTTAAAATAATGCCTTTATTTTATTGCAATTTACTATAAATTTTAGTGACATTTATATATGTATATAATAAATTATATTGCAATTAATAAATTAAAAAAATGTAGTTTTAAATGGAGATTATATATCAAAATACGAAAGAAATTGATTAATATTTCTCTATTTGCATAAATGTTATATATTTTATAAATACTAAAGTGAATATGAATTATTAATAAAGAACACTTATTCATATTATTTATTGAAATGTTTACATTCAATTAGAGATAAATTAATCTATAAAACATGTTATAATTACAATGTCAAATTAATTTATAAATAATTTAAATACTAAAAATATTCCCCCATAAGAAATACCACACTCCTCACTCTAGTGTATGCATTTGCATGTAAATAGATAGAACATGTATAGCTCTCATATAATAACTGATATCATTTATGAAATATTGTTATCATTATTTGACCTACACAAACTAGACATAGATTATATTCAGGAATGTTATCATTTGTAATATGAGTATAATATTTATTGTACATAAATGATATAATAGCACACATACATATAATATGGCTAAAACTGACTCCATGTTTAATTTCATGCATATAGATTCAGATTGGTGCGTTTTTTATGAGCGTAGAATTTTATGAAATATATTCCATTGAGTGCACATTTCTATTTTCACATAGTGCGTATAACATCTAGAATATGTTCTATTTTTGACGATTCATGCTAAATATAACTTTTAATATAAATAGGGGGAACTATAGTATTTGTAAATTGTATTATTTGCAATGCATTGTGATCTGATGCATTGTGGGGCAGTACTTATCAGCATTGAAACTATGCATGAACAAATATAGAATCGTGATATTTAAAAATGTTTGTAAAAATATTAAAATTCATGTAACCGAATCTATGCACGTAAAAATAAATACCTTAATGAAGTGGAAATATTTTCATTATTTAATCAATTATAATGAAATTATATAATGAACTAATAAATTATGAAATAGTAAATACATTATTATTAAGTTCACCATATTTGAAAATATGTGATATAATATGATATAAATTACAATATATAAATTATATAATATGGATATTATATCATTAAGATGATATTTATGAAGTGAGATAAGATTAAGTAATACTAGTTCACATAGCATTGTGAATAAAATTAAGTATTCACTACACACCTAATTGCAATATCATCCTCTCATAGACGTGAAGGATTCAGACAATCTCAACTGAAAGATCAGAAACACAGAAACAGGAATCGTATTTGTCATTGCGGTATTAAGAATAATTTCGCAAAACATAAGAAGTCCTTAGTTGAAGAAGGTAATAATAATATGTATCTCATTCATAATGTGTTTCTTATTCATAATATATATATATATATATATATATATATATATATATATATATATATATATATATATAGTATACATATAATTAGAATACAATAATTTATTTAAATTGAACTTGCTTATAATTTTTATTATATACTTATTAATTTATATAATTCAAATAAATGTACCATATATTTTATATCTCATTATTATGAAATACCTGATATTCGTTATTAGTTTTTAGAATGTTTCTTCAGTTAATAATTTTATCAAATATAATTATATATATTCTAATATATATTTTGTAATAGAAATTATATAAGTGATTATTTGATATTCATAATTAATTATTAAAATACACATATAACCTTGCTATCATATTAAAAATGAGTTGTTGATACTACATAATAATGATAATATATGCCCGTGATATTTAGCAGCTTAAATATATGATTACCTTGATAGCGGAGCCAATCATAACCTACGAACACATGGGGCTAATTTACCCTCAACCACAACGTAAACGACCCATTGTTCTGATTGGTGCAGAGAATATCGGTAGAACACAACTCAGGCAGAGACTCATGGATACCTACCCTGATAGATTTGCTCCGGCTAAACCACGTTTGTACTATTACTGTTTGTGTTGTGTTCTTCATGATGTAGCACCTGTTGTATTTCTGTCATTATATTATTAAACAGTATCTAGTTATCTATTAATCATTATTACTAGGGGTGTTAAAAATGTTCTATGCTATAATATAGGAATAAAAGATATTTTATTTTTTATAGTGTTAATTATGAAAATACTCATTTTTTATTTATTATATTTTTTTGAACTATCATTAATTACTTAATTAATTTATTTTGTATTTTAAATATTCATATTAATACTTTTTTCATATTTGTATTAAGCAATAATATCAATTTAATTCTGCCTAAGGGGAGGTATATCCTTCTCATAATGTAAATAGATATGGATTTATTACTTAAATATGAATTATATGAATTAAATTACACAAATTTAATAATAGGTAATCACATAATTTTGTATTCTATAGTTTAATAATATATAATTCTATTATGAAATACTTTTTTATTACATATCTATTCATTAAAATATTTATTATACATGTTTATAAATATGTTTTATTTATCATTAATATAAATAATATAAATAATTATCATTAATAATTGTTAATAAAAAAAAAGTATTATATTACAGCCTATTGTATTGTCTATATTGTTATATTGAAAATTTAAATTAATTATTTCCATTATTCAATGAGATATTTGAATTTGAATGTGAGTAATACATGACAAATATATTATTTTGTATAAATGTTATTTAAAGTAGTTAATAGCAGTAAATTAACTGCCCCGTGTGGCTCAGTTGGCTAAGGCGTCACAAGCAGTAAGTAACGCTGGTTCGAGCCTTGTCCGGAGCATTAAAATAGGTCTTAAAATAATATTTAGAAGTGATCTTATATAATTGTGTATAAATAAATGATTGGCTCTCGTTAAAACCATTGATGCTTGAGTGGCTTCGAAGGGACATTAGAGCCATATATGGGTATAAGTGAAATCTTCATCTAAGTTCCTGGATGGGATGAAAGGTCTCCACCAAATAAAAATAATAATAAAAGTTTATTTATACACTTAAATAATAGTAGCAACAATTCTATAAAGTTTATTACACTGGATCCCCTGGATGGCATGAAATAACTACACTAAATAAAAAAACAATAACAATATATAATAAATACATTATAATTTATAATAAATCTTTATATATTCAATTTCTTGTGATCTTAATTAGACAATACTCGTATCATTGTTATCGATATAGTACAAAATAAATTGTAAACAAACAAATACAATTTGATGTTTATAAAATAATTTAAATTTTCTAAATTAATAAATAAATCGCAAATTTATACAGTATTTAGTTAACCGATTATTTAGTAATTATTTCTGGTAATTTAAATTATATATTGAATTGGTACTTCGAATAAAGTACTATATTTATATACTTATATGATGATTTGAAGTATATTTTATAGATCAAATGATAGATAAATATTTGATTATTTTATTTCTAACATAATAATTTAAATTATTGTTTTTTTTTCAAAAATAATAATTCTGAAGGACGTACCCCTTAATTAGATTTAGGCAAGTATCCATAATCCTTATATATATTATACATTTTTATTACATATTTTTATAATAGTAAAATCAGTAAATAACATATTTTGAAATAATTATGATAATTGCATCATTTAGGTTAACTATTTAATAGTTCAATAAAATCATTAGAAATTTTATAATACATTTAAATACGTAACATTATTAAAATTTGTTAATAATAATTTTGAATTTAATATTTAATTTTTAATTTGTTAATGAAATATTGGTATATTTATTGAAGAACATATATACTATGTCATTAAAGTATTAATATAGTAGTTACAAATATATTATAGATAGATGAGACAAAAATAGTAATCAATCAATTATTTTCTGATGATAACAACATTTAATCTCTGTAAATTGTCACTTATATAAATAGAATATGAGAACATTTAATATATAATTAATATTATAAAAATAGTTTATTACTAAACATAATTATGTAAAGATTAGTATATTATAAATTTAATGAATTTATATATCATAAATAACTAACTTTTAATAAACATTATTAATTGAATCATATAATTTGTAAATTCATAGTTTTTTACACACTATAAAAATATCTTCTTTCACCATTTATTTATCGTATTATAATAGATATTAAAATTAATATTTATAAAAATAATATACTGTAAAACCTCCTTATAAGAAACCTCTTTATAAGAAAAACCTCTTTATAAGAACATTGTTCACACATTTGGTTGGAATTCAACCTTTTCCGCATTAAAAAACCTCTTTATAAGAAAATCTTATAATAAAAATATAAGAAAAACCTCTTTATAAGAAACTTATTGTATACAAAATATAAAAAATAATTATATATAAATAAAAAGTATTGTATATTGATAACAATTATAGAAATTAATTATTATATAAGATATTTTGTTCTCTTACAAATATTTTATATTACATAAATAGCTTGAAATGAATTAAAATTAATAAATTTTTGTCATTGTATATCCATAAATTTATTAAAATTAATTGATGTTATTTTTATCCTTAAATTTATTAAAATTAATTAATAAATGATATTATATATCCATACATTTATTAAAATTAATTAATAAATGTTATTATATCCTTAAATGTATTGATGATACAAATTATTATATTATACAATTAATTATTAAATAATAGATTATTATAATATTCATTATATTATATTCATCAATGATGATTCATAATTTATAATTGCTAATGTAAATCTAACAAAAATGTCATTATGTATTAACATGTCTAAGCGCAAACTATACAGTATACATTTTAAATCTAATATAATTAAAGAAGTTGATGAAGGTTTACTGAACAATAACTTTATTGAACAAGAATTATGTAAGATACATAATATTTTTCCATCTTTATTATCAAAATAATTGGAAAAGTAAAAACCTCTTTATAAGAAAACATCTCTATAAGAAAAAAAGTACTGAAAAAAAATAGTTTCTTATATAGAGGTTTTACTGTACTATATTTTAAGTATGTGAAATGATTTGTATTAATAGTATTAATTTAATACCACACAACAACTATAACTATGTAAATTATAATATATTGTATATAATGCATGTAATTTTTGTATAAATAATATTTCAATAGTTATATATTCGAATAGAAAATAATTAAATATTTAGTATTAATTTTAAATTATTCATGAATATATTACAAATAATTATAATTAATAAAGTAAGAATATTTATTTAGGTATTTATTGTATTTAATATATTCAAACAATATTTATTGATAATGAATTATCATTATTAATGACATATAAAATTTAACATTTTTCTGAATTTGATAAGATCAACATTATATTTGTAGTTCATTATATAAACATTTTATAAAAATAAATTAATATAATTTAAATTCAAACAAATATTATATATTTATATCATTTAATAGTAATAAAGAAGAATGTAATAATTATTAGTAATACATATATATATATATATTTATAATGAATACAGATACAACGCGAGTCTGCAAATCAGATGAAGACCCAGACAGTTACCACTATGTGAATAAGAATGTGTTTGAAGCCCATATCAATGCCCATCGGTTTGTTTATCAGCAGCACAACCATAGCGACATACCTCATATCTCATATCAATACATGTATTAATAGATTCATCGAACATGGTACACTGAACAAGGAATACTACGGCACGAGTCTGGAAGCCGTTAAGAAAGTTATCAATTCTGGCAAAACTTGTATCCTTAACATCGATCCTAAGGTAATACCCGTTTCTTTGTTATATATTGTGATTTACACTTTCATTTAAATATTCTAAATCGTTTTGATTATACAGATTTTATTTCAAGTAAGTTTAATAATAAATATTTATGTTAATGCTTAAAATATAAATATATATATATATAAATATATATGTATATATATATATATATATATATATATATTTATTTAAAATGGTTAAATTATGGTTAAATTGTATAATATGTGTTTGACATAAATCGTGATAAATATGCATGATATTTATTTATAATATAAAAATGTCTATTATAAAATCGATATTAATATTACAATATCGATTAGTCACTACGCATCCTGAAAGCATCTGACCTTCGACCTTACGTTGTATTCCTTCAGCCTCCAAGTTTTAATCAACTTAAATTCTTGTATCGTAAAATGGGACATAGTTTAACTGTTAGTTATATATTAATTATATCTTGTAAAATATATTTGTATTCATGATTGTTTTATATATATAACTAACTAATATATAAATTATATTATGTACACTTTAATTCTAAAATATATTAATTTAATTATTAAAATATATATAAATTATTTCCCTTTTATTTTTTCTTCCATTTAATAATATTATTTATCGAAATGCCTTACACAAAATAGGATGATGATATTCGAACAATAGTCGATGATTCAAGGAACATTGAAGAAAATTATATACAGTACTTTGAAATGATAATTGTGAACTTTGACATGGATGCCGCATTCGATACCTTATTGGAATGCATCAATGAATTGGATGTCACCCCACAATGGGTACCTATTGAGTGGACGCAAGTCACGTAAATGTTCATTACCACCATGTCATTAATACTACATCTATATGTATTTTATATATATATATATTTACACTTTACACTTATTTTTATATTTATATCTATAAAAATCCTATCCTTTTCTTAACACCTATTTCCATTTCTAAACGTTCCGAATCGTTTTATTTTCATTGTTATCATTCTGAGATATATTATATTATATATATTTGTACTTTTACATTTGTTAATTGTTATATATCCTTTGTATTTAGTCAAATATCATGATTTATCAAATTGCGTTTATCAAATTATATTATTTATGGATTTTAGTTTCTTTGGTAGAATTTCTACCTAATCATTACATTAAATATGTATGTGATGAACTATGATGTATTAACAACAATTAGTATTTACTCTAGCGTTTCAATTATTATTAATAATAAATGCATCAATTATCATTATATTAATAATCATATTATTTTTTGAGAATGAAGATTTATAATAAATAATTATATAATTAAAAATGTTGAATATTTTATATTTAATTATCTTATTTATTTATATACTAACAAATATATTTAATTAATTTGAATAATATATTTTATGTTTAATAATATTAAGGTATTTTATAATATTAATTTTAATTAATATAATCAAACACATATAAAGAGTTAATTTAAATATTAAAAATTATACAAATTAACAGTATATATTTTGTAATACATTTGTTATGAAATTATTAGCTATACATTAACTATAAATTAGTATAAATATATTCATTTACATACAAAAGTTATAATGTTTGGATTATAAAAATCTCCGCTTCACTACTTATAATATAGATATAGGATTAAACAATTGAATATAAATGTATAAATCATCAATAGTATTCATAAATATTTTTTAAATTTTTTTTACAAATCATTTCAATCAGCTACCATTTATCCATGAATAATATTCATCCATATCAATCTCAGCTAGTAAATGTTCTCTGCTAAATCAACTCATCCCTTCCGATTGTTAAAATATTGTTTTATATATTATAATAATGAAGATATACTTAGCTTAATTGTAAGTTATTTAGAGTTCGTTAGTTAAAAAATAGTAAGTAATCAAGAATGTAGATTTAGAGATACATTTATTAAAACATAATTTCTTTTATTCAAATATTGTAATTGGAAATTCAATAAAAATCACCCACTAATTTACTTTTTCCAAATATCTAAGATAATATTGATATTAATTATAATAATATAGTGAATTCATTCTCATATGAACGAAATAGAATGTGATGTAAGACTACATAGTTAATTTATATATAAATACATATTTTAAATGAAAGTGGTGATGATATTTTTCTATTGATTGATTTATAAATTAATTTATTCAACATAATGATAGGAAATGATCATTATTTATTGTATACAATTTTATATTATTAAATGTGTTTCTTTTAAATATATTATATATATATATTTAAACAAATTATTATATTAATGAATAGTATGTCTATATACACTATATAGCCTATTATATAATATAATCTATGTTTTTAAATGGAATATTGGGTATAACTACAAAATATCATATTCATATGATAATAAATAAATATAAGTTAATAAATTATATATTTATTTTTAAAATATATTATTGATGCGAGAAACACGGATACTAATATAGGATTATTTCAAGTTTATCGATCATATCGAAATATTTCAGTGTGATCAAATTCAGTCTGAGATTTATAATAATTCAAACCACTTTTACAATTTATTAGGTGGATATACCTATAATCAGAGCTGGGCATACTCAACAAATATATAATAGATAAAATTACACACTTTTTCTTATAATAGATACTAGTAGTATCATACTACTACAATTACTTTCAAAAAATTCATAGTAGATACAATTACAAATATAGAATTTTCTTAATAGATACAAATAAATTATAATTATATCCAATATATATACAGACTATATAATATACTATATATTATTTCATAAATGCTAAAAACTGTAGAGCTTATAACTCATTTATCAGTGTTGCATCTGATCATCGTATTATATCAGTATATATAAGACTTAGTCTTAGAGTTAATAACAAGAAACCTAGTTAAATCAAATATTACGATTGGGCAAGATTAAAAACAGATACAGAAACCCGAGACACATTTATTACTAAAGTGAAAACTAAATTCGAAGCTCTACATGATACCACAGCTTCGCTATGTGCTAGCAAAATGTATACTCACTTTGAAACTGTATGTAAGGAAACTGCTGCTAAAGTAATACCATTGAAACCTAAGTTGAAAAAATGAATACCCTGGGAAACAGATAATAGGTTCTGTCAAAACTGTAAAATACTACATGAAGCAGCGCAACATAAATAAAATCAACCGACACCAGAAAATTGCAGACATTTCAACGAAGCTCACAAGTATCTTGTATAATCGTATGAGAAGGAACAAACATATTACGTTCAGAATAAAATAAGTGAAATTCAAAATGCGATGTGTAATAAAATATCAGCCTTAGCCTGGAAAAGAGTACCAGTACACTCGGACCACTTTTGAGGTAAACTCGGACCACTTTTAAAGTAAACTCGGACCACTTTTTAAAAACATAAAGTAAACTCGGACCACTTATTAAAATAACTATATTTTGTATATTTCTATAATATAAGATGCTTTAACTTACTTCCACCTTATATAATTATATTATATCTGTTAATTAAATTATAATAAGAGTCATTTAATATGATATTTTTGTGGAATTATATATTTAAATAGGTAAACATTTAATTTGAACTCGCACCACTTTTGAAGTAAACTCGGACCACTTGTGAAGTAAACTCGGACCACATATTAAAAACATAAAGGAGATTCGGACCAACCGTATAAACTATATATTGTATATTTCTAACATATAATATGCTTTAACTTATAAGTTAAAACTATAATTTCACTGTATATAATTGCGAGTATTCCGATATTACTACACATACATAATTTATCATTTAATAACTTAACATAATTTAAATTGTCGTATATCACCACAGAGTTAGAGAGAAATTTCTCTCTAGATCTATGTATATCACCAACGAGACCCACGATAGAAGCTATATTTATTATGATAGAAGTATACAATATATAAGTTATTTTAATAAGTGGTCCGAGTTTACTTCACAAGTGGTCAGAGTTTACTTCAAAAATGGTGCGAGTTCAAATTAAATGTTTACCTATTTAAGTATATAATTCCACAAAAATATCATATTAAATGACTCTTTTTATAATTTATTAAACACATATAATATAATTATATAATGTGGAAGTAAGTTAAAGCATATTATATTATAGAAATATACAAAATATAGTTATTTTAAAAGTGGTCCGAATCTTCTTTATGTTTTTAATAAGTGGTCCGAGTTTACTTTATGTTTTTAAAAAGTGGTCCGAGTTTACTTTAAAAGTGGCCCGAGTTTACCTCAAAAGTGGTCCGAGTTTACCTGGTCCGAATTTACCTGGTCCGAGTTTACTGGTATTCCTGGAAAATAGTAAATGAAGTTTCAAAATAATTCGAAATAATTCAAACAGAGCAAAACTTAAAGAAAACAGTGGCAAAGAACAAATTCAAATATGTAACGACCATTTCAAGGAACTACTCGGTAAACCATCAATTTCCACATCAAACGATGAACGTACATTGACTATACAAAACGAACTAGATATTAAAAAAGGAATTTTACAATAGATGAATTAAAGATATTAAGAAAAGCATAACAAATGGAAAACCTGTTGGCTTAGATGAAATACCAGCTCAAGTACGGAAACTAGGAGAATGTCAAGACATCTTATTAAACTAGTGCAATAGTGTATATTCTCAAGAACCAATAGACATATGGAATGAAGGATGCTTACATCCTTTTCCTAAAAAGTAGTTCTTTTTATCACGAAAAAACTATCGGGAAATCACACTAACTCCAATTGCAGATAAGATATATAACCTGATACTATTAAATAGGATAAGACCAGAGATATATCCTACACTGAGAAAAAATTAAAATGGTTTCCGAACAAATAGATCAACGACAGGAAAAATGTTAACCATTCTACGTATACTAGAAGGGGTAAAGTCTAAAAACCTACAGGCTACTCTCCTCTTTATAGACTTTTCAAAGGATTTTGATTCAATACATCGTGAAAAAAAGATATCTTAATCATATATAGAATAACCGCTGAAATCATAAATGTCATATTGATGCTATACAAGAATGGTCACTCTATAGTAAGATCGCCTGATGGTGACACACCTAGGAAAGCTTTCTTCGATATAACTACTAGATTACTACACGGAGATAAACTTGCACAATTTATATACATTATATGTCTCCACTATATATTGAAAAAATCAGTGGATAGCAATTTCCATCCCGGCTTAACTATTGCAAAAGAAAAATCAATAGATACCCTGATGTACACATTACCAATATTGACTATGCTGATGATAAAGCTGTAATAATTAATAGTCTGATAGATGCAAATAAACTACTAAACAAATTTGAAGATACGGCTGCGAAGATGAGACTGTTCTTGTATATGGCTCTATTACTTGGACTCTAACTACAACATTATATACAAAGAAGTTGATTGAGCCTATAAACGCATGCTGCGTGCTGCACTAAACAAGTTATGAAGAGACCACGTTACAAATAAGGAGTTGTACAACAAAATTCCAAGAATAACAGTTATAATACGAGAACAACAACTGGGGTTCTCCGTTCACTGCTGGAGAAACACAAGCGAAGTAGTGAGTTTAGTATTGCTCTGTAATCCACAACACTGACGACCCTCTCGAGGAAGGCCTATGAGAACATATTTAGATCAATTAAGATTTATTAAGAGATTACACGATTTGCACAAATGAGAAATTACCGATAGCGATGAATGATATAGAGGAATGGAGGTAACGTGTAATGAACTACCGAACAAGCTATATATTTTTAAATTATAAAGATAAATATTGCATTTTTTAAATTATTATAATTATGATTTATTTAGATTTTTTATGAATTTATTAGAAAGTAGTTTAATTATAAATAAATTATTATATAAAATATATTATCAAAATAATTTCTTTGTTTTAAATAAATGTATATAATGGTTTTTTAGAATAAATCACTATATTTATATATCATAATTTTTAACAATGAATTGATTTCAATATTTACCAAAAGATATTCTATTAAAAATATATTGATGATTTAAAATACATATAATATCAAATGATATATTATTTAATTAAATGTAATTGTATTTGTTTACATAATTTTCTTAGTAGATACTAGGGATGTAAATGATGCCGAGCTTTTGATGCCGAGCCGAGACTATTGGTTTTTGATGCCGAACCGAGATTTTCATTTTCGGAACAAAAACAAGCCCATGCCTAGCCGAGACTCTAGCCAAACGAGCCCGAGCCGAACCGAGACTTTAGCTAAACGAGCCCAAGCCGAGCCGAGACTGTAGTCAAACGAGCCGAGACTCTAGTCAAACGATCCCAAGCCGAAATAAGACTCTTACAAAACCTAATCGAGCCGAAATGATGCTTTTTGAAGTTACATTTTAAACATAATTTTTATATATTTATCCATATTGTTATTAATGTTTCCTATTTCATGTGACATAATATAAATTATATGTATCGACAGGTGGCTATTTTGTTTATAATATACTCAAATGTTCGTTTAGTATACGAATATTTTAAAAATTTCAAAAAATAATTCTCTGTACTCTCAGACTTGAATATGGCTTTATTAATTTCGCGAGGTATGTTGGTGTCTTGTGATGATATGCAAAATGTGTAGTTACAAGTAATTTATAAATAATGTGGAAATTAATTGATAGTAGGTGTTGTTGTCGCATCAGTTCAGTTATTCTGATCGTATATTGATCTCGGTGTTAATTTATATAATACGCTAATGACGATCGAATTATTTTATTTAATGGCATTAACTGATAAGCAGGTAAATTAATTAAAAGTAGGAAAGTACAAATTGTAACTTACAATAGTCCAATAAAGATTTGATTTATATTTGTTCTTATAATTCTAATATTATGCAATTGATAGCTGGCTGATTTGACTTTTTGTGTTTATGAACATATTGATTCTTATCAATTAACACTCCTGGTAGTTATTTATGATACTTCTCTATAGTCTGTAATGAAATTATGTTCGTTTGATATACAAAACAATGATTCTGGTAACTGACACTGAAACTATATTGAGCTTATGAAAACTGAGACTAACACTTGAATGATGCCTTTAATAAGCATGAGTTAATAGCAATGCATTTTATAGAGACTGAGACTGCATCGATGCTTTATGTAACCCATTCTGAG
Organism: Osedax fenrisi; assembly: GCA_964019155.1. Taxonomy (NCBI): domain Eukaryota; kingdom Metazoa; phylum Annelida; class Polychaeta; order Sabellida; family Siboglinidae; genus Osedax; species Osedax fenrisi. The sequence continues at coordinate 30,069,121 of OZ025240.1, read as the reverse complement.
GCTTAAACGATGCTGTTGTTATTTACATTGAGATTGAATCGATGCTTTAGGTATTGAGACTGAGACTGCATCGATGCTTTGGGTAACCGAGACTGAGACTGCATCGATGCTTTGGGTAACCGAGACTGAGACTGCATTATGCTTTAGATTTGAGCATCATTTACATCCCTAGTAGATACGTATCGTAGATACTATTTATGACTAATAGATACGATTACAAATACTTTTTTAATTTTTATAATAGATAAAAATACAAATACAAATGCATTTGTATACATGTATCTACAATACTGTTTTTTTTGCCTTAATAGATACTGTATCGGCGATACTGCCCAGCTCTGCCTATAATATATATATATATATATATATATATATATATATATATATGTTATGTAGTATATTTTGAGTAATTGTGTGTGTACATGCTATTGTATTATCATGTATAGGTCAGCTCACACACGCAATGAATAAGTGGTATAATTATGGGTATGAATAGTAGGATATGCACAAATATTATATTGATCAACACTCGAGTATTATGCGGAATATTTGTCAAGCTGTTTATGTACGTTATATAATGTAGTTAGGGTAATATTACAGTTATGGGCAGAAAGCTCTTACAGAGTGACGATACACAGCGACTAGGAACTACATACAGTGGACGACATGGAACCAGCGAACACAAGTTGTGTTACACAACATACATCCGCGGACCTGAAACTTGTGTAATATTAATTATTCTGGAAAGTCTCTGATTACAGACCCTATCCTAATACCGACCCCCTCTCGTATCTCAGTAACTATAAGAGATATCAACACATTTTATATATATATATATATATATATATATATATAAACTGTTAGTAATTTAATGATAAATATAAATAAATATTTTGTTTAAAAAAATATTCAATCCTACAATTATTATTTGATAAAATGTAATATTCTGTTTTTACTTTTTAAATATTTGAATAATAACTTTTTTTAATCATTGTAAATACTTTATTAATTAATAGAAAACATAATACTGCACATAATATTGTAGATCAATAAAATGTTTATATCAATTATAAAAATAATTTAATATATTTTAATATAATTTAATATATATTAATCAATATATCTTAATTATAGCAACCCATATGATTTTCCTATTACCGACCCCCTAAATATCCTAATACAGACCCTATATGATTTATAATATCCAATAAAAATAGATCCGTCTTTTACTTTAAATTATTTCGTAAGTTGTTTGTGTATCATTGATATTATCATATATAAATATTAAATAATAATATACACTATTTTAATATAATTACTATACAATTTAAATTTAAATTTAATATTACTATTAAAACATGATTTCAATAATAAATAAATTGCGTGCATGTTATAATTAATTATATTTAAGTATATCTACTATTTTTATTGGATATTATATTACTACAATTATTTAGACCACGATTATTTTAGGGGGTCGGTAATAGGAGAAGGGGGGTCGGTATTAGGCACATAGGCACATAGGCACATAGGCACATAGACACTATATACGATTACCGACCCCCCTGTTTATTATTGTAAATATAAGTATATCAAAAATTTAAAATAGCCACATTATTCATTGCCATAATATTACCCTAATTACAAAATTTCAAATAAATAAACTTAATATTGAATAAGTTATTACAAATAATCATTTAGGGGTCGGTAATCGGAGACTTTCCCCTATAATGCATACGTAATAGTCACTTCTACCTAATGTCGAAGCGAACGTACTGAACTGACCGTACGAGGAAATTATCTAACGTAGTCTTATAACGAATAAAGATACCTGTAACTTGCATCGTCTTGATACCTGTAAATTGTCTACATTATTTACATAACGTAGTATAAACTAAGTTTATATTAGTTACGGTATAGAAAATAGTTTATATTATTATTAGATTTAGTTTATATTATCATGGATATAATATATGATATAATATACTATTATACTATATAATGTTAGCGAGGAAATAGTGGACGAGTTCTAGATGAAAATATATTTTTACTTATAAGTACAAATTATCACAAATATTTAAAAAATCGCAACTCATCCCCTACGGAATGAACACTCAACTAACAGTAATAGCCTCATAATAGCATAAACAAGTGCCTCACATTGTGCTATTAAGCTGCTATTATGTTGCCATTAAAAGTCTACTATGCTGCTATTAATTTGTAATGTTATTATTATGATATTATGTTACTATTATTACACCTAAAAGTCGGGACCGAGCCACCTATCCGCTACCTTTTCATATTGATAACATTGTAATATCTCCTTCTCCCACTGCATCCAACTTAGGTGTACTTTTTGATTCTACTCTTTCCTTCATTCCTCATATTACTGCCATCACTAAAGCTACAAATTATCATATATTTAGAATTAGAAAAATACGAATATCAATTAATGTATCTCTTACTAAAACTCTATTTAATTCCCCTGTCCTCTCACATATAGATTACTGTTCCCCAATCCTTACCAATCTTCCATTACCCTCTATCTCTCACCTAAATCGAGTTATTCGTTCATCAATCCGTACAACATATAACCTACGTATTCGAGATCATTCCTCTACTTCCTCATACCAACACCTATCTCCATGGTTCACATTTAACAAACGCTCTGCTTATCGAATATTATCTATTGTTCATTCCTACTATTCGACTCCCCCTCCTATATTTCTGCTTCTCTAGTACAAAGATCTTCCATTCCATCTCTTAGAAACCATGCATTTAATATTCTATCTACCCCTATTATCCGTACCTCTAAAATGAATACTCGGTAACTGAGTTATATTAGTCAAATTTATGGAATTCACTCCCACCCTATATTAGATCCATACAATTACATAAAACATTCATGAAATATATACAAAAATTGATCTCAGGTGGCAACCTGTAATACTAATATTGTTTGTCATTATTATTTTATTTATTAATTTCCGTACGGTTTATTCTATTTTATTTTATTATTATTAATTGTATTTATTATTTTACCTACTTTTATTATTTGTATTTTATATATACACTTTTGAGAAATCATTCATGATTTATTAAAGTGTTTAAATAATCTTTCAATCAATCAATCAATCAATAACTAATAGCCTAAAATGTTTAAATTGTGCTATTATGCTGCTATTATGTTTCCATAAAAGTCTATTATATGTCTATTAATTTTAATAGCAGAATAATAATATAATAGGCTTCTAATGGCAACACAGTAGCAGCATAATATCACAATGTAAACCTGTGAGACTATTACTTATGCTAGTATGCTAATATTATGAGGCCATTACTGTAAGGTCATCTTACTAATATGGGTGATAATTCCTTAAGGGATTAGTTGCATTTTTTTTAAAGATTTATGATAATTTGTACACTTATTTTCATCTCGTCAGAACTCGTCGACTATCTCCTCACTAGCATTATATAGTATATTATTATATTATATCATATATTATATCCATAATAACACTGTTAGTTGGAAGCTTAACAAATATGACCGTTTAAATATTACGTAATAATTATATTAACCATTATCATTAAATATTATAGCTCTACCATTATATATATATATATATATAATATAATATTACCGTTATATTCTATTTATATTGTAATAGAAAATTTGAATTCAATAATAGGAATACCTAGGAAATAGTAAAAGTGATTTGAATTATTACAAATCGCAGACTACATTTGATCTGAATTTAACACTGACATATTCCGATATTATCTAGAAAACACGAAGTAATATATTATGTTAATATGTTATTGTGACAAGTTAAACATGGGAAGTAATTCACTTGGAAGATCTTAAACGCCGAGCTATGTAATGCAGGAGATTGAAACTTTCTTAAGTTCTTACATTGACATGAATTATTCGATATCCTGTTTAATTTTGATAATTAAATATATTTATAATTAACAAATATGTTAATACTTTATTACGTGCAATTTATGTTGTTCTCTAGTAGGGGAAATATGGGTAATGTAACCACCTGGCGCCAGCCTGGCGTATCTAGTAAACTATCAGTCAAATCAAAATAAATGTATTCACAAAATATGCGCATTGGTAAACATTGGATAAAAAAGTAAAAACTAATTTTGTTTCATAATTCAGTAATGATAGTTGTAAAGTCAGTTTTATGTAGTCGGTATAAGTCTAATAGAGCGGTTTATTATTCTTGCGTGTATAAATTAAATTGTACAGATTGGAATTTTATATTTATTTATAATAATTATTTGACCACAACATATTTGGTAATATATATATATATATATCAAAAATATATACTATTAAAGTTATTAAAAATATACATTGAAAAATAAATATTATAAATAAATATAAACATACATAATTTCAATCTATACCATGTAAATAAGTAGGGGCAAGTAACCGAATATGGACAGTGCCCGAATACGGAAACTACCGGTATCTGAGAAACCATAAATTCTACAAAAAAAATGTTAATGAATACAATATTCATAATTACATAAATAGTCTAAAAAAGTATTTTTTATTTTTTAATTATTCAAAATATTGCTGATATATCAAATAAACTGATTTTTTATTATGTTTTTAAATTTATGAAAACAATTTTAAACTTAAAACCTTCTCAAGAATATACACATGTAACTATATAAAATAGAACACTATATTATTAAAAACTAAGGCATTCTAGACATTATATACATAATTTATATATTTGTTATCAAATATTAATTAAGTTATAAGCATATATCTTGAGGTTAAATAAGTCCCTAATACGGACACCCTATAACCAATCAGCGCGCAGCGTATGAACTATTCTGAATTTCATAAAAATCGCGTGCGTTATAATATTAATACCACCAATAAAGCTAAATCTAAAATTGTTATTATTTAGATACTTAAATTGTATTGTTAATTAACAAAATAATAAAAATAAACTAGGTTACTCTTTTCCCGAATCAAGGGCTAACGCTCCTTGAGTGGTTACTTTTTTACTAAAGCAACTAAACTCTATTACTAAAACGTAACTACTTTATTAATAAAAGAATGTTACTTTATTACTAAAAGAACTAAAATTTATTACTAAAAAAATAAACTTTATTACTAAAAGAACTACATTTATTCTAAAAAATAACTAATAAAGTTTATTACTAAAACGTAACTACTTTATGTCTAAAAAGTAACTACTTTATTACTAAAAAGTAACTACTTTATTACTAAAATGTAACTACTTAATACTTAAGAGTAACTACTTTATTACTAAAAAGTATCTACTTTATTACTAAAAAGTAACTACTATATTACTAAAAAGTAACTAATTTATTACTAAAAGTAGTTACTTTATTACTAAAAAGTAACTACTTTATTTATAAAATGTAACTACTTTATTATTACTAAAAGTAACATATTTATTACTAAAAAGTAGGTACTTTATTACAAAAGAACTAACCTTTATTACTAAATATTAATTTAATATAAATAAAAGTAAGCTTAATAAATGTTAATAAATATTAATTTATTAAAACCTCCTAAAATTAAAACTTAACCCAACCTAATCACAACATTGAAAATATACTTTTATAGGTTCACTCGGGAAGTAATGCAGCTAAAAAAAACCACAAAAATTAAAACTTAACCCAACCTAACCACAACCGTGAAAATCTACTTTTATAGGCAAACTCGGGAAGTAATGCAGCTAAAAAAAAACCTACCAAAATTAAAACTTAACCCAACCCAAACCCAACCCAACCCAACCCAAACCCAAACCAAACCCAACCCAACCCAACCCAAACCCAACCCAACCCACCTAAACCCAAAACCAAACCCAAACCCAACCCAACTCGGGAAGTAATGCAGCTAAAAAAAACCTACCAAAATTAAAACTTAACCCAACCCAAACCCAACCAAACCCACCTAAACCCAAACCCAAACCCAATCCAAACCCAACCCAACCCAAACCCAACCCAAACCCAAACCCAAACCAAAACCCAAACCCGGGAAGTAAACTCGGGAATTAATGCAGCTAAAAAAAACCACCAAAAATTAAAACTTAACCCAACCCAAACCCAACCCAACCCAAACCCAACCCAACCCAACCCAACCCAACCCAACCCAACCCAAACCCAAACCCAAACCCACCCAACCCAAGTACCCAAGTCACCTAGCTAAGTAGTTGTATATATATATATATATATATATATATATATATATATATATATATATATATATACATATATTTACATCAATATGTATATGCTATAGACATTATAATAGTGACCAAAAAACCACCAAAAATTAAAACTTAACCCAACCTAAGCACAACCTTGACAACATACTTTTATAGGTTCATTCGGGAAGTAATGCATCTAAAAAAAACCTCCAAAAATTAAAAATTAACCCAACCCAATCCCAACCAAACCCAAACCCAACCCAAACCCAACCAAAACCCAAACCCAACCCAAACCCAACCCAAACCCAACCCAAACCCAACCCAACCCAAGTACCCAAGTCACCTAGCTAAGTAGTTGTATATATATATATATATATATATATATATATATATATATATATATATATATATATTTACATCAATATTTATATTCTATAGACATTATAATAGTAACCAAAAAACCACCAAAAATTAAAACTTAATCCAACCTAATCACAACCGTAAAAATATACTTTTATAGGTTCACTCGGGAAGTAATGCAGCTAAAAAATCCTACCAAAATTAAAACTTAACCCAACCCAAACCCACCCAAACCCACCTAAACCCAAACCCAACCCAAACCCAACCCAAACCCAACCCAAACCCAACCCAAACCCAACCCAAACCCAAACCAAAACCCAAACCCGGGAAGTAAACTCGGGAAGTAATGCAGCTAAAAAAAACCTACCAAAATTAAAACTTAACCCAACCCAAACCCAACCCAACCCACCTAAACCCAAACCCAAACCCAAACATAAACCAAAACCCAAACCCAACCCAAACCCAAACCCAAACCCAACCCAAACCCAAACCAATAATGCAGATAAAAAAACTACCAAAAATTAAAACTTAACCCAACCTAACCACAACCGTGAAAATATACTTTTTATAGGTTAACTCGGGAAGTAATGCAGCTAAAAAAACCACCTAAAATTAAAACTTAACCCAACCTAACCACAACCTTGACAATATACTTTTATAGGTTCACTCGGGAAGTAATTCATCTAAAAAAAACCACCAAAAATTAAAACTTAACCCAACCTAACCACAACCGTCAAATATACTTTTATAGGTTCACTTGGGAAGTAATGCAGCTAAAAAAAACCTACCAAAATTAAAACTTAACCCAACCCAAACCCAACCCACCCAAACCCAAACCCAAACCCAAACCCAAACCCAACCCAGACCCAACCCAAACCAAACCTAAACCAAACCCAAACCCAACCCAAACCCAAGTGCCCAAGATACCTTTTATAATTTATTCGATACAATTACAATTATTAAAATCGAATTATTAATATAGATTTTGAATTTTCTACATGATAAAATAATTATAATTTCATGTTTTTACATGGTGGAGATAGGAAATGTACTTTTGTAAAATCATTTATGAGGTAAATAATCTTAGTAAATGCATCGCGGATGGTTACATTAATATCTACTCATCACACTTAACATTATAGAATAGAAATTAATATTTTTTTTTTTTATAAATTTCAAATTATTTTCTTGACCATTTGTACGATGAATTTTTGTGAAATATTAAAACCGATCAGTACCCCAAATTCTTCATATATTAATGGTTTTTCTAATTTTATATTAGGTACTTTCGTCCTCCGCATCCGTTGAATCTATAATCAGGGTGAACGCGTTAACGGAAGTCGGTCAAATTTACCACTCTAAAATCACGTATTTTTCACTATTTCGGCCATAACTCGAAGAATATTAAATATTAGATATCACGATTTATAACACGATATTATATTTTAATTATATATTTAATAAAGTTAAAATTATCGAAATCGAATCATTATCGTGGATATTGATTTTTTACATCACCTAATAATTTAATAATCTAGGTTACTTTTTTCCCGGATCAAGGGCTAACGCTCCTTGTAGGAAAACTTTTTTACTAAAGCAACATTACCGTTACTTTATTACTAAAAAGTAACTACTAAAGTTTATTACTAAAAAGTAACTACTAAACTTTATTAGTAAAAGAACTAAACTTTATTACTAAAAAGTAACTACAAATTTATTACTAAAAAGTAACTACTTTATTAGTAAAAAGTAACTACTTTATTACTAAAATGTAACTACTTTATTATTACCAAAAGTAACCTATTTATTACTAAAAAGTAACTACTTTATTACTAAAAGTAACTACTTTATTACAAAAAAGTAACTAATTTATCATTAAAAAGTAACTACTTTATTACTAAAATGTAACTACTTTATTAATAATAAAAAGTAACTACTTTATTTATAAAATGTAACTACTTTATTATTACTAAAATTAACATCTTTATTACTAAAATGTAGGTACTTTATTACTAAAAAGTAACTACTTTATTACTAAAAAGTATCTACTTTATTACTAAAAAGTAACTACTATATTACTAAAAAGTAACTACTTTATTTATAAAATGTAACTACTTTATTATTACTAAAAGTAACATCTTTATTACTAAAAAGTAGGTACTTTATTACAAAAGAACTAACCTTTATTACTAAATATTAATTTAATATAAATAAAAGTAAGCTTAATAAATGTTAATAAATATTAATTTATTAAAACCTCCAAAAATTAAAACTTAACCCAACCTAATCATAACATTGAAAATATACTTTTATAGGTTCACTCGGGAAGTAATGCAGCTAAAAAAACCACCAAAAATTAAAACTTAACCCAACCTAACCACAACAGTGTAAATATACATTTATAGGTTCACTCGGGAAGTAATGCAGCTAAAAAAAACCACCAAAAATTAAAACTTAACCCAACCTAACTACAACCGTGAAAATCTACTTTTATAGGTTCACTCGGGAAGTAATGCAGCTAAAAAAAAATCTACCAAAATTAAAACCTAACCCAACCCAAACCCAACCAAACCCACCTAAACCCAAACCCAAACCAAAACCCAACCCAAACCCAAACCCAAACCCAACCCAAACCCAACCCAAATCCAAACCAAAACCCAAATCCGGGAAGTAAACTCGGGAAGTAATGCAGCTAAAAAAAACCACCAAAAATTAAAACTAAACCCAACCTAACCACAACCGTGAAAATCTACTTTTATAGGTTCACTCGGGAAGTAATGCAGCTAAAAAAAACCTACCAAAATTAAAACTTAACCCAACCAAACCCAACCCACCCAAACCCAAACCCAAACCCAAACCCAAACCCGGGAAGTAAACTCGGGAAGTAATGCAGCTAAAAAAAAAACCACCACAAATTAAAACTTAACCCAACCTAACCACAACCGTGAAAATCTACTTTTATAGGCAAACTCGGGAAGTAATGCAGCTAAAAAAAACCTACCAAAATTAAAACTTAACCCAACCCAAACCCAACCAAACCCACCTAAACCCAAACCCAAATCTAAACCCAAACCCAAACCCAAACCCAACCCAAACCCAAACCCAACCCAAACCCAAACCCAACCCAAACCCAAACCCAAACCAAAACCCAACCCAAACCAAAACCAATAATGCAGCTAACAAAACTTTTTTTAATTTATACCAGGATATTATATTTTAATTATCTATGTAATAAATTATTAAAATCGAATCATTATTGTGGATTTTGATTTTTTACATCACCTACTAATTTTAAGAATTTATTTTTACGTGGCGGAGATAGGAAATAATTATTATAAACTCGTTAAACTGAATAACTGAAATATAGTACGTATGATATATATATTTATAATAGTTAGTAATCTTATTGTTATAAGTATATCTATTTTATAAAGATATATTTTTTTTGTAAAATTTTAAAATATAATTAATTAATATAAATATAATAATTAATAGCGATTAATATAATAACTTATTTGATAATATTTATATTATTTTATTATATTAATAGTATAGTAATACTAACATAATTAAAACATATCTATATATATCTATAAATATCAAGTAAATAGAATTTAATATTTTTATAAATATAAAATTTGTTTATAAAATTATAAAATTATAAATATAATTATATATATTTGTTAATAATAGTTACCCTAATTAATTATTCGTATATATTTATATTATTTTATCATATAGATAGTATAATAATAATAAAATAAGTACAAAAAACTATATAATAATATAAAATAATAAGTTAATAGAATATAAATATTTATAAATTTCTAATTGTTGTTATAAATTTATAAATTTATAATATAATTAAATGTATTAGTTCATAATATTTACACTACTATACTTTTCGATAATATTTAAATTATTTTAGTATCTAGATATTATATTATTATTAAAATAAGTAAAAAATAATGAAATTATATTAATTATAGTATAAATTATAAAGTTACAAATATGGAAATCCAATAATTATTATAGATTATCTATGTTTTACATTATACAAATATTATAAAATCAAATTTTTACATGGTGGAGATAGGAAATGTACTATTTAAAGCCATTTATGTGGCGAATAATCATAGTAAATGCATATCGAATGGCTATATTTATATCAACTCATTACCGTTAACATTATAGAATAGAAATTAGAATTTTTTTTTTTTTATAAATTGCAATTTTTTTTCTTGACCATTTATGATGGAATTCGGTGAAAAATTGAAATCGAGCTGGACACCCAATTATTCATATATTAATGGTTTTTCTCGATTTATTATAGCAACTTTCGTACTCCGCTTCCGTTGAATCTATAATAGAGGTGAACGCGTTACCGGAAGTCGGTCAAATTTACACCTCAAAAATCACGTATTTTTCACTATTTCGGCTGTAGCTCGAAGAATATGTAATATTATATATCACAATGTATACCACGATATTCTATTTAAATTATCTATGTAATAAAATTAAAATTATTGAAATCGAATTATTATTGTGGATTTTGATTTTTTTACATCACCTTAATTTTAAGAATTTATTTTTACATGGCATGGAGATAGGAAATAATTATTATAAACTCATTAAACCGAATAACTGAAATCTAGTAAATACGATATATATTAATACTCGTCATAAATGTTATTGTTATAATTATATCTATATATTATCGATTTTTTTACGCGATACGAATATTATAAATTTAAATTTTTACATGGTAGAGATAGGACATTTTTTTTTATAATCTCGAAATTTAAATTTAACGAAATCTAGTATTATTAGGGTTCGGGTAATATTAGAATCGCGCGAAAAAAATGCGTATATAACATATTTTATAACGTCCGTATACGCGATATAGACTCGCTTACCTATCCTCGCCATAGCGAATTTAAAAAATTTAATTTTTTAAAAAATATCCTCGATCAATAAATAAAATAAACAAATATATAAATATATAAAATATATATAATTATAACCGTATAATATATACTCATTACTCGCTAATTATATGGTAATTATATACACATATTATTACGGTTTTATTATCTATAGATTATCTATATATTATTTTTGTAGAAAAATTTCGAAAATTCGTCGATATGGCTCGCTGCGCTCGCTCGCAAAAAATGTCAAGTGACGACTACGAAAACAAACATTTAAGCGCTTTAATATATATGTAGACTAGGTGACTTTTTTCCCGAATCAAGGGCTAACGCTCCTTGTAGAGTGGTTACTTTTTTACTAAAGCAAATTTATTACTAAAAATTTACTTTATTACTAAAAGAACTAAACTTTATTACTAAAAGAACTAAACTTTATTACTAAAAGAACTAAACTTTATTACAAAAAAAACTAAACTTTATTACTAAAATAACTAAATTTATTACTAAAAAGTAACTACTTTATTACTAAAAAGAAACTACTTTATTAATACCAAAAGTAACCTCTTTATAACTAAAAAGTAACTACTTTATTACTAAAATGTAACTACTTTATTACTAAAATGTAACTACTTTATTACTAAAATGTAACTACTTTATTATTACTAAAAAGTAACTACTTTATTTCTAAAATGTAACTACTTTATTACTAAAATGTAACTACTTTATTATTACTAAAAAGTAACTACTTTATTACTAAAATGTAACTACTTTATTACTAAAATGTAACTACTTTATTATTACTAAAAAGTAACTACTTTATTTCTAAAATGTAACTACTTTATTACTAAAATGTAACTACTTTATTATTACTAAAAAGTAACTACTTTATTACTAAAATGTAACTACTTTATTACTAAAATGTAACTACTTTATTACTAAAATTTAACTACTTTATTATTACTAAAAAGTAACTACTTTATTACTAAAATGTAACTACTTTATTACTAAAATGTAACTACTTTATTAATACTAAAAATTAACTACTTTATTACTAAAAGAACTAAACTTTATTACTAAAAGAACTAAACTTTATTACTAAAAGAACTAAACTTTATTACAAAAAAAACTAAACTTTATTACTAAAATAACTAAATTTATTACTAAAAAGTAACTACTTTATTACTAAAAAGAAACTACTTTATTAATACCAAAAGTAACCTCTTTATAACTAAAAAGTAACTACTTTATTACTAAAATGTAACTACGTTATTACTAAAATGTAACTACTTTATTACTAAAATGTAACTACTTTATTATTACTAAAAAGTAACTACTTTATTTCTAAAATGTAACTACTTTATTACTAAAAGTAACTACTTTATTACTAAAAAGTAACTACTTTATTACTAAAATGTAACTACTTTATTACTAAAAGTAACTACTTTATTACTAAAATGTAACTACTTTATTACTAAAATGTAACTACTTTATTACTAAAAGTAACTACTTTATTACTAAAAAGTAACTACTTTATTACTAAATAGTATCTACTTTATTATTACTAAAAAGTAACTACTTTATTACTAAAATGTAATTACTTTATTTCTAAAAGTAACTACTTTATTACTAAAATGTAACTACTTTATTACTAAAATGTAACTACTTTATTATTACTAAAAAGTAACTACTTAACTTTATTTTAATTAAATGTTCACGGATGTCGGTATATATATATAACCGTAAAATTATATATATATATATATATATATATATATATATATATACATATTATACACAATTATACGTAATATTAATATCTATGATTCGAGGTGAACTGATATGAGACAATGAATATACGTCAAAGATATATCGAATGTAATCACGATATATCGTAAGTAGTAAATTCAGCCCCTATATACCATAAAATATAGGATGTACCCGTTAGATATATTACAGTTATAATATGTTAAATGGGGTAAATATGGGTAAATGTTACTTAGAGTATACTAATAAAACTATATGACTAATATATACGGGTGGTGTATTATAACCTGCGAATTTCAAAAGGGTGTGAATATGGGCGTGGCTATAGCCGAGTCGCTAGTCGCGCGCGACATCCTAATCGACGCGACATCCTCTATTCAATTCAGTGATGTATACATGCTAATTGGAATATTATCAAAGCCCTTTGATATTATATCGCTATCGGTTCTATCGCTCGCTACGCTCGTAGCTAGTTTTACTATCCAGCCACCACGACGACGGTAGGTGAGCGATTGCGTAATACATATGACATATTAAGACTCTCTAGCGTGTAGTATTTAGACTGTTATCTGATTCACACTAAATCATGATTGGCCAGCTTATATGTTGGTTAAATATGTATCAATACTAAGTCGTATTATCATAAAGCACGTGTTATTAGTAGTCGTCTATACACACTCATACACATATACATACAGACATACACACATACGCATACACATACAAACATACGCATACACATACGAATATAAATACACATACGCATATACATACATATGCACATATACATATACATATACATATACATATACACATACATATACTTTTATGAAAAAAAACCTCCAAAAATAAAAACTTAACCCAACCTAACCACAACCGTAAAAATCTACTTTTATAGGCAAACTCGGGAAGTAATGCAGCTAAAAAAAACCACCAACAATAAAACTTAACCCAACCTAACCACAACCAAACCCACCTAAACCCAAACCCAAACCCAAACCAAAACCCAAACCCAACCCAAACCCAAACCCAAACCCGGGAAGTAAACTCGGGAAATAATGCAGCTAAAAAAAACCACCAACAATTAAAACTTAACCCAACCTAACCACAACCGTGAAAATCTACTTTTATAGGCAAACTCGGGAAGTAATGCAGCTAAAAAAACAACCCTAGGTTACTTTTTTCCCGAATCAAGGGCTAACGCTCCTTGAGTGGTTACTTTTTTACTAAAGCAACTTTATTATTAAAAATTTACTTTTTAACTAAAACAACTTTATTACTAAAAAACCTATACAAATTATTTTTTTTTACTAAAGCAACATTACCGTTACTTTATTACTAAAAGAAATAAACGTTATTACTAAAAGAACTTTATTACAAAAAAAACCTACAAAAATTAAAAATTAATCCAACCTAACCATAACAGTGAACATAACTATGACCACACACATACACACACATATCACTATACTTTTATAGGCTCACTCGGGAAGTAATGCAGCTAAAAAAACCACATACAAATTAAAACTTAACCCAACCTAACCACAACAGTGAAAATCTACTTTTATAGACAAACTCGGGAAGTAATGCAGCTAAAAAAAACCTACCAAAATTAAAACTTAACCCAACCCAAACCCAACCCACCCAAACCCAAACCCAACCCAACCCAACCCAACCCAAACCCAACCCAAACCCAAAGCAGATAATGTAAAATGATTATTAAGCTCGGGAAGTAATGCAGCTAAAAAAAAACCACCAAAAATTAAAACTTAACCCAACCTAACCACAACCGTGAAAATCTACTTTTATAGACAAACTCGGGAAGTAATGCAGCTAAAAAAAACCTACCAAAATTAAAACTTAACCCAACCTAAACCCAACCCAACCCACCTAAACCCAAAACCAAACCCACACCAAAACATAAATCCAAACCCAAACCCAACCCAAACCCAAACAAATAATGCAGCTAAAAAAACCACCAAAAATTAAAACTTAACCAAACCTAACCACAACCGTGAAAATCTACTTTTATAGGCAAAATCGGGAATTAATGCAGCTAAAAAAAACCTACACAAATTAAAACTTAACCCAACCCAAACCCAACCCAACCCACCTAAACCCAAAACCAAACCCAAACCCAACCCAACTCGGGAAGTAATGCAGCTAAAAAAAACCTACCAAAATTAAAACTTAACCCAACCCAAACCCAACCAAACCCACCTAAACCCAAACCCAAACCCAATCCAAACCCAACCCAAACCCAACCCAAACCCAAACCCAAACCAAAACCCAAACCCAAACCCGGGAAGTAAACTCGGGAAGTAATGCAGCTAAAAAAAACCAGTTTATTCGATACAGTTAAAAGTATTAAAATCGAATTATTATTATAGATTTTGAATTTGTACATGTTAAAATGATAATAAATTCAAATTTTTACATGGTGGAGATAGGAAATGTACTTTTGTAAAACCATTTATGTGGCAAATAATCATAGTAAATGCATATCGGATGGCTACATTTATATCTACTCATTACCGTTAATATTATAGAATAGAAATTAGCATTTTTTTAAAATATAAATTTCACATTTTTTTCTTGACCATTTGTATGATGAAATTTGATGAAAAATTTAAACCGAGCTGGACACCCAATTATTCTTATATTAATGGTTTTTCTCAATTTATTATAAGAACTTTCGTACTCCGCATCCGTGAAATCATAATTGAAGCGAACGCATTACCGGAAGTCGGTCAAATTTAACCCTCAAAAATCACGTATTTTTCACTATTTCGGCCATAGCTCGAAGAATATTAAATATTATAAGTTATAATTTATAACATAATATTCTATTTTAATTATCTATTTAATACATTTAACATTTTTGAAATCGAATCATTATCGTGGATTTTGATTTTTTACATCATTGTTGACAAATTTATTTTTACATGGCGGAGATAGGAAATAATTATTATAAACTCGAAATCAAGTATAAACGAAATCTAGTATTATTAGGGTTCGGGTAATATTAGTATCGGGCGAAAAAAATGCGTATATAACGTATTTTATGTCGTCCGTATACGCAATATAAGATCGCCCGTAGAATGTTTACGTTAACGAAAATATTTCGTTATTTTTTTTTTAACGGCGGAGATAGGACATTTTTTTTTATAAACTCGAAATTTAAATTTAACGAAATCTAGTATTATTAGGGTTCGGGTAATATTAGTATCGCGCGAAAAAAATGCGTATATAACGTATTCTATAACGTCCGTATACGCGATATAGACTCGCTTACATATCCTCGCCATAGCGAATTTAAAAAATTTAATTTTTTTTAAAATATCCTCGATCAATAAATAAAATAAACAAATATATAAATATATAAAATATATATAATTATAACCGTATAATATATATTCATTACTCGCTAATTATATGGTAATTATATACAAATATTATTGCGGTTTTATTATCTATATATTACCTATATATTATTTTTGTCGAAAAATTTCGAAAATTCGTCGAGATGGCTCGCTGCGCTCACTCGATAGAAAAACAATTGTACGAAGACGACGACGACGACGACGACGACTACGAAAACAAACATTTAAGCGCTTTAATATATATGTAGATAAATTATTAACTAATTAAATTAGAATAAATTATTCATAACATTAATTACAAATAATGTAATTGTATTTTGTCTGCTTGATTCATTAATATTATATAGTTTATCTATTGGTATATAGGGTATCCGTATTCGGGAATGGGTACCGAATACGGACACCCCCGTTATCTATAAAAGATTAGATAACATTTAAAAATCACAATAAAATCTATAATCATATAATATTAATATATTGTAATTTTTGAATACAAATAATGAGTCATCAAATGTTAAGACCATTTATTGTTATAATGTCCGTATTATATTACTTCCCCTATATATGTGATCATAACTTTTTATTTGTTAAATATCTTTAAAAACCAAAATATGACTTATATTATAGCACTTACTAAGCTTTATAGTGAATATAATAATAATACATTTTGATGAAAACCTAAATAAAAATATCATAAATAATTAAGTTTATTCGATCTTATGTTAGTTTAACCAATGTATCATATAGGATATGATATGACCTAGATATGATAATGCGATTTTTTAAATTGATGCTATATTTGCCTAATACATTTTATACCAATGGAAAGCTTATTAAATTGTATAATATATAATATTATAATATTAAATATATCCTACGTCATATTTTAGTTTTTTCAAATTTTTATTTAAAAAATTTACAAAAAGATCACAAATGAGCAAAAAAACGCGATAATAAAATATTAGTCTAATATTTTTCTAATAATTAGATGAGGATTATGATTTCATTTCAGGCCCTATATTACTATTCGTGTATATAAAAGTTTGTGATCTAGGGACTTCATCAATTATATAAATATACATATGCATATGAGCATACCAGTATATTGTATTGCACCATAATTAACTAGTAAATAAATAAATATCATAATAATTAAATTTAAAGTTACGATATTATTTCGTAAATATGAATTATTATATGAGAAATACGTTTTTATAGTGAATTATACTTACTAATAATATTTATGTATCTACGTAAGCCATTTGTTTATAAACAATTATAAGTGTTTTAATGTTAATTACAGACATTTGTGAAATAATCTAAATAATATTATTTAACCCTAGATAACCATAAATAAAATAGATTTATTGAAATATTTTAAATATATTATGGTTATTTTGAAAATTAGGTCATACTAGTTCATACTAATTAACCCATGTATCACGTGACTGGTTTTTAAATTTGAATTTTTACAAATTTGATATTTCACTAAATAAAAATCTATATGAAATCTATATCTATACAATGTATACATATATATATATATATATATATATATATATATATATATATATATATATATATATATAACTACCTGTGTGGCTCAGTGGCTAAGGCGTCAGACACACACGCAGTAGGACCATCGATATAAAGAAAGTGGATAAGCAATTGAATGTAGTGTATGACACTATCCGCTACGAGCGCTGCAGTCGAAACCCACTATCTGGCCCACTACTTGTTATTTATAATAATATGTATTTATCATATATATATATTGATAATCACTACCAATTTTAATGTACTATCTATACTAAAAATAAAATTATATATTTAAAATACATAATATCAACATTCCTCGTAATTTTGTGTATTTAAATTGAAGATATAATACTATTTTATTGATTTTATTGATATTTATAATTTAAATCCATTGATATAGATAGAAGTCACTTAAATCTATTTCGACGAAAAGACTACTGTTTTGATATTTGACATATATAATATGACTAATATCCAATCAAAATCACTGATACCATTTTGTAAATTTATCGATAAAAGTATCATTCACGTGTCTATCTTTTATATGCATTGCGTGCGTCAATTGCTTATCCACTTTCTTTATATCGATGAGTAGGACACGGGTTCGACCCTCGTCCGGACCATTAATTAATTTTATAAAGTGGGTCTTAAAATATTATTTAGAAGTGATCTTATATAATTGTGTATAAATAAATGATCGGCTATCGTTAAAACCATGGACGCCTTAACATGAGAGCGGCTTCGAAGGGACATTAGAGCCATATATGGTTATAAGTGAAAACTTCATCTAAGTTCCTGGATGGGATGAAAGGACTATTATAATATAAGTGTACCCTTTATAATTAAACCTCGTTTAGTTAACCTAAATAACATTGTTATTAAAATTAACGAGAATACAAGATATCGATTTATTATAATTCGATATATAAAAATATTATTCATTAAATATTACAAATATATTATTACATTTGAATACATTATTAAACATTACTATTGAATCAATTGTAATTCATTAATTGTATTGATGAATTACGATTTGTACGGTTTTTTTTCAATTGCATTGTTTATTACTAAACATATTTATTTTAATAATTTAATTGAATTTGTAAACATCAATATCAATATTTACCTTCAATAATTATAGACATAATTAAAAAAATTATATAACATTTAAAACATTGTTTTTAATTATTGTGTACAAGAATTTAATTATTTATGAATGAAATTTAATACATAAATACATAAATACAAATTGTAAATTATTGAATGATTACGGATAACTAGTGCTTACTATGATACCGTACGACGCACAATCAATATGAAACTTGTGATTTTGTTATAATGTGTTAATACGTACGTATCTTTAAATGCACCCTTATTGTACGATGTAAATTTCTATAAATAGAAATGTTATCTTATGTATTTTATATATTTGTACAAGTGCGCGTTGTCATAAAAATAAAATATTTTGCAAATACGTGTATAAATATATTATAATATTAATAAAGTAATCAAATATTTACAAATTTCAAATTAATTTAAATTTTTAAATTTTGTTAATTAATGTAATTTATTCGACTATTTTTTCGATAAATTATTTTAATTAAGGATCAAACTTTGTTCTGAGCCTATAATTGATATCTACGAGGTATAATAAAAAAAATGAATTATTTTTCTAACAAACAAATTATTATGACTAGTTTACCCCACCATTTATTTTTTTGTTAAAATGCCCTATAAAAGTCATTTTTGAATAAATATATGCTATTTTTATAACAATACTTATAATTTTATATTCATATAATGATGATAGAAATATATAATATAAACAATTTTTTTATTATGCCTTTGATAATCTTTTTTTTGATTTAGAAAACATTTCAAAATAAATTTAAAATTTCCGTTAGATTGATTTAATTATTAAAAAAAAAATGTTTAATATTTATAAAGGATGTTTTTATATAATACATATGATAAAAGGCAATTTTTACTTGTACACATTTTTTCCTTTCATATACATGTATCTGTAATTTACTTTTTTTCTTGTAATTTTCAATGTATCTATCTTTTTTTAATATTGTTTAGTTCACAATTTTTTTCGGTTTTAAATTATTATTTTTTTATTATATCTAGAATTATAAAGATGAGTTATTTCGAATGGCACTTTTCTATGAAGGGAACTAAACGTTTTACCAAAATAGTCTCTCCTAGTGTACATATACCCATATATGGAGATGTCGAACCCTATAGGGTGTATTATAATGTGTAGATCAGGTAGAATATGTCTTTCAGAGAGTTTTAAAGCCATGTAGCATATATTCACCTTCGCAGACACCCGCGTTATTAGTGTGTCGTACACACACGTCATTGTAATGATACGAGTCATGTATTATTCATACGTCTACATACATTCTCTAATTATCCTATTATGATGTATTATTACAGTATATTACACATTAATTATGCATTAGATGCATAATTGTTATCATTATATATATATATATATATACATATTAATATATATATATATATATATATATAATTCTCTTTGTTATTAATTGTAATTTAATAAAAATCGTATACTCTATATACATATACCTATCATAATATATGACTAATATAGCAACACGTCACTATGCCTCCATGTCACTATGTCATCACGTCACTATAAGGTACGATATTCATTACCCACGTATATTACCAGTACATGTGTAACGGCTATTAATGACTCAATATATCGTGTAGGAATAGGCTATTAAAACTGCACTCCGCATGTGGATACATGTATCAGATGTAGCCCATCATATATATATATATATATATATATATATATATCGTATATATACATTAACGATCCGTAGGTCTTACATGTAGAAATGCGTACCTCTTATGTTAAGAGTCTTAACTCGACCTTAGTATGCACACCCGCGTATGAATTAGTAGACCTATAGGTTTTATATACTGATTTATCGCGCCTCTAATTATTATCCTTACATATATGTAAGTATATATATACGTATATGACATTCGGTTTCGTCTATGTTTATTAATTATACACATCAAGAATATTTCACCTAAATATATATATATATATTTATATATATATATATATATATATATATATATATATATGTTTGTGTGTCTTAAGTGTATATATATATATATATACGCATATACACGTATATAGTATACTGCTGCATACAGAAAATATTATCGCGTATAAAAAGATACGTATACAGACATACTGTGATATATCAATACATACAACACAGGAATCTTCAATAGATACAGAGTTCGCTGTGCAAGCATCAGTGAACCAAGTCATCGACTATTACTATGTATATATACATGTATGTATACACAGCGGGTGATAACAAATATAATAAAATCGGTGATAACAAATTATGCGTAGATATATTCTATTATTGTTGATAAATGTTGTGTGGACCTAAGTTTATTAAAATAAAGTAGACCTAAATGGTTAGACAAATTTATATGGATAACGAAAATAAATTTTACATTTTACATTATATATATATATATATATATATATATATATATATCTGTGTGTATATTCATGTATGTGTAATATTACCTATAGGTACTATACATTCGAATACTATTTTGGTTACAAATTATGAGTTGCTACAATTCGGTGAAATTGCGTGAGGTTGGATTACCATGGTATTAATGTTAGAAATAACCACAAAACTATTATTAGTTTGATAAAGAGTCGAGTGTGGGCGTATTTACATCACCAATATCATATAGGCGGATAACCTATAACCTATAACGCATTATCATTCACCACACGACAGTGTTTTTCAACTGATAGTTGCACATAGTTCTATATAATATTACGGCTATAGACTTATATTTATATAAAACAGTGCAATTAAGTGATGGTATGCGATTACATGCGTACTTCTATACGCATCATACACATATTTATATTACATTTATGACACATTCACCTATACCTGTACATCGCCAATAATTATTTACAGTAATTAGTTGACTATGAAGTAATGTGATCGCTATTTGATATGTAGAATACGACAAATAGTGATATGATACCTAATTAATGATAATTAAAACAGAATATTTTAGTTTTGCTATTAGTTAACGACGACCTCTAGATAAAAGATTCACAATATATTGACCTCGACAAGTACAGAACACGTGACAACGGATATCACGTGATAATATGACCGATAACGTGACTGCCCAGCCTGAGATGTACGCTAGAGAAGGTATCTACGGAAACCACGTGGTCCGAGCGATGTACATCGCCATCACCATGGTCGGCATCTCTGGCTAGTATATCACAATATTACACACTTCTATTATTAATACGCATAATACTGTGTATATTATAACTGCCTACACTGTAATAAGTAAATGGTTTTCTGCAGTAAAATAAATGGTATTTAAGGTGTGCTTATAATAGAACCCTTTTGATGGTTTTCTGCAGTGAAAATTATAGAATACCATATTAAGGGTTTTCTATTATCGGATTTAAGAATACCATTTAGATGGTTTTCTGCAGCAGAAATTAAGAATACCATTTAGAGGGTTTTCCAAAGTAGAAATTAAGAATACCATTTAGAGGGTTTTCCACATTAGAAATTAAGAATACCATTTAGATGGTTTTCTGCAGTAGAAATAAGAATACCATTTAGAGGGTTTTCCACAGTAGAAATTAAGAATACCATTTATATGATTTTCTGCAGTAGAAATTAAGAATACCATTTAGAGGGTTTTCCATAGTAGAAATTAAAAATACCATTTATATGGTTTTCTGCAGTAGAAATTAAGAATACCATTTAGAGGGTTTTCCTCAGTAGAAATTAAGAATACCATCTAGAGGATTTTACACAGTAAAAATTAAGAATATCCCAATATTCAACTTACATCAATAACTTAAGTTGTTGATATAAGTTGAACATAATTGTATATGTAAAATAAATATTAGTATATTAGGGTAGTATTGTAGCAAAATATTAACTTATATATTATATAATTTCATTTAAGTTAGATTTAAAAATTAAATTCAATAATTAAATCATTTTAATATTGAATAAAATATTTAATCAATATGCAATTGCGTTATATTCAATATTGGGCAATTAGTTCAACATGATTTTCATTTATATTATCAATATAATTATGATTACAATTGTAGTTCATGAGTCACCTCAATTATATTATGATAATGTAGCAAAATACATAGGATTACATACATTATTTTAGTTTTTAAAATAATATTTTATTTATTAAAAACAGTATATTTAATTAAATATTAATTAAAAATAATAATTATTAATTGATTTGCATACATAAAAAATAAATCAATATTTCAAAATAATTAAAAGGTATAATATTTTATTTTTTCTATAATAAAACAATTATATAAACTTAATAATAATACTTAAGTCGTGTAAAATGCCATATGTTTTGAAGATGGTTTTCCACAGTAGAAATAAGAATACCTTTTAGAGGGTTTTCCACAGCAGATATGAAGAATACCATATGGTTTTAAGAGGTTTTTCCACAATAGAAATTAAGAATACCATTTATAGGGTTTTCCACAGTAGAAATTAATAATACCATTTGTATGGTTTTCTGCAGTAGAAATTTAGAATACCATGTTGAGGGTTTTCCACAGTATATATGTAGAATACCATTTAGATGGTTTTCCACAGTAAACTTAAGAATACCATTTATATGGTTTTCTGCAGTAGAAATTTAGAATACCATGTTGAGGGTTTTCCACAGTATATATGTAGAATACCATTTATATGGTTTTCTGCAGTAGAAATTTAGAATACCATGTTGAGGGTTTTCCACAGTATATATGTAGAATACCATTTAGATGGTTTTCCACAGTAAAATTAAGAATACCATTTATATGGTTTTCCACCGTAGAAATTTAGAATACCATTTAGAGGGTTTTATACAGTCGGTTTCACAGAATACCATTTGGAGGGTTTTAAATAAATATTTTTTTTAAATACCATTTCGATGGTTTTCTGCAGAAAATATCAGTCTAGAAAACCATTATTTTTAACAGTGTATGTAGCTCAGCTGGCCAAGGCGTCAGATACATAGGCAGTAGGACGCAGGTTAATTACCTGTCCGGACTAATTAAATAGATCTTAACATAATATTTAGAAGTGATAATATATAATTTCATATACAAATTATCGGATCTCATTATCAGAATCCACCAAAATAAAATAATAATGAGGATTGTGAAGATTGTATACGTGTACTTTTTGTGCTAATTACGTGTATAATGTCATTTCATATTTATTGTCATATCATGTCGTACACATCATTACAACAGGGAACACGGTAGCCATTATAGTATTGAGAAGAAGTGCCAACATCCAAAGATCTCTGTCTAGCGTACTGCTCATCAACCAATCAGCGGTCGACTTGCTATCCTGCATATTAGTGGTGTTACTGCTGACCACTTCCGGTCTTTACACGGACATCGGCTGGTTCGGTTGGAGAGGTCTTATGTTCTGTTGGTTCTGGATCAGCGACTTCTGGTTCTACGGTTCCACCGTGGTGTCTTCGTACAATCTCGCGGCGTTATCGGTAGAGCGGGCATTTTCCGTAGCGAGGCCGCTAGCTCATCGCAAGTACGTGACGGCTCGTAGTCTGAGGCTGGTGTGCGCAGGCGTATGGGTGGTAGGATTCGGCTCTCAGTTAGCTCTACTGCTGCCCACCACTCAACTTCGCGAACAGCACGGACACTGTGTGGACTGGGATCTGTTTCCTACGGTAACCGCTAGACGTCTGTACGGGGTAGGCTTCTTCTTTCAGGTTGGTCGTGTTGGAACAGCGCTGTTTTGTACTTCATATAATAGTGAGTCATCCGTACACGTGACGTCATAGTAATGATGACAAACCATTAGCGAAATATATAAATTTAGATATGATCAAATTGTAATATATACTATTTTTTAAATATTTCTATTTTATTGTAGAATATTCAATTATATTTACTATATAATAACCATATATATATTAATTAATAATTTATGAAATGTTATCTAGTATATAATCATATTTATCATATTATTAGTATGCTGTAAAAAAATAATAATTATTAATTTTAATTAATTAAGTAAATATTTTATACATATATTAATTCAAAGTATATATGTATATATAAAACTCGTGAAGGTGTCACGAACTACTAGGTAGAAAATAAATAAACCTTATCTAGTTCTACCCGGTTAATTCGAGAATGGAAATAATAATACAAATATATGATAAAAATGATAGGCTATTTGATAACCTTATACAAAGCTAACAAATAATTAAAAAAGATGTAACCATATTTGAAAAATATAATTTAAATAAAAGAATATGTAATTCAATAAAACAACAATAATTTCATACCAATATATTATTTACATAATATATATATATATATATATATATACATACACAACTGAAATAACTATAGTTCTATTAAGTTATAATAAGTATACTACATCAATATGCACCACTGAAAACAAACTAATTGACTCTACATAACGAAACAATATGGCTTAACTCCAAATTAAATACTTTAAAAAATTTATTTAGAAAATCATGTAGATTTTTTACGATTTTTCACTCAAACTTAATTGATCTATGAAAAAATAGATATATATATATATATATATATATATATACAGGAATTAACTGAAATCTACTAAAACAGACTACTTTATTGACAACACTAACGATTGTTCATACGACTATAAACACTCTATTCAATAACTAAGACCCTCGAAGGAAAAAATGTTACGCTCCCACATTTTCTCGATGATCAACTATGTAAGATATTTGCAGAATATTTTAAAGAAAAAATTAATTACATTTGTAATAGACACTCTTGTAAATTTAACCCTCTTTACAATGCACCCCAAATATTACCATGCACTTCGACACTAACACATTTTACTTAACCTACTAATACTGAAATCTACAATTATATTGTCACTGCTAGATGCCCTTCACCACATGACCCAATTCCTCTATACTTAATAAAAAAAACTAGCAAAAACTCTGACTATGATTTACAAAAATATAATTGATGACTCACTTATAACAGGAACTATTCAAAATTTACTCAAATACGTAATAATTATTCCACTAATAAAAAAACCTAATCTTAACTTATCAGAATTATCAAATTACAGACAGTTAAACTACCTCTACTAACTAACATTCTTGAAAAAACGGTTTATACTCAACTCTCACACTACTTATCTGAAAATATATTACTGGACATCAGATAAAATGCGTTCCGTAAACTCCATAGTACTGAAACCACTGTACTCTCCCTATATTACGACTTATATAATTCAATAGATACTGGATAACCTATACAACTAATACTAATTGACTTATACATATAGTCTATATGATATAGACACCCTTAGACATGACATATTGTTAGAAAGAAACATTGGAATACAAGATAAAACTATTGAATGGTTTTCTAATTTTATTAAAGATAGACAATATTCCATAAAAATAAGAAATAACTACCCTACCTCATATACAATCGACCACGGTGTTCCTCGAGGTTCAATAATTTCTCCCATTCTCTTCTCTATATATCTTATTCCATTATAATAATTATGAAACGGTATCCATTTATTACTTATAACTTATACGTATACGGCATAGAACTGTACGCAATGATAACAAACTCTACCCAACTACAAGACTTTTTAAACGAACTACAAAAACTGGCTAAAACATAATAACCTACTATTAAACCACGATAAAACTGAACTATTAAATATCACTAATGACCCAAATACTTACTTCCCTGACATTATTATCAATCAACACAAAATTATTCCCACCAATTCTATTAAATACATAGGCGTCAATTGTAATAATAAACTTAATCTAGATAAATATTACAGCTTACTTACTAAATCTACGATTGCACAACTATTTAATCTTACAAAATACGAGCATACTTAAATAAAAATACTACAAAAACTACTCACTCAGACTATCATACTATCCAGACTACAATACTATAATTCACTATTCTCAGGATCTGGAAAACTGAAAATAGATAAACCAGACAACATAATTAACCGCTCAATTAGAAATATATACCGACTACAGAAGACTGACTATACAACTAGCATTACTGACTTACAAAAAAACTTAACTGAAAACTTAACTGGCTAAACACTGAAGACTCTATCAACTACAAAATACTTACAATATTTAAGAAGACTATTACTTATAATTTACCATATAATTTACGAAACAAAATAAAACTTAAAACAAACACTAGACTTTTACGTAATATAAATGACATCAAACTATACTAACCGATTACCCATTGCATCACATACGAAAGGAAAAAAGTCACCTCAAAATCATCAATTAGATGGAATAAATTACTTTTTCTTAGAAATAAAAGGCTAACGATTAATTAATTTAAAAAGAAATTAAAACAATTTCTTATCTCCCAACATTGATGCTCGTTTCGCATCGTAATATTATAGTGCAAATTATATACATTCGCTATTTGTATCTTTAACAAAAATTACAACACACATACATACATACATACATACACATATACATACATATACACACATACATATACACACCAATGCACATTCATATAAATACACATACATATATGCATATATACATACATACATACACTACATATACACATACATACACACATACATATATAACGCATACACACATGCATAAACACATACATATACAAATATATGTATAGGAAATTAAATATGTCACTATATCACTATATAAGTTATATGAAATTCATATAACTTATGAGTGAAATATAATATATATTATAAACTTTAGAATCTAAAGAGAGTAATTAGTAATTACTGTATTTAAATGCCAATTGAAATATTCCTAATAGTAAAAGCTCAAATCGTTCAAATATGTACATTATAAATAAAGTAATAAAATAAATATATAATAACAAATTTCCATTCCTGAGTAATATTACTTCATCATGATTAAAATAAATGAAAGCAAATAAACTATAATAAATATAATTAAGTGTAAAGTAAATTAATATATATAAAAAATATATATAGTTGGAATATATATAAAAAAGATATGTAAGCTATAATATACAATAAAGAAGAAATCAGTTATATTCATCATTTAATATATCGAAATATAATTGTATTTTAATCTTCTAGTATTGAATAATTTAAATTGTTTTCAAGAAGATTCCATAAAAAAGGACTATTGTAAGTTATGCATAATTGTGTTATATTTAGACAGAAAAAAGAATACATAATTTAAAAATGTTCCTTTGACTATACATTGTTTAATAGAGAACACATTTTTAATAATGATTGGTGTACAATTATTAATAATCCTAAACATAAATTGTAGAGTATTTAATTTTACAATATCATTAAATTTAAAGATATTCAGTAATTTATAATATTTATCTGTATTACATCTATTTGAAAAATTGAAAATAGCTCTGATGGCTTTATTTTGTATAATAATTAAAATATTTAGATTATATATATATATATATATATATGTAGTAGACCATACATTATTACAATAATTTATATGAGGTAGAAAAAATGTATTATACATTATTTTTGATGATTTTATAGTAAGCGAATATTTTAATTTATGTATAATCGATACAACTTTAGAAATATTAATCGCTATATTATCTATATGTTTTTTCCAATTTAATTTCTCATCTATAGTGATTCCTAAAAATTTATAAAACTGTACTCTATTAAGTATATTACCGTTTATATGTAAAACAAAATTATGTATATATTTGTTATCATTAAACTTATCATGTATTAAAATATAATATGATTTATCTATGTTAATAGTTAGTTTATTTTCTGATAACCATATATTTAATTTATTAAGTTCGTTATTCATGGTTAATTTAAAGGTGTTAGAATCTTTATCTTTAAAAATTAAATTAGTATCGTCAGCGAATAAAATAGGAATAGAAGAATTAAAAACAATATGTCAATCATTTAAATATATATATATATTTATAAAGTTAGAATATTAATTTATAGATAACTATTTCAATTATATGTATACATTACGTTTTAATAATGAATAGGTAAAATATCTATATATTATAGAGAGTAATAGTAACACTTGACTATAATGTGACTTCTATATTCACGATAGTATAATAGAGTCAGTGTAAACTATTCTGATATGTAACTGCACATGTATCATCATTAATAAGAACTTATTCAATAGTGCTACTTCCCCGCAGAGTTTATAATTATGAAATCCTACCCATAAGAAATGTAACAAATATTATTTATTAAGAATTTGACAATTATGAAAATAATTGAAAATTAAATGTATAAATTTGTATTAATTTTTTTAATATTATGGTTAATTAAATTATATTATTAAAATATATAAAATCTATGCATTAATGAATTCAATAACAAATGGATTGTGCTGAGCTTATTACCATAACACACGTGATGTACTGGGTTATACATATATTACTTTAATAACATCTGATTATATTCGAATAAGAAATTAGATATATCCATCTTCATTAAACGGTAGTTATTGGTTAACCTATTGGTACATATGGATTAGGTTAACTAATGAATAATTATTAATATTATACTATTTTACTGATGGTAGGATATATATATATATATCTCTCTGAGAAAATAAAAAATAATGAGTTAATCACATTTTATCATACGCATGTTTTAATATTAAAATGTACATGCTTTATGTATTGTTTTAGTATCAACATATGTATTATTAGCATATTATTACTATAGAAATATATTATAATACATTAATTGATTAATACGACTTCTCTTCACGAATATTACACATCAATCAGGGTATATAATGGATATTTAATTGTATTATATTATTAATTTGTAATACTATAGTAATGTATTCTCTGATTGATATATAGGGGAAAGTCTCCGATTACCGACCCTTAAATGATTAGTTGTAATAACTTATTCAATATTAAATATTTTTATTTGAAATTTTGTAATTAGGGTAATATTATGGTAATTGATAATGTGGCTATTTTAAATTTGTGATATAATTATATTTACAAGAATACAAAGGGGGTCGGTAAACGGATACATTTGCCTAATACCGACCCCTTTCTCCTATTACCGACCCCCTAAAATAATCGTGGTATAAATAATATAGTATTATAATATCCAATAAAATAGTAATATATATATATAAATATAATTAATTATAACATGCACGCAATTTATTTGTTATTGAAATTATGTTTTAATAGTAATATTAAATTACAATTTAAACTTTATTGTAATTATATTACAATACAGTAGGGGAGGGCGGGGTTGTATGACCATGTTTTTATATAAAGTGCTATCATTTCTTAATTATTTAAATTTTATTGCATAATATATGATATTAGTTAACTAATATATCACTTTTAGATATAAGGCATACTTATAAGATTTCATAATTACAATTAATAAAAAAAAATAAAAAGTTCATTCAACCCCTTTGGGGTTGAATGAACATACCCTGTTTTACTTCTTTAATTGCTCTTGTCATGAGAGTTTTATCACGTATTCTATCAGTTTGTTGAGTATAGTTTCTCATTTTTGATTCCTATAAATAATATTTAAATAATTATTATGAAATTAGTAATTGACCCTCATTAAAATTAAATTAATTAATTAAATTGATATATAATTAATTATATTATTTCTATTTAATCATTACTTATTTATATTCGGATCATTGAATATATATTATAATATTATAATAATATTAATATTATAATATTATATTATAAATATTAACATATGATATGGGGTTGATTGAACAATGTTCATATAATCCCATTTTTAGTGGTTCACTCAACCCCATATCAAATTTTATTATTAATTGATAACATTTAAATATTTTATTTAAAATTTTAAGTTAATTATATATTAAAATCATATATATATAATATGAAAATAATCAAATAATTATTATAGAAGTTATAACATATATTACCTTGTCTGGAATTTTTACTTTTGAGCGTACTTTAGTTAAAAATGTGATTAAAATGTTACTGTTTTTAATTTTTTTTATTAAAAATGATACTTCCGCAACTGTATTAATTATAGATGACGATACTAGTTCAGTTAAATCAAATTTCTGCTGTAGCAAACAATTGTTATCTCCAGTGGCTCATGCAAGACACCTGTTCATACAACCCCACTCTCCCCTATATGTAATATTTATTTATGAATTAGTATGTATATAATCAACTGGAATCATGAATCCTAAATCTATAGCAATGGTACTTATAAAAAACTTACGACATATTTTAAAGTAAAATACGGATCTATTATGATTGGATATTATAAATCACATGGGGTCGGTATTAGGGTAATGTAGTAGGTCGGTAATAGGAAAATAATATGGGTTACTATAATTAAGATATATTGGTTAATAGTTATTAAAATTAAATTATGTGTATAAAAGTTATAAACATTTTATAGATCTACAAAATTATGCATACAATTAAGTTTTATTTTAATTAATAAAGTATTTACAATGATTTAAAAAAAGTTATTATTCAAATATTTAAAAAGTAAAAACAGAATATTACATTTTATCAAATAACAATTGTAGGATTAAATATTTGTTAAAACAAAATACTTATTCATATTTATCATTAAATTACTAACAGTTCATGTATATATTATTTTTTGATATCTCTTATAGTTACTGAGATACGATAGGGGGTCGGTATTAGGAGGGGGTCGGTAATCGGAGACTTTCCCCTATATAGGATTATAAATGATAATTTAATAAAATATATTTGTATATATATATATATATATTAGAAAATACTATTTAAACTAAATAGCATTATCAATATCGATAATAGGCCAATATTATAAACATATATAAATAACACAATAATATATTAATTTAATATTGGTCAATTTTATATTTTCGTATCCCCTCTAGTACATCCATATCAAATAAATATAAACAAGTTAACCTAAATCTAAATGATTTATTAATTTTTGTAATTAATATAATTACAAAAATAAAATAAATAAACTTATACAATTATTGTTAATAATGATGATGCTAATGTATATTATACACTGTTAATAATATTATGTGTATACATGTAAACTATTTATCGAATATTTATGAAATAAGACGAATGAAATTTAAATATTAATAACTATATTTTTAATATACATATATATTAATGATGTGATGGTGTAAAGTAAATAATGTATCTAATACAGTATGATGATTTAGTTATAATACACATGCGCATTACTGTAATAGCTAGTATCATATAACTACATATATAACTGTACATTATATAATCATTATATCGTAAATAACCGTGTCAGTAAATAGAAACGATAAGTATATATACTAGTTAATACTAGTTAATTATATTAATATATATATATATATATATATATATATATATATATAAATAATGCTGAATATGGTGTTTATGAGTATATATATATTATTACTTTAACCAATAAACCAATTAACTAACTGACATAACAAAATTAACACATATGAATCAACCAATTGATAACTATAAATAGATAGATAGATATATTATATTTATTTGTAAAACACTTCCGTAATATATTCAATTAATAGTATTGGATGTATGTTATTAGCGATGGTGTTCAAATTGGTGTTTAAATAATAATAATACTAATAATAATAATAATAATTGTATTAGTAATAACAGTTATAACTATAATGATAATGCAAATAATAATAATAATAGGTTAAATAGTTAAAATTGTTAGTACGTATTTTGTATTAGTGATTTAAATAAATCATGACAGGATCAATTTTTACAATTTATATGATAGGCCGATCCATTTATTAATAACTGGTGTCGAATATAACAAATATAACACACACACACATACACACACACACTATAGTATACTTTTACATGTATACTTGTGTACTTTGAGTAGAGGTAGGCTGGTAGAACGGTGTCAGTAGTTAGTTGGTTAGGGGATATATGAAGTATGGATATAGTAAGATGTGGTGTTGGTGACGCTTTTATATAATAGAAGGGTAATTGTATAGTTAATATACTGGGACGACAGGCCACTAGTTAGTTGTTATCTAAGTTACGATATATATGTGACACACGAGCCAGTAGGTTTTATATTGAGATACTTACGATTCATCGCTTAAGTAAGCTGTTGAGGTAAGTTAATAAGCTATTTCTAAACCGGTTAGTGTCAGTTGCAGTAATATGGGACATTAATACTTATTCAGTGATGGGTCTAGTAGTGAGTAGTAGCGGGTAGTAGTAGTAGTAGTAAGAGTATATATTGGCTCATTTTCCGTATATTATATTGATGATATGATATTGTGAGTGTTCTGTGGTTATTTCTGAATGCATACTATCTTTTGTCTAGTAAAGTATACTTAAAATATATTTTAATATATAAAATATATTTTAATTCAAGTATTAGATCAGTTGTAATTTCAATGTTGTGGCCAGTACACTATAGTGAATGTTATAATATTAATTTGTCTATAGATGTCTATACTGTATACAGTTAATTTATGTATGAATGGTAACATTATATTTCTTTTGAGTCGTATAGAGATGGTTTCAATCGCTAGTGAGAGGTCAATAATTTCTATAAAATTATGGAAAGAATAGTTTGAGTATTTTTTGAGGCAATGAGTGTTAATTATATCATTTGAGGAGCACGTTTTTAAAATAGTAATGATATAGAAAATATCTAAGAGTGATATATATGTAAACAGTTTGTTAGAGAGTGTAGGATATGTGGTATATGGGTGTTTATATCATTGAGTGATATCAGTGGACAACAAGTCTAATGCGCATATAGGCGTATGCGCCTAAGTATTTTATCAGAGGAAAAGTTAGCCAGTTTTCATGGTGAAAATTGAAGTATAGAAGTGAATCCAAGTAGGCGATCAGTCAGTCATAGATATTATACCCTCAGTAAGTTTAGTTGTATAATACTATAGTAGTTATATTTAGTAATATTCATGTCGGTATTTTTACGTATATATATTGATAAAGGTAGTATATATATATATATATATATATATATTTGTATATAGGTACAAGTTGGTACAAATCATAATTGGTAGACTTCTAAAAAGTAGGCCATGCGTGCGTATTTTCTATCTTAAAGATACATATTAAGGATACACATGTCTGATTCGAACCAGATTGTGATAGTGTGGACTTAAGTTAGTGTGGACTTACAATTGTGATAGTTGTGCGTGGATAAGCGATACGTGATTACCTAGTATGCTATTTTGTGTAGTGGGCAATTTTTCAGAGTTATATATCATATCGTTTTTATATACGTCAATATATCATAATATATTATTATATATGGTATCGATATTCAGCTAAGATATCAAGTAGATATTACGTAGTTGATTGTTTTGTATCTTACAATCTACATTTTAATTAGGACAAGTAGTAAAGTCTCGAATTATGATTTGGTTTATATTAATTTTATATTGACTTATCTAATGTATTATGCATGATATATTAATTAATGTAGTTTACAATTATATTCTACAGTATATATATATATGTTATATATATATATATATATATATGTTACTCAAAACTACAATACTTCGGAATACACAGAACAATAATATTACTATAGTACTATAGTACGATAATATTTAAAAAGAATAACTTTCACTATAAATATAATATAAGCCTATAAAAAAACCTAAAATATCCTGAAATAGGAGTTCCGAGATAATATCTTGTAATACCTATAGGTCATCTATATATTGTATACAATTCAATATCTACATATTTGATATTATAATATAACCACATATTAAATATTGGAAAAAAAATCTAATAACAATTTATATTATTGGAATAAACTCTATATAGGGTACTATAGTATAACTTACTGTATAGTATATATAACTTATATAAAACACCAAATAAATTTGACAAATTCTAACTTACTTTATTAAACTAAATTAATTTGTCAACTACATTGAATACAATATTACAAATTTTAATAATACTATATTACAAATATTTATTTTTATTATTATTATTTTTATTTTGTATCATTAATGTCACCTTGACTTTATTATTGATTGATAATTTATTTAAGAAATACATAGCCGAAAATATAATCGAAAGTATAAAGTATAAATATTTGCTAACGATAACATACGTTATTGAAATAAATTATTGTTATTATATCTCACTTATAAGTATAATTAAATATATACCTATATATGTATGTATACATAAATTTAATACACTACAATACAATACATTGCATACACTTCAAAATATAAACACACACACATATACATTGTCATATGTATTTTTATAAGACATTTTTCTTATAAGAATTTTTCAATTTTAACATAATTAGAATACATTGTAGTTTTAAAAATAACCATTGACCTTTAACAATAGTTATAAGTATTTAAGTATTTAAGTATTACGTATTTAAGTAGTATATTATATTTTAATTATACAAATATGTATATATGATCATTGATCAGTGATTTATTTTATTATGTAATATATATATATATATATACTTGAATTATACATATTATATTATAATAAATTAAAAATTTAGTGACATTAATGTTTAATTAAGTGACATTAATAATTATATAATCCTAACACAAAGGCGTATCTGTTTCCTGTTTCGTTTCTTGCTACCAGCTCTATCACTATTTATGTTAAACTACGACATAGGTATAAGGTTCGTATACCACATACAATGTATATATACACATATACATATACATCTATATATATATATATATATATATATATATATATATATATTTCTCCCTATATGTGTGAGTCTATTTTTTTCGATATTATATTATCAATAATAATAAATAATACTAGTTATGATAATTTTATAAAATATATTATATGTTCATTATTTTGTTATTATTTTATTTTAATATATAATGAACAAATGTTATACTAAATAAGTATATTCAATTTAATTCATAACAGGGTGAATCACAGAATAATTTAAGCGAGCATATACGTATTAAGAAGAATGTATTAAAGACCTTAATTACGGTTATAATATAAATATATACTATATTGTAATATTATTAAATATATGTATATAGTTGTATTAACGTTCATAACTATATACATTATAAAATTATATATAACATCTTCAGATGTTATAAGTAAATCATTATCTACAGATTGTATACTACAATTTAAAAAACATAAAATTAACAAATATTAGAAAATAGAATTTATAATTATTAAATAATATCTAATTTCCCCCTGTGTGTAGTTTATGGTAACTATATTTACACATATGTATACCATTTATATATGGTATACAGTTACCATAGACTATAGTATATATACATCTATAGTCTATTTGTGTTCACACATGTACATATACACACATATACATACACACACGCACACGCACACATACATACACATACACACACATTTATACACACATACAAATACATACACATACATACAACTACTTACATATACATACACATACGTATACATATGTGTGTGTATTCGTATTTATGTATACATATACATATATATATATATATATATATATATATATATATTATATATATATATATAATATATATAAATATTATACATATATATATATATATTATATATAATACATATATATATATATATATATATATATATATATATATATATATATATATATAGGTGAAATATGTGCTAGCAGTATATATTGTATATACATAGATGAAAATACGAATGTCACATTTAAGTATATTTAAGGATATTAATTAGCTGGTCGAGATATTAGTAGGCCTATTAATATATACACAGGTGTGAAATGCACACTGTTCATACTAAGGTAGAGTTACGAGGTAGGAATTGCTACGCGTAAGACCTATGACTTATAGGCTATACGTCATTAGGCTATGAGTCATTAATGGCTATGAGTCATTAGGCTATGAGTCATTAATAAACGCGATCAAATGTATACGTCGGATGTCTTCCGTTTTTAATCGGAGTGCAGGTTTTATAGTCTATAGATATAGATATAGTTTTATAGTCTATAGATATAGTGTTATAGTCTACTATATATAGTATAGACAATATACATACACTATATTGAGTTGTTAGGTAACGTATACAAAATCGTTACCTCTGTATTAATGGGTAGTGAAAATTATTATCGACGTAGTGTATTATAGTGACACGTGAACATATGTATTAATCATCAATATATTATAATTGTATTAGTCATAACCTCATATATGAGGGTATGTATGTATATATATATATATATATATATATATATATACATTACTCTATAGACTATATTACTCTATATATACTCTATAGAGTAAACGCTATAAGTTGAACTTATATTGAATTATAATTAATAAGAATATATATTATAATATAAATATATATTATACCGGTAATAATTATGCATCTAATGAATGCTTAATAAATATACTATAATACTACACTACAATAACACTATAAATCATGTATTGGTTATGCATACATGGTTACACATCATTACAATAATGTTTGCACGCGTGTATAGTACACACGTGCGGCGCGTACACTGTACCTGTACGCCGTACAGGTGATCGTATGCTACATGACTTGTAACTCTCTGAAAGCCTTCGTCTACCTGGCCTACACTTTAGGGGTCGACATCCCCATATCAGGGACTCTGTACAGTACCGGAGTGGTGATTATGTTCGCTAATTCCGCCATTAATCCAATAGGTTAACTGCGCGTACTAAACTGCGCATCTAAAAACATGAATATATGCAAGCCTATAGGCTATAATAAATGTACTAAATGCACTCAGTAATGCATGCGTAATATTAACGCCTTTAACTCTATTATATTAACTCAGTAGTATCTATACGTATATATATAATCGTATTATTTACACACACACATATATTTTATATATATAAATATATATATACAGTCAACTCTCGGTAAGTCGGACTACAGATAAGTCGGACACATTTAGTTGGTTTGGTTGGATTTGTATCTAGTGCAATGTTAAATTAATCGGATACGTCGGATAAGTTGGATTGGATAAGTCGGAATTTTCTATAAGTCGGACACATATTATTATCATTTTTATGATTTTTATACTGGATAAGTCGGACTTTTTATAAATTTTCAGAAATATTTACTTTAAATAATGTATATTATAATTTTAGTAAGTAATATTATTGAATACAACATGTTATGTTGTTGATTATTGCATAATTCCACATTTCGGTAACCCTTTAACTCGCGCTGTGCATCTCATGTCTTATTTGCATGATATTCTGAATCTCGGATAAGTTGGACATCTCGCTAAGTCGGACACTTTTTTCGGTTCCTTGCAAATCCGACTTATCGGGAGTTGACTGTATATATAAAGTTTTCAAATTTTGTTCATTGTTACCATTTAAACAATATAAAATATAATACTGATATATATTTGTACAGTGATATATTTAATAATATTGCAAATATATTATTTTATCTAATATTATATTATAAATAAAACATATATGTTGTCTTATAAAACCATAATAAAAAATCAGTATTAAATAGGTATTTCTCCATATAAATCATTTTTAAATATTTTACATTATTTACATTACATAACTATAAAAAACTAAACAAAACAGTATTATAAATCAGAAGTATTAAAATAATAAAAACAATTGAAAACAGTATTTATATAGTAACCTACAAATATATATAAGTATTATTAAAATTGACTTAAACTATGTGATACAAATATTTGGATTCTTTTAAAAAATTATATTACAATTATGAAACATTTAAAATATAATTTTATACTTTGTTTTGAATGCTAACATGGGAATACACATTTGTTTTAGTTTTTTTTATTCTTTCTTTTATATTTGTGTTTATTAATAAACAATATTTTATTTTAATATCCATTTTTATATAATTTTATTGTATTTTATCCGAATGAAGATGATGAAATATGACACTAACTACTGTTAGGAGATATAGAATTAAAAAGCTAATCGTTTTCACTGATTTCATTTATTCATCATTCATATATATATATATGTAACACCTTTACTTTTAAATTCGAAATTTACGGACGTTAATTTAAACATTTATAAATATATTAATTTTAATTCTAATGAAATTCAATTTGCTGTTGATTTACTTGACTGGTTTTCATTAACTTAGTACCCGACAAACAATTTCTTAAATAAAGTCCATTTTAATGTCCTAATTTATCCTTATAACACACTGAACAGTATACATTTACTGTGATGCTACTTAAAAGGATGATTACATTAATTTTAAAAATATAGAACAAATAACTATGAACAACTTTAGTTAGTCCTGTAGATACCCTGAGCAGTAGTATACTTTGTTACTGAGCAGGACTTTTAAAATAATATTTTCATATCAATAAATAAATGCAAAACTTTACTTAAATTGTCCTGTACATACCCTGATCAGGAGTATAATATATATATATATACCATATATGGTACTGTGCAGGACATTATTAATAAGTATATATACTTTTTTTAATATAGAAAGAATAACATATTATACATTTTAATTATTTTAATATATTGATTTAATTTTTATTTATGCAAATTAATTATTAATTAATATTTTAATTTTATATACTGATTTTAATAATTAAAATATTATTAAATATATTTAAAAACTAAAATTATTTAAGTAATCCTATGTATTTTACTAAATTATCATAATCTCATTCAAATGATACATTGAACTACAATTTAAATCATAATTATATTGATAGTATAATTGGAAAACATGTTAAACTAATTACCCAATATTCATTAGATAGCAATTGAATATTGATTAATGTTTGTATTCAATATTAAAATGTTATTATTTTTATGAAATTAAGTTAATTAGTTACCATTGACTTAAGTTGAACTTACATTTTAAAACTTAAGTTGTTGATGTAAGTTGAATGCTGGTTTATTCTATATAGGAATAGAAAATAATTTATATGTCCCTTATTTGTCTACTAGGATTAAAAAATCCTTTATTTTGTCCTTATTTGTCCTTAGCAGGATTAAGAAATTTCATTATTTAGTCCTTAGTTATCCTTAGTAGAATAAGAAAGTTTGTTATTTTGTCCTTATTTATCCTCAGCAGGATTCAGAAAGTTCGTTATTTTATCCTTATTTATACTTATCATGATTCAGAAAATTCGTTATTTTGTCTTATTTATCATTACACAGTGACTAATAAATAATTGTAAATGTCCTGCACACATGTACAATAGATAGACAGATTGTTACACTTTAGGACCTCTGCAGGAGTCCTTAGCAGGGTATCCTGCAGGATACCTTGGCAGTAATAATTGTTTGTCGGATATCGTTATATATAAAATAGTATATCCTATATAAATTTGTAATATTTTATGTTATATTACATTGCTATATAACATATTATATTCTATATCATGACACAAAACAAGATATATGTGATTTAAAAAAATCAATTAATGAATAAACTGACACAGTAATTCTAGTTGATAACATTGATAATTTAACATAGTCAGTTGAAATTAGGGATAAATAACTTTTTTATTTTGAAAATAAGTTGAATTAAATTGAGCAATACTAAAAAAAACAGTATTATTTCATCTCCTCCCATTTTTTAAAATAAATCTGAGAATACAAAATCAGAATTTATAAATTTTGTAAAAAATCAGTTGGACATTAATATTGATCTGTATGATATTGTAGCAATTCACGAGTTACCTAATACAAATATGGAGATTTATAAAAAAAATGTGAAATTTCATTTTCATGAAATAAAAATAAATTTTTTAAAAATACAAAAAAATATACTAAAATATATATAAACGAGTATTTAATCAAATATAATTCTGAAATAGTTTACAAAGCAAGTAATCTACTAAAATATTTAAATATAGTATTGTTGGGCGTTAATGGCATAACGTTTATTAATAAAACAGAATCTTAAGATTCTCAAAAGGAATTTTTTAAAATTCAAATTATTTTAATTCTATATTATAGTTTTATTAAATTTTGTATTACATGTATATTCTTGTTTTTATTATTCTTAATGTTTTCTTTACAATTATTTATTTATATATATTTAATCTTTTTTTTTCCATACATTTATATTTTATATTATGGTTTACAATAATAATAAATATTATTACATTAATAATGAATTATATAATAATAATGAAACAAATCATAATTATGAATATATGTCTGACGATTATTTAAATAATAATCTACAAATAGAAAGAAATTATGTTGAATTTAATCAATGAAATCTGAATAAAATAATGGCCTTTCAATATTTCATTTAAATGCACGAGGTTTCGTACATAATGTTGATGATGTTATTATATTCAATAGATATTAAATTCAACATACGTGTGTTAATCGAAACTTAGTTACAAGAATACAATAAAGATTTATATCAAATTGAAAATTATAATGCATGCCATATAAAGGGGGAATCCCACTAAAAGATTTTGCCGGAAATATTGTAACTTAAGTTTTTAATGGTTTTAAATTTAAAACCATTTTCTATCAAGTTGTAATGGGATACCCCATATAAAATTATTATATCAGGCAAGTTGCCGGAAAGTCAGGGGGTTTACGATTTTTTAAATACTAATAATAAAAAACATTTTAATTAGTGGTATATACAAATCGTTTAAAGCTGATATAATAGAATTTAGTAATTGTATTTATACAAATTTCAATTACTTTTCGGCTAGGGACCTTTTTTTGGTGGGAGATTTTATAAATAATATTTTAATTAATAACAATTACATTAATATTTTTAGATAATATTTACAGTTTAGGTTGTTATCCATTAATAACAAAATTAATAACAAAATCAACAAGATATGGAATATATATAAACTCATCAATTGATAATATATATTGTAATTGTAATTACAAACCTATAATAAACGATATTATAATAAGTGATGTAATTACAAAGTTGTATCACATAAGTGATAACCTTCCTATATATGTTGTGTATGAATGTGATAAAACTAATTATAAAAAAAACATATTGAACTATAAATATATTAGACAAATTAATGTTACCACAATAAATAATCTAAAAAGATAGTATAATAAAACGTAACTGGGATTATATTTATACAGATAATAATATAAATTATATATTTTATAAATTGAATGTGGATTTAATAAAATTGTATAATGATAAATGTCCTATTATAGAAATAAAATATAATAACAAAATTAAAAAACCATGTATTTATTCTAGTCTAGTAAAATGCATAAATAACAAAATAAATTGTATAGAAAAATTAAACAAAAAACTACAGACAAATTTATTTATTATAAAAAATATATTGACAACTATTATTACGAAAATCTAAATATTTGTCTTATTCTTCAAAATTAACAAATAATCATAATAACATAAAAAATACATGGTCTAATATAAATAAAGTTATAAATACAACAACAACAAAATTAATTCATTGCATGTTCCAACTTCTATATAATTTAACGACTATTGTAGTAGTATTGGACTACATTTGGCTAACAAATAATGAATGAACCTAATAATGAATATATATATATATATATATATATATTCAACAATTAATGAAAATAGTAAATAATTATTGTTTTTATTACCTACGACTTTAACTGAAATACAAAAAGAAATAACAAATACAAAAATAAAATATAGTATACTAG
Source organism: Osedax fenrisi (assembly GCA_964019155.1). Taxonomy (NCBI): domain Eukaryota; kingdom Metazoa; phylum Annelida; class Polychaeta; order Sabellida; family Siboglinidae; genus Osedax; species Osedax fenrisi. Next base: position 30,026,095 of record OZ025240.1, on the reverse strand, counting down.
AAAAATTTCTTAGCTTATATTTTTTATAATAAACATATTAATGTCATGACATTAATATGTTTATTATAAAAAATATAAGCTAAGAAATTTTTCTTATTATTACTCATTTATTTAATCGATCTTTATCAGAATGATATTATCCTAATATATTAAACAAATATAAAATAATACCACTATTTAAATCAGGCGATAGAAAAAAACTAGAGAATTATAGACCTATATAGTAACTCCCAGATATTAGAAAAATTGATAAAGAACCGAATTTTGAATTATATAAATAAACACAAAATAATTAATGAGTGCAAATTTTGTTTCAGAAATAATATTTTAACAGCAGATGCTATTTCTGAAACAATTGAGATCATAAGTGATACATTGGAATCATTAAAAATGTGCAATTATTTCAATCGATATACGAATAGCATTCTATACACTAGATCATAGCATATTCTTAAATAAACTTTATATATATAGAATAGAGGTATAGATTTTAATTTAATAAAAAGTTATTTATCTGAAAGAGAACAATATGTATCCCAAAATGGTCAAATTTCAAATTATAATAATATTACATGTGGAGATCCACAAGGATCTGTTCTTGGACAACTTTTATTTATTTTATATATTTTATAATGACTTACCGAAAATTTCAAATAATTATAAATCTATTTTATTCGCAGATGATACTAACTTAATAATTTATGATAAAACAATTTTAAATCTTAAAAATAAAATGCAAATAGATATAAATAAATTATTTAAATGGCTTAATATAAATAAATTATCTATAACTATTAATACAACTAATGTCTTACTTTTTAATATCAGAAATAAAAATGAAAATATAAACTTAAATTTATATATTAATAATATTAAATTAAAACAAGTAACTAGGAAAAATCAAATAAATTGGAAAAATCAAATAAATTATGTAGCTACAAAACTTTGTAGTGCTATTTTAAATAAAGTTAAACATAAATTCGATATAAAACATTAATTTTACTATATCATTTTTTTTTCAAACCTAAATTATGGTGTTAATATATGGGGAAATACTTGCGTCTAATTAAAAAAAAATAACTATTATACAAAAACGAACGTTAAAATGCATATTATGTACACAATATAATAGTTATACTTATAATAAAGTGCATTCAACATTCAAATTTTGTTGTTGTTGATATTGTGAAATATAATACAACTACATTTATAATAAAATGTTGCATATAAATATACAGAAATTATATAGAATAAAGAGTTATAATAACAATCTATTTTATAGATTAAAAGGCAGAACAGATCTAAAAGCTTTATTTGACAAATGTTGGACCAACATTATGGAATAACCTAAACATAAATCTGAAATACAATAATAATCCAAATAAATTTATTAAAAATTATAAACAATATTTAATAAGTTTATATAAGAATAATGATATAATTTTATTAACAATTTTATTTTATTGACAAATGTTAAATTGTACACATTAAACCAAATTATTATATTATATTTTATATATACACTTACTTTTATTCTACTTATTATCAGTTTCATCTAATTGACTAATGATATATATTTTATATATTTACACAAATAAAAAAAATAACAAAATATAATGAACTTTTACTTTTACTTTTATTTGTATACAACTATAACTAAAGATATCATTTTATTTATAACATTTTAATAGTTCTTTTAATTACATTTTTTATAATTAAATAATATATTCACTTTATTAGATGGCATTATAATATTTCTACTAACAAATATATAATCTATTTTTGATTAAAATATATATATATATATATATATATATATATATATATATATATATATATGTACATATATTACAGTTATGCAATTATGTTACGTACTATTTTGTTAATTATAAGTTATCTGGTATTTTACAATTTATCTTTATTTTTTATATATAATGAGAGATTACGAGAAATATTATTTTAAAATTATTATAGTGTACTATTAATAATATTTCTTTTTTTAAATTTCTAATTTAATTTATATAATTTTTATATTTAACATTATAATTATAATTATACATTAATGTATAACTTCATTTTCTCGTTTCATCATATATTAGTATATATTGGTGTGTTTGGGTGCATGGTTGGATATGCTTGAGTCTTTGGTGTATTATGGATGTATAGAATGCATCCGGGAAAAATGATATCAGCGTTCACACCTCTAGTAATGGTGTTATCCCAAATGATATAGGATTTGGAGTACCATTACCTGAAAGTTGATGTTCTACGCATCCTGGGTGGCAATTGTAGTATCCTGTGTTGTACTTAAGAGTAGCCTATTATCTAGTATTATTTATACTTTTTTTAAATTTGTATTTATTTAAAAAAATGATTATGTTTATTTCATTTTATTTAATTTAGTAGTATTATAGATTGATTGTTTGTAATATTTTATATTATACTAGCTGGCTACGTACAGGCGTTGCCCGGGAATTATACGTTTTGTACCCGTGGGATCTTTAACAACGTAGAGGTAAACAAAGATTTAATTATAGAAAACAATTTATTTATTTATAACAAAGCACTTAAATTTAAGTGTTTATTGAAAAATTTAAAATTTCTTAGTTAAATATAGCGATAACGTAAACGTTATCACCGTTTATTGCCATTTACGAATGTATTAATTAAAGTAAAGTGAATATAAATACATTTTTACGAACCACCTCACATTCGCATACATTTTATGTGTGAAAAATTTTCTTCTAAAATCAAAATATTTACCGATAGAGAGAAATAGGTCGATAAAGGACAGTTTTATGTAATTATGATTGGTGTAGAGGTGGACATAAAAAATTCATCCGAACAACCACAATACTATAATACTAATTTTGTAAATCCGTCGAGCCATTTTCTTAAACATAGAACGCATATATATAAATAAATAAATAAATAATTAAATAGACTTTCTTTTATATGTATAGAAGATTTTATTTATATATTATCGTTAATTAATAAATTTACACTTTTCGTAATCTCGTAAATAGGTGAATCACAATATTTTGCGTTTTCATCGTATTTTTCATAATTTGTTACAAAGTTATTGAAGTTTACCTAAGCAACATACATTTTCATAATAACGACACCCTAATTGCACGTAATATTGACACCCTTTAAATTATATAACCAATCAGAATTATTTGTTTATAATGCGACGCACATTTTGAGTGCGTTATGATAATATTCATAAATTAATAGATATATTTAATCATATACACATATATTATATACATATATATATATATATATATATTAAAAATAAAATTATATATTGTAAAAAGATGAACACAATTTGTGCCATGCCTGGGACTCGAACCCCAACCTCATGGGAATAAAAGAATAGTAATACACCTCGATAGCCGACTCGGCCAATTAGTTTTTTATATATTATATTTATATTTAATAATAATGTCAATAGTTATGATTTAATTATACAAAATTAGAATATAGATATAAATACTGATACTAATTTTTAATTTCTATTATAATTCGTAATAGAATAGTTTACCTATAATGGTGTTATATTATTATATAAGTGAACCGTTTACGTTATTAATATTTTGTTTATACGATAACAATTATTTAGAAAATTAATTAGGTTACTCTAATAATTACTTTCATATTTTACGTATCTATGTTATATTATTATACACATATAATATATTGATTCTACATGGAATTAAATAGTATTTCAGAAATTATATAAAACTCCTATGTACATACAATATTCGCATTATAATTAAGTAATTTCAAACTTAATATGTATAATATTTTCTAAAATTAGTTTGAGTAAAATAATGTAAAGGACCATTACTTTAATAATTTACGTATCGTTGTGTTATTTTATTATACACATATAATATATTTCTTCTACTCAGAATTAAATAGTATTTCAGAAACTATATGAAACTCCTATGTAGGGGAAGTCTCCGATTACCGACCCCTAAATGATTATTTGTAATAACGTATTCAATATTAAATATATTTAATTGAAATTTTGTAATTAGGGTAATATCATGACAATAAATAATGTGGCTATTTAAAAAATTGTATATAAGTATATTTACAAGAATAAACCGGGGGGTCGGTAATCGGATACATGTGCCTAATACCGACCCCTTCTCCTATTACCGACCCCCTAAAATAATTGTAGTATAAATAATTGTAGTATTATAATATCCAATAAAAAAAGTAGATATACATAAATATAATTAATTATAACATACACGCAATTTATTTTTTATTGAATTTATGTTTTAATAGTAATATTAAATTTAAACTTTATAGTAATTATATTAAAATAGTGTATATTATTATTTAATATTTATTTATCAATCAGTATCTATATAATCAACTGGAATCAAGCATCCTAAATATGTATCAATGATACACAAACAACTTACGACATATTTTAAAGTAACATACGGATATATTTTGATTGTATACAATACATCATATGGGGTCGGTATTAGGGTAATTTAGGGGGTCGGTAATAAGACAATAATATGGGTTGCTATTATTAAGATATTTTGGTTAATAATTATTCAAATTAATTTATTTTTATAAAAGTTATAAATATTTTATTGATCTACAATATTATGTGCAGTATTAAGTTTTCTTTTAATTAATAAAGTATTTATAATAATTTAAAAATAGTTTTTATTCAAATATTTAAAAAGTAAAAACATAATATTTAATGTTATCAAATAACAATTGTAGGATTGAATATTTTTTAAAACAAAATATTTATTTATATTTATCATTAAATTACTAACATTTCATGTATATATAATTTTTTGATATACCGTATAGTTACTGAGATACGAGAGGGGTCGGTATTCGGAGACTTTCACCTACGTATAATATTCGCATTATAATTAAGTAATTTCAAACTTAATATTTATAATATAATATAAAATATAAAATATTTTCGAAAATTAATTCTAGGAAAACAACGTATGAATTGCGTGTGTTAACTAAAAGTAACGCGTATTTAATTCTGATTGGATAGTGGATATTAAATAATATATGGTATATCTAAATATCGATATATTTAGGGTGTCGATATTATGTGCCAAGTTGTCGGTATTCGAGTCCCCTGTTATCTTAGAGTTAAACAAACTAAATTACATTTTAAAATAACTATTATATGTATTACTACTTAATACTTATACATACAATTTGTAAATATTTAATTGAGAAATAATAAAGTTATGGTGATTTATTGTTAGGGTGTCGGTATTCGACTAATAATAATAAATTCAATAATGAATTGAAATCTCTTATATATATATTGAATACAATACAAATAGTGGCTAAAATAGAATCCTCAATAATTCATAGTCTTATTATATACATGTTATAAATATCCACGAGGGGCCCCACCATACAATATATATTATAACATATTATTACACATTTGTTAATAATGTTATCACAAACGTAGTTGGAGCATATTATAAATATACTAGATGGATTAATTAATATTTTTACATACTAAACTCGAGTTTAGTATGGAATAATGTTAACTAAACCATTGGTAGCATACATGTTATCCCGTATGGGTACTGCAGAATATATATGAGAGAGAGAGAGAGAGAGAGAGAGAGAGAGAGAGTATGCTATGTGTGTTAACTATATATATTTATATATTATTTGTATTTTAAATTATTCACATCAACTATAAATTACCATTAATACTTGCATCTCATACTGATTATCTAACATATTACCTGTTCCCCACGCGAATACATATCCCCATACACCTCATACAGTATACACATTCCAATACCGAGACTATCAGAGAGAACTTAAAAAGATGTTTACCTTCGGGGCCAAGTCTAAGATAGCCTCAGAAACTATGTTCACTGACACTGCGAACAGGCTATCTCATAGCATAATACCCACCGCTTCACTCGAATGCCGCGGTATAGCTCCTATCACACGGTCGAGCATCCTTTAACGCTTCAATTACACGTGAATATGCCCTCTATAGAGATATATCAGCACATGCTTGTTATGTAATTGGAATAGGTACTTCAAGACAAGTATCGGCATCTGGTGTATTATGTGTCATTCAGAATAAATAATATTATTTTATATATACTAATATTATATTTTATATTTCTAATATTTGAAAATCCGAGCATTTAAATATTCTTTAGAAGTATTCTAACAATTCATATACTTATGTATATATATATATATATATATATATATATATATATATATATATATATATATATGTATGTTAAATACACATCAATGTTGTATTAATGTTAATATACATATATATATATATATATTTGTATAACTAATATTAATGAGCTTATATTATCCGTTTGAAATGTAACTTGTATTGTGTATAAAATTGTGTCGATATATTGATAAAGCTAATATATATATTATATATATATTATATATATATATATATATATATATATATATATATATATATATATTTATATATTCAATTACTCATAATTATAACTTATATAATTAATATTGTAAGCAATTATGTATTTATATTTGAACATTATGTATAATATATTATTAGTAATATAATATCTTATCATACTTATGTATTCATATGTAGGCATTGCCTACATACATGTATATATATATATACTTATGTATATATATATATTAACCTGTAATTAATGATAACATAATATGTAAACAATAAGTATTCAAATATCACTTACTATGTTTAATTATATATTATTAATTTGTGAACCCATTTTTAAATATCCATTATTAATATTCACCAATTATTTTATACTTTTATTAAATATCAAATAATACAATTTACATTTACTGACTTATTATAGGGATACTATATACTATAACCTAATAGATGGGAGGTCTGCACTTTTAAATTGGTGATTAATTATATAGAAGTGAATATAAACAACTAGTGGTAATAGAACATACATTATTTACACTTGTGATGAGATACAAAATTAACAGGTAATTATATAATTATAATAATAAGTCGCATACATAATTATAGGTTTAAGTAAGTAAGTAAGATATCAGTATCACGAATATGTATTGAATATATGGGTATAACGGAATTAATACTAACAATTCAGATTTTAACCTGGCTAGGGTAATACAACTGGATAGAGTAATACAACTGTAAATTATACGGTAAAAAAGTTGTCATAAAATATAAATATATTTCATTTTTATAAATAAAGTCCATTTTAGATAAATATGTTCCTTAATGGTCAGTTAATTATGTAAATTCTAATTATAATGAAGTAATGCACTATGATATACACTTGTAGTAACACAAATACATTGTAATTTTACAAACTAGTATTACAAAATATCGTGAAAGTTTTGACTTGAATATTATTGTGAAAGTTGACTTAAAAGTTGATTCAAAAATAATAAGATAACGACCCAGATCGATGTTAGCCGATTTTGAAACAAGCTAATTTGATATCAATTTTCAAAAAATTACATGTAGGAATTTTTAAATGGTTAACAAAATTATATTATTTCGAGGATATTAATAAATTACAATTGTCAAAAAATGTAAAATTCACATTATTTTTAAATCAAAAATATGTCTAATTATTTACTATCAATATATTTATTTAAAATAAACAAATTATATATTATTATAATATACTGTATGTCATTATTTATAAATAATGAATATTATATATTATATATTATTTAGTAATAAAATAGTTGAAACAATAGTTAAATTAAAATATTTCATAATTTTTATATAAAAATGATAAATTATTTGTCATCATCATATTTATTCTTTATAAAATAATAATATATATTCAAAATTCATTCTATTTTTGATTATTATCACTTATAAATGACAATCATTGAATTTATTGTATCTATAGATTAACAAAAAAATGCTGACAAGAGTTTTATAATAACATATTTAATGAGGAGGATTTAGATATAGAATAATTACAATTAATTTATTTACACATTTTATAAAAACATTAAAAAAATTATTAAATAAACATATTAATATCTTAAATTTATCATATATTATTTATCCTATTTCTTAAGATAGTATTAATATTTCAAGTTTAGAATGACAAGTAATCAAATATATGAAATCAAACAATTACATAATAAAATAATATTATATACATATTTAAAAATTAATAATAGATTTTAAATAAATTATATCATTACATCCGTTTAAATCATTTTTTTAAACAATTTTATAATATATTTAATTTATTTCTTGTTTCGTGTCGGGTTGTTTCGCTTTATTTTAAATTCACTACTACTATTATAATTGTATTCGTGTTGCTAAACAATAAACTATTTATATATCTATCTATCTATTAATAATTAATAATAGTATGTATTATAGTATTATTGATAATAATTCATTTATTATTTTATACAATCGTGTATCGAATTTCTAGTAGAGCCACCATTTTCTAAAATATCAATAATTAAAGATAAATATAATATATCAATATTATATATATTGGTAGATAAATGCTTCTGATAATAAAATTCACATCTGATATACACTTAATAACTTACAAATTCGAGTATATATTTATATAGTTTACTCTAATTAGTGGTTTATCTGATGATAACTACCATCAACCAGTTACCAGTTTGCAAAGTACAGCACGTCATATATGTCCATATGGGAAATAATGATAGACAGCTAACCAACCGTGAAAGGTCACGCTAATATATTATAAACAGATTGTTGGATTTAGCCTCGAGTTTTCTTATCTTATGAAGTAATATTCTGCGAGGCATACATTGTCTAGCACATGATCATGTAGTATCGATACTTTTGATTTGTGTATGGAGTAGCGCCCACATCTGTTTTAATGGCAATTGAAAGACAAATTTAACAACATATAAAGATATTCATACGATAACCCTCTTTACATGGTAAACATGCTGTTCATCCTGAAATTAAACCTAAAGTTACAGTCGAAAAATTAGCCAAAGTGAAAACAAACTCGTCTAAACTAAATGGGCCAACAAACTTGATAACTAGAGAATGCTTCAAAAATAAATTCTGGAACTTATAGCCACTAGCAAAACCATCAAGTAAGACATACTATCTATAATAGAGCATAGTTTTATATATAATCATATACACATGAGAACAATATTTTGTATATTTGACATTAACTTGTACGGCTTAAAAAAATACAGCGAACATTACCATAAGTGGATTTGAATACTCATAAATTAATAAATATATAACTCTATATCGATTGTAAATATAAATCTCCTAAAATAATTAACAGAAACTTCAATGAATCGTAATATCAATCTATAATCAAATGTAAGCGATGAAAATAAAACTGAACAATTTTATGCAGATCCTTCTTCACTAAAATGGAAAATACATAAAAATAATGTATTGATAATTATCAATACAGATTATAATAGGGAGAGACTTTAATGCAGACCTATATCTATACGACAGTTCTAAATTATTATCAACATTATAAAAACATAAAATGAAACATGCTAAATAACTATCTCCTTGAAAATAAACTGCTATAATTATTAGAAAAGACAATAATATTGGTAATACAAAATAAACAAAATATAAAACTATTAAAATATAAAATTAATAATGTAATATTATTAGGGGAAATATGGGTAATGTGGCCAGGAGGGTAATGCGTATCTCATAAACTATGAGTCCAATCAAAAAAAAATATATACATGAAATTTGCGCATTGGTAAGCATTGTTCAAATAAGTAATATAATTTGTATATCTATTAATAAAAATGATGTAAAAAATACAAAAAAATGATTTACTATTTAAAAAATTGAAATTATACTTTATATGTAAAACATATATTAAATCACTAATATATAATATAAATTGAAAATTAAAGTTGGATGTTAAAGAACTATTTAATTACAAAAAAGTTTGTAAGCCATTTATTTTAGTGAGTAATGTTCATTATTATATAATGTAAATAGCGTGATACCTCAACGCGAATAATGTGGCCATATTTTAGAGGGTAATGTGGCCACTTTACGATGATTTAAGCCAATCATATGATTTGAAATATATATTTATACATATTGATAAAATTGCAGACGTCATTATATGAAAACTGTGATTGAATCAACATCTCCTTTATCCTAATCATACACATATATTTCAATACATATTATAATCGTTAATACTAACGTTATACACTTTTAAATTTAATTTAATATATTTAATTATCTATTAACACAATATCAAAGAATACATTATATATATATATATATTTATTCGGTTTATTTTTCTGAGTGTACTACCATTAATTTCAATATTGAATGTACTGCCAGAATGTATATTACGTATATTATAAACCATACAATTACATTTATTTACATTGAGGGTTAATTTATTAATAGCTAACCAAGAAGATATTTTACTTAACTATGTATTCATAAGAATATTTAATCTAGATAAATTTATAGAAAATATTAAATTTGTAAATATACTATATATACAATATATATATAAAATATATATTACATATATATTATATTATTTAATATATATATAACGATATCTATATAAATATCCCCATAGTTGTATTATAAAAGCAATATAAAAAAAACAGTATAAAAGTTATATAAAGCAACCGTCTATTTTTTTTCGTAGCTTTTTATCGATATTCTAGGTTTAACTTCTGTATAAGAGGATTGTCTATGGTTACCTTGACATTTCTGATCTTTAAATTATTATCAAGTTAGAGTTCAAATCTTTTACATTTATGACAAGCCCGATATGCCATTCCTTTCTATATAGAAATCTTGATCCGAGCTTACCATCCATGAGCCTAGATATTTAAATTTGTCGAAAACTTTTAAAGCTGTATTGTCTTCTTGAGATTATATATACTCTCAAGTTTATATTGAAATTGAATGGGATGATTGAACACAATAACTTCTGTTTTATTTGAGTTTAGCTTCAGTCCAATTGTCTCTATTTCGATTTCAATACTTGTGAAAAATTCCTGTGCTGTCTCGATTTGATTCGTAATAATGGCAATGTCATCTGCATAGCTTAAATCTGTGATTGTTACAGCTATAAGTCGTCTGCTTAGTCTTTTAGTTAGCATGGAACCGAGTTATTCTTTTCCTTTTAAAGCAGTTCATAGCATAATCTAGTACGATTACAAAAAGGAATGGTGCTAATGTATCACCTTGGATTAATATCTTCTAAGGTATTATGAATAACAGTATTAATATTGAGGTTATTAATTAATTTGGCTATATTATTTCCTACATTATTCCTAAATTTCTAAATATATCATTACATTTATTCACAATTATAAAAAAACTAGAATCATTATTTTTTAGATACATACTTATATATACATATATACATACTTATTCATATTATAATTAGATTTATTTTTAATATTTGTAATTAATTTCCGAGTTCCCCTATAATTATATATATTATAATATATATAATTATAGGGGAACTCGGAAATTAAATAAACATAAATCTAATTATAATATGAATAAGTATGTATATATGTATATATATATATTATAATAGAAAATGTATTATTTTAATAATTTTTTGAATGAATCTTCTTAAAAGAGTTGCTAACATATTTATATATTTGGTTATAATAATTTATTATCATGGGAAATAATTATAACAAATTGTTTATATAGTTTATTTGATACACATTTTACTAATGAATCCGCCGGATTTATTTATGATATTTATGAAGTTTGTTTATCAATAATGGACAATTTTATTATATAATATTTTCAATTATTAACGAATTTGTAAACAACTTCATTCAAATTTAAACTGGAATCATTAATGTATGTCTAATTATGTAATAACATAACTTTATAGTTCATATATAGTATCATAATACATATGTGTGATTGTCTATATTCCTTTGGTTTAGTTACATTAAAGTTAAAGGATGTAAACATAGGGACATTATAACTAATATCAGAATAAATTAAGCCTTTATTAATAGGTTATATATTTAAATTACAGAATATATCAATAAAACTTTGTTATTTTTAACGATAGTCATTTTCAATTCGAGTAGCCTTATTTTTTAATAGTATATAATTTAAAGAATATATATAATCAACAAAGTAATTTATTGATGAATTATTTCTATAATTAGATATATTAATATCAATATTACGAAAATAAAAAAAATTGTTTGAATAGTATGAACTCCAATGATAGTGCATTAGTAGGTCTATAAATACCTCTAACAATTATATTACTATTATTATTATAAGTATTTTAATAGTTGTAATATCACATACATTATTTATTTGTACTTCCAATAAAGTACTATTTTGATGTACTTATATGACGATTTGAAGTATACTTAATAGCTCACATGATAGATAAATATTTGCCTACTATTTCTAACATAATAATTACATTTTTTTTTTCAAAAATAATAATTCCGAAGGACGTACCAGGTATGTCGTACCTCTCCTTAAACACAAAGTTCTGTTTTAGGACCAATTTTATTTATTATATGCATACATGATTTGATAAATATATCGAAATTATTTAAACCAGTAATTTATGTCGATGATACGAATATAATTTTTCGAGTAATATTATATCTGATCTAAAGAAAAAGTGAGTTAATGATTCGTGAATTAAAAAGGCATACTCGAGTATGCAAGATCTTGATTAACGATAAACAAATTTACCTACTCTGAATATTGATAAATATAATTTACATATATTATATAATTTTAATGTACACTCAAGTAATACATTAATACTTATTATGAAATAAATTCCAATTAAACATCTATAATAATATAATATAATAATTAGTAACTTTGTCAGTTTAAATGTTATATCCAATTATTTTATTTTATTATTTAATTTAGATTAAAAGTTTCAAGATATGTAGTAAAGACGCGAGTGCCACTGACAGGTCGATCCTAAAGTCTATAGATAGTAAAGAGTAATCTTTTACTGGAAAAAGAGCCAAAAGAGGAGAGCCTGTTGGCACCAGCAATAAGTCATTTTTAATGACGCATACATATATAATTTTGTCACGTAAGTTATTAATATTAATACAATTATAATAAACTATGTAATACAATTATAATAAAATATGTAATATAATTATAATAAACTACGTATTATAATAAACTACGTGTTATCAAGTTAGTTATTAATACTAATAAAATTATAACAAACTCTTAATATATAGATACTATATATGAAAAGTATCCAGCGATTAAGGACTATAATGTAACTAATTGCTGGGTGCTTTAAAACCCAATCTGATTTTATGGTTAAGATAATATTATAATTATTAGAATAATTATTATTATACTTATTAAATAATTATATAATTATTATTATATTATATAATTATAATTATTAATAAGTTATCCCAATATATAATGTGTACATAAAGTATTGTTTTATTCTTTTAGATAAGACGAAAGTTAAAAATCCTAAATCTAATAATGTTTTAAAGGAAGATAGAATTGAGGCCGATATATACACATATGAAAAGAAAATGTTAATAAATTCATGTTTTATTTATTTAATTATTAATCAATTATTTTAAAGATAGACTATACTGAAGAATTATACGCCCTGATGCCAGAAATAGTATCTTCACAAAGATCTTTAACATTACATGAGCTATATTTATATCAAGGACAAGGCTCCATTCCTGGGTTATACCATTTTAATACATATATTATTTTTGGTTTTTCTTCTTTCAGTTATTACATTTTATATACATTTTTAGTTATTATATAATTAATTACTGCTTTATTTTTGATCTAAATTCTGATTTGATTACTGCGAGTAAAAACTATATAGATATCTCGATATATATATATATATATATATATATATATATATATATAGTTTTTACTCACATATAAAGCAGTAATAAATCAGAATTTAAATAAAAAATAAAGAAGTTATAAATCAGTACTAAATCAGAATTATATCAGATTTAAATCAGAATTTAAACCTTCTTAAACAGATTTAAAACTTTTTTCACTGTTTAAACTTATAAGAATTTAAAAAATTATCGTATTAGATCTCATATTTATAAAGTTATACAACATTATCTAAAAGTGGCCACATTACCCAACTTTCCCCTAGTTATCATTATTTATATTCATTCAACAATATGTCTGCTTCCATACCACACGCATTTATTATAATGAAACTTCATATAAGTATATAGAAGCGTATAACATTTTAGGTAAAGGGGTAAAAGTATTTAGTAAGCCACCTGTTAAGCCTGTTCAAGGTGATGCATTTATTATTGTATCAGATTAAAACACTATGCAAGATTGGATATGTCACCAGTATCAATGAAAAATAAATAATGGTTATTATTTATATCATAATATTATGGATCAAGTGATCTTTTCGAAAACAAGTACATAAATTTATGAAATATATGCGCCCAAATAATTCATATATATATATACATATATATGAAATCACCTAGTATAGGTATATTACCCAGACTTGTTATATTTAAATACGTATACCCATTCTGGTTATAACTATACACATATATATATAACTAAATCTTATGTGTGAAAACACCTATAAACTAAATTTAAAAATAAAATTTCAGATTTAAAATATTGTCACTGAAATGATAAATGTAATGGCGAATATGGAATATGACCCACGTTTGTTTTGATAACGATATCCGAGTTCAACTTTAAAATATTTTACATGTATTGCTATATAATTTAAATTATAATAACAACTAAGTCATATATTTCTTATACTATATACTATAATTTATACTATATATTATAATCAAAATGAGTATTTTGAATTTGACTCCATAAATCGTAATCAAAACAAATGAGGGCTATATTCGATACAGACCAATTTGATACCGTATGAATACAAGTTCAAAAATGTAAATCGATAATAAGCTAATTAGCTTATACTCACGAATAAAACACTGATATTTACCTCAACGTACACTCTTATTATAATTCTAAATATCACTTTACATATAAACAACAACCGCTCTGTGTCCTTGCAATCGAAAAGATCCCTTAATCCAATATTAGTATAATATATATATATATATATAAATTATGTTGATACCAATTTAAGTACTTGTTGTTACCCATCAAAATCAAAAAAAAATCCATCACCCAAAGTAATCATAAAAAAGTTTTACCATAAATTAACAAAAAATGGTACCTTTAATCGACATTGTTGGTATTTACTACATGAAAAAAATATTAAATTAATACATTATATCGAAAATCACAGAGAATATATAACCCTAAAATATAGAAATAGTCAAATAGATAAGGAATACATTAGAACTTGTCCTTCAATACATAACAAAATTAAAGAATCTATTGATTTAAATATGAAGCCAGCATATATCAATAGAGAACTCCTCAGTACTGAAGTTGATGGATAACACGTTCCAGTATTAAGAGTACGTAACACGAAGCAGATTTATAACGCGGTTACAACTAATAATTTGGCTAAAAGGTTTTCACGTGATGAAATTTACAACACGATGATGTTAGCGTATAATCTGGACGATTATATCTACGAAATAACTACATTTCCGAATTTATGTTGTTATTTTGGACTAAAAGAGATCAGAGGTATCAGAATTTACAACGTTGTTGAAAAGTTATAATAATATCATAACATTATATTACGATACAACATCTAAACTTGGCGACTTTTATGTAACGCCAATCGTATTTCGCCATGTATTACTGAAAGGAGAACCATGTCTTCCTCTGTGCTATATGATTTATCGAAGAAAATTGTCAATCAACGCATGAATGATTTCTTCAAATATTGTGTGAAAAAATGCCTACTTTATTTAAAGCCAATATTTGTATAATTACTGATAGAGAGAAATCAATCACCAACGCGATTACTAAGGTAAACATGTTATTATTTATAATTTTATTTTTTATATTAATATACATAATTAATCATATTTTATACTATATATATATACAATTAGGGAGTATGGGTTATATATATTGTGTAATTAATTTAATGAAACTTCAATTATGTATATATATTTGAAATTAATTTTAGGTATTACCAAATGCTAAATTATTAGTATGTTGGAATCACCTAAAAAAAGGTGTTAAATATGACTACACTCAAAGAAATATACATAAACTGAAATTCATTTATATATGAGAGATGTAAGTGATCTTATGAACGCAATTTCTGAAAAGGAATTTAATAGCATCTATGATGTTATGCGATGCAGATTGCCTTCATCATTTATTAATTATATGGATAAAATGGTAGAAGATATTAAGGGACATGCAAGTCGATACCAGTTTAAAAAACTCAACTTAATTAATAAAATGTATGGAGTTACAAATAACGGATCAGAATCTATTAATTGTGTGTTGAAAAAATTAGTACAATGGAGAGAAGTTCCAGTTGATGTACTAATACTAGCGCTTTACCATATTCAGCAGTACTATCACTATAGTGTATACAATATATTGAGTGCTCTCTGTGATACAGGAAACTATTTATTAAAAGATGAATTTCGTATTTATAAGCAAGATGCATCCTTAATAAATTTCCCTCCAAGTGTTAAGAATCCGGACACAATTGTTGACCAGATCAAAAATGGTTATTATAATTCTATTGTAAATCTAATATAATTACCATTATATCTACTAATTAAATTTATATATTAACATTAATTTATATGAATTGAAATTATTATTCAATGTAATTATAACAGGTTTAATAAATACAGATAACTCTCAGACATATACTGATAGAGTAACAGGTACATATATTTTATTATCCTCGAATTCACATGCAAATGGTTATTATAAATATATATATATATATATATATATATTATTAGATTTCAACTTTTCGACTACGTACAATGCTGACGTGTTTTTTTTACATAGTGAATTATCAAATAATTCTATAAAATTGAATTCTTGCTATTGGACTACATCAAAGCTTTGTATACATCAGTTATATATTCTATATAATTAATATTTTAGGGTGTAATATGTCAAACTATCTTTAGCATATTAAATATGTTCCATGTATGACCTCATAATAAGTATATATATATTAAGCCTACTATTTTTTGTTTGTTTTAAATTTATACTTAGTTTTATTTATACATGTTTGTTGCTATACGTGATATATATATATATATATATATATATATATATGTATTTAATTGTTCATATATGTGTGTATACATAGTATATATATGTATATATATATATATATATATATATATATATATATATATATATGTATGTATGTATATATGAGTATATGTATGTATGTGTATACTTATTTTATATGACAAGCTATATATTATGTAAGGTATTAAAATAAATGTTAATAAGAAAAACCAATAAATGTATTGTCACGCTCTATCGATTTTCTATAGAATTAAATTAATTGTAATTTATTTTTGTATTTGAATTTATATTTGCTTTATAATGGTATATTTCATTAATATTTGTCAATGGCATATTTAAATATTACATTTCACCTATTTCTACCTCATATTTATTTATATAAATAATTTGTATTTGTTTCTATATATTGTTTTATTTTAATATCTATATATTGGTGTGTGCGATGAACACTGTGCATGAGTGTATGTTTGTATGTGTATAGATTTATATATATATATATTTATTAAAAATAATTATTTACATTATTTTATTTATTCACCGACTTATATTATTTAATTGTTTTTATATATTTATTTTAAACCTGTTTTTAACCTACATTTTACTTTTTAGTTGCCTATAGTATTATCGTATAGTATTACTTATTCTGATTTCTATTATCAATATGAATTCTAGTTTATCTAAAACTTTCACGTGTCCCATTACACATTGTTCTAGCAATTTTTCTAACGCGCAGACACTACACACACATGTTAATTCTCATAAAATCTGTGATGAAAATGTACCTGATACGTATTATAAATCTTTTAATAGATCTTTTTGCCAATCATGTAATAAATCTTATTGTTTAGCACGTAATCATAATTATATAGGGCTAACTCAATACCAGATGCAGCCAATTATAGATGATTTACTAGATAATTCGGATCCTAATATTTCTTCCAACTTTAATATTCCTGAAATTAATGAAATACTTAATTCTAAAATTCAGATAAGAAAACATATCCCAAAAATGTGTAGAGATCTATTTACCGAATCTTGACTACTTTATTCAGAAATATTTCCCAAAATCCTATTGAAATGAACTTTCTATTATTAACGCTATTTCCAAGAGCTGTTTTACATCTCCCAACTCGGTCTGGTAAAAATAAAAGAGTTCAAAGCGCTCGTATCTTAAACGATCGTTTAAAACGTTGGATTTATGGAGAACATTATTTTCTCTGGTCTGAGACTAAGCGTGAAGCTGATAAATATTCGGAACTTAAAAAGTCTACAGATACAAAAAACAACATAGATCGTGCAATTAACTTAACACAGGAAGGACATTTTGGTAAAGCATGTAAATCCCTAATGTAAAAATCTAATGGTATGGCAGATGTTTCTCAGGATATTATATCAACTCTACAGGATAAACACCCTAAAAGACTTCATCCAATTGATATTCCTTCTATGCAAACTAATTCGTCAATTCAGTTTACTACTAAGGAAGTGATGTTTATGTTGGATTCATTTCCTGTAGCTAGTGGTGCGGGTCCAAGTAAACTTTCCCATGACCATCTTCGTGAAGCTCTTCGTGGTATAACCCCTATGAAACAGGAATATTTGATTAAGGCTATTACTGATACAGTACATCTATTAGCAGCTGGAAAAGTTAATCATAATATTGCTCAATATTTCTGCGGCGCTAATCTTTATCCACTGAAAAAAAAAGACTGAGGCATAAGACTCATTTAAGTTGGTGAAACTTTAAGAAGAATTGTGTCTAAATGTCTAAATGCATCAGTTAAAAAAGAAGCAGAAATGTTGTTCTCTCCTACACAGTTAGGCGTAGGTGTGAAGGGTGGATGCGAAATTATTGTGCATTCGGTAAGATCCTTAATTGATAAATATTCAAGTTCTAATGATAAATGTCTTATAAAAATAGACTTTAATAATGCGTTTAATCTTATATCTCGCGAATCAATAATTAGCCAAGTTGCTAAATATTTCCCAGGCCTTTTAAATTGGACATTATTTACTCTTCTCCCATAATCTAAATTATTCATAGGCAATGAGTTTATTCTAAGCTCCAGAGGTGTTCAGCAAGGTGATCCTCTCGGCCCATTACTATTTTCATTAGCTTTAAAAAAACTTACTGATATAATTACTACCAAATTCCCTAATTTGAACCTATCATTATTTTATTTAGATGATGGTATTATAATAGGAGATATAAATGAAGTGAAATTAACATTGGATACTATTCTAAAAGTTTCTTCAGATTTAGGTCTCGAAATTAACATTAGCAAATGTGAAATTTGGTGGCCAAATTTCAATGACATCTCTTGGGATATATTTCCTGACTCAATTAATAAGATATATGGATAAGGAATTGATATACTCGGTTCATCAATTGGTACTTCCAAATATATAAATAACCACATGGATATTAAAGTTAATGATTGTATTAAATTGCAACAGGTAATTTTACAAATGGATAACCCACAGTGTGAACTAGCCCTTATTCGTTCATGCGTAGGTATTTGTAAAATTAACTATGATCTTAGAACTTCTCCTACTAAATCCATATATAACTCTATTAATAAATATGATAACTCTTTAAGAAAATCGCTTGAAGAAATTTGCCAATCTAGCTTGGATGATGACTCGTGGTGTCAGGCTACTCTTCCAATCCGTGAAGGTGGTCTAGGGATTATTTCTGCATGCAACATAGCTCCAGCAGCGTATCTATCTTCTGTAAGCCAAGCGATACCTTTTATTTCAAATTTATCAATTTCATTAGACATAGATGGTATTTTGAAGGATTCAATTTTTAAGATTACATCTTTGGGTTGTTTAAATGCTAAGGAAATTCTAGATGAACGAATTGGCTTACAGAAGAAATTATGTGTTCCTATTTATTTAAAAAGTAAATGTAACCTACTCAACCGCTCAACTACTCGAAATAAAGTTAGATTACTTTCGCTATCGGGAGATCATGCAGGTGCATGGTTACTAGCCGTCCCAAATCCCTCAATGCGACTGTGTTTTAATTCCACTGAATTTAGAGTACTCCTTAGACACATGTTGGGCTTACCTCTCTATAGCATATATCGTACATGTCCAGCTTGCAAAAAAGCACTACTTGATATTTATGGAGATCATAGTCTGATATGTGGAGCTGGGAGCGAACGAACTAATAGACATAATTATGTACGAGATACTCTATATCATATAATGAATTCAGCAGGTTTATCCCCATCTTTAGAAACAGCTAATTTGATCCCAGGTACTATTTGAAGACCTGGAGATGTTTCAGTAACTAACTGGTCTTTAGGAAAATCAGCCGCCATCGATGTACCAATCACCTCACCGCTGCAGAACACTACTATTTTAAGTGCGGCAATTGAGGTTGGTTTTGCAGCTGGTGAGCGTGAAAAATCTAAAGATGAGAACATTTTAATAATTGCAATCATGACATGTCATGATGCTGGTATTATTTTTCTCCCTTTCGTTGCTGAAACATTTGGTACTTGGGGTCAAATTGCTAAAGATATAATTAGCTATATTTCTAAACGATGGGCTGATAAGCATATGGAAAATGAGATAAATCGCTAAACTGGATTTATCAAAAGCTTTCTGTAGTCATGCACCGAGGAAATGCCAATATGATTATTTCAAGAAGCCCGATAGTTGAATTTTATAGTTAATTTATTTTATTGTTTTTATTAGTTTTATTTTAATATTTTAATATTTTAATCTTTTATTCATTTTTTTTAATATTATTTTGCGTTTATTATATTTTATTAAGTTTTATTTTAATATTTTATTCATATTTTATTATTAGTTAGGTTTATTATATTTTATTTAGTTTGGCTCAATACGATGATGATCTGGTCGAAAAATTCATTTTTAATATTCAATATATTTTTTTATTTTTACACCCTTCTGAGTTAGATATATATACATATATATATATATATATATATATATATATATATATATATATATATATATATATATATATATATATATTAATTCATTATTTTGTTAACAGATAACTCTCAGACATATACTGATAGAGTAACTGGTAGGTACTGGTATTTGCTTGTCCCCATATTCACATGCAAATGGTTATTATAAATAATATATATATATATATATATATTCATTATTTTGTTAACAGATAACTCTCAGACATCTACTGATGGAGTAACCGGTACTGGTATTTGCTTGTCCCCATATTCACATGCAAATGGTTATTAATAAAATAATATATATATATATATATATATATATGTGTGTTTATATTTAGTTGAAGATACGTTCTTTTATATAGTAGATATAAATATATAATATCATGTCATTGATCGTTTGCTAAATATATTTGTATCTAATAGTGTCATCCGATTTCAAAAAAATCTGCACACCTGTTTCATTGGCTAAAGATATCATTCGAAATAAACGAATACATCACGTAAAGTCGACTAATACATTCATAGTAGAAGCTGAAAAGGTACATGAAGCGACATTTCTACCTAAGGAAAAGTGTAATTGCCCAAGCAATACAGACAATTGTCCACACTTAATAGCTGCGAAACTATATATGGCCAACGAAATCTAGATAGAATATAACGTATCTCGTCTATCTCTATGTTATTTAAAAACAAGAGTAGAGTACAATAGACTATCTCGGGAAGAAAGAAACCAAGACGAATTGATTATGAGAAAATCCAAAGTATCGACAAAATAGAAACGTGTAGTATTCCTGTAAGTACTCTTGATGATGAAGAGTGGTTAAGCGATGACCACATTAATGAATATATGCGGTTCTACGAAAAACCTTTCCTCGTGCGGCAGGACTACGGGATACTTTACTTCAACAACAAAAAAGTATCCCTTATCCATGTAAGATTATCAAGGGAGATTTTGTACATATATTCCACGTGAATGGTAATCACTGGGTATGTGTTATCAGAGAGAAGGAATATGTAAAACTATATGACAGTTTACATAAAAAAACTACTAAACGGGTAATTATTTATTAGGGCCAAACATGTATTATTGTGGGATATTTTCTCTAGTGTATGCTACTACCTTATTATATAGGAAAAACATACTAATTTTAATTATAGAAATATTAGAAAACATTTCATTACTTGTATACATGAAACAACAATTACGGATTTCACTACAATTGTATCTTGTAGAAAGAATGATGTTATTCGCAAAATTAAATGTCCATTATTTTGTATATGTAGAGGTATACATATAAAAGATGTTTCTATTCCAGAATATTCTAACATGACATATTGTGACAATTGTAACGCATGGTATCATGATAATTGCATTGTCCTAGATATTTCCAAATCGTTAACATTGTGTTAAAAGTGTCTATAATTAATAATTAAATTATTATAATAAACATTAAAAATAATGTATTCTTATTCTTTTATTTATTGAATTTAATCCACATTCTCTTATCATCCACATATTTGCTATTAATTATACACAAAATCAAGGAATTCATTGATTCATAATTTTAAAACATTCTTTTATTGATTTTATTTTTTTTCCAGTGATCATCTAAAACATGAATAATTGTAATTAAAATACCATTCTTTATTAGTGTACAATGTAAATATGCCATATTTTATAATTCTGAGAACTCCAATATACTTTTGTTTATATATAATTAACGATATAAATACAATAAATATTACTTAACATAATTCATACACAATATTTATTACATATACTAATTTATATATATATATATATATATATATATATCTCAATAATACATATTATACCATAAACTGTCCATTACTATATACATATTCTATTATGAATTAATTCATATCTATTATGATATAAATATTCTATTATCATAATAATTATGTATTAATATATTTTATACCAATGAATATGCATTTGCATCGTAAATAATTGAATTATGTTTACCTATTGCCCTGTATCTCAATACATATAAGATACGTGAAATATCCATTACAATATATATATTGTATAAGTATACTTATTATATTCATATATTAATATGTAATAATGTATTAATATATACCAATTTATGTATATCAATATCAACAAATAATTTAATTATGTATACCAGTTGACCTGTTACCAATTGACCTAAATAAATATAAAATACGTAAAATTATTTAAATAATATTCATTACTATATCAATATTCTATTAATAATTATTATAATCCATAAAAAGATCCGTAAAAAGATCCGTAAAATGAACCGTTAAAAGATCCGTAAAAGATCCGTAAAAGATCCGGATATTAGTATATCCCATTAAAGTGTATATAATTATTATAATAATAAAATAGAATATATCATATATTTAATATACATGTATGTTATTTAATTTATATTATAGCAAAAAACGAAAAGTCCAAAAACCAAAAAACCATCAGGATGCCAACTATGTATATTATTGACTAATAATTACCGGTATTCTATTCTATTTAATAGACTATTACTAATATAGAATCGTTTATTAAAAATATAAGGATATATCATACATTTAATTATGTATTTACAAAGTTTGTAACAAACCTTTTCGATGTTAAATTATAACGAAATAAGTTGTATTATATATATATATAATTATAATAAAATTATAATAATTGTTTACAAATAATATTGAACTACGAACTTTCAATTTCAAAATAAAATAATATTTTATTTTAATTATTATTTTATTTAAATTTATACTATGTCTAGAAATGAATATTATAAACAATATTACCACAAAAAAAATTACTAAAAAAACATACTAATAATTTATCGTCAATTAGTAAATAAACGTCAAATAACGAAGGTATAACAAAATTGATATATATAAAATAAATAACTTAAATAATTTAATTTATTTAATTTAATTATTTATTTAATAAATTAATTTGTTATTTAATAATTTAATATTTTATTTTAATTATTATTTTATTTAAATTTATACTATGTCTAGAAATGAATATTATAAACAATATTACCACAAAAAAAATTACTAAAAAAACATACTAATAATTTATCGTCAATTAGTAAATAAACGTCAAATAACGAAGGTATAACAAAATTGATATATATAAAATAAATAACTTAAATAATTTAATTTATTTAATTTAATTATTTATTTAATAAATTAATTTGTTATTTAATAATTTAATAATTTAATTATTAAATATGTGTATTTATATAAAAGGAATACATGTGATATCGTACGAGGTGATCTCGTACGCAGGTGATCTCGTACGAATAATTTGATGAGCCCGGTTTCGCTAGTGTTAATATTCTAAAGTACTGTTACTTTACTAAATTTAGTTAATGTTAATGTTACTAAAACTTATATTTTATCTTGATTTAGTATTCTTTTAGTATAAGTTTATTTAGGCATGTATTCTTTTAATTTATAAACTATAATTGTAAATGATATTTTAATTATAGATTATTAATTTATTATAATTTGATTTTAGGTAGTCTAATATTATCCGTGAATTTTATCAAATACTTGTTTATTATATATTTACCAAATATGTTATAATAGTTTTAATACATTAATTGCTTTAGAGAAACATTAAACTTAAATACTATTACCATGGAAACAATAATACAATAATAAATGTTACCAAAGACACAACACAAATATACCATACATATATACCTACGCCTTTGTATTATTACGTACATTTATATAAAATACACTTATATTTAACGCACCAATAGTTTAATAACTGTAGCGTAGCATAATAATTACTCTATATACTCGTTGAGTATATATATATATATATATATATATATATATATATATATATATATATATATTAATACATAAAGTACTAATATTAACTCAATTGTACTCGTTCGTGAACTTTTTCACATTATTACGGTAACGGAGATTCCGATGCATTTGATTTTATTTCGATTTCCTAACGGAAGTAGGATTTCGTATATTTACGTAATTTATTCAAATTTAAACAAATATATTTTTTCAAAATTATTTACAATAACAATTTTTACAAATAAAATTAAAATAATCGTTAAAATATGTCTTTTTAATGCGCGATTTACGTAATCAAAGAAATTTAAATTCAGCCGATCAATCATATATATATATATATATATATATATATATATATATGTATATGTATATAGATAGATAGGTAGTTTTAATAATTTGATATATTATAAAATACTTTCTGGTTTTTAGATATAGATTCTGGAGAATCAGTTCAAACTGAATACATTATTAATCAAGCCGTAACTATTAGTAATAGTAATACTGATACATTTTACTATGAACACGAATCATTGAACGAAGCTAGTGATATCGAATTCGATGATACTGATTAATATACAAGTGCTGACTCTATTCATATATCGATTCAGAGGTTTACAATAATCGTAGTTTTATTATGTATACATATATTAGTATACTAATATCTGACTTATAGATTTGTGAAGAAGCTAGTTTCTATATGTCTTCAGAACAAGTTCAACCAAAACAAAGCATGAGTCCTGTTGATATGCATAGCTTCTTATTAGAAATCTCTCTATGGTGCATTGTACATAAGATTAAGTTTTCTGCTATGGATGAATTACTCCATATATTATCGACATTTGGTTTAAAAGTTCCATTATCATCAATAACTTTGTTAAAGACTCACCCATTGCCTAGAAATGTAATCAAGAAATAAAGTTGTCTTTATTACAAGTTTGACTGGATAGAAAATATAAAATCGTATATAGCAAAAAACAAAATTTCCGCTGGAACATTGAAAATAAGTTTAAATATCGATGGACTTCCTTTGTTCAAGTAATCTACTTCGTCTATATGTCCTGTACTATGCTCTATTAATAACTTTGTTTTTCCTATGGCTATGACTTTTGGTAATTAGCCTAATGATCTAGAGTTTTTGATAGATACACTATCTGGTATAAAAGATATATTGTTTTCTGGAATCATAGTTAAAGATAAAGTATATACAATTTTATTTGGGTGTGTGACTTGTGATGCTCCAGCAAAAGCATTTGTTAAAGGAACTAAACAATTCAATGGAAAACATGGATGAGATAAATGTAAAAGTCTAGGAAAATATATTATGAATTCAAACATTTTCCTGGATACTATTATACAAAAAATAACTGATGCTGAGTTTAGAGTCATGGTGGACAATAATCATCATAATTGTGAAACTCCATTCATTACATTACCTATAAACATGGTAGATTCGTTTAATGTGGATTATATGCATTGTGAGCTGCTCGGAGTAATGAATAAGTTGTTGAAGATATATGTAGGTAAATATTTCTAGTATAATTATATATGAAATCCTATATGGCGTAATACATTATGGCACATACTATTGCCATATGATTTTATATTCATATAGTATGTACTACATACTATGTAGGCCTACTATATATTTATATGTATATATTTAACATTGAATAATAATAATAATATTAAATAAGACTTAGTTCAGATTATTAAAATTACTAATTTACTTGTCATATGATTATACTATCCCAGCTTCTCACTCTGTGTTGTGTATATTTTGAGAGTATAGAAACAATAAACTCAATATTAGATGTTTTTAGTAAGGCGATTCATCGAATATTCGCTAGAAAAGTTCAGCCATGAAAGATGTCGACCGATACAAGGCAACAGAACTAAAACAAGTATTATTATACAGTGGTATAATTATATTTAAGAGTATTTTATATCATACATATTATGATCATTTCATACAGTGTTTTGTTCTAGTGAGTTATCAACTCAACCTAGAATGGTGAATTTTTCACTAACATTATTGGTTTATTTTGTAAAACGTGGTGTAGAGTTATTCGACGAAATATTTGCCATATATAATGTACATTCACTGCTACATTAAGTAGATGATGTGAAATTGCATGGTCTTTTGGATATGAATTCTTCATTCAAATATGAGAATTACATGCAATATATTAAGTTTATGGTTATAAATGGAAAAAATCCTTTAACCCAAATAGTAAATAGATTGGAGGAGAATATGAAACGAACATTTTTTGTATGTAACAGATAGATCGAATGAACCTGTCCTTATAAATACTGTATATCATTTAATTATTATGTTTATAAAGAAACTTTCAGTGAGGTTATTACTTTTAATAATGATAATAATCTGTGTAAATGTAATTTTTTTTAAAGTTCGCCTCTTTACACATTAAAGGGACTGGATTCTAGAAAAGTGGGGTCACATATTTCTAATATATTTGATTTCGATATATCTTATATAGCACGACCAGATATCAAGCGTAACGGTATCATGATTACTAATATAAATGATGTTACATGTTATAATAATAAACTTATTTATGTATCGTTTAATAATTAATTTCTTTTATAAATTTATTTTTATATATTGTGTATATTTGTTGTTGTCTGTATCATTTATTTATCATTTGTAATAAATTATGATATTATATATTATATGTAAATTTATATAATAATAATAAATACAATAAATTAATATTTAGTATTCTAAGGATGTTATCAATAGTATATATCAACCATCGTTCGCCACCCAATTCGACCATTGTAGTCCGACTGCAGAGCAAATAACTCTCCGTATTATGGTAAACATATATTTAATTTAATCGATTAATAATTAACCATCGTAATTTACTATACTATATACATTCATATTAATTTTAATTTGTAATATATAATATTAATTTTATCACTTACAGCTACTCTGTCAGCATTGCAAACTCTGTCACAAGATCCAATTATGACCTATTACTCAGTTCTAATAAACGCTATATAAATTTCAACCACTCATATTGTTGATTTATGATATAAAACAAATTAAATTCAAGTAAAAAGTATTAATTTGTATTATAAATTAAATTTATAAATATTTCTGACATTAACACTCCCCCCTACTGCTTCATTCATAACCCTCACGACTCTCCCCATCCTGGTGGCGACACCGGAATACTTTACAAATCTTCTCTAACTATCTCTAATATTTCCTATCACTCGTTCTCCCACTCTAAAGCCTTAGCAGCGCCATCAGCTCACCCTTCTCCCGGACCTTCAACATTACCCTTTTCTACCGTCATCCCTCTCTCTCCATCGACTCATTCCTAGATGTATTCCGCCTCTTCCTACACACAATATCCCCTAACACCTTTATAATAGGTGATTTCAACTTCCCTAACCCACCCTCGACCCGGTCCTTCAACAATCTACTTACCTCTTTCAACCTTATCCAGCACGTCATCTCCCCAAACCATGTCCAAAGCAATATCCTTGACCTCATAATCTCCCCCAAAACTAACAAAATCATCACCAACCTTACTATCAGACCACCCTTCTCCGACCACTTCATAATACTCTTCAACCTTAGCCACCCACACCAACTCGACCCCTAACCACCAGAACCTCACGAAAAATACACAACCTCCCCATTACTGCTTGTATTGCTGATCTCTCCTCCCTACCTACCACTACGTTCGCTGAACTTCACCAATCCCTTTAAACTACCCTTGACAAATATGCCCCTCTCGTCAATAGAACCACCATCACTCGTCCTGACTCCTCCTGGTATACCTCATCCTTACTAAAACAAAAGCGCATTCTGCGCACAGCTGAAAAACACTACCTAAAACATCCCTCCCCTACTTCACTTACTTCCTACAACAACCTGAAAAACATCCCCGTAAAGCCATCACTACCGCCAAAGCCACCCACATCACCCTAAAATTCCACAAACTTTCCAATGATAGTAAATCCATACACCGACTCTCGGCCCAACTACTTGGTCGCTCACTCAAAGCTCCTCTCCCCACTACCACCACTGAACAATTACCACTCCTCTTTGACAAAGCATTTAATGATAAACTTTCCGCCACCCTTTCTGCCCTTCCCACTCCCACTTTATGCCACACTCCCATAACTTTTCCCGTCTTCCTTGATTCTTTCGATTCACCCAGACTTGATCGAATCTCTCTCCTTAATTCCACCTCCTCAACCTCATCCCTTGATCCTATTCCCCTCCCTATACTCAAACAGATTACCCACACCATTGCTTAAGTCCTCGAACGTGTTGTCTCCTCCCAACTCATCACCTACCTCACATCCAACAACATCCCTAACATATTCCAAAGCGCCTACCTCCCACACAAATTTACTGAATCCGCCCTAACCCTCATTACCTCCGACCTACTCTCTGGCCTTAACAACAACCGTGGCTCAATACTCATCCTCCTTGATATGCCTTCCGCTTTCGACACCCTTGACTACAATGTCCTCGACACCAAAACGCTGTAGTTCGCTGCGTCCATTTACTTCCCCGACGTTCCCCTGACTCCATTACTCCTCTTCTAAAACAATAAAACTGGCTGCCAGTCCCCTATCGTATAAAGTACAAACTCTCCCTAAAGCTATTCTCCCATCCAAAAAGCTATTCGCCACAATTCCCCTGACTACCTTTCCTCCCTCCTACATCTACACACACCCATCACTACACTCCAGACCCGTTCCTCCAACACCTTTATCCTTACCCCTCTCCATTTTTATAAACTCCATTCTTCAAATGCCCTCTCTGCCCCATACCACTGGAACTCCCTACCCAAACACCTACGAATAAACTCATCAACTCCCTCCTTTAAACGCCACCTCAATATTCATTACTTCTCCCTTGCCTTCCATCCTACTCAATAATTTCAATAATTCTCCCACGGACGGCCGATTACTCACGCACTTGCAGTCCATAAACCAAAAAAAGTAAAAAGAAAAGTAATTAAATAAATAAATAAATGATATACATAATTGTTTAGACATATCTGATGATAGGAATTTGATACTTTTTTTAACCTGATGATACATCTCTTAGTATTCGTAAAATTAATATATATTTAACTAATCAGTTAATATCGGACGTTAATGCATTATATGAGTGGCTTAATTTTAACAAATTAAAAGTGAATATACAAAAACAAAAATTCTTGTATACAAATCAGCATCATTAAGTTCTAATATTTTTATTGAAAAAACAACCATTATCTTTATGTAAAACATATAATTTTTTGGCGCTTATATTGGATACAAAGTTAGATTTTAAACAACATATAATAAGTATTAAAATTAAATTATATAAAATTATATATGTCAAAAAAACTTAATAAAAACTTAGTAAAAAACTATTCCCTCGAAAAAAATGCTATATTTATTATATAATTCTGTATTTTTACATCATGTTTGTATTGCTAGGAATTGTGGGGAAATGTATACTTTAGTAATATATGAAATAGAATTATTACAAAAAAAAGTAATTATAATTATTAATAAAGATATATTTATAATCAGAAATGGAACTTTTATTTTATCTATGACACATTCTCTATTTATTAATTATAATATATTAAAGTTAAGAAAAAATAATACTTCTTAAAACAATATTCATAGATATTATTCATATATATATATATATATATATATATATATATATATATATATATATGGATGATATATAGTGATATTACACAATATATTTGACCCAGCGTATATGTACAACATGCAATAATCTTTGGATGTAGCGTAGCGTACGTTAATTTATAGAGTATCAACCATCGATATAAAGAAAGTTATAACTATATAGAACTTTATATCGATGATATCAACAAATACGCGTTGTGCACTAATAACATTGTAATGCTAAGTGCAGATATTGGATTCAGTTGTAATTCTGAACGTAATATATACCTGTTATAAGTATCGATTTATATGTATAGTTAACATGCTGATATTATATACATGCTATATTTCTAATTATAATTACACTAATTGTATACGATATATGTGATATATATTCGAACACAATATACACGGTAAGGTTAATGCAAATAATGTAAAGATTCTGTAGTATTATTATTATTTTATTAGGTTTTGGTTAATAAAGTTGATCAAGCAGTACACGTTTTTTTTCATAACAAAACGACAAAGAGGCAATTCGGCCTATTACATATATATATTTTGTATACGATTAATGATAAATAATTATATATAATGATAACTAATGATATTAATGTTTAATTAAAAATCTTAAATATATATCATTTTGAATGCCTCTCTATTATTTTGTATCTAGATATTTGATCTATTTTTATTTGTATGATTATATTTTATGTGAATTTTATTAAATGATGATTTAGAATCTAAATTTTAGATTATGAGGATTATTTTATTATTATTTTAGTACTTTATTATATTCATTAACATATTGTTGATATTTTTAAAATTAGATGATATATTAATATTTTGTTTTAATTTTATTTTTTGGTGGGAGCATTATTATTTCAATGATAGTCTCGTAGAATGTAAGTATGTATTTACAATAGATACATATTGTCAATATCTATAATATATATATATATATATTTATATATATATATATATATATATATATATATATATATATATATATATATATATATTATATATATATTATATAATTGATTTAAATACAAATTATTTTACTATAATTGAACATTTTTATTGTGCACAATTTCAGGCATTATTATATTTGATTTATCAGATCATTTTTCAATTATATTATCATATAAATAAAAGTAGACGATTAAAAATTGTTAACAAATATAATATAAACATAATTTAATTTATGATGATACTGTTTATAATTTTAAATTTTTTTAAAAACTGTCAACTGGAATAAATGATAAAAATGATAATTCAGAAACTTTATTTATTGATTTTTGTATTCATCAATTTAATATTTATTGCCATATATATGAAAATAGAATATATTAAATAAATGTATTCCATGGAATACAAAAGAAATACAAAAAAATGTAGAATTAAACAAAACTGTATACAAAATATAAATTAACTGATAATTATAATGACTTACTCAAGTACACGATGTTTAACATTTGTTTAACTACTTTAATCCGTAATACTAAAAGAACCTATTATTCAGAGGAACTTACAAATTTCTCTGACTGTAAAAATACTTGGGATATTTTGTATAATGTGATGAATAAAAAAAAGTAAGAATAATGTAGATAATTACAAATATTTATTAAAATCACATAATACCAATAGTTTCTATATTACTCCATGTAGGTCCTATTGAAAATGAGCTTTTAAAAATTATATTAAATTTTAAATCTAAAATATCTATAGATACTTTTGGTATTTCAATGAAGTTATTAAAATGTATTGCAATTAATATAATAACTCCTCTATCTTATTTAATTAAGGTATCTCTTGAAAATAGTACTGTACCACATATGTTGAAAATGTCTAGAATTATTCGTTTATTTAAAAAGAGTGATACAACATTATTTACTAATTACCGACCAATTTCACTTACAAGTCAATTCTCAAAAATTGTAGAAAAGTATATTTTATTTTTATTTTTATTCGTTTTTAAATCACTTTAATATTTTATCTTATAATCAGTTTGGTTTTAAAACACATTTAAATACGACACATGAAATATTTGATCTTCAAACTCAAATATGTAATCGCTTTATAATTAATAAAATGGGTGCAGCTATTTTTCTTGATCTTAAAAATGCATTTGACACTGTTAATCATGACATTTTATTAAGTAAACTATGGGTAAAATATAGGTATAGGTGGAATTTATTTAAAATGGATTAAAGATTTGTTTACAAATATATATGACTGTTAACTTTAAAAATATTTATCTGATAAAATTAAAATTAAAATTAAATCAAGGAACATGTCCTAATTTGTTCTTATTTATATTAATGATATATATATATATATATATATATATATATATATATATATATATATATCATATATGTACATCTTAATATGTAATATTAATATATAATTTTACTATGTTTGCTGATGATACTATAGTATACAAAGTATACTTTGTATTTTGATGATTGTAATCAAGTATTTATAGATTCAATAATATGACAACTATGCATCGACCTAACTGGAACGCCCATGACCTAATTTCTGAATTTAAAACGTTATAACAATATACTTAATTACTATTTGACAGACCACTAGACTCATCATAAGTGATAAACAGTAGACGTAGGTACTAATATGGGTAGGCCATTATGGGTTAAAATATACTCCAAATTAAAGGAGATAACATAGATATATACACAACGTGTTTACGCAGCCACATAACTAAATGCCAATTCAAAGCTACTGACGTAGACGAAAGACGTATAGAATGCTTAATTAATAGCAAATGTAAGATACTATAAAGTAAGAGAATACTTACTTAGTAAATACAACAACCTTACAATTATACACATCTATAAATACAGTACGTACATACGAAGCAACACAACGCGATTTAGAGTTAAAAAATGTCGACAATTTATAGATAGACACACATATAGATATTATACATAAACCATATAAAAAAAATAGATATAAACCACTATACAACAATACATGTAGAAACTGTGGTAGGATACATAAACCGGGTAAAATAAATGAGCAAGCACAGAAAACACCATGCCATATTTGCAAGAAAATAGGATACTGGTCCAAATTATGTAGAGCTAAAAATATAACGAAACCGACCAACTATGATGAAATGATATTCTCTAAAAATACAACTTAAGACAACTACGAGAAACTGACGTTTTAGGAAATACATATAAATGAAACTGATGCATACGTATATCTAAAACTAACTAACTTCATAACATCTAACATATGAGAATAATTCCCTTACGCATCCTTAAATTAATACGACGATATAATCAAGAAAATTATGAACTGACCCAAGAAACATAAACTTTCAAACATATAATGGCCGTAAACTCACAAATAAAGGAATACTAGATCTAGATGTTCAATAAAATGATAAAAGGACGACAACTATTTTGTACGTAGTTGACACTCTAGGGCCTATACTATTAGGCTTACCATATAACGAATGTATTTTTTTTAAATATATATAAAGATTTATTTATATTTCATTTATAATTCCGTATTCATTTAATAATCTTGCCTAGATGTAAGAACAATATTATTGAATCATTGTATACATTATGTTATATATTGTGATAGATTGTTCTATACGTATGCCAAGGTACGATGTTATATATTGTATTATAATGTATCATCAGTAGTTGATTATCCATATTCGTCGATATTGTCTATCAACGCACGTAAGAACGTACGTCGTACGCTTAGTGCCTGCATGCCATGGTACGATACCATGGTATCGCGCACGCACATTCCTGCGTGGCCATCTCGCATGACCGCCCCATGCGCAGACGGCTGCTTATATATAGCATACCGCCGCTATTTATAAGCACTTGAATAACTCATCTAATAAATGTAAATAAGCCTTGACGTTTTACTCTCTATATATATATATATGTATACATACACACAACTTAAGTGGATGGCTGTTGTGAGATGTATAGAGAGTAAAACAACAACATGGTAATCAACATAACATAAATCATCTATATACGCAACATAACACATTATATTATAATACTTTTTAATATAATATACATAAAATATCTAATAATAAGCATATAGAAGTATATAGAAGTATTTATTACAAATAACATTCAGAATAACAATTTTTTAATAAAAATTATTTAATAAATAAAAAACCAACAACACTGATAATATATAATTATTATTGTAGTCTAGTTTATATTTAGTGTAGTCTCATTTAGATTATAGGGGAATTATGTCTAATACGGGCCAGTGTGTAATACTGGCCACTACGATATCTCAGTAACTATTGTTCAAATCAAAAAAAAATATATACAAGATATATTCAGTATCACATTTCTATTTATAAGGGGTATTTTTTATTTTAATATTTGCATTTAAATTTCTAATATTGATCATTATATAAAAAAATAGTTTACAAATGAAAATTTACTAAATAATTATTTACTAATCCACCATTTTCGTTAATAAATCTAACATTAATTAAATAATTCAAAGCATGATTGGAAAGTATAATTAAATACGAAGAATATAAATGTATACATTCTACTTTATATTCAATATTAAGTGTGTGAGGGGTTATTTAACAGGTGTATCAAATGTTTGCAATACGGGCCACCTAATGTTAATAATACGGGCCACATGACCAATGAAAATGCTTGATTCTATGTTACTATTTTATAATATCATATCACTGATATAAAATGTAATATAAGTGCGTGCGACATCGTGTGTGTATTCATCGATATAAAGAAAGTTTCTTTATATCGAATATTCATATATGATGTATACATGCGTTTATAGATAGATCGAACTATTACGATAGTGGTTATAATGAATGTGTACATTATTATCATAGAAATTACAAAGAGGTGATTCTAATATATATGATTATTACACCGCATGTATGCATATTCACGTATACTCATATGAGTATATATATGTATCTTAATATATACATACATATATACACTGTATATGCATGAATGCGTACACTGTTAACAATTAGTATACAGTGAGTGCCTTTTTTTAGGGTGTAAGTACTACTTACTAAGTAGTGTCCCTATAGCCCTACCCTAATTAGGATACACTTTGAATAAATACGATCAGTACCCTAAAAATGATCAAACTGTACCCTAAAGAATATTAGCTGGTTGTACCCTATGTATATGATACCGTGTACCCTAATGCAATTGTATGATATATAACGTAATTGAATTACATGATATGTAAATTTAATAGTTACTTACATTAATATTTAACATAGCTCTACCCTAATAAATATATAGAGTGTACCTTAATGTATTTAACAGTCAGGTACCCGCATATTTGACATATACCCTAATGTACCCTAATAAATATGTATATTATACCCTAGTGAGTTTAAAAGTCGTGTATCCTATTTAGGGTACATGGCAAATATTGGTGATATTTTAACGATCTGTACACTATAAATTGAATTCGCTGTACCCTGATTTTTAACAGTGTATGCGCATATACTCATATACAAATATCCATATGTAGTGATAAAGGCATATTATATGTTTAAATATATATGCATCTATAATATTGTACATATATTTTAATATATGAGAGGGAATATGTGTAATCGTATATGTACGATTGTATTATATATATATATATATATATAACGAAATATGTATACGCATAGATAGTATATATTAGATTCATACTCATATATATAACTTTTGTAAATGTGATATTATTTATAATTATAGTAGTGTATCAATTTTAATATTAAATAATAAAATCATAATTGGCATCTATAGATATCTATAATTATTGATTATAATCGATAATAAATATTATATTGAAATATAATTGATATAATATAAGTATTAAAGCATAATGTACATTTTAATATCCAGTATATTTAATATTATCTAAAATTAGTGAAATCGGAAATTATTGTTAGCTCTTCGAGATGGAATATAATCATAGATTTATAGTTTACATGTAAACTATAAATCTATGCATATACTATATTTCTAGCGATCGCTGCCTCGAGGCAGTCATTATATTTATGTGCATTGTTTGTTTATAATATAATTGTGAAAGAAAGTCGTATACGTAGATCTATAGATGTTACAATGTATTTCATTTGAAGTAATTATAATATGAATTACTTATTTATTAATGTGTGTATTAATAATAGATATATAATGTATACAATGTATTATTATTTCTATAGTATTAATATTATAAACCATATGTTTGGTAAATAGTTTATGTATACAATTATATGCTTATGATTATATGATATTATTTATAATACATAATATATAATAATTATATATACATTGTATATATATTTGTCAATAAATAATGAATGTATCTCATTCCTAATTTCCATTCATTATTATATGATTTTATATCATATTATTATACATATAGGTTGTATATATTTTCACCGTTGCCATAATTTCCTAAGTCAGTTGATAGAAAATAATTATAAATGTAACATATTCTCAAGAAACACTATACGTATGAATGTTTACATTATTCATCATAGTATACATCATATATAACAATTAAAGTTACGCTCTATCGATATTCTATAGAATTTATGTAATGCATTTATTGTTACTTTTTTCATTGTTATTTCTATTTAATTTATTTTATCTAACTTAATGTAGTTATATTATAATATTTATATATTGCTCATTTTGATAACAAAATTTTTGTTTATTCATATAAATTATTATTGTATTTATTTATCGAATTTTCTTTTATTATTTATTTTATATTATATATAACACTTTCAAATGTATTCAGTGAATACTATTCACTAATACAAAACATATATAATTAATTATTAAATTTAGTTTATATTATTAGTTTATATTTTTAAATTTATATTTTAATATTGTTAAATTCTCGATATAATGCATACTGTATAATATATATATATATATATATATATATATATATATATAATGCATCGTAATATTATTAATGTAGAAGGTATATATATATATATATATATATATATATATATATATATATATATATATATATATATATATATATATATATTATGCAAAGATTTTCCAAAAAATTTTCCTTTGGAAAATATTTGTATTATGTGTGCCTAACGCCGTTCGATATACAGGCACATATTATACAGTATAACATATAGTTCAGTACAAAGTTTTATTTTATATTTACTATTCTAAATACTATTCTATTAATAATCAATAATACAATTAAAATTCGCCATATAATTCAATATATTATTATGCAATACATTTTGATTCATTTGATTTCTATAGAAATCGATATTTTTTTTATAAATATATTTTACATGTATCCTATATTTTAATATTACATTGAAATACATTAATATATTTATTATAAATTTAACTTTATTAATATAACATGTTCACCTAATACTATATAGGATCTATAAACAGTATTAGGTGTATACGTATTCGGTAGAAATAGAAGTATTATATATACTCACTCTATTAACTATACCCTCACAGTATATTGATAATAATACATATTAGTAATCGATAATAAGATCATTTAATAATTATATTTCCGTATTAAATATATAACAAATATATTAATTATCATATTTTGTGTTCAAAAATGAATTAAAATTAAAATAAATTAATGACATACATTCATTAATAATGAATACAATAACTATATTTAATTTTAAGATTTGTAGTTACTTGTATATATTGTAGGTTTATATTAAATACATTTTTTTAATAATACCAAAATACCACATAAATATGTTACTCTCATATTTTAAATATATAAACTACAAACAATATACATTCAATTCAAGTACTACTACTATAGTATACTACTACTACTATAGTATACTACTACTACTACTACTACTACTACTACTACTACTACTACTACTACTACTACTACTACTACTACTACTATAGTATACTACTACTACTACTACTATAGTATACTACTACTACTACTACTACTACTACTATAGTATACTACTACTACTACTACTACTACTACTACTACTATAGTATACTACTACTACTACTACT
Source organism: Osedax fenrisi (assembly GCA_964019155.1). Classification (NCBI taxonomy): domain Eukaryota; kingdom Metazoa; phylum Annelida; class Polychaeta; order Sabellida; family Siboglinidae; genus Osedax; species Osedax fenrisi. The sequence continues at coordinate 29,987,333 of OZ025240.1, read as the reverse complement.
ACTACTATAGTATACTACTACTACTACTACTACTACTACTACTATAGTATACTACTACTATAGTATACTACTACTACTACTACTACTACTACTACTACTATAGTATACTACTACTACTACTACTACTACTACTATAGTATACTACTACTACTACTACTACTACTACTACTACTACTACTAATATAGTATACTACTACTACTACTACTACTACTACTACTAATATAGTATACTACTACTACTACTACTACTACTACTACTACTAATATAGTATACTACTACTACTACTACTACTACTACTACTACTACTACTACTACTACTACTACTACTACTACTACTACTACTACTACTACTACTACTACTACTACTACTACTACTACTACTACTACTACTACTACTACTACTACTACTACTACTACTACTACTACTACTACTACTACTACTACTACTACTACTACTACTACTACTACTACTACTACTACTACTACTACTACTACTACTACTACTACTACTACTACTACTACTACTACTACTACTACTACTACTACTATAGTATACTACTACTATAGTATACTACTACTATAGTATACTACTACTACTACTACTACTACTACTACTACTACTACTACTACTACTACTACTACTACTACTACTACTACTACTACTACTACTACTACTACTACTACTACTACTACTACTACTACTACTACTACTACTACTACTACTACTACTACTACTACTACTACTACTACTACTACTACTACTACTACTACTACTACTACTACTACTACTACTACTACTACTACTACTACTACTACTACTACTACTACTACTACTACTACTACTACTACTACTACTACTACTACTACTACTACTACTACTACTACTACTACTACTACTACTACTACTACTACTACTACTACTACTACTACTACTACTACTACTACTACTACTACTACTACTACTACTACTACTACTACTACTACTACTACTACTACTACTACTACTACTACTACTACTACTACTACTACTACTACTACTACTACTACTACTACTACTACTACTACTACTACTACTACTACTACTACTACTACTACTACTACTACTACTACTACTACTACTACTACTACTACTACTACTACTACTACTACTACTACTACTACTACTACTACTACTACTACTACTACTACTACTACTACTACTACTACTACTACTACTACTACTACTACTACTACTACTACTACTACTACTACTACTACTACTACTACTACTACTACTACTACTACTACTACTACTACTACTACTACTACTACTACTACTACTACTACTACTACTACTACTACTACTACTACTACTACTACTACTACTACTACTACTACTACTTTCATTTTACATGTAATATTTTTACATTAGATTTATTATAATAACTTTTATACATTGTTATAATATGCTATCTAATTAATTAAACTACGATTATATCCGACTATAATCATCTCCCGTGGATCTCCCGTGGGATTATGCTCAATAGGTAGTCGGTTCTGCCTACTACTCGAAGGAGGTTAGACTACCGTCTACGTAATCGGTGTATTCTGTGTTTCTGCCTGATAATCTAATAAAACAGATGAGTTCCTGTTATGAATGTAAGATGTCTCTGGAAACAAGCGATATCACCTCTCCAGATGGTTTCCTAGAATGTAAATGCGGTCTACTTATTCACTACGCATGTCTGTTTAACGCAAACGAAATTAACTGTGCATGGAGCAACAAAGTTCCAAAAGTTCCATCTAAGATATCAATAGCATTGATGAACTCGCCCTGCTTCTTATACACGTGCCTACAATGCCGTAATAGTGAACCATCACCGGTAAGTGCCTCGCCATCTATTGAAGATAAAATTAATAATATTGCTATTTTACTATCCAGCCATACTAATATAATTAATGAATTAAAAAGTAGCATAAGCTCTTCATTATCTAACAACACTGTAAATAATGATAATGCCAAAACCTGCTTAGAAAACGATAACACCATAACCTATGCTAATGTGACAAGTAGAAATATAAGTAGTTCGAATGCTGTTGTTTATAATAGGGATGCATTAAATATTCCTTTATTTTCGGCCATTATTAAACAAATTGACAGTAGTAATCTAAATACTAACTACATTAAGGATTTATTAAAAATATTAAACATTGATTTAAATACCATTTCTAAAGTACACTTTAATAATAAAGTATGTATAATTAATTTCACTACTGTGTTTGCAAAATCAGAATTTTTAAATCTTAACTCGACTATTAAAACTTTAGATAATAAATTTAATAAATTATTTATTCATGACATTTTATCCGCTGATGTTAGAAGAAATGGTAATATATTTTATCATGCTATTAAATCTAAGCTAATTTTAAACTATAAATGTACATTAAATTTAAAAACTAATACTTATGAACTAAGACCATATAATGATACAAATAAACTTGATTGGAACTGTTCTCCATATTTACCGTCCATAAATGAATTGAACACATGGAGTAAATCATACGATACATATATCACATCAATCAAAAATAAATCAAATAATAAATCTAATTGACTATCGGTATGTAGCAATGAAAACATTACTTCCCTCATTAATTGTCGGTCACTAGGTGCTAATATTGATATCATCACACAATATATAATAGAATCTAAATCATCAATAATCGCACTCACAGAAACTTGGCTCCATATATTAGATGATGTTACTCCTTCTTATTTTGAACCATTACATTTTAATTTTATACATAGTCCTAGATGTGATGGTAGAAATGGTGGTGGTGTTGCTTTACTTTTAAATAATAACTATACTATACTTTCTCAAATTCGAATTAATATGACTCTATGTGATGTACTTCTTGTAAAATTTAAAACATCCCAATCTCAAATAATAACTGTTCTCACTATATATAGACCTCCAAATAATAACCATATAATATTTTTTAAAGAATTTTCGGATCTAATACATCAACACATTAGCCCTTTCCTTATAATTCTTGGTGACTTTAATTTTCATTTTAATTCTACATCATATCCCCATAATAAATTCAAAGATATCTGTAATGAATTATGTTTATCTCAACATGTTACTGAAACTACACATATTTCTGGAAATGTACTCGATCTTATTTTTACTCATAATAATTCTATTCTATTAGCTAAACAACCAACTAATTCTACACTATTAACTGATCATTATGCTATTAAATGTACATTAAATATAAAAAAATATATAAGTTCTAAATTATTATCCTATCGACATTTACGTAATATAGACTTAACTAAATTTTCTCTTGATATTCTATCTAATCTTGACATAAATAATTTTACTATAACTGCACTTAATAATACACTTTCTAATCTTCTAGACACATATGCACCACTTAATAACCGAACAATTAAAATATACTCTATAACACCATGGTTTAATCATATATGTCATACTTATAAAAAAAATACTAACATATTAAACAAAATATATAATAAAAATAAAAATACAATTAATCATGATAATTTCTTATTTGCTAGATCTCAATACCGTAAACAAATGAAATCTCAAAAAACAATGTACTATAATAATAAAATTAATTTATATAAAAATGATTCTAAAAAACTTTTTAAACTTACTAATCAATTAATGGGAAGGAACAAAAGAAAAACTTTTCCTCCTCAAAAAAATAATCTACTAGTTAATAAATTCTCAAATTTCTTTGATAATAAAATTTCCAACATATGTGATAATATCTCGAAAAGTAAATCTGTAAATAAATCTATCAATATAAATTGTTTTGATACATGTTCATTTCCCAATAATAATTTTAATAATTTCATAACTCCAACACATACTGAAATATATAATTTGATAATTACCGCCAAATGTACTTCACCAAATGATCCATTACCTCTCTCTATTACTAAAAAAATTATTAACACTTTAACACCTCTATATCATAAAATTATTAATATTTCACTAACTACTGGCATTATACCACCTGAATTAACACATGCTATAATAACTCCCATTTTAAAAAATGCATCTTTAGATGATTCTATTTTATCTAATTATCGACCTCTATCTCAATTACCATTACTCTCAAAGATTCTAGAAAAAGTTATCTATAAACAGCTCATATCTTATCTTGACTATAATGATTTATTTGATAATTACCAGAGTGCATACCGTAAACATCATAGTACTGAAACTTCCATTATTGCACTTACGAATAGCCTTCACCATTCACTTGACAACCACAAATCTTTGCAATTATTATTTATTGATATGACTGCTGCATTTGATACCATTGACTTTACTATATTACTATCTAGACTTTCCAATATTGGTATTACTGGAACTGCTTTCAATTGGTTTAAATCTTTCATTACTACTAGAACATACTCTGTTAAAATTAATTCTTCATTTTCTCAACCCTATCCACTAAATTTCGGTGTCCCACAAGGTTCTGTCCTTTCTCCAATTCTATTTTCTATATATCTACGACCTTTATCAAAATTACTCCAATCATATACTTTACTAAAATATAATATATATGCAGATGATATTGTATTACACACATTTGCAACTAACTCTACACAAAATAATTATTTTCAAGACTGTATTAATTCTACTACTAACTGGCTTACTAATAATAACTTACTAATAAATTCAAATAAAACTAAACTAATTAATATTTCTAGAACTCGCACTGCATTTCCAAATATCTATATCGGTACAGATAATATTACTCCTATTACTAGTACAAAGTATCTTGGAATAACTATTTCACAAGATCTATCGACTGAAATACATGTAAAAGATATACTTAAGTCTGCATCATATAATGTTTACAATTTAAAAAAAATTCGCCCTTTCATTTCACTAAATACAGCTAAAATATTATCTACTTCACTAATTATTTCTAAACTAAATTACTGCAACTCTTTTCTTTATAAAATTAATACTACATTACTAAAAAAATGTGATTCCATTATAAATAGGTGCATTCGAATTATATTTAAAATTCCTTATACTGATTATTCTACAAGTATTTCTGAACTTCGTTCTAAAATCAATTGGCATAATACTAAGCAATCTATTATATATAAAATACTCACTATAACGCATAAAGCTATAGTATTTAAGAAACCTATGTATATATATATATAATATGCTACAGTTATCTATTAATAACTCGCAATTGAGATCTAATTCTACAATTAACCTTGAACTACCTAAAATTAATTCTTCAATATATGGCGAGCTATCTTATCGGTGGTATGCCCCTTACCTTTGGAACAAACTTCCATCCAACATTAAGAATATGATTAACCATTATACGTTCAAGAAACATTTACATCGTTATATATTAAATAACTATTGATTGTAATAATTGTATAATAATATTCTAAAGTTTATAACATATACGAAAGTATTGTATGTATCTGTATATTTGTGTATATTTATTTATATACGTTTATATATTTATATACACATATATGTATGTATATATTTATCATGTTATGTTTTTAAATGCTAAAAACAATTAGTAATATTTGTTCTGTTTAATTTATTCGTTCACACTCTAAGAATGTTTATAAAACATTAATGCAGTGTATAATAAACTATTTACATTTACATTTACTACTACTACTACTACTACTACTACTACTACTACTACTACTACTACTACTACTACTACTACTACTACTACTACTACTACTACTACTACTACTACTACTACTACTACTACTACTACTACTACTACTACTACTACTACTACTACTACTACTACTACTACTACTACTACTACTACTACTACTACTACTACTACTACTACTACTACTACTACTACTACTACTACTACTACTACTACTACTACTACTACTACTACTACTACTACTACTACTACTACTACTACTACTACTACTACTACTACTACTACTACTACTACTACTACTACTACTACTACTACTACTACTACTACTACTACTACTACTACTACTACTACTACTACTACTACTACTACTACTACTACTACTACTACTACTACTACTACTACTACTACTACTACTACTACTACTACTACTACTACTACTACTACTACTACTACTACTACTACTACTACTACTACTACTACTACTACTACTACTACTACTACTACTACTACTACTACTACTACTACTACTACTACTACTACTACTACTACTACTACTACTACTACTACTACTACTACTACTACTACTACTACTACTACTACTACTACTACTACTACTACTACTACTACTACTACTACTACTACTACTACTACTACTACTACTACTACTACTACTACTACTACTACTACTACTACTACTACTACTACTACTACTACTACTACTACTACTACTACTACTACTACTACTACTACTACTACTACTACTACTACTACTACTACTACTACTACTACTACTACTACTACTACTACTACTACTACTACTACTACTACTACTACTACTACTACTACTACTACTACTACTACTACTACTACTACTACTACTACTACTACTACTACTACTACTACTACTACTACTACTACTACTACTACTACTACTACTACTACTACTACTACTACTACTACTACTACTACTACTACTACTACTACTACTACTACTACTACTACTACTACTACTACTACTACTACTACTACTACTACTACTACTACTACTACTACTACTACTACTACTACTACTACTACTACTACTACTACTACTACTACTACTACTACTACTACTACTACTACTACTACTACTACTACTACTACTACTACTACTACTACTACTACTACTACTACTACTACTACTACTACTACTACTACTACTACTACTACTACTACTACTACTACTACTACTACTACTACTACTACTACTACTACTACTACTACTACTACTACTACTACTACTACTACTACTACTACTACTACTACTACTACTACTACTACTACTACTACTACTACTACTACTACTACTACTACTACTACTACTACTACTACTACTACTACTACTACTACTACTACTACTACTACTACTACTACTACTACTACTACTACTACTACTACTACTACTACTACTACTACTACTACTACTACTACTACTACTACTACTACTACTACTACTACTACTACTACTACTACTACTACTACTACTACTACTACTACTACTACTACTACTACTACTACTACTACTACTACTACTACTACTACTACTACTACTACTACTACTACTACTACTACTACTACTACTACTACTACTACTACTACTACTACTACTACTACTACAACTACTACAACTACTACAACTACTACAACTACTACTACTACTACTACTACTACTACTACTACTACTACTACTACTACTACTACTACTACTACTACTACTACTACTACTACTACTACTACTACTACTACTACTACTACTACTACTACTACTACTACTACTACTACTACTACTACTACTACTACTACTACTACTACTACTACTACTACTACTACTACTACTACTACTACTACTACTACTACTACTACTACTACTACTACTACTACTACTACTACTACTACTACTACTACTACTACTACTACTACTACTACTACTACTACTACTACTACTACTACTACTACTACTACTACTACTACTACTACTACTACTACTACTACTACTACTACTACTACTACTACTACTACTACTACTACTACTACAACTACTACAACTACTACAACTACTACAACTACTACAACTACTACTACTACTACTACTACTACTACTACTACAACTACTACAACTACTACTACTACTACTACTACTACTACTACTACTACTACTACTACTACTACTACTACTACTACTACTACTACTACTACTACTACTACTACTACTACTACTACTACTACTACTACTACTACTACTACTACTACTACTACTACTACTACTACTACTACTACTACTACTACTACTACTACTACTACTACTACTACTACTACTACTACTACTACTACTACTACTACTACTACTACTACTACTACTACTACTACTACTACTACTACTACTACTACTACTACTACTACTACTACTACTACTACTACTACTACTACTACTACTACTACTACTACTACTACTACTACTACTACTACTACTACTACTACTACTACTACTACTACTACTACTACTACTACTACTACTACTACTACTACTACTACTACTACTACTACTACTACTACTACTACTACTACTACTACTACTACTACTACTACTACTACTACTACTACTACTACTACTACTACTACTACTACTACTACTACTACTACTACTACTACTACTACTACTACTACTACTACTACTACTACTACTACTACTACTACTACTACTACTACTACTACTACTACTACTACTACTACTACTACTACTACTACTACTACTACTACTACTACTACTACTACTACTACTACTACTACTACTACTACTACTACTACTACTACTACTACTACTACTACTACTACTACTACTACTACTACTACTACTACTACTACTACTACTACTACTACTACTACTACTACTACTACTACTACTACTACTACTACTACTACTACTACTACTACTACTACTACTACTACTACTACTACTACTACTACTACTACTACTACTACTACTACTACTACTACTACTACTACTACTACTACTACTACTACTACTACTACTACTACTACTACTACTACTACTACTACTACTACTACTACTACTACTACTACTACTACTACTACTACTACTACTACTACTACTACTACTACTACTACTACTACTACTACTACTACTACTACTACTACTACTACTACTACTACTACTACTACTACTACTACTACTACTACTACTACTACTACTACTACTACTACTACTACTACTACTACTACTACTACTACTACTACTACTACTACTACTACTACTACTACTACTACTACTTATTTAAATTAAATTATGTAATCTATTATTTATTGTATTCCCATATATATAGAAATAACGTAGATATTATCTACTAGATACGTAGGTTACATTAGTAGGTTGCCGTAGTTCACTATGGTGTAGGAACCATTAGTTTAAATCACTGAAATAAATTAAAGTATGTGTGATAAGTATTCTTATAGCGTGAAAATTGTATCATCAATATAACAATTCATTTGATTGGTCGAATAATTATAACTAGTTTCGCCATCTATTGGATGTTTTACCCGGCCCGTATTAAAACCACATGGCCCGTATTACAAACATTGTTTGCAATACAGGCCGGGTACATTTTCGACGATACATAACATTTTTACAAAAATTGAAATTGTAATGTTATTGACGTTTATCATATCTAAATCGTGATTAAATTTCATTAATTTCTCATCATAAATAAAAAAGTTATTCGATAACAAAAAAATTGGCCCGTATTAGACATAATTCCCCTATAGTTAATATTGAATGAATGAATAACTGAATTTTATATAAGATTAATAATAAGTCGTATACTATTACTAAATAAGTCGTATAAGATTACTAAATAAATCGTATATGATTAATAATTAATTCTAAAGGTCTAATAAATTATTTTATGTAAACGGTATTAAATATAATTCTATATGAGACTAGATTTACACATACACTAGATTTATACATACATTTTGTAAATTTTTGTTTTTAATGTTTAATTATGCTATAGAAATAAATAAATAATTATATTAAAAAATTGGAGTTAGGATTACTCGAGTAAAGATCTTTAGTAATAAATTTAGAATATAGTAGGAATAAATCTAGTTTAAATATTAAAAAAAAGATACTTAGTACTTTTAGTACTTTAAATAGTTAGAATTAAAAAAAACATGAAACTGAGCAATAATGGTTTAAGGATAAATAATGATAAATTATATATTTCTATAATATTATATATAAGCTGCATATTATTTTTCTATAACATCAATATCATATGATGAAATTAATCTAGAATATTTAATTATAAACTCATTTTAAAATATATATACATGTTTTAGTAGTTATATATAATCAAATATTTATTTTATCTATTTATTAATAATTTATATTTAACAATAGATCTCTTGTTTCTCGAGTCTACATATATTAATTTATATTATATATATAAATCTAATTATTTCAGATATAATTTACTTGTTATATAGACACAAAGGTATACGAAATGAAGGCGAATAATACGAACATATTAGTAATGATGGCGAACAAGATTCACTTTTAAGAAATTAAGCTTAACAAGATGAACCTATAAGAAATGAAGATGAACATACACGAACTGAAGGCGAACATGATGAATATAGCTAAGAAGATGAATATAATAGGAACTATACTATCAATGCATATTTCTAAATTAATATATTGATTGCAAATTTTAAAAATTGGACTAAAAAACATAATTTAACAGAGGCTACAGATGATATATTAAAAATAATTATAGAAAATTGTCATCTTAAATTTCTTCCAAGAATAAAACGTACATTGGTGAAAACTAGGAAAATTATATCTAAAGAAATATCTCGAATGGAGTATTATCATATTGGAATAAGTGAACAAATTCAATATTGCAATATTACAAAACATGTTTTGTAAATATATATAAAAATATGATTACTAATAATGACATAATTTTTTTTATGAATATCGATGGAGTTTCAATTGACTTATCATCTTCAAAATCCATGTGGCATATATTGATTTCTATAAACCATCTCAGATATTCCTGCAGCCTTGACATATGGACCGAGAAAACCGAGAGACAATGAGTTTATGTTATAGACTATCAATCAGTTGAATTATGTATTAGAAAATGGAATCGAGTTTATTAATCATGTTTATAAAGTTAAATTAGAAAACATAACTTGTGGCGTTCCTGCCAGGTTAATGTTGAAAAAATATACAATAGGAATTATTTCTGTAAAAAATGCACATAGGAAGTAAAGTATATAGATGTTATATAATTATATAAATATATAGAATAGTTTTTAATAATAATGATTTTGAATCGCGTACTCACTAATATTTTGTTAAAAAATCTAATCATTAGCATCATAAAGGTACAACACGCGATAGTAGTTTATTGGGTAATTTTACTTATAATATTCAAATTATATTATAAAATTTATTATCATCGAAAATCTAACAAAATAAGCTAATGTTGTTAAATGTAATAATAATTTTAGTAATAATATGAATAGAAATATTATATTTTCTACATTATTACATCAGTTATAAATAAAATATATGTATTTAAAATTTATTATTTATTTAAAATAATTGTAGTATAATTTTAGTTAAATATTTGTGTACTATGTCAAGCACAAATCTATATAATTTTATATATATATACATATATTTATAATCAAATATATATAATATTATAGTCTTTGGTAAACAAAACAAATACATTAAATAAATGTTCTCTCTTTATAATATTGAATTTCATCATCAACGAACCCAATTTCCACTCATACCCACCACCAATCAAGACCAATAACTAATCACCTCCATTATCATCATATCTGAATCCTCCCCTCATTTATCCACTAATTTATTCGTCATTTACTTCCTCATTCTACTTTTCAAATTTTATTTTCCAAATTTGAATTAAATTTCAATAATTTATTTCACATCTAGTCATTTCGTTCCCGTTTTTTTTTGTTCCCGTTTTTTTTTTCGTTCCTTGTTTCATCGTCTTACTGTTTCTTATCTCATACTATCACACCTATCACACTAACATGCCAATAACAAGCACTGAAGAGACATGTACTTCATGCAACAAGCCGACAGAGCACTGGGTAAAATGTGACCAGTGCCTAGCCTAGTTCTGCCACCTATGTGACGGCCTATATCCCACCATTGCCTCAATCCTCCGAGAACACCCATCCTCAGGTTTACACTGGTTTTGTAACAAGTGCGTCGCCCACGCCAACACCTCAGGTATTCTACTTGTAGTTACCATATCCCCTCCTAACTCCCCCACTTCACTGAACTCATCATCTTCTGCGTCTCCCGATACTCCCGATACGCCCATGACTAATGTCATTGTTACACCCTGTCCAGCCATACCCTCACTCATTTCAGAAGCACCCGTACTAGTTCCGCTAACTTTCTCTGCACAAGCACCTCCCGCCTCCCTACCTGCTACACTATCTACACTCGCGTCCTCTGCACCACCTCACTCCACAACATCTGTCCAATCCAACCCCATAGTTGTCACTTAGACTACTGTCACACCATCTCTTCCAACCCCTTCCAAGACTACACATCACCTAACTACCACCATACAAGCCAACTACCCACCGTCACGCTCCAATCGCAAGAGTAATATTAAACCCGTCCGACCACTCATGTCCATTGACACCTCACATAACACCCTTCACTACCATGTCGTCCAAGGTGTGCCCGAATCTATTCCTCCTCTACGATACATTGAGGCTTTATTCGCAAAAGCTGTCCTGAAACCAGTCACCTTCCGCTTCAGCACTAGACTAGGAAACTCGTCCAGTGTCCATACCGATACAAACAAACCCCGACCAGTACTCATACAATATAAAACACATCAAGACAAACTTCTCGTCGTTAAAGCCAAATTCTACCTGAATATACTCTCACCCGATACCAAATTCTTCGACTATCTCAGTCCCACACAAATGGCCCATCGCATGAAGCTCATCTCCACTATCTCCCTTCTCAATTCCTCACCTCCCATCCCAAATGTCAACTATCAACTACGAGGTTCTCCTAATTTTCACATTCACATGAAAGTTCTCCCACCTCCGATAGAACCTCTACTTACCCAAAAATCCCCATCACCCCCGCCAACAACCTCTCCAAATGTCCCACCCAATATTCTCCCACTCCCTTAGAACCCAACAACATTCGCGCAGCCCTCATAAATGCGAGATCCATCAGAAATAAAGTTTCTCTTGCCATATCATTCATGTTAGACCACAATCTTGATTTACTATTCATCACTGAAACCTGGCTCACTACAAATGACTCTCCTATCATAGCGGCTCTCAATACTCCACCTTATCTATTCACTCACCTCATCCGTGACTCCAATAAGTTCGGTGGCGGCATCGGAATTCTTCACAGATCCACCTTGAACGTTTCAGCTGTCCTTGATCTCCATCACTCACACTTAGAATCTCTCACCTGTTCAATCAGCCCTCCACGTTCGCACACCTTCAATATTGCTCTATTCTACCGCCCACCTATCTACCTCTATAACCAGCTTCATTGATGAATTCCGCTCTTTCGCTCCCCAGATTTCCCCAAATACTATAGTTCTCGGTGACTTCAACATCCCACTCATCAACACTTGCTCTTCCTTCACCGAAGTCATCTCACACTGCAACCTTACCCAAAACATCGATTTTCCCACACATGAAAGTGGCAACACTCTTGACCTCATTATCACTCCAAAGATTTGCTCTCTCATATCGTCCCATCACATCGGTCCTCTGTTCTCCGATCACTTCGCCATAATGTTCACCATTCGCCACCCAAAACCCAATCGTCCATTCGTGACACGACTAATCCGGAAATTCCATGCCATTAATTTTGACAACTTCTGTCGTGATCTCGCTCTACTACCTTCCTCAACACCCACAGAACTTCACAATTCATTGAAGCTTACTCTCGATCTGCATGCCCCATTAATCACTTAAACTAGCATACACAGACCTGATACCTCCTGGTACACCCCCAACCTACTCGCACAAAAACGACTTCTTAGAAAGATAGAATATAGACACTCCATCAACCCTTGTCCACTTACTCTCAGCGACTACAAAAAGCTTAAGACCAAGCATAGAACAGATCTAAAACTCGCCAAGTCTTCCCACACATCCAGCAAATTCAACATGATCACCAATGACAGCAAAGCCACCCACCGCCTCTCTGCCGAACTACTTGGTCGCAAAGTCAAATACCCTCTACCAAATGCTTCCCCCGTAGAACTTCCCTTATTATTTAGTAACTACTTCTCTAATAAACTAGATATCATCCTTAACTCCCTGCCTGTGCCCACTTCTGATAGTACCAGAAAACTAACTGAATCAACCCTCAGCACTTTCAGCAACCCAACCATCACGCAAATCGTCTCTCTTATAAATAGATCTAAGAGCTGCTCCTCGCTCGACCCACTCCCAATAAAAATTACCCATCAAATATCCAGCACATTAGCCCCCCTACTCCTGAAAATCTTCATTCAATCCACCACATCTGGCACTGTTCCTGTTTACTTCAAAAAGCCATCATTACCCCAATTCTGAAGAAACCCAACCTCGACTCCCTAAATACTGCCAACTACAGACCGATTTCCAACCTCTCCACTCATTCTAAAATCCTTGAACGTGTCATAGCATCACAACTTACCTATTACCTAGATGATAATAATATCCTACATCCACTCCAAAGTGCCTACACCCCACGAAAATCTACTGAAACTGCACTGACTAAAATCACCTCTGACTTACTTTCCACACTTGACAACACCAACGGAAACTAAAATTTAAAACTAAATCCTAGTACTCCTCAACATGTCCGCTGCCTTTGACACCCTCGACCATGACATCCTGCTCCATCGTCTATCCTCCATCGGTATCACTGGCTTAGCTCTCCAGTGGTTCCAATCTTACCTTCATGGTCGCACTTCGTCCGTCTGCATCAACAACAACTACTCTCCTTCCCATATGATCTCACACGGTGTTCCCCAGGGTTCCTCCTCGGCCCAATCCTCTTCAACATATACCTCCTTCCACTGTTCAATATTCTGGACAAACATAAGGATATATCATTCCATACATACGCTGATGATATCCAGATTTATCTAAAATGCAACGACGATCCATCTTCTGCACCAGATAAGCTTACCAAGTGCATCACAGATATCCACAACTGGCTCAAAACCAACTCACTCCGGCTTAACCCTGCTAAGTCAGAATCCATATTCCTTCACCTACCCTACCGATCAAACCACATAGAGCAACCGCCGCTCATTCAATCTGGCTCCATACCCATTGTCTACTCTGACAAAGTACGAAACTTAGGAGTTTCACTCGACCCAACGCTGTCTTTCAAACTCCAACTTGCAAAAGTATACAAATCTGTATCCTACCACCTTCACTGCTTACGTTTCATCCGCAGATCTATCCCTCACGAAGTAGCCATCACTATCGCATCGTCATTCATTCTCCCCCATCTCGACTACTGCAACCACCTTTTATACGGCTGTCCGGCATATATGATTACTCGCCTACAGCGCCTTCAAAACGCTGTTGTCCGCTGCATTTTCCTACTTCCACGCCGATCCAATGACTCAATCACTCCCTACCTCAAGTGCCTCCATTGGCTCCCCATTTCCTCCCGAATCTCCTACAAACTAATTCTCCTAACCCACAAAGCCCTACATCACAACTCTCCTGACTACCTGGCCTCTCTTATTAGCCCCAGAGTACCACTAAGAACTCAGCCATTACCCGATCCAATGACACGTTCCTCCTTAACACCACCCAAAAATATCAGCTACATAAGTCCAACATTCGATCCTTCATTATTTCTGCCCCATACCTCTGGAACAATCTGCCGACTGCACTTCGTACCACCAATACTACCCCTACCTTCAAGAAACTGTTGAAGACCTACTTTTTCAAGAAGGCCTTCGACTGAACTATCCACTGGACCGGTGATTGCTTACGCACATCTGGTCCCTAAGCCGAAAAAAGTAAAAAAGTAAGTAAGTATATAATATTATTATTAATATGTATATAATAAATCAATAATTTATTTATTTGTTCTTCTTAAATTAAGACTTACATTAATACGATAGTCTGGTATGTTATAAGTATTATACTTAATATATTTTAATTATACAACAAATAGTATTATATATGTTATATATGTTATTGTAAATATCCGTTGTCACCAGGTTTTACCAATTAGCACTAACTATGAATATATATATAAACACTCGTAAAATACGCCCACTTCCTTATATTATAATAATTATATGACATATCTATTTTAAAAGTAAATTTTTAAGAAACTTTTAATTTAAAATTATTTAAAAATAATAATAATTATAATCATTATAATAATGATAATAAAATACATACATTTAGTTTCTATATGATATTTTAAATTTTGAATGTTATATTATATATTATATATTCGTAATTATATATGATCATATTATAAGCAGATTATAATACATTATTTTAAATTTAATTTAAAATTACTAAATAATGAATTTAGAAATTGTTCAAATATTAATATTAAATGTGATATAATAGTTAGATAATACAATTGTATTAATAAAAAACTATATGTATATTATTTTCATTAATTATATAATATTTACTAACTGAAAAATCAATAGTTAATCCATTGTATTCTTATATTTTGTATATATATATTTAATATAAAATTAAATTTAAAATAATATGAAATAAATGTTTAGTAAAAAGTTTATTTATTTATTTATGAAATATTACTATTGTATATATTGTATACAATATATATATTATTAAAGTAATATTGTAAAAACATTAGAAAAGGGATGTTATATATGTTATTGTAAATATCCGTTGTCACCAGGTTTTATCAATTAGCACTAACTATGAATATATATAAACACTCGTAAAATACGCCCACTTCCATATATTAATCAATACGAACTTATCGATATATCTGTGATATTCAGCCACTAGGTTAGTGCTATATTCCTGATATAACAATATATAATATAATTGGGCGACAGTAAAAAGAAAAACATATTAATCGGAAGCTATTTAGAATAATGAATTGTATTTGATTAAAAATTATACCAAATAATTACTAAATATAACTAACTATTCTAATAAATATGTATTATTATTCTTATTATATTATACTATGTTATTTGTATCAATATTTATATTTGTAACAAGTATCGCATGGTTACTATAATCACCTATAGGAAAATCACAATATATAAAAAATTACACGGAAATTAGTATTCCATGTGAAACTTTGAGAAAATAGTTGGTTATATAGCGTTTGTATTATGTATGTATACATATATATATATATATATATATATATATATATATATATATATATATGATTTCACAATAAAAACACTAATGAAAATATAACTGAGATGTTACAGAATGAAAGCTATTAGTTTATAAACTAATGATAATATATTATTAGTTTAAAATATACGTACATTTATTTATAGTATTAATATATTAATATTATATGATATATGTTATTAGTATTAGATAAATACTATAATATGGAATTATAAATATATTTGACAGTAACTGAAAATGTATCACAACCTTCAAGACCATTGTATATTGCTCCTCATTACTAACCGCAATATTATACAAATATGTGTATGGGTATACAACAATATCATGGTATGACAAATCCCAACCCAAGTGCGTGAAGATGCCAATAACTGGAGAAAAAAATTGAAGAATGTTTGTATTAATATATTTATTATATTTAAAAAAATACATGATGTACAATGTACATTGTACATTGTACAATGTACAACAACTAATGGAAGATATAATTATATAATATAAAATTATGTAATTAACAATTATATTTGAATATTAAAATGAATTAAATATGTTTAGTGAATACAAATATAAATTAGATGCAAAATGAGAATACAAGAACCACAGATGAATTATGTGCCACAATAAATGAACTAATACAAAACAACAATCATCAAGCAGAATTTACACCAGTTGACATCAACAATGAATGTATTGGTTATGATTAAATATAAAGCAATACTAGTGAATCGGTTTGTAATTGAATTCATTCTATAGATTCATTAATTCTATTCCTAATTTAGTTAAAGAAAATCTATATAAAATAATTATAAGTAGACTTAATTTATCATGATAAACGGTATACATTAACAAATGGTACCCATGTTTATATTAAAATGAATTAAAATATTAATTTATTAACCTTATATAAAGCCTTTAGGCTATAATATATGTTTATTTATAGATTAAGAAATTGTAAAATACAAAAGTGCTTTAGCGGTAGTAATATTAATAGTAATAGTAATAGTAATAATCCCAACCATTTTGTTAATTTAGCCAAATGAATTTAGGACCAATTTTTCTCTGAATGGTTTGAGAAAAGTAGGATATAGAAAAAAAAGTTCATGGGGTCTGTGCTCTCTCTCTGTTCAATTTTAAAATGTATTTCATTTTATGAATATTATTTCCAATATTCTATAATTTTTATTTTTATAATTTAAGGGAGGAACAGGAGTAGTGGCCGAAAATAAATATGCCTTAGAATACTTCTAATATATCGATAAATACTGAATTTGAATATCTTATTTTTTTGAATTAGCTAGAAATCATATAGTTCTAGAATACTGTGATTTCACTTTTATATATAAAGTATATTATTGAATAATATTAACGATTGCTTAGTCATTAAAAAAAAGCACTAAAATAAGAAATACAGGAGTAGTGGCCGCTAGTACCAGAAAATGCAATAGGTGTCTCGTAATGTATTCGATTTAAATATATTAATATACCTTTATTTTATTCAATGATTTAATTACATATATATGTATACACACTCATATATATAAATAAGTATATATATTTATATTACTAGACATTTTTACTTTACAGTTTTACTACATTAGACTACCTACTTGATACCTAAATATTATTACTCTATATATATATTTATAAATAATAATGAGTAACCAAAAATGGAATAATGAGAAAATGCTGCAAGCAATACAATTCGTAAACGGTGGCGGAACATATGCTGAAGCCTGCAGGCGATACACCGTGCCATGTACAACACTCAAAAGAAGATATATACATACCCTAGAAATCCATATACTACAACAACACAATATAATACCGAATACGGACACTCCTGTTATTTATTGAATACAAAGATTAAATAAAATTTAAAAATCACAATCATATATATATAATCATATAATATTAATATATTGAAATTTTTGAATACAAATATTGAGTCATAAAAATACCATTTAATGATAAAGTGTCCTTAGTAGGTTACTCTCCCCTATAGGGGAAGGTCGGTTAATGACGCCATAGTTATTGTTATATATTTATATCTTCATAAATATTAATTAGTTGTCAATGAAAAATTAATAGTTTATAGAAAATATGATTGTTAATAAAATATCTATTTAGAAAAGTGTATAAATTGTCTATTGATATGTATATGTACAATAATCTTACATGTTGTTAATGCACGCCCTGATGTCGGGCAATGGGCGAGTATTATTAACCAAATATCGTTACGTATTTATTCATGAATTAGTGGGATGCATATCGAAAATACTTTTCAAATATTTGAATATCTGATCTAATATAAATACACACGAATATAAATATGTAATATAATTCAGTGAAAATCAATACAATTATATTTTATTATATTGAAAATGTTATTAGTGTAATTTTTTATATATAACCTAACGCACTACATACATATATAAATTATTGAAAATGTTATTAGTGTAATTGTTTATATATATATATATATATATATATATATATATATAACATAACGCACTACATACATATATAAATATGGATATAACTAATACTAAGTTATGGAACGAGGAATCTATGCACATGACATTATAATGTGTATACATGTGTATACATAAGATAAAACACAATAATCTGACTGTCAGAATGGCATCGGTTATAAATATAATTCCAAGAAGAACTCTATGAGATAACATTAATATACTATTAGGAGAAGCATCATGCAGCTAAAATTAGAAGTAGGAAGAAAATATATATTATGTATAGATATTGAAATCGATATAGTAGATTATATTATACAAGTGTAGAAGATGTTAATGGTAATATCAATTAAGAAAATTAGACATATATCGTACGATATTGCGAAGGCTAATTGTATAAATAATCGTTTTTCGAAAGACACTCAAATGGCTGGAAAGGACTGGGTACGGTTTTTTTTAAAGTAACACACTTATATAGCTTAAGAATGCCAAAGGCAACATGAGGTTTTATTATCTATTATATATGTAATTTAATTATATATTATATAAGTTAATATAGAAGTTATTTATCCTTTTGGGATGCCATCTCACAATAACAAGATTTAAAATAACCAAAGGAAACTAAAGAACCTTCATTACAATATATATATATATATATATATATATATATATATATATATATATATATATATATATATATTAATAAGCTAATAGTAAAATTAGGAAAAAAAGTGATTTAGGAAATATAAATAAAACTTAGATATATAAAGAATATATAAAGTATACTTTATATATATATATATATATATATATATATATATATATATATATATATTAAATATATATTATTACAGATAAAGAGAATTAAAAATGAATAATAGTAATCACTAATATATTAATAAATATATAAATATATCTTTATAACAGTATATACTATAAATATTAATACGGATACAGAAAATTAAAACGAATAATATCAATCACTGATGTATAACTCAATTGGATAAATACATAATTATTAAATTACAAAATATTGTGTATACTTTTTTGTAAATCTTCAAATATCAATAAAAAACTAATATATGTATATATATATATATATATATATATATATATCTATGTATATATATATATATATATATATATATATATATATATATATATATATATATATATATATATATATATATATATATATATGTATATATATATATACGTATACGTATTGTTATTCCTTCTTTCCGTCTAAATATAATTTTTTTTTGTATAACTTACAATGGTCCTTTTTTATGGAATCTTCTAGAAAACAAATTTAAATTATTCAATAATATAAATATGTTTACTAGAAGATTAAAATCAATTATATTTCGATGTATTAAATACTGAATATAACTTATTTCCTCCTTATTTTATATTATATCTTACATATATTTTTTATATATTTTCCAACTATATATATTTTTTAAATATTTTAATTTACTTTATACTCAATTATATTTATTATATTTTATTTGCTTTAATTTATTTTAAACATGATGAAGTAATTACTCGAGAATGGAATATATTATATTTGAATTTTAATTAATTTTAATTATTTTTGTTAATAAATATTCATCAATATCTATTTATTTATATGAATTACATATAACTTATATAGTGATAATAGTAATATATTTAATTTCCTATACATATATGTGTATATTTATGTGTTTATGCATGTATGTAATACATACTATAGTATATAATACATATATGTATGCATGTATATATGTATGTACAATGCACATTGTACATGTATGTGTGTATATGTATTTGTATATGTATGCATGTGTGTATGTATATACATATATATATATATATATATATATATATATATATATATATATATATATATATAAATATATATATACATGTATATATGATAAAGATTCAATTAATAGTATTATTAGTGAAATTAGTGATGTTGAAAATATATCCATACAAAATATACATAGAATTGGTAAAATAAATATAGATAGTGAAACCAATGAAATAATAAATAATACAATTAGGCCTATTAAAATTACTTTAAACACAGAGCTAGATAAAATGCATATATTAAATATGGCATATAAATTAAAAAATACAAAATATAGCAGAATTGGAATTTCACATGAATTTACTACTGAACAATTAATAACACAAAAAAAACTACTAACTGAAGCTAAAGATAAAACAAATAATAATACTATATTTAAAGTTAGATTTATTAATAATAACTTTAAATTAATTTCACATACAATAATTGAATCACAAAATGGAACCTAAAATATATACACTTTATGAATATAATAAATTAAATTATGACTTTTTAAATAACTTATCGATAATTATTTTAAATATACGTAATTTTAACAAAAATATAGATAACTTTTTAACTTTTCTAGGTTTATTTACATATGAACCAGATATACTAATTTTTACTGAAACGTGACTTACTAAATATGATGATCCTATTATTTATTTTAAAAATTATAATATATGCCAAATGAATAGATCATTTAAAAATAAAAAAAGAGGTGGTGGTGTAGCTATTTTAGTGAAAAAAATGTATAAAACATCAATAATTGATAATCTATCTATTTCAATTACAGATTCAATTGATATTGTTTCTATTCAAATAATAGATGAAAAATCAAAAAAACACAATATTTTATCTGCTATATACCGCTCGCCTGATAGTGATACTACTGTATTCAATGATTTAATTTTTAATTTATTTTCAAATTATATTAATAAAGATATATTTCTATGCGGAGATTTTAATATAAACTTTTCAAAAAATTCAAATACTACACAAAATTTTAATTATATACTAACTCAATTAGGTCTCTCGTCCACTATTAATATATATACCCGTACAACAATAAATACAAATACATTAATAGATAATATCATAACTAATAGTAAAAATATATTAACTAGCGGTATTATAGAATCTGATATAACAGATCACTCTATTTTATTTTTTATTTTTAATTTTAAACATACAAATTTACATAATACTAATACTAAACCATACATTAGAAATAAAAAAAATATCAATGATTTGAAAAAAGAATTGAATATTATAAATTGGCAAAATGAAATTGTAAGTAATGACCCTTTACATTATTACTCATGTTTTATTAAAAAGTTAAATTTTCTAATGGATAAACATTGTCCTTTAATACATACAAATATAAAAAACGATTATATTAATCCTTGGATTACAAATAAACTTAAAAATGCCATTAAAAAAAAGAATAAACTGTTTTCATTTTATAAAAAACATAAATGTCAAATTGCGCTAATGAGATATAAAAAAATAAAAAATAAATTAATCAAACATTTAAAATTTCAAAAAAATAAATATTATAATGAATTATTTTCTAAAAATAATCAAAGTGATAATTGAAAAATAATTAATAAACTAATTAATAAAAAATATAATAACTTTCCAAATATATTATATTATTGTATTTTATATCCTATAAATCATATATTTAATAATAGTATTGTAACTGGAATATTTCCAACCGATATGAAAAAATCAATTATAAAACCACTATTTAAAAATAATGATAATAAAAATATTATTAATTACCGCCCAATTGCACTTTTACCACAAATTAGTAAAATATTTGAAAAAATTATATATAATAGATTATCCAATTTCATAATTAAACATAAAATAATAAATAAGAATCAATATGGTTTTATTCCAAAATCTAATACAACGATATCGCTTTTAAACATTCAGTATTATATTCTACAAAAAAATAGTGAACATAAAAAAATTGCAACAATTTTTCTTGATCTGAAAAAAGCTTTCGATGTTGTTGATCATGTATTATTATTAAAAAAACTTGAAATATATGGAATAAGAGGAAATATATATAATTTAATAAAAAGTTATTTAAATAACAGAACATTTACCACAAAAATAAATAATTCATTATCGAATACTAAATATGTTAAGTACGGGGTTCCTCAAGGTTCTGTTCTGGGGCCCTTATTTTTTATAATTTTTATAAATGACCTACCAAATGTTTTTAAAAATGTGAATAATATTAATTTAAATTTATATGCTGACGATACATCACTAACAGTTTACGCTAATAGTGATGTTGAACTAACAAAATTACTTCAAATATATATGGATAAATTAAAATATTGGTTCGATATAAATAATTTAAAACTTAATATACAAAAAACTAAAATACTTCCATATTTTAATACTAAACTGACTAATGATATAACAATTGACAATATAAAAATTGATATTGTAGATAACTATACATTTTTGGGTTTGTATTTAGATACAAAATTATCATTTAATATACATATTGATAATTTAAATATGAAACTTTCAAAAATAATATACTTAATTAAAAGGTTATCATATTTAAATATTAAAAATTTGATTTTATTATACAACTCTTTGTTTTTATCTAATTTAACATATGGTATTGAAATATGGGGTAATATTTATAATTATAATTTAAATATATTAAATTTATCACAAAAAAAAATAATAAGAATAATTAATAAAAAGATTATTGACAATTCAAAATTACCATTAATAAGATTATCGCATACATCAATTTTATTTTATAATAGTAACATTTTAAAACTTGATGATCTTATAACTTTTAGAAATATTTTAATTATATATAATCTTTTAAATAATAAATATGTTAACGATATAACTGATTATTTTAAATTTAATAGAAATAAAACCAAATTTATTTTACCACTTATGAAAACCAATAGATTCCAAAATACAATATTTTTCAAAGGACCTAAACTTTATAATTTAATAATGTTTAATAATATTTTAAAAACTAATACAATTACTCATACTTTACAACTGAAGAAAGTATTAAAATCATTTTTTATTAAACAGTATTGTTAATTTTTTTATAAATATTAATTATTATAATTTTGGCAAACATCTTTTTTTTAATCATTCTAAAACAATTACACATATTTATTATAAACAGTATTACAAAATGTACACATTTTTATTATAAATAGTATTACAAAATTTATATTATAAACAGTATTCAAAATAAACTATTACAAATTAAACAGTATACCCACATAAATGCGAGATCCATCAGAAATAAAGTTTCTCTTGCCATATCATTCATGTTAGACCACAATCTTGATTTACTATTCATCACTGAAACCTGGCTCACTACAAATGACTCTCCTATCATAGCGGCTCTCAATACTCCACCTTATCTATTCACTCACCTCATCCGTGACTCCAATAACTTCGGTGGCGGCATCGGAATTCTTCACAGATCCACCTTGAACGTTTCAGCTGTCCTTGATCTCCATCACTCACACTCAGAATCTCTCACCTGTTCAATCAGCCCTCCACGTTCGCACACCTTCAATATTGCTCTATTCTACCGCCCACCTATCTACCTCTATAACCAGCTTCATTGATGAATTCCGCTCTTTCGCTCCCCAGATTTCCCCAAATACTATAGTTCTCGGTGACTTCAACATCCCACTCATCAACACTTGCTCTTCCTTCACCGAAGTCATCTCACACTGCAACCTTACCCAAAACATCGATTTTCCCACACATGAAAGTGGCAACACTCTTGACCTCATTATCACTCCAAAGATTTGCTCTCTCATATCATCCCATCACATCGGTCCTCTGTTCTCCGATCACTTCGCCATAATGTTCACCATTCGCCACCCAAAACCCAATCGTCCATTCGTGACACGACTAATCCGGAAATTCCATGCCATTAATTTTGACAACTTCTGTCGTGATCTCGCTCTACTACCTTCCTCAACACCCACAGAACTTCACAATTCATTGAAGCTTACTCTCGATCTGCATGCCCCATTAATCACTTAAACTAGCATACACAGACCTGATACCTCCTGGTACACCCCCAACCTACTCGCACAAAAACGACTTCTTAGAAAGATAGAATATAGACACTCCATGAACCCTTGTCCACTTACTCTCAGCGACTACAAAAAGCTTAAGACCAAGCATAGAACAGATCTAAAACTCGCCAAGTCATCCCACACATCCAGCAAATTCAACATGATCACCAATGACAGCAAAGCCACCCACCGCCTCTCTGCCGAACTACTTGGTCGCAAAGTCAAATACCCTCTACCAAATGCTTCCCCCGTAGAACTTCCCTTATTATTTAGTAACTACTTCTCTAATAAACTAGACATCATCCTTAACTCCCTGCCTGTGCCCACTTCTGATAGTACCAGAAAACTAACTGAATCAACCCTCAGCACTTTCAGCAACCCAACCATCACGCAAATCGTCTCTCTTATAAATAGATCTAAGAGCTGCTCCTCGCTCGACCCACTCCCAATAAAAATTACCCATCAAATATCCAGCACATTAGCCCCCCTACTCCTGAAAATCTTCATTCAATCCATCACATCTGACACTGTTCCTGTTTACTTCAAAAAGCCATCATTACCCCAATTCTGAAGAAACCCAACCTCGACTCCCTAAATACTGCCAACTACAGACCGATTTCCAACCTCTCCACTCATTCTAAAATCCTTGAACGTGTCATAGCATCACAACTTACCTATTACCTAGATGATAATAATATCCTACATCCACTCCAAAGTGCCTACACCCCACGAAAATCTACTGAAACTGCACTGACTAAAATCACCTCTGACTTACTTTCCACACTTGACAACACCAACGGAAACATCCTAGTACTCCTCGACATGTCCGCTGCCTTTGACACCCTCGACCATGACATCCTGCTCCATCGTCTATCCTCCATCAGTATCACTGGCTTAGCTCTCCAGTGGTTCCAATCTTACCTTCATGGTCGCACTTCGTCCGTCTGCATCAACAACAACTACTCTCCTTCCCATATGATCTCACACGGTGTTCCCCAGGGTTCCGTCCTCGGCCCAATCCTCTTCAACATATACCTCCTTCCACTGTTCAATATTCTGGACAAACATAAGGATATATCATTCCATACATACGCTGATGATATCCAGATTTATCTAAAATGCAACGACGATCCATCTTCTGCACCAGATAAGCTTACCAAGTGCATCACAGATATCCACAACTGGCTCAAAACCAACTCACTCCGGCTTAACCCTGCTAAGTCAGAATCCATATTCCTTCACCTACCCTACCGATCAAACCACATAGAGCAACCGCCGCTCATTCAATCTGGCTCCATACCCATTGTCTACTCTGACAAAGTACGAAACTTAGGAGTTTCACTCGACCCAACGCTGTCTTTCAAACTCCAACTTGCAAAAGTATACAAATCTGTATCCTACCACCTTCACTGCTTACGTTTCATCCGCAGATCTATCCCTCACGAAGTAGCCATCACTATCGCATCGTCATTCATTCTCCCCCATCTCGACTACTGCAACCACCTTTTATACGGCTGTCCGGCATATATGATTACTCGCCTACAGCGCCTTCAAAACGCTGTTGTCCGCTGCATTTTCCTACTTCCACGCCGATCCAATGACTCAATCACTCCCTACCTCAAGTCCCTCCATTGGCTCCCCATTTCCTCCTGAATCTCCTACAAACTAATTCTCCTAACCCACAAAGCCCTACATCACAACTCTCCTGACTACCTGGCCTCTCTTATTAGCCCCCAGAGTACCACTAAGAACTCAGCCATTACCCGATCCAATGACACGTTCCTCCTTAACACTACCCAAAAATATCAGCTACATAAGTCCAACATTCGATCCTTCATTATTTCTGCCCCATACCTCTGGAACAATCTGCCGACTGCACTTCGTACCACCAATACTACCTCTACCTTCAAGAAACTGTTGAAGACCTACTTTTTCAAGAAGGCCTTCGACTGAACTATCCACTGGACCGGTGATTGCTTACGCACATCTGGTCCCTAAGCCGAAAAAAGTAAAAAAGTAAGTAAGTATATAATATTATTATTAATATGTATATAATAAATCAATAATATATTTATTTGTTCTTCTTAAATTAAGACTTACATTAATACGATAGTCTGGTATGTTATAAGTATTATACTTAATATATTTTAATTATACAACAAATAGTATTATATATGTTATATATGTTATTGTAAATATCCGTTGTCACCAGGTTTTACCAATTAGCCCTAACTATGAATATATATAAACACTCGTAAAATACGCCCACTTCCTTATATTATAATAATTATATGACATATCTATTTTAAAAGTAAATTTTTAAGAAACTTTTAATTTAAAATTATTTAAAAATAATAATAATTATAATCATTATAATAATGATAATAAAATACATACATTTAGTTTCTATATGATATTTTAAATTTTGAATGTTATATTATATATTATATATTCGTAATTATATATGATCATATTATAAGCAGATTATAATACATTATTTTAAATTTAATTTAAAATTACTAAATAATGAATTTAGAAATTGTTCAAATATTAATATTAAATGTGATATAATAGTTAGATAATACAATTGTATTAATAAAAAACTATATGTATATTATTTTCATTAATTATATAATATTTACTAACTGAAAAATCAATAGTTAATCCATTGTATTCTTATATTTTGTATATATATATTTAATATAAAATTAAATTTAAAATAATATGAAATAAATGTTTAGTAAAAAGTTTATTTATTTATTTATGAAATATTACTATTGTATATATTGTATACAATATATATATATTATTAAAGTAATATTGTAAAAACATTAGAAAAGGGATGTTATATATGTTATTGTAAATATCCGTTGTCACCAGGTTTTATCAATTAGCACTAACTATGAATATATATAAACACCCGTAAAATACGCCCACTTCCATATATTAATCAATACGAACTTATCGATATATCTGTGATATTCAGCCACTAGGTTAGTGCTATATTCCTGATATATAATATAATTGGGCGACAGTAAAAAGAAAAACATATTAATCGGAAGCTATTTAGAATAATGAATTGTATTTGATTAAAAATTATACCAAATAATTACTAAATATAACTAACTATACTAATAAATATGTATTATTATTCTTATTATATTATACTATGTTATTTGTATCAATATTTATATTTGTAACAAGTATCGCATGGTTACTATAATCACCTATAGGAAAATCACAATATATAAAAAATTACACGGAAATTAGTATTCCATGTGAAACTTTGAGAAAATAGTTGGTTATATAGCGTTTGTATTATGTATGTATACATATATATATATATATATATATATATATATATATATATATATATATATATATATATATATATATATATATATATATATATATATATATATGATTTCACAATAAAAACACTAATGAAAATATAACTGAGATGTTACAGAATGAAAGCTATTAGTTTATAAACTAATGATAATATATTATTAGTTTAAAATATACGTACATTTATTTATAGTATTAATATATTAATATTATATGATATATGTTATTAGTATTAGATAAATACTATAATATGGAATTATAAATATATTTGACAGTAACTGAAAATGTATCACAACCTTCAAGACCATTGTATATTGCTCCTCATTACTAACCGCAATATTATACAAATATGTGTATAGGTATACAACAATATCATGGTATGCCAAATCCCAACCCAAGTGCGTGAAGATGCCAATAACTGGAGAAAAAAATTGAAGAATGTTTGTATTAATATATTTATTATATTTAAAAAAATACATGATGTACAATGTCATTGTACATTGTACAATGTACAACAACTAATGGAAGATATAATTATATAATATAAAATTATGTAATTAACAATTATATTTGAATATTAAAATGAATTAAATATGTTTAGTGAATACAAATATAAATTAGATGCAAAATGAGAATACAAGAACCACAGATGAATTATGTGCCACAATAAATGAACTAATACAAAACAACAATCATCAAGCAGAATTTACACCAGTTGACATCAACAATGAATGTATTGGTTATGATTAAATATAAAGCAACACTAGTGAATCGGTTTGTAATTGAATTCATTCTATAGATTCATTAATTCTATTCCTAATTCAGTTAAAGAAAATCTATATAAAATAATTATAAGTAGACTTAATTTATCATGATAAACGGTATACATTAACAAATGGTACCCATGTTTATATTAAAATGAATTAAAATATTAATTTATTAACCTTATATAAAGCCTTTAGGCTATAATATATGTTTATTTATAGATTAAGAAATTGTAAAATACAAAAGTGCTTTAGCGGTAGTAATATTAATAGTAATAGTAATAGTAATATTCCCAACCATTTTGTTAATTTAGCCAAATGAATTTAGGACCAATTTTTCTCTGAATGGTTTGAGAAAAGTAGGATATAGAAAAAAAAGTTCATGGGGTCTGTGCTCTCTCTCTGTTCAATTTTAAAATGTATTTCATTTTATGAATATTATTTCCAATATTCTATAATTTTTATTTTTATAATTTAGGGGAGGAACAGGAGTAGTGGCCGAAAATAAATATGCCTTAGAATACTTCTAATATATCGATAAATACTGAATTTGAATATCTTATTTTTTTGAATTAGCTAGAAATCATATAGTTCTAGAATACTGTGATTTCACTTTTATATATAAAGTATATTATTAAATAATATTAACGATTGCTTAGTCATTAAAAAAAAGCACTAAAATAAGAAATACAAGAGTAGTGGCCGCTAGTACCAGAAAATGCAATAGGTGTCTCGTAATGTATTCGATTTAAATATATTAATATACCTTTATTTTATTCAATGATTTAATTACATATATATATATATACACACTCATATATATAAATAAGTATATATATTTATATTACTAGACATTTTTACTTTACAGTTTTACTACATTAGACTACCTACTTGATACCTAAATATTATTACTCTATATATATATATATTTATAAATAATAATGAGTAACCAAAAATGGAATAATGAGAAAATGCTGCAAGCAATATAATTCGTAAACGGTGGCGGAACATATGCTGAAGCCTGCAGGCGATACACCGTGCCATGTACAACACTCAAAAGAAGATATATACATACCCTAGAAATCCATATACTACAACACAATATAATACCGAATACGGACACTCCTGTTATTTATTGAATACAAAGATTAAATAAAATTTAAAAATCACAATCATATATATATAATCATATAATATTAATATATTGAAATTTTTGAATACAAATATTGAGTCATAAAAATACCATTTAATGATAAAGTGTCCTTATTAGGTTACTATCCCCTATAGGGGAAGGTCGGTTAATGACGCCATAGTTATTGTTATATATTTATATCTTCATAAATATTAATTAGTTGTCAATGAAAAATTAATAGTTTATAGAAAATATGATTGTTAATAAAATATCTATTTAGAAAAGTGTATAAATTGTCTATTGATATGTATATGTACAATAATCTTACATGTTGTTAATGCACGCCCTGATGTCGGGCAATGGGCGAGTATTATTAACCAAATATCGTTACGTATTTATTCATGAATTAGTGGGATGCATATCGAAAATACTTTTCAAATATTTGAATATCTGATCTAATATAAATACACACGAATATAAATATGTAATATAATTCAGTGAAAATCAATACAATTATATTTTATTATATTGAAAATGTTATTAGTGTAATTTTTTATATATAACCTAACGCACTACATACATATATAAATTATTGAAAATGTTATTAGTGTAATTGTTTATATATATATATATATATATAACATAACGCACTACATACATATATAAATATGGATATAACTAATACTAAGTTATGGAACGAGGAATCTATGCACATGACATTATAATGTGTATACATGTGTATACATAAGATAAAACACAATAATCTGACTGTCAGAATGGCATCGGTTATAAATATAATTCCAAGAAGAACTCTATGAGATAACATTAATATACTATTAGGAGAAGCATCATGCAGCTAAAATTAGAAGTAGGAAGAAAATATATATTATGTATAGATATTGAAATCGATATAGTAGATTATATTATACAAGTGTAGAAGATGTTAATGGTAATATCAATTAAGAAAATTAGACATATATCGTACGATATTGCGAAGGCTAATTGTATAAATAATCGTTTTTCGAAAGACACTCAAATGGCTGGAAAGGACTGGGTACGGTTTTTTTTAAAGTAACACACTTATATAGCTTAAGAATGCCAAAGGCAACATGAGGTTTTATTATCTATTATATATGTAATTTAATTATATATTATATAAGTTAATATAGAAGTTATTTATCCTTTTGGGATGCCATCTCACAATAACAAGATTTAAAATAACCAAAGGAAACTAAAGAACCTTCATTACAATATATATATATATATATATATATATATATATATATATATTAATAAGCTAATAGTAAAATTAGGAAAAAAAAGTGATTTAGGAAATATAAATAAAACTTAGATATATAAAGAATATATAAAGTATACTTTATATATATATATATATATATATATATATATATATATATATATATATATATATATATATATATATATATATATATATATATTAAATATATATTATTACAGATAAAGATAATTAAAAATGAATAATAGTAATCACTAATATATTAATAAATATATAAATATATCTTTATAACAGTATATACTATAAATATTAATACGGATACAGAAAATTAAAACGAATAATATCAATCACTGATGTATAACTCAATTGGATAAATACATAATTATTAAATTACAAAATATTGTGTATACTTTTTTGTAAATCTTCAAATATCAATAAAAAACTAATATATGTATATATATATATATATATATATATATATATATATATATATATCTATGTATATATATATATATATATATATATATATTATATATATATATATATATATATATATATATATATGTATATATATATACGTATACGTATTGTTATTCCTTCTTTCCGTCTAAATATAATTTTTTTTTGTATAACTTACAATGGTCCTTTTTTATGGAATCTTCTAGAAAACAAATTTAAATTATTCAATAATATAAATATGTTTACTAGAAGATTAAAATCAATTATATTTCGATGTATTAAATACTGAATATAACTTATTTCCTCCTTATTTTATATTATATCTTACATATATTTTTTATATATTTTCCAACTATATATATTTTTTAAATATTTTAACTTACTTTATACTCAATTATATTTATTATATTTTATTTGCTTTAATTTATTTTAAACATGATGAAGTAATTACTCGAGAATGGAATATATTATATTTGAATTTTAATTAATTTTAATTATTTTTGTTAATATGTATTCATCAATATCTATTTATTTATATGAATTACATATAACTTATATAGTGATAATAGTAATATATTTAATTTCCTATACATATATGTGTATATTTATGTGTTTATGCATGTATGTAATATATACTATAGTATATAATACATATATGTATGCATGTATATATGTATGTACAATGCACATTGTACATGTATGTGTGTATATGTATTTGTATATGTATGCATGTGTGTATGTATATACATATATATATATATATATATATATATATATATATATATATATATATATATATATATATAAATATATATATACATGTATATATGATAAAGATTCAATTAATAGTATTATTAGTGAAATTAGTGATGTTGAAAATATATCCATACAAAATATACATAGAATTGGTAAAATAAATATAGATAGTGAAACCAATGAAATAATAAATAATACAATTAGGCCTATTAAAATTACTTTAAACACAGAGCTAGATAAAATGCATATATTAAATATGGCATATAAATTAAAAAATACAAAATATAGCAGAATTGGAATTTCACATGAATTTACTACTGAACAATTAATAACACAAAAAAAACTACTAACTGAAGCTAAAGATAAAACAAATAATAATACTATATTTAAAGTTAGATTTATTAATAATAACTTTAAATTAATTTCACATACAATAATTGAATCACAAAATGGAACCTAAAATATATACACTTTATGAATATAATAAATTAAATTATGACTTTTTAAATAACTTATCGATAATTATTTTAAATATACGTAATTTTAACAAAAATATAGATAACTTTTTAACTTTTCTAGGTTTATTTACATATGAACCAGATATACTAATTTTTACTGAAACGTGACTTACTAAATATGATGATCCTATTATTTATTTTAAAAATTATAATATATGCCAAATGAATAGATCATTTAAAAATAAAAAAAGAGGTGGTGGTGTAGCTATTTTAGTGAAAAAAATGTATAAAACATCAATAATTGATAATCTATCTATTTCAATTACAGATTCAATTGATATTGTTTCTATTCAAATAATAGATGAAAAATCAAAAAAACACAATATTTTATCTGCTATATACCGCTCGCCTGATAGTGATACTACTGTATTCAATGATTTAATTTTTAATTTATTTTCAAATTATATTAATAAAGATATATTTCTATGCGGAGATTTTAATATAGACTTTTCAAAAAATTCAAATACTACACAACATTTTAATTATATACTAACTCAATTAGGTCTCTCGTCCACTATTAATATATATACCCGTACAACAATAAATACAAATACATTAATAGATAATATCATAACTAATAGTAAAAATATATTAACTAGCGGTATTATAGAATCTGATATAACTGATCACTCTATTTTATTTTTTATTTTTAATTTTAAACATACAAATTTACATAATACTAATACTAAACCATACATTAGAAATAAAAAAAATATCAATGATTTGAAAAAAGAATTGAATATTATAAATTGGCAAAATGAAATTGTAAGTAATGACCCTTTACATTATTACTCATGTTTTATTAAAAAGTTAAATTTTCTAATGGATAAACATTGTCCTTTAATACATACAAATATAAAAAACGATTATATTAATCCTTGGATTACAAATAAACTTAAAAATGCCATTAAAAAAAAGAATAAACTGTTTTCATTTTATAAAAAACATAAATGTCAAATTGCGCTAATGAGATATAAAAAAATAAAAAATAAATTAATCAAACATTTAAAATTTCAAAAAAATAAATATTATAATGAATTATTTTCTAAAAATAATCAAAGTGATAATTGAAAAATAATTAATAAACTAATTAATAAAAAATATAATAACTTTCCAAATATATTATATTATTGTATTTTATATCCTATAAATCATATATTTAATAATAGTATTGTAACTGGACTATTTCCAACCGATATGAAAAAATCAATTATAAAACCACTATTTAAAAATAATGATAATAAAAATATTATTAATTACCGCCCAATTGCACTTTTACCACAAATTAGTAAAATATTTGAAAAAATTATATATAATAGATTATCCAATTTCATAATTAAACATAAAATAATAAATAAGAATCAATATGGTTTTATTCCAAAATCTAATACAACGATATCGCTTTTAAACATTCAGCATTATATTCTACAAAAAAATAGTGAACATAAAAAAATTGCAACAATTTTTCTTGATCTGAAAAAAGCTTTCGATGTTGTTGATCATGTATTATTATTAAAAAAACTTGAAATATATGGAATAAGAGGAAATATATATAATTTAATAAAAAGTTATTTAAATAACAGAACATTTACCACAAAAATAAATAATTCATTATCGAATACTAAATATGTTAAGTACGGGGTTCCTCAAGGTTCTGTTCTGGGGCCCTTATTTTTTATAATTTTTATAAATGACCTACCAAATGTTTTTAAAAATGTGAATAATATTAATTTAAATTTATATGCTGACGATACATCACTAACAGTTTACGCTAATAGTGATGTTGAACTAACAAAATTACTTCAAATATATATGGATAAATTAAAATATTGGTTCGATATAAATAATTTAAAACTTAATATACAAAAAACTAAAATACTTCCATATTTTAATACTAAACTGACTAATGATATAACAATTGACAATATAAAAATTGATATTGTAGATAACTATACATTTTTGGGTTTGTATTTAGATACAAAATTATCATTTAATATACATATTGATAATTTAAATATGAAACTTTCAAAAATAATATACTTAATTAAAAGGTTATCATATTTAAATATTAAAAATTTGATTTTATTATACAACTCTTTGTTTTTATCTAATTTAACATATGGTATTGAAATATGGGGTAATATTTATAATTATAATTTAAATATATTAAATTTATCACAAAAAAAAATAATAAGAATAATTAATAAAAAGATTATTGACAATTCAAAATTACCATTAATAAGATTATCGCATACATCAATTTTATTTTATAATAGTAACATTTTAAAACTTGATGATCTTATAACTTTTAGAAATATTTTAATTATATATAATCTTTTAAATAATAAATATGTTAACGATATAACTGATTATTTTAAATTTAATAGAAATAAAACCAAATTTATTTTACCACTTATGAAAACCAATAGATTCCAAAATACAATATTTTTCAAAGGACCTAAACTTTATAATTTAATAATGTTTAATAATATTTTAAAAACTAATACAATTACTCATACTTTAAAACTGAAGAAAGTATTAAAATCATTTTTTATTAAACAGTATTGTTAATTTTTTTATAAATATTAATTATTATAATTTTGGCAAACATCTTTTTTTTAATCATTCTAAAACAATTACACATATTTATTATAAACAGTATTACAAAATGTACACATTTTTATTATAAACAGTATTACAAAATTTATATTATAAACAGTATTCAAAATAAACTATTACAAATTAAACAGTATACCCACATAAATGCGAGATCCATCAGAAATAAAGTTTCTCTTGCCATATCATTCATGTTAGACCACAATCTTGATTTACTATTCATCACTGAAACCTGGCTCACTACAAATGACTCTCCTATCATAGCGGCTCTCAATACTCCACCTTATCTATTCACTCACCTCATCCGTGACTCCAATAACTTCGGTGGCGGCATCGGAATTCTTCACAGATCCACCTTGAACGTTTCAGCTGTCCTTGATCTCCATCACTCACACTCAGAATCTCTCACCTGTTCAATCAGCCCTCCACGTTCGCACACCTTCAATATTGCTCTATTCTACCGCCCACCTATCTACCTCTATAACCAGCTTCATTGATGAATTCCGCTCTTTCGCTCCCCAGATTTCCCCAAATACTATAGTTCTCGGTGACTTCAACATCCAACTCATCAACACTTGCTCTTCCTTCACCGAAGTCATCTCACACTGAAACCTTACCCAAAACATCGATTTTCCCACACATGAAAGTGGCAACACTCTTGACCTAATTATCACTCCAAAGATTTGCTCTCTCATATCATCCCATCACATCGGTCCTCTGTTCTCCGATCACTTCGCCATAATGTTCACCATTCGCCACCCAAAACCCAATCGTCCATTCGTGACACGACTAATCCGGAAATTCCATGCCATTAATTTTGACAACTTCTGTCGTGATCTCGCTCTACTACCTTCCTCAACACCCACAGAACTTCACAATTCATTGAAGCTTACTCTCGATCTGCATGCCCCATTAATCACTTAAACTAGCATACACAGACCTGATACCTCCTGGTACACCCCCAACCTACTCGCACAAAAACGACTTCTTAGAAAGATAGAATATAGACACTCCATCAACCCTTGTCCACTTACTCTCAGCGACTACAAAAAGCTTAAGACCAAGCATAGAACAGATCTAAAACTCGCCAAGTCTTCCCACACATCCAGCAAATTCAACATGATCACCAATGACAGCAAAGCCACCCACCGCCTCTCTGCCGAACTACTTGGTCGCAAAGTCAAATACCCTCTACCAAATGCTTCCCCCGTAGAACTTCCCTTATTATTTAGTAACTACTTCTCTAATAAACTAGATATCATCCTTAACTCCCTGCCTGTTCCCACTTCTGATAGTACCAGAAAACTAACTGAATCAACCCTCAGCACTTTCAGCAACCCAACCATCACGCAAATCGTCTCTCTTATAAATAGATCTAAGAGCTGCTCCTCGCTCGACCCACTCCCAATAAAAATTACCCATCAAATATCCAGCACATTAGCCCCCCTACTCCTGAAAATCTTCATTCAATCCATCACATCTGACACTGTTCCTGTTTACTTCAAAAAGCCATCATTACCCCAATTCTGAAGAAACCCAACCTCGACTCCCTAAATACTGCCAACTACAGACCGATTTCCAACCTCTCCACTCATTCTAAAATCCTTGAACGTGTCATAGCATCACAACTTACCTATTACCTAGATGATAATAATATCCTACATCCACTCCAAAGTGCCTACACCCCACGAAAATCTACTGAAACTGCACTGACTAAAATCACCTCTGACTTACTTTCCACACTTGACAACACCAACGGAAACATCCTAGTACTCCTCGACATGTCCGCTGCCTTTGACACCCTCGACCATGACATCCTGCTCCATCGTCTATCCTCCATCGGTATCACTGGCTTAGCTCTCCAGTGGTTCCAATCTTACCTTCATGGTCGCACTTCGTCCGTCTGCATCAACAACAACTACTCTCCTTCCCATATGATCTCACACGGTGTTCCCCAGGGTTCCGTCCTCGGCCCAATCCTCTTCAACATATACCTCCTTCCACTGTTCAATATTCTGGACAAACATAAGGATATATCATTCCATACATACGCTGATGATATCCAGATTTATCTAAAATGCAACGACGATCCATCTTCTGCACCAGATAAGCTTACCAAGTGCATCACAGATATCCACAACTGGCTCAAAACCAACTCACTCCGGCTTAACCCTGCTAAGTCAGAATCCATATTCCTTCACCTACCCTACCGATCAAACCACATAGAGCAACCGCCGCTCATTCAATCTGGCTCCATACCCATTGTCTACTCTGACAAAGTACGAAACTTAGGAGTTTCACTCGACCCAACGCTGTCTTTCAAACTCCAACTTGCAAAAGTATACAAATCTGTATCCTACCACCTTCACTGCTTACGTTTCATCCGCAGATCTATCCCTCACAAAGTAGCCATCACTATCGCATCGTCATTCATTCTCCCCCATCTCGACTACTGCAACCACCTTTTATACGGCTGTCCGGCATATATGATTACTCGCCTACAGCGCCTTCAAAACGCTGTTGTCCGCTGCATTTTCCTACTTCCACGCCGATCCAATGACTCAATCACTCCCTACCTCAAGTCCCTCCATTGGCTCCCCATTTCCTCCTGAATCTCCTACAAACTAATTCTCCTAACCCACAAAGCCCTACATCACAACTCTCCTGACTACCTGGCCTCTCTTATTAGCCCCCAGAGTACCACTAAGAACTCAGCCATTACCCGATCCAATGACACGTTCCTCCTTAACACCACCCAAAAATATCAGCTACATAAGTCCAACATTCGATACTTCATTATTTCTGCCCCATACCTCTGGAACAATCTGCCGACTGCACTTCGTACCACCAATACTACCTCTACCTTCAAGAAACTGTTGAAGACCTACTTTTTCAAGAAGGCCTTCGACTGAACTATCCACTGGACCGGTGATTGCTTACGCACATCTGGTCCCTAAGCCGAAAAAAGTAAAAAAGTAAGTAAGTATATAATATTATTATTAATATGTATATAATAAATCAATAATATATTTATTTGTTCTTCTTAAATTAAGACTTACATTAATACGATAGTCTGGTATGTTATAAGTATTATACTTAATATATTTTAATTATACAACAAATAGTATTATATATGTTATATATGTTATTGTAAATATCCGTTGTCACCAGGTTTTACCAATTAGCCCTAACTATGAATATATATAAACACTCGTAAAATACGCCTACTTCCTTATATTATAATAATTATATGACATATCTATTTTAAAAGTAAATTTTTAAGAAACTTTTAATTT
Source organism: Osedax fenrisi (assembly GCA_964019155.1). Lineage (NCBI taxonomy): Eukaryota > Metazoa > Annelida > Polychaeta > Sabellida > Siboglinidae > Osedax > Osedax fenrisi. Next base: position 29,947,608 of record OZ025240.1, on the reverse strand, counting down.
AAAATTATTTAAAAATAATAATAATTATAATCATTATAATAATGATAATAAAATACATACATTTAGTTTCTATATGATATTTTAAATTTTGAATGTTATATTATATATTATATATTCGTAATTATATATGATCATATTATAAGCAGATTATAATACATTATTTTAAATTTAATTTAAAATTACTAAATAATGAATTTAGAAATTGTTCAAATATTAATATTAAATGTGATATAATAGTTAGATAATACAATTGTATTAATAAAAAACTATATGTATATTATTTTCATTAATTATATAATATTTACTAACTGAAAAATCAATAGTTAATCCATTGTATTCTTATATTTTGTATATATATATTTAATATAAAATTAAATTTAAAATAATATGAAATAAATGTTTAGTAAAAAGTTTATTTATTTATTTATGAAATATTACTATTGTATATATTGTATACAATATATATATATTATTAAAGTAATATTGTAAAAACATTAGAAAAGGGATGTTATATATGTTATTGTAAATATCCGTTGTCACCAGGTTTTATCAATTAGCACTAACTATGAATATATATAAACACTCGTAAAATACGCCCACTTCCATATATTAATCAATACGAACTTATCGATATATCTGTGATATTCAGCCACTAGGTTAGTGCTATATTCCTGATATAACAATATATAATATAATTGGGCGACAGTAAAAAGAAAAACATATTAATCGGAAGCTATTTAGAATAATGAATTGTATTTGATTAAAAATTATACCAAATAATTACTAAATATAACTAACTATTCTAATAAATATGTATTATTATTCTTATTATATTATACTATGTTATTTGTATCAATATTTATATTTGTAACAAGTATCGCATGGTTACTATAATCACCTATAGGAAAATCACAATATATAAAAAATTACAAGGAAATTAGTATTCCATGTGAAACTTTGAGAAAATAGTTGGTTATATAGCGTTTGTATTATGTATGTATACATATATATATATATATATATATATATATATATATATATATATATATATGATTTCACAATAAAAACACTAATGAAAATATAACTGAGATGTTACAGAATGAAAGCTATTAGTTTATAAACTAATGATAATATATTATTAGTTTAAAATATACGTACATTTATTTATAGTATTAATATATTAATATTATATGATATATGTTATTAGTATTAGATAAATACTATAATATGGAATTATAAATATATTTGACAGTAACTGAAAATGTATCACAACCTTCAAGACCATTGTATATTGCTCCTCATTACTAACCGCAATATTATACAAATATGTGTATGGGTATACAACAATATCATGGTATGCCAAATCCCAACCCAAGTGCGTGAAGATGCCAATAACTGGAGAAAAAAATTGAAGAATGTTTGTATTAATATATTTATTATATTTAAAAAAATACATGATGTACAATGTCATTGTACATTGTACAATGTACAACAACTAATGGAAGATATAATTATATAATATAAAATTATGTAATTAACAATTATATTTGAATATTAAAATGAATTAAATATGTTTAGTGAATACAAATATAAATTAGATGCAAAATGAGAATACAAGAACCACAGATGAATTATGTGCCACAATAAATGAACTAATACAAAACAACAATCATCAAGCAGAATTTACACCAGTTGACATCAACAATGAATGTATTGGTTATGATTAAATATAAAGCAACACTAGTGAATCGGTTTGTAATTGAATTCATTCTATAGATTCATTAATTCTATTCCTAATTCAGTTAAAGAAAATCTATATAAAATAATTATAAGTAGACTTAATTTATCATGATAAACGGTATACATTAACAAATGGTACCCATGTTTATATTAAAATAAATTAAAATATTAATTTATTAACCTTATATAAAGCCTTTAGGCTATAATATATGTTTATTTATAGATTAAGAAATTGTAAAATACAAAAGTGCTTTAGCGGTAGTAATATTAATAGTAATAGTAATAGTAATATTCCCAACCATTTTGTTAATTTAGCCAAATGAATTTAGGACCAATTTTTCTCTGAATGGTTTGAGAAAAGTAGGATATAGAAAAAAAAGTTCATGGGGTCTGTGCTCTCTCTCTGTTCAATTTTAAAATGTATTTCATTTTATGAATATTATTTCCAATATTCTATAATTTTTATTTTTATAATTTAGGGGAGGAACAGGAGTAGTGGCCGAAAATAAATATGCCTTAGAATACTTCTAATATATCGATAAATACTGAATTTGAATATCTTATTTTTTTGAATTAGCTAGAAATCATATAGTTCTAGAATACTGTGATTTCACTTTTATATATAAAGTATATTATTAAATAATATTAACGATTGCTTAGTCATTAAAAAAAAGCACTAAAATAAGAAATACAAGAGTAGTGGCCGCTAGTACCAGAAAATGCAATAGGTGTCTCGTAATGTATTCGATTTAAATATATTAATATACCTTTATTTTATTCAATGATTTAATTACATATATATATATACACACTCATATATATAAATAAGTATATATATTTATATTACTAGACATTTTTACTTTACAGTTTTACTACATTAGACTACCTACTTGATACCTAAATATTATTACTCTATATATATATATTTATAAATAATAATGAGTAACCAAAAATGGAATAATGAGAAAATGCTGCAAGCAATACAATTCGTAAACGGTGGCGGAACATATGCTGAAGCCTGCAGGCGATACACCGTGCCATGTACAACACTCAAAAGAAGATATATACATACCCTAGAAATCCATATACTACAACACAATATAATACCGAATACGGACACTCCTGTTATTTATTGAATACAAAGATTAAATAAAATTTAAAAATCACAATCATATATATATAATCATATAATATTAATATATTGAAATTTTTGAATACAAATATTGAGTCATAAAAATACCATTTAATGATAAAGTGTCCTTATTAGTTTACTATCCCCTATAGGGGAAGGTCGGTTAATGACGCCATAGTTATTGTTATATATTTATATCTTCATAAATATTAATTAGTTGTCAATGAAAAATTAATAGTTTATAGAAAATATGATTGTTAATAAAATATCTATTTAGAAAAGTGTATAAATTGTCTATTGATATGTATATGTACAATAATCTTACATGTTGTTAATGCACGCCCTGATGTCGGGCAATGGGCGAGTATTATTAACCAAATATCGTTACGTATTTATTCATGAATTAGTGGGATGCATATCGAAAATACTTTTCAAATATTTGAATATCTGATCTAATATAAATACACACGAATATAAATATGTAATATAATTCAGTGAAAATCAATACAATTATATTTTATTATATTGAAAATGTTATTAGTGTAATTTTTTATATATAACCTAACGCACTACATACATATATAAATTATTGAAAATGTTATTAGTGTAATTGTTTATATATATATATATATATATATATATAACATAACGCACTACATACATATATAAATATGGATATAACTAATACTAAGTTATGGAACGAGGAATCTATGCACATGACATTATAATGTGTATACATGTGTATACATAAGATAAAACACAATAATCTGACTGTCAGAATGGCATCGGTTATAAATATAATTCCAAGAAGAACTCTATGAGATAACATTAATATACTATTAGGAGAAGCATCATGCAGCTAAAATTAGAAGTAGGAAGAAAATATATATTATGTATAGATATTGAAATCGATATAGTAGATTATATTATACAAGTGTAGAAGATGTTAATGGTAATATCAATTAAGAAAATTAGACATATATCGTACGATATTGCGAAGGCTAATTGTATAAATAATCGTTTTTCGAAAGACACTCAAATGGCTAGAAAGGACTGGGTACGGTTTTTTTTAAAGTAACACACTTATATAGCTTAAGAATGCCAAAGGCAACATGAGGTTTTATTATCTATTATATATGTAATTTAATTATATATTATATAAGTTAATATAGAAGTTATTTATCCTTTTGGGATGCCATCTCACAATAACAAGATTTAAAATAACCAAAGGAAACTAAAGAACCTTCATTACAATATATATATATATATATATTAATAAGCTAATAGTAAAATTAGGAAAAAAAAGTGATTTAGGAAATATAAATAAAACTTAGATATATAAAGAATATATAAAGTATACTTTATATATATATATATATATATATATATATATATATATATATATATATATATATATATATATATTACATATATATTATTACAGATAAAGAGAATTAAAAATGAATAATAGTAATCACTAATATATTAATAAATATATAAATATATCTTTATAACAGTATATACTATAAATATTAATACGGATACAGAAAATTAAAACGAATAATATCAATCACTGATGTATAACTCAATTGGATAAATACATAATTATTAAATTACAAAATATTGTGTATACTTTTTTGTAAATCTTCAAATATCAATAAAAAACTAATATATGTATATATATATATATATATATATATATGTATATATATATACGTATACGTATTGTTATTCCTTCTTTCCGTCTAAATATAATTTTTTTTTGTATAACTTACAATGGTCCTTTTTTATGGAATCTTCTAGAAAACAAATTTAAATTATTCAATAATATAAATATGTTTACTAGAAGATTAAAATCAATTATATTTCGATGTATTAAATACTGAATATAACTTATTTCCTCCTTATTTTATATTATATCTTACATATATTTTTTATATATTTTCCAACTATATATATTTTTTAAATATTTTAACTTACTTTATACTCAATTATATTTATTATATTTTATTTGCTTTAATTTATTTTAAACATGATGAAGTAATTACTCGAGAATGGAATATATTATATTTGAATTTTAATTAATTTTAATTATTTTTGTTAATATGTATTCATCAATATCTATTTATTTATATGAATTACATATAACTTATATAGTGATAATAGTAATATATTTAATTTCCTATACATATATGTGTATATTTATGTGTTTATGCATGTATGTAATACATACTATAGTATATAATACATATATGTATGCATGTATATATGTATGTACAATGCACATTGTACATGTATGTGTGTATATGTATTTGTATATGTATGCATGTGTGTATGTATATACATATATATATATATATATATATATATATATATATATATATATAAATATATATATACATGTATATATGATAAAGATTCAATTAATAGTATTATTAGTGAAATTAGTGATGTTGAAAATATATCCATACAAAATATACATAGAATTGGTAAAATAAATATAGATAGTGAAACCAATGAAATAATAAATAATACAATTAGGCCTATTAAAATTACTTTAAACACAGAGCTAGATAAAATGCATATATTAAATATGGCATATAAATTAAAAAATACAAAATATAGCAGAATTGGAATTTCACATGAATTTACTACTGAACAATTAATAACACAAAAAAAACTACTAACTGAAGCTAAAGATAAAACAAATAATAATACTATATTTAAAGTTAGATTTATTAATAATAACTTTAAATTAATTTCACATACAATAATTGAATCACAAAATGGAACCTAAAATATATACACTTTATGAATATAATAAATTAAATTATGACTTTTTAAATAACTTATCGATAATTATTTTAAATATACGTAATTTTAACAAAAATATAAATAACTTTTTAACTTTTCTAGGTTTATTTACATATGAACCAGATATACTAATTTTTACTGAAACGTGACTTACTAAATATGATGATCCTATTATTTATTTTAAAAATTATAATATATGCCAAATGAATAGATCATTTAAAAATAAAAAAAGAGGTGGTGGTGTAGCTATTTTAGTGAAAAAAATGTATAAAACATCAATAATTGATAATCTATCTATTTCAATTACAGATTCAATTGATATTGTTTCTATTCAAATAATAGATGAAAAATCAAAAAAACACAATATTTTATCTGCTATATACCGCTCGCCTGATAGTGATACTACTGTATTCAATGATTTAATTTTTAATTTATTTTCAAATTATATTAATAAAGATATATTTCTATGCGGAGATTTTAATATAGACTTTTCAAAAAATTCAAATACTACACAAAATTTTAATTATATACTAACTCAATTAGGTCTCTCGTCCACTATTAATATATATACCCGTACAACAATAAATACAAATACATTAATAGATAATATCATAACTAATAGTAAAAATATATTAACTAGCGGTATTATAGAATCTGATATAACAGATCAATCTATTTTATTTTTTATTTTTAATTTTAAACATACAAATTTACATAATACTAATACTAAACCATACATTAGAAATAAAAAAAATATCAATGATTTGAAAAAAGAATTGAATATTATAAATTGGCAAAATGAAATTGTAAGTAATGACCCTTTACATTATTACTCATGTTTTATTAAAAAGTTAAATTTTCTAATGGATAAACATTGTCCTTTAATACATACAAATATAAAAAACGATTATATTAATCCTTGGATTACAAATAAACTTAAAAATGCCATTAAAAAAAAGAATAAACTGTTTTCATTTTATAAAAAACATAAATGTCAAATTGCGCTAATGAGATATAAAAAAATAAAAAATAAATTAATCAAACATTTAAAATTTCAAAAAAATAAATATTATAATGAATTATTTTCTAAAAATAATCAAAGTGATAATTGAAAAATAATTAATAAACTAATTAATAAAAAATATAATAACTTTCCAAATATATTATATTATTGTATTTTATATCCTATAAATCATATATTTAATAATAGTATTGTAACTGGACTATTTCCAACCGATATGAAAAAATCAATTATAAAACCACTATTTAAAAATAATGATAATAAAAATATTATTAATTACCGCCCAATTGCACTTTTACCACAAATTAGTAAAATATTTGAAAAAATTATATATAATAGATTATCCAATTTCATAATTAAACATAAAATAATAAATAAGAATCAATATGGTTTTATTCCAAAATCTAATACAACGATATCGCTTTTAAACATTCAGCATTATATTCTACAAAAAAATAGTGAACATAAAAAAATTGCAACAATTTTTCTTGATCTGAAAAAAGCTTTCGATGTTGTTGATCATGTATTATTATTAAAAAAACTTGAAATATATGGAATAAGAGGAAATATATATAATTTAATAAAAAGTTATTTAAATAACAGAACATTTACCACAAAAATAAATAATTCATTATCGAATACTAAATATGTTAAGTACGGGGTTCCTCAAGGTTCTGTTCTGGGGCCCTTATTTTTTATAATTTTTATAAATGACCTACCAAATGTTTTTAAAAATGTGAATAATATTAATTTAAATTTATATGCTGACGATACATCACTAAAAGTTTACGCTAATAGTGATGTTGAACTAACAAAATTACTTCAAATATATATGGATAAATTAAAATATTGGTTCGATATAAATAATTTAAAACTTAATATACAAAAAACTAAAATACTTCCATATTTTAATACTAAACTGACTAATGATATAACAATTGACAATATAAAAATTGATATTGTAGATAACTATACATTTTTGGGTTTGTATTTAGATACAAAATTATCATTTAATATACATATTGATAATTTAAATATGAAACTTTCAAAAATAATATACTTAATTAAAAGGTTATCATATTTAAATATTAAAAATTTGATTTTATTATACAACTCTTTGTTTTTATCTAATTTAACATATGGTATTGAAATATGGGGTAATATTTATAATTCTAATTTAAATATATTAAATTTATCACAAAAAAAAATAATAAGAATAATTAATAAAAAGATTATTGACAATTCAAAATTACCATTAATAAGATTATCGCATACATCAATTTTATTTTATAATAGTAACATTTTAAAACTTGATGATCTTATAACTTTTAGAAATATTTTAATTATATATAATCTTTTAAATAATAAATATGTTAACGATATAACTGATTATTTTAAATTTAATAGAAATAAAACCAAATTTATTTTACCACTTATGAAAACCAATAGATTCCAAAATACAATATTTTTCAAAGGACCTAAACTTTATAATTTAATGATGTTAATAATGTTTAATAATATTTTAAAAACTAATACAATTACTCATACTTTAAAACTGAAGAAAGTATTAAAATCATTTTTTATTAAACAGTATTGTTAATTTTTTTATAAATATTAATTATTATAATTTTGGCAAACATCTTTTTTTTAATCATTCTAAAACAATTACACATATTTATTATAAACAGTATTACAAAATGTACACATTTTTATTATAAATAGTATTACAAAATTTATATTATAAACAGTATTCAAAATAAACTATTACAAATTAAACAGTATACCCACATAAATGCGAGATCCATCAGAAATAAAGTTTCTCTTGCCATATCATTCATGTTAGACCACAATCTTGATTTACTATTCATCACTGAAACCTGGCTCACTACAAATGACTCTCCTATCATAGCGGCTCTCAATACTCCACCTTATCTATTCACTCACCTCATCCGTGACTCCAATAACTTCGGTGGCGGCATCGGAATTCTTCACAGATCCACCTTGAACGTTTCAGCTGTCCTTGATCTCCATCACTCACACTCAGAATCTCTCACCTGTTCAATCAGCCCTCCACGTTCGCACACCTTCAATATTGCTCTATTCTACCGCCCACCTATCTACCTCTATAACCAGCTTCATTGATGAATTCCGCTCTTTCGCTCCCCAGATTTCCCCAAATACTATAGTTCTCGGTGACTTCAACATCCCACTCATCAACACTTGCTCTTCCTTCACCGAAGTCATCTCACACTGCAACCTTACCCAAAACATCGATTTTCCCACACATGAAAGTGGCAACACTCTTGACCTCATTATCACTCCAAAGATTTGCTCTCTCATATCATCCCATCACATCGGTCCTCTGTTCTCCGATCACTTCGCCATAATGTTCACCATTCGCCACCCAAAACCCAATCGTCCATTCGTGACACGACTAATCCGGAAATTCCATGCCATTAATTTTGACAACTTCTGTCGTGATCTCGCTCTACTACCTTCCTCAACACCCACAGAACTTCACAATTCATTGAAGCTTACTCTCGATCTGCATGCCCCATTAATCACTTAAACTAGCATACACAGACCTGATACATCCTGGTACACCCCCAACCTACTCGCACAAAAACGACTTCTTAGAAAGATAGAATATAGACACTCCATCAACCCTTGTCCACTTACTCTCAGCGACTACAAAAAGCTTAAGACCAAGCATAGAACAGATCTAAAACTCGCCAAGTCTTCCCACACATCCAGCAAATTCAACATGATCACCAATGACAGCAAAGCCACCCACCGCCTCTCTGCCGAACTACTTGGTCGCAAAGTCAAATACCCTCTACCAAATGCTTCCCCCGTAGAACTTCCCTTATTATTTAGTAACTACTTCTCTAATAAACTAGATATCATCCTTAACTCCCTGCCTGTGCCCACTTCTGATAGTACCAGAAAACTAACTGAATCAACCCTCAGCACTTTCAGCAACCCAACCATCACGCAAATCGTCTCTCTTATAAATAGATCTAAGAGCTGCTCCTCGCTCGACCCACTCCCAATAAAAATTACCCATCAAATATCCAGCACATTAGCCCCCCTACTCCTGAAAATCTTCATTCAATCCATCACATCTGACACTGTTCCTGTTTACTTCAAAAAGCCATCATTACCCCAATTCTGAAGAAACCCAACCTCGACTCCCTAAATACTGCCAACTACAGACCGATTTCCAACCTCTCCACTCATTCTAAAATCCTTGAACGTGTCATAGCATCACAACTTACCTATTACCTAGATGATAATAATATCCTACATCCACTCCAAAGTGCCTACACCCCACGAAAATCTACTGAAACTGCACTGACTAAAATCACCTCTGACTTACTTTCCACACTTGACAACACCAACGGAAACATCCTAGTACTCCTCGACATGTCCGCTGCCTTTGACACCCTCGACCATGACATCCTGCTCCATCGTCTATCCTCCATCGGTATCACTGGCTTAGCTCTCCAGTGGTTCCAATCTTACCTTCATGGTCGCACTTCGTCCGTCTGCATCAACAACAACTACTCTCCTTCCCATATGATCTCACACGGTGTTCCCCAGGGTTCCGTCCTCGGCCCAATCCTCTTCAACATATACCTCCTTCCACTGTTCAATATTCTGGACAAACATAAGGATATATCATTCCATACATACGCTGATGATATCCAGATTTATCTAAAATGCAACGACGATCCATCTTCTGCACCAGATAAGCTTACCAAGTGCATCACAGATATCCACAACTGGCTCAAAACCAACTCACTCCGGCTTAACCCTGCTAAGTCAGAATCCATATTCCTTCACCTACCCTACCGATCAAACCACATAGAGCAACCGCCGCTCATTCAATCTGGCTCCATACCCATTGTCTACTCTGACAAAGTACGAAACTTAGGAGTTTCACTCGACCCAACGCTGTATTTCAAACTCCAACTTGCAAAAGTATACAAATCTGTATCCTACCACCTTCACTGCTTACGTTTCATCCGCAGATCTATCCCTCACGAAGTAGCCATCACTATCGCATCGTCATTCATTCTCCCCCATCTCGACTACTGCAACCACCTTTTATACGGCTGTCCGGCATATATGATTACTCGCCTACAGCGCCTTCAAAACGCTGTTGTCCGCTGCATTTTCCTACTTCCACGCCGATCCAATGACTCAATCACTCCCTACCTCAAGTCCCTCCATTGGCTCCCCATTTCCTCCTGAATCTCCTACAAACTAATTCTCCTAACCCACAAAGCCCTACATCACAACTCTCCTGACTACCTGGCCTCTCTTATTAGCCCCCAGAGTACCACTAAGAACTCAGCCATTACCCGATCCAATGACACGTTCCTCCTTAACACCACCCAAAAATATCAGCTACATAAGTCCAACATTCGATCCTTCATTATTTCTGCCCCATACCTCTGGAACAATCTGCCGACTGCACTTCGTACCACCAATACTACCTCTACCTTCAAGAAACTGTTGAAGACCTACTTTTTCAAGAAGGCCTTCGACTGAACTATCCACTGGACCGGTGATTGCTTACGCACATCTGGTCCCTAAGCCGAAAAAAGTAAAAAAGTAAGTAAGTATATAATATTATTATTAATATGTATATAATAAATCAATAATATATTTATTTGTTCTTCTTAAATTAAGACTTACATTAATACGATAGTCTGGTATGTTATAAGTATTATACTTAATATATTTTAATTATACAACAAATAGTATTATATATGTTATATATGTTATTGTAAATATCCGTTGTCACCAGGTTTTACCAATTAGCCCTAACTATGAATATATATAAACACTCGTAAAATACGCCTACTTCCTTATATTATAATAATTATATGACATATCTATTTTAAAAGTCAATTTTTAAGAAACTTTTAATTTAAAATTATTTAAAAATAATAATAATTATAATCATTATAATAATGATAATAAAATACATACATTTAGTTTCTATATGATATTTTAAATTTTGAATGTTATATTATATATTATATATTCGTAATTATATATGATCATATTATAAGCAGATTATAATACATTATTTTAAATTTAATTTAAAATTACTAAATAATGAATTTAGAAATTGTTCAAATATTAATATTAAATGTGATATAATAGTTAGATAATACAATTGTATTAATAAAAAACTATATGTATATTATTTTCATTAATTATATAATATTTACTAACTGAAAAATCAATAGTTAATCCATTGTATTCTTATATTTTGTATATATATATTTAATATAAAATTAAATTTAAAATAATATGAAATAAATGTTTAGTAAAAAGTTTATTTATTTATTTATGAAATATTACTATTGTATATATTGTATACAATATATATATATTATTAAAGTAATATTGTAAAAACATTAGAAAAGGGATGTTATATATGTTATTGTAAATATCCGTTGTCACCAGGTTTTATCAATTAGCACTAACTATGAATATATATAAACACTCGTAAAATACGCCCACTTCCATATATTAATCAATACGAACTTATCGATATATCTGTGATATTCAGCCACTAGGTTAGTGCTATATTCCTGATATAACAATATATAATATAATTGGGCGACAGTAAAAAGAAAAACATATTAATCGGAAGCTATTTAGAATAATGAATTGTATTTGATTAAAAATTATACCAAATAATTACTAAATATAACTAACTATTCTAATAAATATGTATTATTATTCTTATTATATTATACTATGTTATTTGTATCAATATTTATATTTGTAACAAGTATCGCATGGTTACTATAATCACCTATAGGAAAATCACAATATATAAAAAATTACAAGGAAATTAGTATTCCATGTGAAACTTTGAGAAAATAGTTGGTTATATAGCGTTTGTATTATGTATGTATACATATATATATATATATATATATATATATATATATATATATATATATGATTTCACAATAAAAACACTAATGAAAATATAACTGAGATGTTACAGAATGAAAGCTATTAGTTTATAAACTAATGATAATATATTATTAGTTTAAAATATACGTACATTTATTTATAGTATTAATATATTAATATTATATGATATATGTTATTAGTATTAGATAAATACTATAATATGGAATTATAAATATATTTGACAGTAACTGAAAATGTATCACAACCTTCAAGACCATTGTATATTGCTCCTCATTACTAACCGCAATATTATACAAATATGTGTATGGGTATACAACAATATCATGGTATGCCAAATCCCAACCCAAGTGCGTGAAGATGCCAATAACTGGAGAAAAAAATTGAAGAATGTTTGTATTAATATATTTATTATATTTAAAAAAATACATGATGTACAATGTCATTGTACATTGTACAATGTACAACAACTAATGGAAGATATAATTATATAATATAAAATTATGTAATTAACAATTATATTTGAATATTAAAATGAATTAAATATGTTTAGTGAATACAAATATAAATTAGATGCAAAATGAGAATACAAGAACCACAGATGAATTATGTGCCACAATAAATGAACTAATACAAAACAACAATCATCAAGCAGAATTTACACCAGTTGACATCAACAATGAATGTATTGGTTATGATTAAATATAAAGCAACACTAGTGAATCGGTTTGTAATTGCATTCATTCTATAGATTCATTAATTCTATTCCTAATTCAGTTAAAGAAAATCTATATAAAATAATTATAAGTAGACTTAATTTATCATGATAAACGGTATACATTAACAAATGGTACCCATGTTTATATTAAAATGAATTAATATATTAATTTATTAACCTTATATAAAGCCTTTAGGCTATAATATATGTTTATTTATAGATTAAGAAATTGTAAAATACAAAAGTGCTTTAGCGGTAGTAATATTAATAGTAATAGTAATAGTAATATTCCCAACCATTTTGTTAATTTAGCCAAATGAATTTAGGACCAATTTTTCTCTGAATGGTTTGAGAAAAGTAGGATATAGAAAAAAAAGTTCATGGGGTCTGTGCTCTCTCTCTGTTCAATTTTAAAATGTATTTCATTTTATGAATATTATTTCCAATATTCTATAATTTTTATTTTTATAATTTAGGGGAGGAACAGGAGTAGTGGCCGAAAATAAATATGCCTTAGAATACTTCTAATATATCGATAAATACTGAATTTGAATATCTTATTTTTTTGAATTAGCTAGAAATCATATAGTTCTAGAATACTGTGATTTCACTTTTATATATAAAGTATATTATTGAATAATATTAACGATTGCTTAGTCATTAAAAAAAAGCACTAAAATAAGAAATACAAGAGTAGTGGCCGCTAGTACCAGAAAATGCAATAGGTGTATCGTAATGTATTCGATTTAAATATATTAATATACCTTTATTTTATTCAATGATTTAATTACATATATATGTATACACACTCATATATATAAATAAGTATATATATTTATATTACTAGACATTTTTACTTTACAGTTTTACTACATTAGACTACCTACTTGATACCTAAATATTATTACTCTATATATATATATTTATAAATAATAATGAGTAACCAAAAATGGAATAATGAGAAAATGCTGCAAGCAATACAATTCGTAAACGGTGGCGGAACATATGCTGAAGCTTGCAGGCGATACACCGTGCCATGTACAACACTCAAAAGAAGATATATACATACCCTAGAAATCCATATACTACAACACAATATAATACCGAATACGGACACTCCTGTTATTTATTGAATACAAAGATTAAATAAAATTTAAAAATCACAATCATATATATATAATCATATAATATTAATATATTGAAATTTTTGAATACAAATATTGAGTCATAAAAATACCATTTAATGATAAAGTGTCCTTATTAGGTTACTATCCCCTATAGGGGAAGGTCGGTTAATGACGCCATAGTTATTGTTATATATTTATATCTTCATAAATATTAATTAGTTGTCAATGAAAAATTAATAGTTTATAGAAAATATGATTGTTAATAAAATATCTATTTAGAAAAGTGTATAAATTGTCTATTGATATGTATATGTACAATAATCTTACATGTTGTTAATGCACGCCCTGATGTCGGGCAATGGGCAAGTATTATTAACCAAATATCGTTACGTATTTATTCATGAATTAGTGGGATGCATATCGAAAATACTTTTCAAATATTTGAATATCTGATCTAATATAAATACACACGAATATAAATATGTAATATAATTCAGTGAAAATCAATACAATTATATTTTATTATATTGAAAATGTTATTAGTGTAATTTTTTATATATAACCTAACGCACTACATACATATATAAATTATTGAAAATGTTATTAGTGTAATTGTTTATATATATATATATATATATATATATAAAATAACGCACTACATACATATATAAATATGGATATAACTAATACTAAGTTATGGAACGAGGAATCTATGCACATGACATTATAATGTGTATACATGTGTATACATAAGATAAAACACAATAATCTGACTGTCAGAATGGCATCGGTTATAAATATAATTCCAAGAAGAACTCTATGAGATAACATTAATATACTATTAGGAGAAGCATCATGCAGCTAAAATTAGAAGTAGGAAGAAAATATATATTATGTATAGATATTGAAATCGATATAGTAGATTATATTATACAAGTGTAGAAGATGTTAATGGTAATATCAATTAAGAAAATTAGACATATATCGTACGATATTGCGAAGGCTAATTGTATAAATAATCGTTTTTCGAAAGACACTCAAATGGCTAGAAAGGACTGGGTACGGTTTTTTTTAAAGTAACACACTTATATAGCTTAAGAATGCCAAAGGCAACATGAGGTTTTATTATCTATTATATATGTAATTTAATTATATATTATATAAGTTAATATAGAAGTTATTTATCCTTTTGGGATGCCATCTCACAATAACAAGATTTAAAATAACCAAAGGAAACTAAAGAACCTTCATTACAATATATATATATATATATATTAATAAGCTAATAGTAAAATTAGGAAAAAAAAGTGATTTAGGAAATATAAATAAAACTTAGATATATAAAGAATATATAAAGTATACTTTATATATATATATATATATATATATATATATATATATATATATATATATATATATATATATATATATATATATATATTACATATATATTATTACAGATAAAGAGAATTAAAAATGAATAATAGTAATCACTAATATATTAATAAATATATAAATATATCTTTATAACAGTATATACTATAAATATTAATACGGATACAGAAAATTAAAACGAATAATATCAATCACTGATGTATAACTCAATTGGATAAATACATAATTATTAAATTACAAAATATTGTGTATACTTTTTTGTAAATCTTCAAATATCAATAAAAAACTAATATATGTATATATATATATATATATATATGTATATATATATACGTATACGTATTGTTATTCCTTCTTTCCGTCTAAATATAATTTTTTTTTGTATAACTTACAATGGTCCTTTTTTATGGAATCTTCTAGAAAACAAATTTAAATTATTCAATAATATAAATATGTTTACTAGAAGATTAAAATCAATTATATTTCGATGTATTAAATACTGAATATAACTTATTTCCTCCTTATTTTATATTATATCTTACATATATTTTTTATATATTTTCCAACTATATATATTTTTTAAATATTTTAACTTACTTTATACTCAATTATATTTATTATATTTTATTTGCTTTAATTTATTTTAAACATGATGAAGTAATTACTCGAGAATGGAATATATTATATTTGAATTTTAATTAATTTTAATTATTTTTGTTAATATGTATTCATCAATATCTATTTATTTATATGAATTACATATAACTTATATAGTGATAATAGTAATATATTTAATTTCCTATACATATATGTGTATATTTATGTGTTTATGCATGTATGTAATACATACTATAGTATATAATACATATATGTATGCATGTATATATGTATGTACAATGCACATTGTACATGTATGTGTGTATATGTATTTGTATATGTATGCATGTGTGTATGTATATACATATATATATATATATATATATATATATAAATATATATATACATGTATATATGATAAAGATTCAATTAATAGTATTATTAGTGAAATTAGTGATGTTGAAAATATATCCATACAAAATATACATAGAATTGGTAAAATAAATATAGATAGTGAAACCAATGAAATAATAAATAATACAATTAGGCCTATTAAAATTACTTTAAACACAGAGCTAGATAAAATGCATATATTAAATATGGCATATAAATTAAAAAATACAAAATATAGCAGAATTGGAATTTCACATGAATTTACTACTGAACAATTAATAACACAAAAAAAACTACTAACTGAAGCTAAAGATAAAACAAATAATAATACTATATTTAAAGTTAGATTTATTAATAATAACTTTAAATTAATTTCACATACAATAATTGAATCACAAAATGGAACCTAAAATATATACACTTTATGAATATAATAAATTAAATTATGACTTTTTAAATAACTTATCGATAATTATTTTAAATATACGTAATTTTAACAAAAATATAAATAACTTTTTAACTTTTCTAGGTTTATTTACATATGAACCAGATATACTAATTTTTACTGAAACGTGACTTACTAAATATGATGATCCTATTATTTATTTTAAAAATTATAATATATGCCAAATGAATAGATCATTTAAAAATAAAAAAAGAGGTGGTGGTGTAGCTATTTTAGTGAAAAAAATGTATAAAACATCAATAATTGATAATCTATCTATTTCAATTACAGATTCAATTGATATTGTTTCTATTCAAATAATAGATGAAAAATCAAAAAAACACAATATTTTATCTGCTATATACCGCTCGCCTGATAGTGATACTACTGTATTCAATGATTTAATTTTTAATTTATTTTCAAATTATATTAATAAAGATATATTTCTATGCGGAGATTTTAATATAGACTTTTCAAAAAATTCAAATACTACACAAAATTTTAATTATATACTAACTCAATTAGGTCTCTCGTCCACTATTAATATATATACCCGTACAACAATAAATACAAATACATTAATAGATAATATCATAACTAATAGTAAACATATATTAACTAGCGGTATTATAGAATCTGATATAACAGATCAATCTATTTTATTTTTTATTTTTAATTTTAAACATACAAATTTACATAATACTAATACTAAACCATACATTAGAAATAAAAAAAATATCAATGATTTGAAAAAAGAATTGAATATTATAAATTGGCAAAATGAAATTGTAAGTAATGACCCTTTACATTATTACTCATGTTTTATTAAAAAGTTAAATTTTCTAATGGATAAACATTGTCCTTTAATACATACAAATATAAAAAACGATTATATTAATCCTTGGATTACAAATAAACTTAAAAATGCCATTAAAAAAAAGAATAAACTGTTTTCATTTTATAAAAAACATAAATGTCAAATTGCGCTAATGAGATATAAAAAAATAAAAAATAAATTAATCAAACATTTAAAATTTCAAAAAAATAAATATTATAATGAATTATTTTCTAAAAATAATCAAAGTGATAATTGAAAAATAATTAATAAACTAATTAATAAAAAATATAATAACTTTCCAAATATATTATATTATTGTATTTTATATCCTATAAATCATATATTTAATAATAGTATTGTAACTGGACTATTTCCAACCGATATGAAAAAATCAATTATAAAACCACTATTTAAAAATAATGATAATAAAAATATTATTAATTACCGCCCAATTGCACTTTTACCACAAATTAGTAAAATATTTGAAAAAATTATATATAATAGATTATCCAATTTCATAATTAAACATAAAATAATAAATAAGAATCAATATGGTTTTATTCCAAAATCTAATACAACGATATCGCTTTTAAACATTCAGCATTATATTCTACAAAAAAATAGTGAACATAAAAAAATTGCAACAATTTTTCTTGATCTGAAAAAAGCTTTCGATGTTGTTGATCATGTATTATTATTAAAAAAACTTGAAATATATGGAATAAGAGGAAATATATATAATTTAATAAAAAGTTATTTAAATAACAGAACATTTACCACAAAAATAAATAATTCATTATCGAATACTAAATATGTTAAGTACGGGGTTCCTCAAGGTTCTGTTCTGGGGCCCTTATTTTTTATAATTTTTATAAATGACCTACCAAATGTTTTTAAAAATGTGAATAATATTAATTTAAATTTATATGCTGACGATACATCACTAAAAGTTTACGCTAATAGTGATGTTGAACTAACAAAATTACTTCAAATATATATGGATAAATTAAAATATTGGTTCGATATAAATAATTTAAAACTTAATATACAAAAAACTAAAATACTTCCATATTTTAATACTAAACTGACTAATGATATAACAATTGACAATATAAAAATTGATATTGTAGATAACTATACATTTTTGGGTTTGTATTTAGATACAAAATTATCATTTAATATACATATTGATAATTTAAATATGAAACTTTCAAAAATAATATACTTAATTAAAAGGTTATCATATTTAAATATTAAAAATTTGATTTTATTATACAACTCTTTGTTTTTATCTAATTTAACATATGGTATTGAAATATGGGGTAATATTTATAATTCTAATTTAAATATATTAAATTTATCACAAAAAAAAATAATAAGAATAATTAATAAAAAGATTATTGACAATTCAAAATTACCATTAATAAGATTATCGCATACATCAATTTTATTTTATAATAGTAACATTTTAAAACTTGATGATCTTATAACTTTTAGAAATATTTTAATTATATATAATCTTTTAAATAATAAATATGTTAACGATATAACTGATTATTTTAAATTTAATAGAAATAAAACCAAATTTATTTTACCACTTATGAAAACCAATAGATTCCAAAATACAATATTTTTCAAAGGACCTAAACTTTATAATTTAATGATGTTAATAATGTTTAATAATATTTTAAAAACTAATACAATTACTCATACTTTAAAACTGAAGAAAGTATTAAAATCATTTTTTATTAAACAGTATTGTTAATTTTTTTATAAATATTAATTATTATAATTTTGGCAAACATCTTTTTTTTAATCATTCTAAAACAATTACACATATTTATTATAAACAGTATTACAAAATGTACACATTTTTATTATAAACAGTATTACAAAATTTATATTATAAACAGTATTCAAAATAAACTATTACAAATTAAACAGTATACCCACATAAATGCGAGATCCATCAGAAATAAAGTTTCTCTTGCCATATCATTCATGTTAGACCACAATCTTGATTTACTATTCATCACTGAAACCTGGCTCACTACAAATGACTCTCCTATCATAGCGGCTCTCAATACTCCACCTT
This sequence comes from Osedax fenrisi, assembly GCA_964019155.1. Taxonomy (NCBI): domain Eukaryota; kingdom Metazoa; phylum Annelida; class Polychaeta; order Sabellida; family Siboglinidae; genus Osedax; species Osedax fenrisi. Next base: position 29,927,329 of record OZ025240.1, on the reverse strand, counting down.
ATCTATTCACTCACCTCATCCGTGACTCCAATAACTTCGGTGGCGGCATCGGAATTCTTCACAGATCCACCTTGAACGTTTCAGCTGTCCTTGATCTCCATCACTCACACTCAGAATCTCTCACCTGTTCAATCAGCCCTCCACGTTCGCACACCTTCAATATTGCTCTATTCTACCGCCCACCTATCTACCTCTATAACCAGCTTCATTGATGAATTCCGCTCTTTCGCTCCCCAGATTTCCCCAAATACTATAGTTCTCGGTGACTTCAACATCCCACTCATCAACACTTGCTCTTCCTTCACCGAAGTCATCTCACACTGCAACCTTACCCAAAACATCGATTTTCCCACACATGAAAGTGGCAACACTCTTGACCTCATTATCACTCCAAAGATTTGCTCTCTCATATCATCCCATCACATCGGTCCTCTGTTCTCCGATCACTTCGCCATAATGTTCACCATTCGCCACCCAAAACCCAATCGTCCATTCGTGACACGACTAATCCGGAAATTCCATGCCATTAATTTTGACAACTTCTGTCGTGATCTCGCTCTACTACCTTCCTCAACACCCACAGAACTTCACAATTCATTGAAGCTTACTCTCGATCTGCATGCCCCATTAATCACTTAAACTAGCATACACAGACCTGATACCTCCTGGTACACCCCCAACCTACTCGCACAAAAACGACTTCTTAGAAAGATAGAATATAGACACTCCATCAACCCTTGTCCACTTACTCTCAGCGACTACAAAAAGCTTAAGACCAAGCATAGAACAGATCTAAAACTCGCCAAGTCTTCCCACACATCCAGCAAATTCAACATGATCACCAATGACAGCAAAGCCACCCACCGCCTCTCTGCCGAACTACTTGGTCGCAAAGTCAAATACCCTCTACCAAATGCTTCCCCCGTAGAACTTCCCTTATTATTTAGTAACTACTTCTCTAATAAACTAGATATCATCCTTAACTCCCTGCCTGTGCCCACTTCTGATAGTACCAGAAAACTAACTGAATCAACCCTCAGCACTTTCAGCAACCCAACCATCACGCAAATCGTCTCTCTTATAAATAGATCTAAGAGCTGCTCCTCGCTCGACCCACTCCCAATAAAAATTACCCATCAAATATCCAGCACATTAGCCCCCCTACTCCTGAAAATCTTCATTCAATCCATCACATCTGACACTGTTCCTGTTTACTTCAAAAAGCCATCATTACCCCAATTCTGAAGAAACCCAACCTCGACTCCCTAAATACTGCCAACTACAGACCGATTTCCAACCTCTCCACTCATTCTAAAATCCTTGAACGTGTCATAGCATCACAACTTACCTATTACCTAGATGATAATAATATCCTACATCCACTCCAAAGTGCCTACACCCCACGAAAATCTACTGAAACTGCACTGACTAAAATCACCTCTGACTTACTTTCCACACTTGACAACACCAACGGAAACATCCTAGTACTCCTCGACATGTCCGCTGCCTTTGACACCCTCGACCATGACATCCTGCTCCATCGTCTATCCTCCATCGGTATCACTGGCTTAGCTCTCCAGTGGTTCCAATCTTACCTTCATGGTCGCACTTCGTCCGTCTGCATCAACAACAACTACTCTCCTTCCCATATGATCTCACACGGTGTTCCCCAGGGTTCCGTCCTCGGCCCAATCCTCTTCAACATATACCTCCTTCCACTGTTCAATATTCTGGACAAACATAAGGATATATCATTCCATACATACGCTGATGATATCCAGATTTATCTAAAATGCAACGACGATCCATCTTCTGCACCAGATAAGCTTACCAAGTGCATCACAGATATCCACAACTGGCTCAAAACCAACTCACTCCGGCTTAACCCTGCTAAGTCAGAATCCATATTCCTTCACCTACCCTACCGATCAAACCACATAGAGCAACCGCCGCTCATTCAATCTGGCTCCATACCCATTGTCTACTCTGACAAAGTACGAAACTTAGGAGTTTCACTCGACCCAACGCTGTATTTCAAACTCCAACTTGCAAAAGTATACAAATCTGTATCCTACCACCTTCACTGCTTACGTTTCATCCGCAGATCTATCCCTCACGAAGTAGCCATCACTATCGCATCGTCATTCATTCTCCCCCATCTCGACTACTGCAACCACCTTTTATACGGCTGTCCGGCATATATGATTACTCGCCTACAGCGCCTTCAAAACGCTGTTGTCCGCTGCATTTTCCTACTTCCACGCCGATCCAATGACTCAATCACTCCCTACCTCAAGTCCCTCCATTGGCTCCCCATTTCCTCCTGAATCTCCTACAAACTAATTCTCCTAACCCACAAAGCCCTACATCACAACTCTCCTGACTACCTGGCCTCTCTTATTAGCCCCCAGAGTACCACTAAGAACTCAGCCATTACCCGATCCAATGACACGTTCCTCCTTAACACCACCCAAAAATATCAGCTACATAAGTCCAACATTCGATCCTTCATTATTTCTGCCCCATACCTCTGGAACAATCTGCCGACTGCACTTCGTACCACCAATACTACCTCTACCTTCAAGAAACTGTTGAAGACCTACTTTTTCAAGAAGGCCTTCGACTGAACTATCCACTGGACCGGTGATTGCTTACGCACATCTGGTCCCTAAGCCGAAAAAAGTAAAAAAGTAAGTAAGTATATAATATTATTATTAATATGTATATAATAAATCAATAATATATTTATTTGTTCTTCTTAAATTAAGACTTACATTAATACGATAGTCTGGTATGTTATAAGTATTATACTTAATATATTTTAATTATACAACAAATAGTATTATATATGTTATATATGTTATTGTAAATATCCGTTGTCACCAGGTTTTACCAATTAGCCCTAACTATGAATATATATAAACACTCGTAAAATACGCCTACTTCCTTATATTATAATAATTATATGACATATCTATTTTAAAAGTCAATTTTTAAGAAACTTTTAATTTAAAATTATTTAAAAATAATAATAATTATAATCATTATAATAATGATAATAAAATACATACATTTAGTTTCTATATGATATTTTAAATTTTGAATGTTATATTATATATTATATATTCGTAATTATATATGATCATATTATAAGCAGATTATAATACATTATTTTAAATTTAATTTAAAATTACTAAATAATGAATTTAGAAATTGTTCAAATATTAATATTAAATGTGATATAATAGTTAGATAATACAATTGTATTAATAAAAAACTATATGTATATTATTTTCATTAATTATATAATATTTACTAACTGAAAAATCAATAGTTAATCCATTGTATTCTTATATTTTGTATATATATATTTAATATAAAATTAAATTTAAAATAATATGAAATAAATGTTTAGTAAAAAGTTTATTTATTTATTTATGAAATATTACTATTGTATATATTGTATACAATATATATATATTATTAAAGTAATATTGTAAAAACATTAGAAAAGGGATGTTATATATGTTATTGTAAATATCCGTTGTCACCAGGTTTTATCAATTAGCACTAACTATGAATATATATAAACACTCGTAAAATACGCCCACTTCCATATATTAATCAATACGAACTTATCGATATATCTGTGATATTCAGCCACTAGGTTAGTGCTATATTCCTGATATAACAATATATAATATAATTGGGCGACAGTAAAAAGAAAAACATATTAATCGGAAGCTATTTAGAATAATGAATTGTATTTGATTAAAAATTATACCAAATAATTACTAAATATAACTAACTATTCTAATAAATATGTATTATTATTCTTATTATATTATACTATGTTATTTGTATCAATAGTTATATTTGTAACAAGTATCGCATGGTTACTATAATCACCTATAGGAAAATCACAATATATAAAAAATTACAAGGAAATTAGTATTCCATGTGAAACTTTGAGAAAATAGTTGGTTATATAGCGTTTGTATTATGTATGTATACATATATATATATATATATATATATATATATATATATATATATGATTTCACAATAAAAACACTAATGAAAATATAACTGAGATGTTACAGAATGAAAGCTATTAGTTTATAAACTAATGATAATATATTATTAGTTTAAAATATACGTACATTTATTTATAGTATTAATATATTAATATTATATGATATATGTTATTAGTATTAGATAAATACTATAATATGGAATTATAAATATATTTGACAGTAACTGAAAATGTATCACAACTTTCAAGACCATTGTATATTGCTCCTCATTACTAACCGCAATATTATACAAATATGTGTATGGGTATACAACAATATCATGGTATGCCAAATCCCAACCCAAGTGCGTGAAGATGCCAATAACTGGAGAAAAAAATTGAAGAATGTTTGTATTAATATATTTATTATATTTAAAAAAATACATGATGTACAATGTCATTGTACATTGTACAATGTACAACAACTAATGGAAGATATAATTATATAATATAAAATTATGTAATTAACAATTATATTTGAATATTAAAATGAATTAAATATGTTTAGTGAATACAAATATAAATTAGATGCAAAATGAGAATACAAGAACCACAGATGAATTATGTGCCACAATAAATGAACTAATACAAAACAACAATCATCAAGCAGAATTTACACCAGTTGACATCAACAATGAATGTATTGGTTATGATTAAATATAAAGCAACACTAGTGAATCGGTTTGTAATTGCATTCATTCTATAGATTCATTAATTCTATTCCTAATTCAGTTAAAGAAAATCTATATAAAATAATTATAAGTAGACTTAATTTATCATGATAAACGGTATACATTAACAAATGGTACCCATGTTTATATTAAAATGAATTAATATATTAATTTATTAACCTTATATAAAGCCTTTAGGCTATAATATATGTTTATTTATAGATTAAGAAATTGTAAAATACAAAAGTGCTTTAGCGGTAGTAATATTAATAGTAATAGTAATAGTAATATTCCCAACCATTTTGTTAATTTAGCCAAATGAATTTAGGACCAATTTTTCTCTGAATGGTTTGAGAAAAGTAGGATATAGAAAAAAAAGTTCATGGGGTCTGTGCTCTCTCTCTGTTCAATTTTAAAATGTATTTCATTTTATGAATATTATTTCCAATATTCTATAATTTTTATTTTTATAATTTAGGGGAGGAACAGGAGTAGTGGCCGAAAATAAATATGCCTTAGAATACTTCTAATATATCGATAAATACTGAATTTGAATATCTTATTTTTTTGAATTAGCTAGAAATCATATAGTTCTAGAATACTGTGATTTCACTTTTATATATAAAGTATATTATTGAATAATATTAACGATTGCTTAGTCATTAAAAAAAAGCACTAAAATAAGAAATACAAGAGTAGTGGCCGCTAGTACCAGAAAATGCAATAGGTGTATCGTAATGTATTCGATTTAAATATATTAATATACCTTTATTTTATTCAATGATTTAATTACATATATATGTATACACACTCATATATATAAATAAGTATATATATTTATATTACTAGACATTTTTACTTTACAGTTTTACTACATTAGACTACCTACTTGATACCTAAATATTATTACTCTATATATATATATTTATAAATAATAATGAGTAACCAAAAATGGAATAATGAGAAAATGCTGCAAGCAATACAATTCGTAAACGGTGGCGGAACATATGCTGAAGCCTGCAGGCGATACACCGTGCCATGTACAACACTCAAAAGAAGATATATACATACCCTAGAAATCCATATACTACAACACAATATAATACCGAATACGGACACTCCTGTTATTTATTGAATACAAAGATTAAATAAAATTTAAAAATCACAATCATATATATATAATCATATAATATTAATATATTGAAATTTTTGAATACAAATATTGAGTCATAAAAATACCATTTAATGATAAAGTGTCCTTATTAGGTTACTATCCCCTATAGGGGAAGGTCGGTTAATGACGCCATAGTTATTGTTATATATTTATATCTTCATAAATATTAATTAGTTGTCAATGAAAAATTAATAGTTTATAGAAAATATGATTGTTAATAAAATATCTATTTAGAAAAGTGTATAAATTGTCTATTGATATGTATATGTACAATAATCTTACATGTTGTTAATGCACGCCCTGATGTCGGGCAATGGGCGAGTATTATTAACCAAATATCGTTACGTATTTATTCATGAATTAGTGGGATGCATATCGAAAATACTTTTCAAATATTTGAATATCTGATCTAATATAAATACACACGAATATAAATATGTAATATAATTCAGTGAAAATCAATACAATTATATTTTATTATATTGAAAATGTTATTAGTGTAATTTTTTATATATAACCTAACGCACTACATACATATATAAATTATTGAAAATGTTATTAGTGTAATTGTTTATATATATATATATATATATATAACATAACGCACTACATACATATATAAATATGGATATAACTAATACTAAGTTATGGAACGAGGAATCTATGCACATGACATTATAATGTGTATACATGTGTATACATAAGATAAAACACAATAATCTGACTGTCAGAATGGCATCGGTTATAAATATAATTCCAAGAAGAACTCTATGAGATAACATTAATATACTATTAGGAGAAGCATCATGCAGCTAAAATTAGAAGTAGGAAGAAAATATATATTATGTATAGATATTGAAATCGATATAGTAGATTATATTATACAAGTGTAGAAGATGTTAATGGTAATATCAATTAAGAAAATTAGACATATATCGTACGATATTGCGAAGGCTAATTGTATAAATAATCGTTTTTCGAAAGACACTCAAATGGCTGGAAAGGACTGGGTACGGTTTTTTTTAAAGTAACACACTTATATAGCTTAAGAATGCCAAAGGCAACATGAGGTTTTATTATCTATTATATATGTAATTTAATTATATATTATATAAGTTAATATAGAAGTTATTTATCCTTTTGGGATGCCATCTCACAATAACAAGATTTAAAATAACCAAAGGAAACTAAAGAACCTTCATTACAATATATATATATATATATATATATATATATATATATATATATATATATATATATATATTAATAAACTAATAGTAAAATTAGGAAAAAAAAGTGATTTAGGAAATATAAATAAAACTTAGATATATAAAGAATATATAAAGTATACTTTATATATATATATATATATATATATATATATATATATTAAATATATATTATTACAGATAAAGAGAATTAAAAATGAATAATAGTAATCACTAATATATTAATAAATATATAAATATATCTTTATAACAGTATATACTATAAATATTAATACGGATACAGAAAATTAAAACGAATAATATCAATCACTGATGTATAACTCAATTGGATAAATACATAATTATTAAATTACAAAATATTGTGTATACTTTTTTGTAAATCTTCAAATATCAATAAAAAACTAATATATGTATATATATATATATATATATATATATATATATATATATATATATATATATGTATATATATATACGTATACGTATTGTTATTCCTTCTTTCCGTCTAAATATAATTTTTTTTTGTATAACTTACAATGGTCATTTTTTATGGAATCTTCTAGAAAACAAATTTAAATTATTCAATAATATAAATATGTTTACTAGAAGATTAAAATCAATTATATTTCGATGTATTAAATACTGAATATAACTTATTTCCTCCTTATTTTATATTATATCTTACATATATTTTTTATATATTTTCCAACTATATATATTTTTTAAATATTTTAACTTACTTTATACTCAATTATATTTATTATATTTTATTTGCTTTAATTTATTTTAAACATGATGAAGTAATTACTCGAGAATGGAATATATTATATTTGAATTTTAATTAATTTTAATTATTTTTGTTAATATGTATTCATCAATATCTATTTATTTATATGAATTACATATAACTTATATAGTGATAATAGTAATATATTTAATTTCCTATACATATATGTGTATATTTATGTGTTTATGCATGTATGTAATACATACTATAGTATATAATACATATATGTATGCATGTATATATGTATGTACAATGCACATTGTACATGTATGTGTGTATATGTATTTGTATATGTATGCATGTGTGTATGTATATACATATATATATATATATATATATATATATATATATAAATATATATATACATGTATATATGATAAAGATTCAATTAATAGTATTATTAGTGATGTTGAAAATATATCCATACAAAATATACATAGAATTGGTAAAATAAATATAGATAGTGAAACCAATGAAATAATAAATAATACAATTAGGCCTATTAAAATTACTTTAAACACAGAGCTAGATAAAATGCATATATTAAATATGGCATATAAATTAAAAAATACAAAATATAGCAGAATTGGAATTTCACATGAATTTACTACTGAACAATTAATAACACAAAAAAAACTACTAACTGAAGCTAAAGATAAAACAAATAATAATACTATATTTAAAGTTAGATTTATTAATAATAACTTTAAATTAATTTCACATACAATAATTGAATCACAAAATGGAACCTAAAATATATACACTTTATGAATATAATAAATTAAATTATGACTTTTTAAATAACTTATCGATAATTATTTTAAATATACGTAATTTTAACAAAAATATAAATAACTTTTTAACTTTTCTAGGTTTATTTACATATGAACCAGATATACTAATTTTTACTGAAACGTGACTTACTAAATATGATGATCCTATTATTTATTTTAAAAATTATAATATATGCCAAATGAATAGATCATTTAAAAATAAAAAAAGAGGTGGTGGTGTAGCTATTTTAGTGAAAAAAATGTATAAAACATCAATAATTGATAATCTATCTATTTCAATTACAGATTCAATTGATATTGTTTCTATTCAAATAATAGATGAAAAATCAAAAAAACACAATATTTTATCTGCTATATACCGCTCGCCTGATAGTGATACTACTGTATTCAATGATTTAATTTTTAATTTATTTTCAAATTATATTAATAAAGATATATTTCTATGCGGAGATTTTAATATAGACTTTTCAAAAAATTCAAATACTACACAACATTTTAATTATATACTAACTCAATTAGGTCTCTCGTCCACTATTAATATATATACCCGTACAACAATAAATACAAATACATTAATAGATAATATCATAACTAATAGTAAAAATATATTAACTAGCGGTATTATAGAATCTGATATAACAGATCACTCTATTTTATTTTTTATTTTTAATTTTAAACATACAAATTTACATAATACTAATACTAAACCATACATTAGAAATAAAAAAAATATCAATGATTTGAAAAAAGAATTGAATATTATAAATTGGCAAAATGAAATTGTAAGTAATGACCCTTTACATTATTACTCATGTTTTATTAAAAAGTTAAATTTTCTAATGGATAAACATTGTCCTTTAATACATACAAATATAAAAAACGATTATATTAATCCTTGGATTACAAATAAACTTAAAAATGCCATTAAAAAAAAGAATAAACTGTTTTCATTTTATAAAAAACATAAATGTCAAATTGCGCTAATGAGATATAAAAAAATAAAAAATAAATTAATCAAACATTTAAAATTTCAAAAAAATAAATATTATAATGAATTATTTTCTAAAAATAATCAAAGTGATAATTGAAAAATAATTAATAAACTAATTAATAAAAAATATAATAACTTTCCAAATATATTATATTATTGTATTTTATATCCTATAAATCATATATTTAATAATAGTATTGTAACTGGACTATTTCCAACCGATATGAAAAAATCAATTATAAAACCACTATTTAAAAATAATGATAATAAAAATATTATTAATTACCGCCCAATTGCACTTTTACCACAAATTAGTAAAATATTTGAAAAAATTATATATAATAGATTATCCAATTTCATAATTAAACATAAAATAATAAATAAGAATCAATATGGTTTTATTCCAAAATCTAATACAACGATATCGCTTTTAAACATTCAGCATTATATTCTACAAAAAAATAGTGAACATAAAAAAATTGCAACAATTTTTCTTGATCTGAAAAAAGCTTTCGATGTTGTTGATCATGTATTATTATTAAAAAAACTTGAAATATATGGAATAAGAGGAAATATATATAATTTAATAAAAAGTTATTTAAATAACAGAACATTTACCACAAAAATAAATAATTCATTATCGAATACTAAATATGTTAAGTACGGGGTTCCTCAAGGTTCTGTTCTGGGGCCCTTATTTTTTATAATTTTTATAAATGACCTACCAAATGTTTTTAAAAATGTGAATAATATTAATTTAAATTTATATGCTGACGATACATCACTAACAGTTTACGCTAATAGTGATGTTGAACTAACAAAATTACTTCAAATATATATGGATAAATTAAAATATTGGTTCGATATAAATAATTTAAAACTTAATATACAAAAAACTAAAATACTTCCATATTTTAATACTAAACTGACTAATGATATAACAATTGACAATATAAAAATTGATATTGTAGATAACTATACATTTTTGGGTTTGTATTTAGATACAAAATTATCATTTAATATACATATTGATAATTTAAATATGAAACTTTCAAAAATAATATACTTAATTAAAAGGTTATCATATTTAAATATTAAAAATTTGATTTTATTATACAACTCTTTGTTTTTATCTAATTTAACATATGGTATTGAAATATGGGGTAATATTTATAATTCTAATTTAAATATATTAAATTTATCACAAAAAAAAATAATAAGAATAATTAATAAAAAGATTATTGACAATTCAAAATTACCATTAATAAGATTATCGCATACATCAATTTTATTTTATAATAGTAACATTTTAAAACTTGATGATCTTATAACTTTTAGAAATATTTTAATTATATATAATCTTTTAAATAATAAATATGTTAACGATATAACTGATTATTTTAAATTTAATAGAAATAAAACCAAATTTATTTTACCACTTATGAAAACCAATAGATTCCAAAATACAATATTTTTCAAAGGACCTAAACTTTATAATTTAATAATGTTTAATAATATTTTAAAAACTAATACAATTACTCATACTTTAAAACTGAAGAAAGTATTAAAATCATTTTTTATTAAACAGTATTGTTAATTTTTTTATAAATATTAATTATTATAATTTTGGCAAACATCTTTTTTTTAATCATTCTAAAACAATTACACATATTTATTATAAACAGTATTACAAAATTTATATTATAAACAGTATTCAAAATAAACTATTACAAATTAAACAGTATACCCACATAAATGCGAGATCCATCAGAAATAAAGTTTCTCTTGCCATATCATTCATGTTAGACCACAATCTTGATTTACTATTCATCACTGAAACCTGGCTCACTACAAATGACTCTCCTATCATAGCGGCTCTCAATACTCCACCTTATCTATTCACTCACCTCATCCGTGACTCCAATAACTTCGGTGGCGGCATCGGAATTCTTCACAGATCCACCTTGAACGTTTCAGCTGTCCTTGATCTCCATCACTCACACTCAGAATCTCTCACCTGTTCAATCAGCCCTCCACGTTCGCACACCTTCAATATTGCTCTATTCTACCGCCCACCTATCTACCTCTATAACCAGCTTCATTGATGAATTCCGCTCTTTCGCTCCCCAGATTTCCCCAAATACTATAGTTATCGGTGACTTCAACATCTCACTCATCAACACTTGCTCTTCCTTCACCGAAGTCATCTCACACTGCAACCTTACCCAAAACATCGATTTTACCACACATGAAAGTGGCAATACTCTTGACCTCATTATCACTCCAAAGATTTGCTCTCTCATATCATCCCATCACATCGGTCCTCTGTTCTCCGATCACTTCGCCATAATGTTCACCATTCGCCACCCAAAACCCAATCGTCCATTCGTGACACGACTAATCCGGAAATTCCATGCCATTAATTTTGACAACTTCTGTCGTGATCTCGCTCTACTACCTTCCTCAACACCCACAGAACTTCACAATTCATTGAAGCTTACTCTCGATCTGCATGCCCCATTAATCACTTAAACTAGCATACACAGACCTGATACCTCCTGGTACACCCCCAACCTACTCGCACAAAAACGACTTCTTAGAAAGATAGAATATAGACACTCCATCAACCCTTGTCCACTTACTCTCAGCGACTACAAAAAGCTTAAGACCAAGCATAGAACAGATCTAAAACTCGCCAAGTCTTCCCACACATCCAGCAAATTCAACATGATCACCAATGACAGCAAAGCCACCCACCGCCTCTCTGCCGAACTACTTGGTCGCAAAGTCAAATACCCTCTACCAAATGCTTCCCCCGTAGAACTTCCCTTATTATTTAGTAACTACTTCTCTAATAAACTAGATATCATCCTTAACTCCCTGCCTGTGCCCACTTCTGATAGTACCAGAAAACTAACTGAATCAACCCTCAGCACTTTCAGCAACCCAACCATCACGCAAATCGTCTCTCTTATAAATAGATCTAAGAGCTGCTCCTCGCTCGACCCACTCCCAATAAAAATTACCCATCAAATATCCAGCACATTAGCCCCCCTACTCCTGAAAATCTTCATTCAATCCATCACATCTGACACTGTTCCTGTTTACTTCAAAAAGCCATCATTACCCCAATTCTGAAGAAACCCAACCTCGACTCCCTAAATACTGCCAACTACAGACCGATTTCCAACCTCTCCACTCATTCTAAAATCCTTGAACGTGTCATAGCATCACAACTTACCTATTACCTAGATGATAATAATATCCTACATCCACTCCAAAGTGCCTACACCCCACGAAAATCTACTGAAACTGCACTGACTAAAATCACCTCTGACTTACTTTCCACACTTGACAACACCAACGGAAACATCCTAGTACTCCTCGACATGTCCGCTGCCTTTGACACCCTCGACCATGACATCCTGCTCCATCGTCTATCCTCCATCGGTATCACTGGCTTAGCTCTCCAGTGGTTCCAATCTTACCTTCATGGTCGCACTTCGTCCGTCTGCATCAACAACAACTACTCTCCTTCCCATATGATCTCACACGGTGTTCCCCAGGGTTCCGTCCTCGGCCCAATCCTCTTCAACATATACCTCCTTCCACTGTTCAATATTCTGGACAAACATAAGGATATATCATTCCATACATACGCTGATGATATCCAGATTTATCTAAAATGCAACGACGATCCATCTTCTGCACCAGATAAGCTTACCAAGTGCATCACAGATATCCACAACTGGCTCAAAACCAACTCACTCCGGCTTAACCCTGCTAAGTCAGAATCCATATTCCTTCACCTACCCTACCGATCAAACCACATAGAGCAACCGCCGCTCATTCAATCTGGCTCCATACCCATTGTCTACTCTGACAAAGTACGAAACTTAGGAGTTTCACTCGACCCAACGCTGTCTTTCAAACTCCAACTTGCAAAAGTATACAAATCTGTATCCTACCACCTTCACTGCTTACGTTTCATCCGCAGATCTATCCCTCACGAAGTAGCCATCACTATCGCATCGTCATTCATTCTCCCCCATCTCGACTACTGCAACCACCTTTTATACGGCTGTCCGGCATATATGATTACTCGCCTACAGCGCCTTCAAAACGCTGTTGTCCGCTGCATTTTCCTACTTCCACGCCGATCCAATGACTCAATCACTCCCTACCTCAAGTCCCTCCATTGGCTCCCCATTTCCTCCTGAATCTCCTACAAACTAATTCTCCTAACCCACAAAGCCCTACATCACAACTCTCCTGACTACCTGGCCTCTCTTATTAGCCCCCAGAGTACCACTAAGAACTCAGCCATTACCCGATCCAATGACACGTTCCTCCTTAACACCACCCAAAAATATCAGCTACATAAGTCCAACATTCGATCCTTCATTATTTCTGCCCCATACCTCTGGAACAATCTGCCGACTGCACTTCGTACCACCAATACTACCTCTACCTTCAAGAAACTGTTGAAGACCTACTTTTTCAAGAAGGCCTTCGACTGAACTATCCACTGGACCGGTGATTGCTTACGCACATCTGGTCCCTAAGCCGAAAAAAGTAAAAAAGTAAGTAAGTATATAATATTATTATTAATATGTATATAATAAATCAATAATATATTTATTTGTTCTTCTTAAATTAAGACTTACATTAATACGATAGTCTGGTATGTTATAAGTATTATACTTAATATATTTTAATTATACAACAAATAGTATTATATATGTTATATATGTTATTGTAAATATCCGTTGTCACCAGGTTTTACCAATTAGCCCTAACTATGAATATATATAAACACTCGTAAAATACGCCTACTTCCTTATATTATAATAATTATATGACATATCTATTTTAAAAGTCAATTTTTAAGAAACTTTTAATTTAAAATTATTTAAAAATAATAATAATTATAATCATTATAATAATGATAATAAAATACATACATTTAGTTTCTATATGATATTTTAAATTTTGAATGTTATATTATATATTATATATTCGTAATTATATATGATCATATTATAAGCAGATTATAATACATTATTTTAAATTTAATTTAAAATTACTAAATAATGAATTTAGAAATTGTTCAAATATTAATATTAAATGTGATATAATAGTTAGATAATACAATTGTATTAATAAAAAACTATATGTATATTATTTTCATTAATTATATAATATTTACTAACTGAAAAATCAATAGTTAATCCATTGTATTCTTATATTTTGTATATATATATTTAATATAAAATAAAATTTAAAATAATATGAAATAAATGTTTAGTAAAAAGTTTATTTATTTATTTATGAAATATTACTATTGTATATATTGTATACAATATATATATATTATTAAAGTAATATTGTAAAAACATTAGAAAAGGGATGTTATATATGTTATTGTAAATATCCGTTGTCACCAGGTTTTATCAATTAGCACTAACTATGAATATATATAAACACTCGTAAAATACGCCCACTTCCATATATTAATCAATACGAACTTATCGATATATCTGTGATATTCAGCCACTAGGTTAGTGCTATATTCCTGATATAACAATATATAATATAATTGGGCGACAGTAAAAAGAAAAACATATTAATCGGAAGCTATTTAGAATAATGAATTGTATTTGATTAAAAATTATACCAAATAATTACTAAATATAACTAACTATTCTAATAAATATGTATTATTATTCTTATTATATTATACTATGTTATTTGTATCAATATTTATATTTGTAACAAGTATCGCATGGTTACTATAATCACCTATAGGAAAATCACAATATATAAAAAATTACAAGGAAATTAGTATTCCATGTGAAACTTTGAGAAAATAGTTGGTTATATAGCGTTTGTATTATGTATGTATACATATATATATATATATATATATATATATATATATATATATATATATATATATATATATATATATATATATATATATATGATTTCACAATAAAAACACTAATGAAAATATAACTGAGATGTTACAGAATGAAAGCTATTAGTTTATAAACTAATGATAATATATTATTAGTTTAAAATATACGTACATTTATTTATAGTATTAATATATTAATATTATATGATATATGTTATTAGTATTAGATAAATACTATAATATGGAATTATAAATATATTTGACAGTAACTGAAAATGTATCACAACCTTCAAGACCATTGTATATTGCTCCTCATTACTAACCGCAATATTATACAAATATGTGTATGGGTATACAACAATATCATGGTATGCCAAATCCCAACCCAAGTGCGTGAAGATGCCAATAACTGGAGAAAAAAATTGAAGAATGTTTGTATTAATATATTTATTATATTTAAAAAAATACATGATGTACAATGTCATTGTACATTGTACAATGTACAACAACTAATGGAAGATATAATTATATAATATAAAATTATGTAATTAACAATTATATTTGAATATTAAAATGAATTAAATATGTTTAGTGAATACAAATATAAATTAGATGCAAAATGAGAATACAAGAACCACAGATGAATTATGTGCCACAATAAATGAACTAATACAAAACAACAATCATCAAGCAGAATTTACACCAGTTGACATCAACAATGAATGTATTGGTTATGATTAAATATAAAGCAACACTAGTGAATCGGTTTGTAATTGCATTCATTCTATAGATTCATTAATTCTATTCCTAATTCAGTTAAAGAAAATCTATATAAAATAATTATAAGTAGACTTAATTTATCATGATAAACGGTATACATTAACAAATGGTACCCATGTTTATATTAAAATGAATTAATATATTAATTTATTAACCTTATATAAAGCCTTTAGGCTATAATATATGTTAATTTATAGATTAAGAAATTGTAAAATACAAAAGTGCTTTAGCGGTAGTAATATTAATAGTAATAGTAATAGTAATATTCCCAACCATTTTGTTAATTTAGCCAAATGAATTTAGGACCAATTTTTCTCTGAATGGTTTGAGAAAAGTAGGATATAGAAAAAAAAGTTCATGGGGTCTGTGCTCTCTCTCTGTTCAATTTTAAAATGTATTTCATTTTATGAATATTATTTCCAATATTCTATAATTTTTATTTTTATAATTTAGGGGAGGAACAGGAGTAGTGGCCGAAAATAAATATGCCTTAGAATACTTATAATATATCGATAAATACTGAATTTGAATATCTTATTTTTTTGAATTAGCTAGAAATCATATAGTTCTAGAATACTGTGATTTCACTTTTATATATAAAGTATATTATTGAATAATATTAACGATTGCTTAGTCATTAAAAAAAAGCACTAAAATAAGAAATACAAGAGTAGTGGCCGCTAGTACCAGAAAATGCAATAGGTGTATCGTAATGTATTCGATTTAAATATATTAATATACCTTTATTTTATTCAATGATTTAATTACATATATATGTATACACACTCATATATATAAATAAGTATATATATTTATATTACTAGACATTTTTACTTTACAGTTTTACTACATTAGACTACCTACTTGATACCTAAATATTATTACTCTATATATATATATTTATAAATAATAATGAGTAACCAAAAATGGAATAATGAGAAAATGCTGCAAGCAATACAATTCGTAAACGGTGGCGGAACATATGCTGAAGCCTGCAGGCGATACACCGTGCCATGTACAACACTCAAAAGAAGATATATACATACCCTAGAAATCCATATACTACAACACAATATAATACCGAATACGGACACTCCTGTTATTTATTGAATACAAAGATTAAATAAAATTTAAAAATCACAATCATATATATATAATCATATAATATTAATATATTGAAATTTTTGAATACAAATATTGAGTCATAAAAATACCATTTAATGATAAAGTGTCCTTATTAGGTTACTATCCCCTATAGGGGAAGGTCGGTTAATGACGCCATAGTTATTGTTATATATTTATATCTTCATAAATATTAATTAGTTGTCAATGAAAAATTAATAGTTTATAGAAAATATGATTGTTAATAAAATATCTATTTAGAAAAGTGTATAAATTGTCTATTGATATGTATATGTACAATAATCTTACATGTTGTTAATGCACGCCCTGATGTCGGGCAATGGGCGAGTATTATTAACCAAATATCGTTACGTATTTATTCATGAATTAGTGGGATGCATATCGAAAATACTTTTCAAATATTTGAATATCTGATCTAATATAAATACACACGAATATAAATATGTAATATAATTCAGTGAAAATCAATACAATTATATTTTATTATATTGAAAATGTTATTAGTGTAATTTTTTATATATAACCTAACGCACTACATACATATATAAATTATTGAAAATGTTATTAGTGTAATTGTTTATATATATATATATATATATATATATATATATATATATAACATAACGCACTACATACATATATAAATATGGATATAACTAATACTAAGTTATGGAACGAGGAATCTATGCACATGACATTATAATGTGTATACATGTGTATACATAAGATAAAACACAATAATCTGACTGTCAGAATGGCATCGGTTATAAATATAATTCCAAGAAGAACTCTATGAGATAACATTAATATACTATTAGGAGAAGCATCATGCAGCTAAAATTAGAAGTAGGAAGAAAATATATATTATGTATAGATATTGAAATCGATATAGTAGATTATATTATACAAGTGTAGAAGATGTTAATGGTAATATCAATTAAGAAAATTAGACATATATCGTACGATATTGCGAAGGCTAATTGTATAAATAATCGTTTTTCGAAAGACACTCAAATGGCTGGAAAGGACTGGGTACGGTTTTTTTTAAAGTAACACACTTATATAGCTTAAGAATGCCAAAGGCAACATGAGGTTTTATTATCTATTATATATGTAATTTAATTATATATTATATAAGTTAATATAGAAGTTATTTATCCTTTTGGGATGCCATCTCACAATAACAAGATTTAAAATAACCAAAGGAAACTAAAGAACCTTCATTACAATATATATATATATATATATATATATATATATATATATATATATATATATATATATATATATATATATATATATATATATATATATATATATATTAATAAACTAATAGTAAAATTAGGAAAAAAAAGTGATTTAGGAAATATAAATAAAACTTAGATATATAAAGAATATATAAAGTATACTTTATATATATATATATATATATATATATATATATATATTAAATATATATTATTACAGATAAAGAGAATTAAAAATGAATAATAGTAATCACTAATATATTAATAAATATATAAATATATCTTTATAACAGTATATACTATAAATATTAATACGGATACAGAAAATTAAAACGAATAATATCAATCACTGATGTATAACTCAATTGGATAAATACATAATTATTAAATTACAAATATTGTGTATACTTTTTTGTAAATCTTCAAATATCAATAAAAAACTAATATATGTATATATATATATATATATATATATATATATATATATATATATATATATATATATATATATATATATCTATGTATATATATATATATATATATATATATATATATATATATATATATATATATATATATATATATTATATATATATATATATATATATATATATATATATATATATATATATATATATATATATATGTATATATATACGTATATATACGTATTGTTATTCCTTCTTTCCGTCTAAATATAATTTTTTTTTGTATAACTTACAATGGTCCTTTTTTATGGAATCTTCTAGAAAACAAATTTAAATTATTCAATAATATAAATATGTTTACTAGAAGATTAAAATCAATTATATTTCGATGTATTAAATACTGAATATAACTTATTTCCTCCTTATTTTATATTATATCTTACATATATTTTTTATATATTTTCCAACTATATATATTTTTTAAATATTTTAACTTACTTTATACTCAATTATATTTATTATATTTTATTTGCTTTAATTTATTTTAAACATGATGAAGTAATTACTCGAGAATGGAATATATTATATTTGAATTTTAATTAATTTTAATTATTTTTGTTAATATGTATTCATCAATATCTATTTATTTATATGAATTACATATAACTTATATAGTGATAATAGTAATATATTTAATTTCCTATACATATATGTGTATATTTATGTGTTTATGCATGTATGTAATACATACTATAGTATATAATACATATATGTATGCATGTATATATGTATGTACAATGCACATTGTACATGTATGTGTGTATATGTATTTGTATATGTATGCATGTGTGTATGTATATACATATATATATATATATATATATATATATATATATATAAATATATATATATATACATGTATATATGATAAAGATTCAATTAATAGTATTATTAGTGAAATTAGTGATGTTGAAAATATATCCATACAAAATATACATAGAATTGGTAAAATAAATATAGATAGTGAAACCAATGAAATAATAAATAATACAATTAGGCCTATTAAAATTACTTTAAACACAGAGCTAGATAAAATGCATATATTAAATATGGCATATAAATTAAAAAATACAAAATATAGCAGAATTGGAATTTCACATGAATTTACTACTGAACAATTAATAACACAAAAAAAACTACTAACTGAAGCTAAAGATAAAACAAATAATAATACTATATTTAAAGTTAGATTTATTAATAATAACTTTAAATTAATTTCACATACAATAATTGAATCACAAAATGGAACCTAAAATATATACACTTTATGAATATAATAAATTAAATTATGACTTTTTAAATAACTTATCGATAATTATTTTAAATATACGTAATTTTAACAAAAATATAGATAACTTTTTAACTTTTCTAGGTTTATTTACATATGAACCAGATATACTAATTTTTACTGAAACGTGACTTACTAAATATGATGATCCTATTATTTATTTTAAAAATTATAATATATGCCAAATGAATAGATCATTTAAAAATAAAAAAAGAGGTGGTGGTGTAGCTATTTTAGTGAAAAAAATGTATAAAACATCAATAATTGATAATCTATCTATTTCAATTACAGATTCAATTGATATTGTTTCTATTCAAATAATAGATGAAAAATCAAAAAAACACAATATTTTATCTGCTATATACCGCTCGCCTGATAGTGATACTACTGTATTCAATGATTTAATTTTTAATTTATTTTCAAATTATATTAATAAAGATATATTTCTATGCGGAGATTTTAATATAGACTTTTCAAAAAATTCAAATACTACACAAAATTTTAATTATATACTAACTCAATTAGGTCTCTCGTCCACTATTAATATATATACCCGTACAACAATAAATACAAATACATTAATAGATAATATCATAACTAATAGTAAAAATATATTAACTAGCGGTATTATAGAATCTGATATAACAGATCACTCTATTTTATTTTTTATTTTTAATTTTAAACATACAAATTTACATAATACTAATACTAAACCATACATTAGAAATAAAAAAAATATCAATGATTTGAAAAATGAATTGAATATTATAAATTGGCAAAATGAAATTGTAAGTAATGACCCTTTACATTATTACTCATGTTTTATTAAAAAGTTAAATTTTCTAATGGATAAACATTGTCCTTTAATACATACAAATATAAAAAACGATTATATTAATCCTTGGATTACAAATAAACTTAAAAATGCCATTAAAAAAAAGAATAAACTGTTTTCATTTTATAAAAAACATAAATGTCAAATTGCGCTAATGAGATATAAAAAAATAAAAAATAAATTAATCAAACATTTAAAATTTCAAAAAAATAAATATTATAATGAATTATTTTCTAAAAATAATCAAAGTGATAATTGAAAAATAATTAATAAACTAATTAATAAAAAATATAATAACTTTCCAAATATATTATATTATTGTATTTTATATCCTATAAATCATATATTTAATAATAGTATTGTAACTGGACTATTTCCAACCGATATGAAAAAATCAATTATAAAACCACTATTTAAAAATAATGATAATAAAAATATTATTAATTACCGCCCAATTGCACTTTTACCACAAATTAGTAAAATATTTGAAAAAATTATATATAATAGATTATCCAATTTCATAATTAAACATAAAATAATAAATAAGAATCAATATGGTTTTATTCCAAAATCTAATACAACGATATCGCTTTTAAACATTCAGCATTATATTCTACAAAAAAATAGTGAACATAAAAAAATTGCAACAATTTTTCTTGATCTGAAAAAAGCTTTCGATGTTGTTGATCATGTATTATTATTAAAAAAACTTGAAATATATGGAATAAGAGGAAATATATATAATTTAATAAAAAGTTATTTAAATAACAGAACATTTACCACAAAAATAAATAATTCATTATCGAATACTAAATATGTTAAGTACGGGGTTCCTCAAGGTTCTGTTCTGTGGCCCTTATTTTTTATAATTTTTATAAATGACCTACCAAATGTTTTTAAAAATGTGAATAATATTAATTTAAATTTATATGCTGACGATACATCACTAACAGTTTACGCTAATAGTGATGTTGAACTAACAAAATTACTTCAAATATATATGGATAAATTAAAATATTGGTTCGATATAAATAATTTAAAACTTAATATACAAAAAACTAAAATACTTCCATATTTTAATACTAAACTGACTAATGATATAACAATTGACAATATAAAAATTGATATTGTAGATAACTATACATTTTTGGGTTTGTATTTAGATACAAAATTATCATTTAATATACATATTGATAATTTAAATATGAAACTTTCAAAAATAATATACTTAATTAAAAGGTTATCATATTTAAATATTAAAAATTTGATTTTATTATACAACTCTTTGTTTTTATCTAATTTAACATATGGTATTGAAATATGGGGTAATATTTATAATTCTAATTTAAATATATTAAATTTATCACAAAAAAAAATAATAAGAATAATTAATAAAAAGATTATTGACAATTCAAAATTACCATTAATAAGATTATCGCATACATCAATTTTATTTTATAATAGTAACATTTTAAAACTTGATGATCTTATAACTTTTAGAAATATTTTAATTATATATAATCTTTTAAATAATAAATATGTTAACGATATAACTGATTATTTTAAATTTAATAGAAATAAAACCAAATTTATTTTACCATTTATTTAAACCAATAGATTCCAAAATACAATATTTTTCAAAGGACCTAAACTTTATAATTTAATAATGTTTAATAATATTTTAAAAACTAATACAATTACTCATACTTTAAAACTGAAGAAAGTATTAAAATCATTTTTTAGTAAACAGTATTGTTAATTTTTTTATAAATATTAATTATTATAATTTTGGCAAACATCTTTTTTTTAATCATTCTAAAACAATTACACATATTTATTATAAACCGTATTACAAAATGTACACATTTTTATTATAAACAGTATTACAAAATTTATATTATAAACAGTATTCAAAATAAACTATTACAAATTAAACAGTATTAAAAAATATAAAAATTATAAAAGTATTATAATCTTAAAAAAAAAACAGTATTAAAATTATAAACATGTTTACATTACAGTATTAAAACAAAATCTAAAAAAATTATTTAATTTATTGTATATTATTTTATCTTCATTTTTCTTTTTTTTTCATATTACACTATCGCGATATTAACCTATTACATTTGTATGTTTATTATATAATAATCAATTATTTCTTTAACAGTTTTAATTTTAGTTTTTATTTAAACAGTATTAAATTATATGTCATATTGATAGTACAAATTATTTAATTTTCTCTTTCTTTACAATTTAACTTTGAATGCCTATTCACGAATCACAACTTTTATTTTTATAATCTGTATCAACTTTATTTATATCTCCTTTATTATTGTAATTTTATATTTTATCTTTGTTTCTAATTTTAAATTTTATTATTTTCGTATGTGATTAACCTTTTATTTAATCATTTCATTGTTTTTTTTATATTAATATGATTTTATTATTATGTTTAGCATTATTTCTATTTTATTATTTTATTTGAATGGAAATGATGATTTGACATTGCACATACTGTTAGGAGGTTTCGAATCAATAAAGCTAATCGCTTTCACTGATCATCCTTAGACTTTGTCTATAAACTGAATTCATTCATTCATTCATATATATATATATATATATATATATATATATATATATATATATATATATATATATATATATATATGAATGTGTATATGTGTATATGTATATGTATATTTTATATATATATATATATATATATATATATGTATATGAAAATAATATATTGGTATGAAATTATAGTTATTTTGTTGAATCACTCATTCTTTTATTTAAATTATATTTTTCAAATGTGGTTACATCTTTTTAATTATTTTTTAGTTTTGTATAAGGTTATCAAATTGCCTATTATATTTATTATATATTTGTATTATTATTTTCTATTCTCGAATAATTAACCGGGTATAACTAGATAAGCCTTGCTTTTTTTCTACCCAGTAGTTCGCTACACCTTCCGAGTTATATATATATATATATATATATATATATATATATATATATATATTAACCATCAATTAACATATGCAACATATTTTAAAATACATAATATTTATATAAAATTTGGAAAAATAAATAAAATTGGATATATAAAGACAAATGTATTTATTATTAGGGATAAAGAAAATTAAAAATCAATCAATTAATAAATAAGTTAAATAAATAATAATTAAATTAAATATATTGTGTATGTTTTAGTTGTTTATATTAATTGATTATAATTATAAATCTGAAATAAATATCACTTACATAAAACAATTAAATAAACATAATAATTGATGTATGTATATGTCTGATTGGATATTTGTATATGAAAATAATGAAATAACAGACCGAAAGTATTATTATATATATAGATAACAATCTAGTCAAATATGTACAGTATACCATCTATATACTATGTAACAAATAGTTGATATAATGATAAACTATTTTACATTCTACAATAATTAAATGAAAGAAGTATTCCAATAAATTATGATGCAATGATCACATATATTTTAAAACTACAGAATCGCATGTTACTATACATAATAATAAACGAGGTTATGGTGTTTTATATATTTTTAAAATTCTTTAGATTTTAAAATAAATAATTATATATCACATATAATTATTTATAACAAACTACCGATACTACTTGACTACCGTAAAATAATATAAAGTTATAAAACTCTAAGTATACATACTGTACTACATAATGAAGTTTGTATACATATACTTTATAAACTTCCTACATCAGATAATAAATAGAAACGAATTGCGTAATCAAATATAATAATTAAAAAATACGATCAATTAATAACTACTCATATCATTGGAATTAACTAACGAAAAACATTCAAATAAATTAAAAAGTAAACTAGAAAATACTTACTCACTGAACTGTCTTACTTTATGAACTGTAATGTAATACTCTCATTTCAAAACTATTTATTTTTATTATTATTATTATTTTTTATTATGTATGTCACTTAAATTAAATAAATCATATTACTACTACTACTACTATTATCATTTATTTATAGTTTACCAATACAATACACATCTATGATTAATATAGTAGTATATCATACACATATTTGTATAGTTGTGTATACATACATTACAATTCAAACAATAAAATACACCAATATACCCTAAATGCATACACTCATTCACATACAAATATTATATATATATATAATATATATATAAATATATATATATATATATATATATAATATTTTTAAATTTTAACATAATAAGTATACTACTTGTAACAATAGTTATATCATAGTTATATAACAATAGTAAATATAATATTACATTGTAATTGCATACATATATACATACACACACACACACACACACACACACACACACACACACACACACACACACACACACACACACACACACACACACATATACACACATACATATAATATATATATATATATATATATACATTTTTAATATATTATAATGTTAAATGAAAGATTAAGTGACATTATATATAATAATACCACAAATTCGTACCTAATTCCTGTTTCGTTTTTATCTATAATCTATGTCACTATTTATGTTAAATAAGCTTATATACAATATAAACCTATATACAATATATATTATAGATAACATCCATAAATGTTACTACGGTGGGCATACTATCTACTACGAAAATAACCTATTATTCATATATTTGTCGCCTTATTCGCATTTGTACCGATTTTAAAAGTAAACATTTTTTTATAATTTATAAAAAACTTAATATAAAACTTAAATTTGACAAATTCATTTATACTAATACATAACATCTACGTTCTCAATACGTAGTCACCACACAATACGCATTATATATATAGTAGTGCATAATTTATAACTGATTTAACTAACATAGTGATATTCTGCTGCAACATGTTGCCAATGTCGACTCCTATAGGAGTGTAGTATCATACTACTGTTGTATTCGCTAACGGATACTGCTGTCACTAATGTAGGCTCGGGTATGTAGTTGTATGGAAATATAAAAAGCATGATAGGATATCGTTGGATCATATACGATCGACGCTCGTCTAGTATTTATATAATATTAGTGTTTGTACTAATACAGTCGGGGAACTAATGGTCTTCCATCGTGTCAACGGTTAACTACTAAGGTTCCGCCCAGTTATTATTCAAACATTTCAAACTATAAAATATAAACAATATTAATTTAGTTTATCCAAATATAAACTACGCCCACTCTTTACAAATATAGAAAAATTAAATTAACAAATATAATTGCATATATGTAGAAACAATTTATACTTATTATATAACGTCTACATATTTCACAAGAAAAATAATTCTTTACAATTTACAAATACTGAAATTAACAAATATACGAAATTAGAATTTAAATTTATTACATAATATCTACAGATTTCACAAGCAAAATAATTCTTTACAATTTACAAATACTGAAATTAACAAATATACGAAATTAGAATTTATATTTATTACATAACATCTACATATTTCACAAGCAACATAAATATTTACAATTAACAAATACACCAAATTAATAAATATACGAAAATATAATTTATAATTTATATTGCATACTATCTTTGAATAATTTAATGTTTATAATAATGTTGGTTACTTAATTATCATTTATGTATATACTATATATCAAAGTGTAAACTATATTAGTACCCAGCAAACAGTAATATCAGCATAATAGCAGCATAAGAGCATATGCTAGAGCCTCAAATGTTTACATTGTACTATTATGCTGCTATTAAATGTATATTATGCTGTTATTATGCTGATAATAATTTGTCACGCTATTATGCTGCTATTAATTTGTCATGCTATTATGCTGCTGTTATGCTGCTATTATGCTGCCATTATGCTAATATTATGCTGCTATTAATTTTAAAAGTATATTATGCTGCTATTATGCTGCTATTATTATAATAGCAGCATAACAGCTGCTATTATGCTGCTCTTACTGTTTGCTAGGTAACGCATAAGGGTTTGGTTATTATTGAGTATATACACTCATGCCTATATATATTAATATATGCATGATGAAATATTTATTTATTTTTTACATATTGATTGATTGATTGAAAGTTTATTTAAACAGTTAAATAAATCATAAATGATTTCTCAAAAGTGTATATATAGAATACAAATAATTGATTAGGTAAAACAATAAATACCATTAATAATAATAAAATAAAATAGAATAAACCGTACGTAAATTAATAAATAAAATAATAATGACAAACAATATTAGTATTACAGATTGCCACCTGATATAAATTGTTGTATCTATTTCATGTAGGTTTTATACGATTTTATTGATCTAATATAGGTTGGGAGTGAATTCCATAGATTTGAACCAATATTCAATAAATCAGTGCCCGAGTATTCATTTTTGAGGGATGGAGAATTGGGGTAGATAGAATATGAGATTCATGGTTTCTAAGAGATTGAATGGAAGATCTTTGTACTAGAGAATCCGAAATATAGGAGGGGCAATTCGAAGGGTATATTGAGGAATGAACAATATATAGTATGCGATAAGAAGAGTGTTTGTTAAATGGGAACACTGGATATAAGTGTTGGTATAAGGAAGTAGAGGTGTGATATCGAATACGTAGGTTATAACATTAATACATATGTGTATATAAAACGAACAATATAATAAAATAGAGACATTTAATTTGATATAGGTTATTTGATATCACTGTTAAAGTTTCCGAAAAGAAATATTATATTACCAGTAGCAAGTTTATTAAATATTGTATAGAGTTTATCTGACGAATGTATAATATAACATCTGGGTAAACCATATATATATATATATATATATATATAAATTAAGTTATATTACTATTTTGTTATTCAAGAATTATTAATTTAATACCATATAAACTATACTGTGATACATAATGTATAAATATGTATATACAAGATGCATATTGAGGTAACATGTTTATAATGTATGATTATCCTATATTTTGTGTATTATTGTCTACTATAGTATATGCAAAGATTTTCCAAAGGAAAATTCCTTTGGAAAATCTTTGGTATATGTATATGTAATACATATTATATATATATATATATATATATATATATATATATATATATATATGTACTGTACATAATGTACATATATAATATAGATTATTATTGTGTTCACTTGATCATGTTTCATTTATAACTATTATAGATGGTTAATTTAAAAAAAATAGAATCAATGTATACATAATTATAATTATAAATAATATGAATATACACATAGAAAAGACACACATAAATTTAAAAAATTGTATTACAAAAACTCTGTTTAGTTGCAATTTATTTATGATATGAACCTATATATATATATATATATATATATATATATCAGAAAGGGACAAACACACATATATATATAAATATATTATACATTTTCATATTAATGATATGTAAATAAAACTAGTAATCATAATAACATATGTTTTACTTTAATAATATTTATAAAATGAAGACATACGAAAATATGTAGTAATAATAATACATGTTACCAGATGAATGCTTGTAAAATATATAATACTTATTAAATAATGCATAGCATGTGATTAATGTAATTAATGCATAATACCCTATTGGGAACATAAATTATATTGTGTATACATAATACTATACATAAAGATATATACTGATACGGCTATATCGAGTAAATCCATACGATGGAGAACACACATATACACATACACACACGCATAGATCACATGGCGAATACGACTGGTTTAGAGGACACGAGAACCGTGTCCTTGTCGACATTGTAGCGCGGCAGAGAATTGTCCACCGGAAGTCGTCGTCTCCGCTGTAGCCGTAGTTCATCACTCGATGAGGGGGCGGCGGTCACCTGATCCCCCCAAGAGAGTTGAACACGTGATTTGGTGAGGTTACCGAGCATACGACGTCTGCGGTGTAGGTGGTGATAGGTTTGAGTGACGTGAGCCTTACGAAATGGGGGAGGGGGTGATGTGTATTATTTGTATTGCTTTTATTTTTCTATAGACTGTAAAAAAAACAAATTACCGCATTTCTGAATAACCTATATTAACATTTCCCAACAAAATCTATGTCTATTAAATATACGTTTAATAGTATGATAATAAGTTATATCATATGTGTAGTTAATAGTATTGGGGCCTCTTATATCTATATAGAAACTGAAGTAATAGGTTAATATATATATATATATATATATATATATATACGTAGTATATTATAGTGTACTATACATATACTGTATACAGTATACATAGTTCATACGTAGGTGTACTTATATAAGTAATGTATATAGTAGTATAATAAAACACTAATTACTATAGTAATTTTATAATCATTATAATGACTATACAATAAATGTTATTCACTTTAGCAGCCAATCAGAATCGCACGAGAACATCGTAAATAATGAAATATTACATCATGTGCTAATAGCACAGAGTAGAGTATGTATAGTACCTTAAGGTAATTATATCATAGTATATCATACTTATATCATATAATAAGTGTACGCTATAGCGGGAGAGGTAGTAGGATTATCACGGAAGTTGATTAACTCCATTATGGTATAATATAATCATTTCTGAATATTTTAATATAAATTTATTGAAATAATATTATAACTTATATTATATACCGTTGTAATATGGCAATTCATATTTTATAATTAATTATATACTCCATCAATATTGTAAGGAGGGTTTTCGTAAATACACAAAACCAATTCCAAAAAAAATATTTTTATAGTAATATATATTAATCTATTATATAATATCTTGGATATATATATATATATATATATATATATATATATAGTGTTATGTATATGTATATATATATATGTATGTGTATGTATATGTATATATTATTTTATTCCGGAGAGCATTTGATACCCTGTATGGTAAGACTCGTACATGATATCATGTTTTCACCCCATATGACGTAATTCATAGTAATAATAATACGTTATTAAGTGCGGGTGTACCTGCTTGCTTCGCGGTCTTTGCTATTAATAGACAGTAACGGTTCTTCCAGCCATCTTATCGAATCTATCCCCTTTCTTCCTATTAATATGCATAAATACCAATTAATCGGATGAATATATATATATATATATGTATAAATTTGTATGTATATTATATAAAAAAATCACACATATGTTATTATGTGCATTTTTTTTAGTAATATTTAATATTGTCAATGTATACTTATACAACAATAGTAATTATATACTACCTTTAATCATATAAACTTACATAGAATGAGGTATACTATAGAGTCTATAGAATCAAACTCTAGTCAACAATGTATTGTCAGTGAAATACATGCATGCTTATAGCCTGTGTAGCCCATGCATTTGAATGTAGATTTATGTTACGTATACAAGAACGAATATACAAGAACGTATACACATGTTACCATTAAGATAGCATCGCATATAGTTATATATGCTTAAATTATGTATATACTATATACTATATACTATATAATATATACTATATACACTATAGTATAGAATATACTAGACTTAATATTAATGACATCGTTGGTAATAGTCACAATTGTATTGATATATATATATATATATATATATATATATATATATATATATATATATATATATATATATATAGTTAGATAAATATATAGATAGATAACGATATATATTTATAAATATATTTATTCAGCGTAAATATATGAAATATATATGATGAAATATAAAACTGTAGGTAATAGGGGTGATTCAGTAGGGTTGAACGCGGTGTATGGGTGTTACTGATTATATGACTAGCCTAATGGTACTAGGGGTGAATGGGGTTCTCGTATAGCCTCAACATCGGCATCCTTCAGGGGCCCACATCCGGTCTGACAACGGATGGATACCTCATCTTCTCGGTTGCGGGCCCTACGCTGATGAGACACGGGGTCGTCGAGTCTGTGCGTCTTTATCTGGTAGCGATTGTAGCGGAGGTGTTAGTTACCGGTATTCTGTACCGGTATTAGCAACGTTATTAGAGCGATCGCTATTATCTATATCGATCGACTACCTTGAGAAGCATAGGTTTGATGTCTCGTAAGGCTAGGGCGTTGTATTCATCGGGAGCTATGACGTCAAGCATCACGTGACCCTGTTATGTGTGTGTGTTGTGTAATTATGCGCGTTACATCATTATTTAATGAGAAGTACATATGTCCATGTTCATGTCATATTGCGATATCGTAAAATACTCTAAATATAATATATTAAATACACTAAATATAATATATATGATTATATAATGATTGTTACGCAATGTAAACACCTTTTTGTTGACGTGCCGCAGATATTCCTCGTATAGTTTAGTCCTCCTATTCGCGTATAACTTATAGTTATTAGATTTCTCCATCTGGTGGTGCAGCGCAGTAATTAGTGTTAATCAATAGTGTATTGTAGTATGCGGTAAACTACTTATTAGGTCATATCGGATGACCTTCAGGCGTGTACGCCGTATTGTATTTGTATACTATAGTACCCCTGTTACCCTTCTGTTTAGTGAGAATGTGAACAAGCTTACGATATCGTGCCTTTACTTAATAGGTGAGATAATAGAGAGCAATAATAGAGAGCGATTCTAAAATCGCGTTCCTTACATATTTTAAAACATT
Organism: Osedax fenrisi; assembly: GCA_964019155.1. NCBI lineage: Eukaryota > Metazoa > Annelida > Polychaeta > Sabellida > Siboglinidae > Osedax > Osedax fenrisi. The sequence continues at coordinate 29,895,197 of OZ025240.1, read as the reverse complement.
TATAACCATACCTCGGATAAGCAAATTATAATATGAAGTATACTTCACATTATATATATAATGTGTGTATATTCATTTATTTTATTGTTAAGACACTTGGTGTATATGTGTGTGTGTGTATGTATATGCGTTTATGTGTTTTTGTGTATACATATATAAATATATATATTATAATAACATTAATAATATACCTATGTTAAGGCATTTAAAGTAGATATAATGTAATATAATCCCAGAGAATGACTATATGTGTGTATGTGGAATACTATTTATGTATGATATTGCGTAATACCTTCCCACTAATACTAATTAACCGTACACTGAGGTATGGTTACATAACAACATAACAGGAACGCCTATAGTTACGTAACAATAGAGAACAATAGACCGTGTACACACCACTATAGTATGTATACAGTGAGAACAATGAATGTATATTAATAACAGTAATGGAAGCTATAGTGGTAGCTATAAGGTAGCTATAGTGGTAGCTGTATTGGTAGGCGAAACTCCCCACATAATGATAAATACACACGTATGTGCAGGTAAGTCATACGAATACACTAACATTCTGCTCTAGTTGTATCTGTATAGGTTCGAATACCCTGTCCACCCATTTCTTATGTAGCATCTCCCTCTTACGGAGTCTGGTCATTTCGTCATACTCCAGAAATAAATCCAAGCCATTCTGAGAATTGTTGTCATTATATACATTTATATATATATATATATATATATATATATATATATATATATATATATATATATATATATATGTTGACTGTTTATGTCTGACTCAAATAAATAATAATAATAATAATATATATATGGTTGACTTCAGTTAAATCAGAATCGTAGTTACTGAACAAATGTATCTGATATATCAGGTTCTGAGATATCGAATTGTTCTTACATGTATTTATTTAGATTGAAATGTATGATATATCGGATTTTATGCGATAGCGGGAATATGATATATCAATAATTCACTGTAGATGCATATATAACTCAGAAGTAGCGAATTACTGGATAGAGACAATATTATTTAATGTTATCTATAGATATACGGTATACCTTATTAATATATTGAGAATGGGCATATAGGTATATTAGGTAATATATATTAGGCATATAATTTGATTAGATTATTAAATAGTATACCATGCATGGTATACACCATGGTGTAAGTTTACATATGTTTTAGAATAAAGTTAATAAATTCAGATTTATCTTATTCAGATTAAATAATATAAATAGAATATGCAGAAATCATTGAATAAATGAATATAAATTAAACAGTTAAAAAAGAGTACCTTCAAAGTAGAGTATATGCACTACATACTATGACATCGATAAGTAATCAGAAATAGGTATAATAATGAATACATTTAGTATATATACCTATAGGTTGATATTATATTACCTGTATATTACATGTACAAATTTAATTATATAATATGGAAATATATATATGGAAATATGTGATAATGCAACATAACACATTGCTTTGGTATATATATATATATATAAGCTTATTTAGTATATATATATATATATATATACTACATTGTATATACAATGTAGATATATTGTGTATCGTAGTTTATACTTATAAGTAGTTTATTGTCACTAACTTTAACGTATCGATGTTCCCTATCTAACAAAGCGTTGTACATGTTCAGTATTTCAGTAGCTTCGGGTTCATCCCTTTCCTGTACGATATATGGCGAGATAGTACGTTATTGTATGACATTCCTCGTTATTGTGGAATATTCTTAGTAGGTTAAAAGTAAATTTGTAGTGATTTTTAAAATTCGTATGTTAAATGTGTTATTCTATTTATGTACAACTTCAAGGAATTATCGCACCACGTAGGAAAGTCAACAATTAAACACACATTCAAACACATGTTTGAATTAATATTAAACTGTATATTAGATAGTCTGAGTTTTTCAACACTTGTGGACCAATATTCAGCTGAATGGTTACTCTTAACGTGACGTGTACGGTATATTACGAACTGTTATGCTATTGTGCGATACACATGTACGTTATTAATAATTACGTATTACACCATACATTAGGATATACACACTTATTGATAATTCATGAAACATAGTATCGCGACAAGACGTTAAACACGTGTCATGTAGAGTGTAGAGTTTACACATATATGTTGAACATCTAACACATATGATGTGCATGGTTTCCAGACGAATTTATTGTCCAATATTATATAATACCAAATACGTATATATATCTATATATATATTTCTCTAAACATATAACAATGCGGCTTCGTCGCGAAGCGACGATTCTACGAAATTAAAAAATAAATGCAAGATCGGAAGATACCAGTTATACTCATCTTTTATTCCTCTTTAATATGCACTATCAAAATGTTACATTGTACCGTGATATCATATATTAAAGTGGATTTATAAATTAAGATTTAAAATTAATTCGCCTCTAATAATCAATAGGTGGAGCGTTTTAATAAAATTAATTTCATCCAATGAGATTCATGGTTACCAGTAATTTCGTACGAGGTAATTTCGTACGATTTATTAAATTTATTTTAATTTATTTCATAATTATACAATTCTTATACGAATAAATATAACTTATTTTATTGAGAGACGAGGTGTTCCTGTAGGGCTAACTCCGATAGGGCTAATTCAGATAAGGCTAATTCAGATAGGGCTAATTCAGATATGGCTAACTCCGATAGGGATAATTCAGATAGGGCTAATTCAGATAGGGCTAACTCCGATAGGGCTACATCCGATAGAGCTAATTCAGATAGGGCTAATTCAGATAGGGCTAAATCCGATAGAGCTAATTCAGATAGGGCTAAATCAGATAGGGCTAACTCAGATAGGGCTAATTCAGATATGGCTAACTCCGATAGGGATAATTCAGATAGGGCTAATTCAGATAAAGATAACTCCGATAGGGCTAATTCAGATAGGGCTAACTCCGATAGGGCTAAATTCGATAGAGCTAATTCAGATAGGGCTAAATCAGATAGGGTTAATTCAGATAGAGCTAACTCCAATAGAGCTAACTCCGATATGTCTAATTCAGATAGGGCTAACTCAGGTAGGGCTAACTCCGATAAGGCTAATTCAGATAGGGCTAACTCGGATAGTGCTAATTCAGATAGAGCTAATTCCGATAGGGCTAATTCAGATATGGCTAACTTCGATAGGGATAATTGAGATAGGGCTAATTCAGGTAGAACTAACTCGGTTATGGCTAATTCAGATAGAGATAACTCCGATAGGGCTAATTCAGGTAGGGCTAACTCCGATAGGGCTAATTCAGATAGTGCTAATTCAGATAGGGCTAACTACGATAGGGCCAATTCAGATAGTGCTAAATCCGATAGGGCTAACTACGATAGGGATAATTCAGATAGGGCTAACTCCCATTTATTATGTATATTATATGAATTTCTCAATATTTATTTTTTATAACATAATTAATTTAAATCAAATAAATAATATATTTCTTATTTCTAAAATAGTCCTAGATCATGCAATTTTCTAATAATAACTCATAATTATCAACTATCCGCACATACACCGGGCCAAAACAGCTAGTTGTTTAACAGCTAGAATTTATTGTCCAATATTATATAATACCAAATACGTATATATATATATATATATATATATATATATATATAATATATATATTATATATACAGTTAAAGCCGATTATAATAACATATCTATGTACAGTTTAACACATTCGTTATAAGCGTATTGTAGGTATAACCGATAAGGAGATGGTTACTATTGTATTAATGTAATAGTATAACTATTATATCATAGTAAGTGTGTACTAAATCTAAATAAAATATAAATGATAATATATTTTATTATAATAAATGGAAGTAACTTTAAAATAGTTTCATGAAATGTATTAATATGTGTTTGTTTCGATGTTAAACTAATTTAAATGTTATAATCTATGGTTATTATGTAATGTATATATATATACGTATATGTTGGTATATTGTTGTTATAATAATCATCAACGTAACCGTCGATTAAAACCGCGTCAATATATGTGTGTATGTCCACTGGACATTGTCCAGTGGTATTAGTTTTTATGTTTATACAAATATAATATAATTATCAAACGTATACGTTTGATTATTATAAGAGCGATATTAAAATCGAAACTCTATTATGTATACTTACAATAGTGATAATTGAGAACACATTTTAATGCATAGTACTTTACCTGTCTACTTTTAATTAATACATTGTATAACAATTGAACTCTAACGTATGAAGCAGCGAATATGCAGTGTTTATATAATGGATTACAATATTGTGGTAAACACTATAGTGCTATATATAGCTATATATAGCTATAGCTATAATTGCTATTAATAGTTGAATATGAATATATATCGATCATATTTAAAATGTAAATCAGTATTAATAATGCTATTAAGAGGTAATAACGTACAATTGATAATACATATAATTATGTATATATACTATATATAGAATTTTAAAATTCTAGTAGAAGATATATTTATAAAATAGAAACAATATGTGCATTGAACAATTGCTATTAATACTAATATAGGAACATATTTAAGAAAATTAGATATTTAAAGTGGTTATGAATCTGGGACATCAGTAAAGATAATAAAAACGGAATATTCCTTAATATAAAGATATACCAAGTTAACATAATACCAGTATATTATATAGTATACATGTTAAAACTATTGGTGAATTATTGCAAGCACAAGCAAGGAACTTTCAAAGTATTAATGATCAAATGGATTACTAAATATATTTCTAAATATATCTCTAAAAAGATAAATCAACAACATTTAGGTAAACTATGCGGTACTAGGGCTCATTACATTTTTATTTAGTGAATGATTTGAAGATTAAATAATTACTATTACCACCTATCTATAATATATATATATATTATGCAATGTATATATATATATATATTATGCAATGTATTTGTATCATACATTATAGTATATACTTTAGTTTAGCTATACATTATAAAGGGTTTATTAATAAATACCCATGTATTATACATCTTATTCCAAATATAATAATACTATTTTAAAATATTCTGTAATATTATATACAAATTATAAGCTAGTTAAATTCCAAACCACATGTACTATATATATATATATATCGAGTATGTATACGAATTTGTATTCGAACACGTACCCAAAGATTGTCTGCTAAAGATCGTAGTCGTGTTCCTGTCAGACGAGAAGGAGTGTTGGGGGCGGCGGTGGTAGGTGTGGCGGGCGTCGTAGTGTATCTGGAGCCGGATGTTGTGCAGCGAATCGCCGGTGTGGTCAAACGGCCTACAGAAGTAATGGACGCCATTCGGACTCTGGTTTTTAATGAAGCAGAGTTTATCAACCAATATATATATATATATATATATATACTATAATAAGAACATGTCGTAATACACATATATAATTCTAATACATAATTTACGTATTGATTGAGTATATACGAGTGAGAATTTGAGAGAAAAAAATATGACCTATCAAATACTTATTTTATTATTTAAACTTATTTAATAACATTTTTATTTTTATGTATAATAATTTGTAAAGCTCACATCCCAATATAACGATATAACGTATACTGTATGACGTACACAGTGTACGGCACAGTGTATACTGTACGTATATATATATATATATATATATATATATATATATATATATATATATATATATCACATACGTATACGTGTATACAATGCACACTGTACACTGTACACTATACAGTGCACAGTGTATGTCGTATATCGTATATCATATATCCATGAATAATAGAGGAAAGTAACCTAATACGGATAATTTAACAGTAAATGGTCTTAACATTTTATGATTCATTATTTTTATTCAAAAATTACAATATATATTAATATTATATGATTATAGATATTATTGTGATTTTAAAATTGTATTTAATATTAAATATATATATGTTAATTCCATAGATAACGGGGAGTGATATCACCCTGTGTTATAATATGGTTATCCTATATACCACTAGATAAACTATATATTATTGATGAATTAATCAGACAAATTACAATTATATTATTTATAATTAATTTTATGAACAATTTATTCTAATTTAATTAGTTAATAATATATTTATTTTTATTATTTTTTTAATTAATAATCCAATTTAAGTATATAAATAATACATTTTTTAGATTTAGCTTTATTGGTGGTATTAATATTATAACGCACGCAAAATTTATGAAAATAAGAATTGTTCATACGCTGCGCGCTGATTGGTTATAGGGTGTCCGTATTATTACATCTAGAGTGTCCGTATTAGGGACTTATATGACCTCTAGATATATGTTTATAACTTAATACATATTAGATAATAAATATAAAAATTATATATATCATTTTAGAATGCTTTAGTTTTTAATAATATAGTGTTATTTTATTCTATTTCAATACATTTGTATATTCTTAAGAAGTTTTAAGTTGACATTTTTTTTCATAAATTTAAAAACGTAATAAAAAATTCAGTTTATGGATATATCAGCAATATTTTAAATAATTACAAAATAAAAAATACTTTTTTAGGCTTTTTATATAATTATGAATATGTTATTCATTACACCTTTTTTTTAGGATTTATGGTTTCTGAGATACAGAGAGTGTCCGTATTCGGGCACTGTCCGTATTCGGTTACTTTCCCCTATATATATATATATATATATGCTATTCCTACATGTTATCAGCTATCTAATATCTATACGTATAACTATATTAATAAAGTATAACTTATTATTAGACGATAGAGGCCAGTTTAATCTGAAGCAAGTCGGTACGTTAACTACTACGGGTTGGGAATTCGTACGTTACGTTGACAGAGTAGTCTAGATGTATACGATAGGGTGGGTGCGATCGTGTATGTGCAGTATTGTGTGCGTCTTATCAATAAGATACGTGTTCAGACACGGTGGTCATTATTAATTGCCGCCACTTGTTTACGATAACATCGGTAACCTAGCGACCGCCCAATTATCGATATCGTGTTCTCGCGTGGTCTCGCGGCTTATCGCCGTCTCTCGTTCGTACGACTGATCTACCGAACTCTATCGGTGTATTAGTTCATTAGCGAATAGGAAGAATGACGTGTATTACACGTGTAGTGCTACTGTCATGTCCTTGTTAACACAACTACTGGAGAAAACTCGTTAAGAATACTATAAGTATACTATATTTACTATATACGTGGTCGACACTATTTAATAGAAGATAAAAGGAAATCATTATGGAAATCGAAAAGGAAGTAGATTAAGACGACATGTTTAATATATAATATATGAATTTTATAGTTCGATCAATATTGCACTATATTAATTAATAGTTATTTTGGAAATTACTATAATATAATAACATTATCGATTCAATAATTTTAATTTTCTAAATATTTTAACTCGATCTATAGATAAATAGACATATATGTAAATATTTATCTATAGGGATGAGAACATAATTAAAACGAAATTTTGTAACACAAGATTATTAACATTATTTGATTTCGAGTATGTCCGTCGCAACTAGACGAATACCGACATTGTTAATCATTAATTTAGTGATAATTTAATAATTAATACATATATTATAATTATAAAATATTATAATTAATACAAAAAATACGATAATTATTTTCATTTCGAACATAAATACCTAAACACTTATAACATAATAGAAAGATAAAATAAATATTAAACTAATGTATATGTATTATATATTTTTTCTCAATTAAGTGATACATTATTAATTATTAATAATTAATTGAATATATATTAAAATAAAGATCACCTAATACAAATACTATTACTTACACCATATTACATAATATGTATTATATCCTATAATACTATATTACATACGAGTATAGGTATCAATCATAATTCCAGTTGATTATATACATACTGATTAATAAATAAATATTAAATAATAATATACACTATTTAAATATAATTACTATAAAGTTTAAATTTAAATTTAATATTAATATTAATATATAAATTCAATTAAAATTAAATTACGTCATGTTATAATTAATTATTGTTATGTATATCTACTATTTTGATTGGATATTATAATACTACAATTATTTATACCACGATTATTTTAGGGGGTCGGTAATAGGGGAAGGGGGTCGGTATTAGGCACATGTATCCGATTACCGACCCCCTGTTTATTCATGTAAATATAATTATATCAAAAATTAAAAATAGCCACATTATTCATTGCCATAATATTACTCAAATAACAAAATTTCAAATAAATATATTTAATATTGAATAAGTTATTACAACTAATCATTTAGGGTTCGGTAATCGGAGAATTTCCCTACTATGAGGTGTTATTATTTTCAATGTAATTAGATAGGTTTTTTATTTTGAAAATTCAAAATATAGATTTTTACATAATTTAATTTGCATTATATTAATATTTAAAATGTTAATATATTTAATCAATATTTTAATAATAAGATTTATTGTTTTACAAATATTTTTATTTTAAAAAATGGGCAATAAAATTGATAAAAAATGATTAATATTTTTTAAATATATAATTATCTCTTATTATATTTTCATATATGTTCATTATATATCATAAATACATTATAACAGACATACTGTGACATTTTAATATAATTCGTTGATTATTAACAATAATTATCAATTTCTATGCGAAAAATTAATATTCTGAGATAATCAATGTTAAAGATTGACTATATTTTTAAGACTATATAGAGTAATATATTATGGTAATTACAATTATTTTAAATAGGTATTAGAATTGTTTAATAAATTAAATTAAGTGACTGATGATTGTCATTAATTATTAATATATCTATATTAATATGATAATATAATTATGTTTTAAAATTTGTAATATTACTAAATTAAAACTATTAATAAACAATCCCAGTAAACAACAACATACAAATATGAACATATTATGAATATAAAATTATGTACATATTATGAACATAATATGCACATACAAATATGATCATAGAATGTTAAAAATAATTAGAATTATGCACATTGATATTTATAGTATTTATATATTAATTATTTATACTTATTAATATATATATATATATATATATATATATATATATATATATATATATATTATAATTATACCTGCTAAAGCTCATGTATTATATTTATATTATATGTTGTCTATGTTAAAATACATAATTATGGCTAGCTAATATGATTTTATATTAGTTTTATTTTGGTGAAACCATAGATCTATTAGAAAACTTATATGTTCCATCATGCATGATATTATTTCTAGAAATGTCCCCTATAAGTATATAAATATCCCTAAATACATATATGATATTACTACTACTACTACTACTACTACTACTACTACTACTACTACTACTACTACTACTACTACTACTACTACTACTACTACTACTACTACTACTACTACTACTACTACTACTACTACTACTACTACTACTACTACTACTACTACTACTACTACTACTACTACTACTACTACTACTACTACTACTACTACTACTACTACTACTACTACTACTACTACTACTACTACTACTACTACTACTACTACTACTACTACTACTACTACTACTACTACTACTACTACTACTACTACTACTACTACTACTACTACTACTACTACTACTACTACTACTACTAATACTACTACTACTACTACTACTACTACTACTACTACTACTACTACTACTACTACTACTACTACTACTACTACTACTACTACTACTACTACTACTACTACTACTACTACTACTACTACTACTACTACTACTACTACTACTACTACTACTACTACTACTACTACTACTACTACTACTACTACTACTACTACTACTACTACTACTACTACTACTACTACTACTACTACTACTACTACTACTACTACTACTACTACTACTACTACTACTACTACTACTACTACTACTACTACTACTACTACTACTACTACTACTACTACTACTACTACTACTACTACTACTACTACTACTACTACTACTACTACTACTACTACTACTACTACTACTACTACTACTACTACTACTACTACTACTACTACTACTACTACTACTACTACTACTACTACTACTACTACTACTACTACTACTACTACTACTACTACTACTACTACTACTACTACTACTACTACTACTACTACTACTACTACTACTACTACTACTACTACTACTACTACTACTACTACTACTACTACTACTACTACTACTACTACTACTACTACTACTACTACTACTACTACTACTACTACTACTACTACTACTACTACTACTACTACTACTACTACTACTACTACTACTACTACTACTACTACTACTACTACTACTACTACTACTACTACTACTACTACTACTACTACTACTACTACTACTACTACTACTACTACTACTACTACTACTACTACTACTACTACTACTACTACTACTACTACTACTACTACTACTACTACTACTACTACTACTACTACTACTACTACTACTACTACTACTACTACTACTACTACTACTACTACTACTACTACTACTACTACTACTACTACTACTACTACTACTACTACTACTACTACTACTACTACTACTACTACTACTATTACTACTACTACTACTACTAATACTAATACTACTACTACTACTACTACTACTAATACTACTACTACTACTACTACTACTACTACTACTACTACTACTACTACTACTACTACTACTACTACTACTACTACTACTACTACTACTACTACTACTACTACTACTACTACTACTACTACTACTACTACTACTACTACTACTACTACTACTACTACTACTACTACTACTACTACTACTACTACTACTACTACTACTACTACTACTACTACTACTACTACTACTACTACTACTACTACTACTACTACTACTACTACTACTACTACTACTACTACTACTACTACTACTACTACTACTACTACTACTACTACTACTACTACTACTACTACTACTACTACTACTACTACGCCAGCCTGACTGCACCATCTCCCAATCCAACCCCACACCAGTGTCTCACTTACCGCCATAACTATGCATTCACCACCAATGGTAACTTCATCTTCCACACAGAATATTAAAGCTGCCACTCTTAATATCCGATCAATAAGAAACAAAATTGAAATCATCCTTGACCTATTCAATGATCTAGATCTAGATTTTGTATGCCTTACAGAGACCTGGTTATCTAATAATGATACACCTATTATTTCCTCACTGAATACTGATACACACTGTTTTGTCCACCTACCTCGGGATGGTCTCCATCTCGGTGGTGGAATCGGACTACTTTATAACAAAAATATCAAACTGACTAACAACAAAGACCTGAAACAAATATATTCCGAAGCCTTATCATGCACTTTCCACCCCACTAACTCACAGCCCATTACATTTATCACAATATATAGACCACCACATCAATCTATCCCTCTCTTTATTGATGAACTGAATGAACTACTCATAACAACGAATAAGCACACTATAATTCTAGGTGATTTTAACATTCCAATATCACCTTCATCGCACTATTCCAAACTACTCAATCAAACTATAAACTCTCACAACTGCACACAATATGTTACATCATCTACTCATTCATCAGGCAATATTCTTGATCTGATCATAACACATAATACGAATACCTCCATCACAAATACATCCGTTAATAGACTTATCACAGATCATCACATTATTACATTCATTGTTAAATCTCCCAAACCTAAACGACAATCACAAACTATACATTACAGAAAATCTAACAACATAAATATTACTGATTACATGCGTGATTTTACTGACCTACTAAATACTTCCAAAGACCCTACTGACACTACCAACCTTGATATAGTTCTTCTTAAAACACTGGACAAACATGCACCCATCACAACAAAAATTATCACTAAACGTAATAATATAAAATGGTTCAACCCCACACTTTCCTTATACAAACGTAAACTCAGATCCGCTGAAAAAACATGGAGAAAGTTCAGAAGCCATGACAACTTAATTTCTTTCAGGCAACATTCCAGTGAATATAGGTTTATGATAAAGAAGGCAAAACATGATTATTACACTGACACAATTAAAGCTGCTGGAAACGACACAAAAAAACTATTCCAGATATCAAATTCTCTACTCGGTCGTATAACCCCCCGTATTCTCCCAGAGGGCACCCTATCTTCCTTACCTGCATTATTTGATATATACTTCAAAAACAAGGTACAGATAATAATCAATTCCCTTCCTCCTCTAACGCTTCCACCACTAACAACATCTATATACAAATTAGATTCCTTTACCATCCCAACTGCAACAATAATCGACAAGCTTCTTCAAGCCGTCAAGTCATCATGTAAGCTTGATCCAATACCAACAACACTACTACACAAACTATCCACTCATCTCACTCCATACTATAAAAACATAATAGACAGGTCTCTTATATCAGGTATTGTCCCATCCTCAATGAAACATGCACATGTAACTCCAATAATAAAGAATTCATCACTAGATAAATCAGACCTATCAAACTACCGCCCCATATCAAACCTATCGTACATTTCAAAAACTCTCGAAAGAGTAGTCTGCTCCCAACTTTCAAACTACTTAGATAAACACAAATTATTAAATAAATTTCAAAGCGCCTACACTAAAAATAAAAGTACCGAAACTGCATTAACCCACATATTAAACAAAATAAGACTGTACCCAACACAATACTGCTCCATCATCATCCTACTTGACCTATCAGCTGCATTTGATACCATTAGTCACAACATCATGATTCATCGACTGGAGTATATCGGCATAACTGGTACGGCACTCGCATGGTTCTCTTCCTACCTTAGCGACCGTACCTACTCGATCTCCATCGAATCACACACAACTGACCCCAGACTTATATCACATGGAGTTCCTCAAGGCTCCGTTATTGCTCCCATCCTCTTTAATATTTATATATCTCCCCTATTAGACATATTTGATAACTACCCTGACATTTACTTCCACACCTACGCTGACGACTTACAAATTTACTGCAATTTACCCAACCCATCAACAAACATAGCCACACTAAACAAATGTCTAGAAGACATTCGACTATGGCTCTCAACCAACTCGCTATCACTAAACACCCACAAAACACAAGCAATACTAATCAATACTACTAAAACTGTTCCAATCGTCCCACTCATTCAGATAAACAACCATAACATAAAATACTCCCCCTACGTAAACAATCTTGGAATTACCATTGACCAATCACTGAATTTTACTCAATACACAACAGACTTATCAAAATCCATTAACCGAACACTAAACACAATCAGACTAATAAGACCATCTATAACCACAGAACTATCAAAATTACTAGCACTCATACTTCCACGACTTGACTACTGTAACTCTATACTTCATAGACTCCCCAAAAACTCACTAATACCACTCAACCGATTACTGAATTCCACTGCACGAACTGTCCACAGAATCCCCAAATACTCCAGGACTCACATAACTCCATACCTAAAATCTCTTCAATGGCTTCCCATCACACAACGTATCCAATACAAAACCTTACTTATATCCCACCAAGTCATTCATCACAATCAACCCGACTACCTAACTGACATACTAATAGAAAATAACACATCTAGAATACAACGTAAAATCAATAAATACAAATTACTTATACATAATCCAAAACACATATCACGCAAACAAGAAACAGCATTCTCAATATCTGCCCCAAAATTATGGAATAACCTCCCTTACAATATAAGAGAAATCACCTCAACCCCACTCTTTAAACGTAAATTAAAAACACACCTGTTCGAAATCGCATATAAATAACCCACGAAAACACGGCCGAAAACTCACACGATGTTGATGGCAGTGTATAAACCATTAGGTTAGAAGGTTACAAGGTTACTACTACTACTACTACTACTACTACTACTACTACTACTACTACTACTACTACTACTACTACTACTACTACTACTACTACTACTACTACTACTACTACTACTACTACTACTACTACTACTACTACTACTACTACTACTACTACTACTACTACTACTACTACTACTACTACTACTACTACTACTACTACTACTACTACTACTACTACTACTACTACTACTACTACTACTACTACTACTACTACTACTACTACTACTACTACTACTACTACTACTACTACTACTACTACTACTACTACTACTACTACTACTACTACTACTACTACTACTACTACTACTACTACTACTACTACTACTACTACTACTACTACTACTACTACTACTACTACTACTACTACTACTACTACTACTACTACTACTACTACTACTACTACTACTACTACTACTACTACTACTACTACTACTACTACTACTACTACTACTACTACTACTACTACTACTACTACTACTACTACTACTACTACTACTACTACTACTACTACTACTACTACTAATACTACTACTACTACTACTACTACTACTACTACTACTACTACTACTACTACTACTACTACTACTACTACTACTACTACTACTACTACTACTACTACTACTACTACTACTACTACTACTACTACTACTACTACTACTACTACTACTACTACTACTACTACTACTACTACTACTACTACTACTACTACTACTACTACTACTACTACTACTACTACTACTACTACTACTACTACTACTACTACTACTACTACTACTACTACTACTACTACTACTACTACTACTACTACTACTAATCAAATCAATCAAATCAAAATGGTTTATTTAGACACTCAATTGTATAGCAATAGGTTTGCTCTGTTAAGTGTTGTGTTAATAAAAAAAGACAAATTAAATAAGGAGATATAGGTATAACACTAATTTAAATATAAAAGTAGGTTGAATTATTAATTAACGATTTAATAAATATTCTACCAGGTTACGTTTAAACGTTGACAAATTTACAATTTCTCGTATAGAACGAGGAATATGATTCCATAATCGAGGAAGAGCGTACGAGAAAGCACGCTTTGTCGTACGTGTTAGATTGGGGACGCCTACTTCAAATCGTAAGATATCCTCAGTTGATCTTGTAGTTCTAAGAGGTTGTATCAATTGGAGTGAAGATCGTATATATTCGGGCTGATGAGTAGTTAGGGCCTTGTGAGCGATACACAGTACTCTTTTCTCAGCACGTTCTGATGCTGATAGTATCCTAAGTGATTTCATCTTTAAGGTGACACTTGAGTGATCCCCGCGTGGTTGCCGATATATCGTTCTCACAGCTGATCTGATAATACGATTAATAGGTAATATCGTGGATTGGGGGAGTCCAATTAGTATAGAGTTACAGTAATCAATTGACGAAAAAACTAATGAATTAATTAAAATATAAGTTAGATTATTATTGATATATTTACGTATATGCCGAATGTTATATAGATTATGGTTAGCTTTACTATATATACTTTGAATATGGTAATTCAACGACATATCGCGGTCAATAGTTATTCCTAGATATTTCATTTTGGAACTAGGATTAATGATTATACTATTAATTGATATAATTGGAAAATCATTGTAAGAGCTAGGAATATTACTTAATTCAGATTTGTTAGTGTTAAGACTTAACTTATTATTTGTTAGCCACACATGTATGTCATTTGCACAGTTGGATAACTCATTACGATGAGATAGACTGTGTTGAGATATAGTACTATATAGAAGTATATCGTCAGCATAAAGATGATATTTGATATGCTTATATTGTCTAATGATGCTAGATATAGGTCTAATATAGATTAGAAACAGAATAGGTCCAAGTACAGAACCTTGAGGTACACCTGTTTTTAAATTATTTGGTTGAGAATAGTGGTTTCCAGTTTTTATAGAGAATGTACGATTCGAGATGAATGACATCATCCAATCTAAAGCTTTGTCAGTTAGACCGATATCAATTAATCTTTGTTTTAAAATAATATGATCTAGAGTATCAAACGCAGCAGATAAGTCGAGAAGGAGTAATTGTATATTAGAATGAATATCAAGAGATTTAATAACATTATCAATAACATGTAGTACAGAAGTTTCTGTACTATGATGTAAACGATATGCACTTTGATATTTATCTATTAGTTGGTAAGTTGATATTTATCTATTTACTACTACTACTACTACTACTACTACTACTACTACTACTACTACTACTACTACTACTACTACTACTACTACTACTACTACTACTACTACTACTACTACTACTACTACTACTACTACTACTACTACTACTACTACTACTACTACTACTACTACTACTACTACTACTACTACTACTACTACTACTACTACTACTACTACTACTACTACTACTACTACTACTACTACTACTACTACTACTACTACTACTACTACTACTACTACTACTACTACTACTACTACTACTACTACTACTACTACTACTACTACTACTACTACTACTACTACTACTACTACTACTACTACTACTACTACTACTACTACTACTACTACTACTACTACTACTACTACTACTACTACTACTACTACTACTACTACTACTACTACTACTACTACTACTACTACTACTACTACTACTACTACTACTACTACTACTACTACTACTACTACTACTACTACTACTACTACTACTACTACTACTACTACTACTACTACTACTACTACTACTACTACTACTACTACTACTACTACTACTACTACTACTACTACTACTACTACTACTACTACTACTACTACTACTACTACTACTACTACTACTACTACTACTACTACTACTACTACTACTACTACTACTACTACTACTACTACTACTACTACTACTACTACTACTACTACTACTACTACTACTACTACTACTACTACTACTACTACTACTACTACTACTACTACTACTACTAATACTACTACTACTACTACTACTACTAACCTGTCATATATATCTAAAACACTAGAAAGAGTAGTCTGCTCTCAACTCAATACTTACCTAAACGCTAATAATATACTTAATAAATATCAGAGTGCCTATACTATTTATAAAAGCACAGAAACAGCACTAACACACATACTTTACAAAATACGACTCTTCCCTACTCAACATCCCTCAATCATAGTTCTTCTCTACTTATCTACTGCTTTCGACACAATTGATCATACTATACTGTTACATCGCCTCGAAAGCATTGGACTAAGCGGAGTAGTTCTTGCCTGGTTCACCTCTTACCTCAGTGACCGAACATACTCAATATACATAGAAAAACATAAAATCAAACCCCGCACACTATCACATGGAGTTCCACAAGGATCCGTACTAGGCCCCATCCTCTTTAATATATAGATATCTCCCCTATTGGATATATTTGATAACTACCCTGATATTCACTTCCACACCTATGCTGACGACTTACAAATCTACTGCAACTTACCAAACCCACCAACAAACATAGCTACACTAAACAACTGTCTAGAAGATATTCGACGCTGGCTCTCAACCAACTCACTATCACTAAACACCCATAAAACACAAGCAATACTAATCAATACCACAAAAACCATACCAATCGTCCCACTCATTCAGATAAACAACCACGACATAAAATACTCCCCCTGCGTAAAAAATCTCGGAATCACAATTGACCAAACATTGAATTTCACCCAATATACAAATGACTTATCCAAATCTATTAACCGAACACTACACACAATCAGACTAATAAGACCATCTATAACCACAGAACTATCAAAATTACTAGCAACATCCCTCATACTTCCACGACTTGACTACTGTAACTCTATACTTCACAGACTCCCCAAAAACTCACTAATACCACTCAACCGATTACTGAATTCCACTGCACGAACTGTCTACAGAATCCCCAAATACTCCAGGACTCACATAACTCCATACCTAAAATCTCTTCACTGGCTTCCCATCACACAACGTATCCAATACAAAACCTTACTGATATCCCACCAAGTCATTCATCACAATCACCCCGACTACCTTACTGACATACTAATAGAAAATAACACATCTAGAATACAACGTAAAATCAATAAATACAAATTACTTATACATAATCCAAAACACTTATCACGCAAACAAGAAACCGCATTCTCAATTTCTGCCCCAAAATTATGGAATAACCTCCCTTACAATATAAGAGAAATCACCTCAACCCCACTCTTTAAACGTAAATTAAAAACACACCTGTTCGAAATCGCATATAAATAACCCACGAAAACATGGCCGAAAACTCACACGATGTTGATGGCAGTGTATAAACCATTAGGTTACAAAGTTTCAAGGTTACTACTACTACTACTACTACTACTACTACTACTACTACTACTACTACTACTACTACTACTACTACTACTACTACTACTACTACTACTACTACTACTACTACTACTACTACTACTACTACTACTACTACTACTACTACTACTACTACTACTACTACTACTACTACTACTACTACTACTACTACTACTACTACTACTACTACTACTACTACTACTACTACTACTACTACTACTACTACTACTACTACTACTACTACTACTACTACTACTACTACTACTACTACTACTACTACTACTACTACTACTACTACTACTACTACTACTACTACTACTACTACTACTACTACTACTACTACTACTACTACTACTACTACTACTACTACTACTACTACTACTACTACTACTACTATTATTATTACTAGTAGTAGTATAGATATATAGATAAAGGTATCTCATATTAATACTTCATTCTGATAATACGTATACCTACATGTATTGCATCTCACTAATATTATATATGTATGAAGTTCATACTAATAACAATATTGATTATGGTAAATATGAATAAATATATATATATATATATAAATTAAAATTTAATATATATTATATTATATATACGCATATTATTAATAAACTCAAACCATACTCAATAATCAATAAAAAATATGACGTAATACGCACTATCTACTACATTACGTAACGCACGCAAATATAACTCTATGATGCAATAATCACAGTATTAGTAATATTATACTATTTACCACTTCACAGTTTACTACTTCATTCATATTAACGTTGAATTATTATGTAGTATTATATATGCCAATTAAATACACTATTCCCGTATCAAGTCTACATTATAATTATGACCTAAGTTATTATTTACAAAATTATAAAAATGATTATAAATTCGTGAGTATTCAATTATTTGAAATTTAACTATATATATAACAAATTATATAAAATAGATAATATATATATATATATATATTTGTATAATTTATGTATATAATATTTATAAACAAAATATAATTAAAATATAATAATTATCTATTCACTTAATATAACATATTTAAATTATATTCAATTACTAATTAATATTTGTAATTAAATAGAGTACTATTTGTGGTATACCTACATATGGTGAATACCATATTCGACCTTCCCGATATGATTCCAAATGAACACTACTCCTCTATTGGAGATATTAATGTCGGTATTATTATAGATGCGAAAAGTAAATGGTTAATATTACAATTAGTATTACTATATTTTACTAATTTAATAATATTTATATATTAATATAAATTATATATTATATATATATATATATATATGTATATATATATATATATATATATATATATATATATATATATATATATATATAAATATATATGTATATACTATAATATACTATTATAATATATTATATAAGTATATATTAATCATATAATACAAAGTAATTATAATCATAAAATACTGAATATTTATTTTAATATATATCAATACATCAAATTGTTATTGTGAATAAATTTATTAAATATAAAAACTACATTTAGGAATAATACATTGTGTAGCAAACTGGACGTTAGCAGTTTGCAAAGAATGGAATTGTTTGCCCACTCGATACGTAAAACTAACAGAAATCCGAATGTACTTCCTAATGTAACACTTGGTTTTACAATCTTAGACAATTGTAATCAATATAGAGTTAGACCATAGTCTATAATATATCATATTTATAATGATGTATAATATGTTAACAGAATGTTGTAAACATGTTATACAACTATCGTAAACGTGTGTATGACTTAGTATAGTAAAATAAAGTCGAGATACAACATATTACTGGTAATAGGTATCATATCTCCGATATGACCTCCTGTATACAATAATGTTATTGAAATACAATATATATATGTGAAAATGTGAAATATAAATATTCTTAGCTTAAAGCGCTTTATAATTAATAGATCATACCATACATTTACAACATAGCTTACATATACATATACATATACATATATATATATATTTATATACGACATTGGAAACCCATATTGTATATTAACATAAGAATACACATGATTTATAAATAATATATATATATATATATATATATATATACTTCGTTTCTTGATAACAATGAATATCACTATATATTCACTTTAAATAATAATTATAATTTGAGTGAAATTGGAATAATATACATACTTTCTAACCCAATTAGTTTGCTGCATCTAGAGCTCTACAATTCATAGTTCCATCGGACGATATTTGTTTAGTCGGACGAGATCAGAACGAACTTCCGGTAAGAGACAAGTTTCCGTATTATCACGTGGAATCTGTGATAACGATACTGACATCAGGAGATACGATGGATGTGGCTTCTGTATTGGGGCCCTTCAAAATACCCTTATTATCAACGTACGCCACATCGGAAGATGTTAGATATTATATTATTCACATATTAAATGATCCTTTCCAATATATTATTAATATAAAGACACACATACATATATGTATATATATATATATACATATATATATATATATATATATATATACCTAATTATAACATATACTAAAGCACAATTTTTGAAACACAATCTTAATTGATACACCTGTGCAATGTGTCATATTATTGAAAGTTGTGTTTTATTCATATCATAATTATATATATATATATTATATATATATATATATATATATATATATATAATACATATTATATATATAACTGTAAATCTATATTTGATAATGATAATAATAATAATAATAATAATAATAATAATAATAATAATAATAATAATAATAATAATAATAATAATAATAATAATAATAATAATAATAATAATAATAATAATAATAATAATAATAATAATAATAATAATAATAATGATAATAATAATAAACTATAAATCTATGATATATATATATATAAATATATATTATCCTGTGTTATATACAGGGGACTTATATTAAGGTGGTGGAGATATACGATTACATGAATATATTACGTATATATATATATATATATATATATATATATATATATATATATATATATATTCAATTAAAAGAACGAACAATTAGTGTATACATAGATTCTTGATTATATATATAAATTGTCCAGACAAGCTTTTGCTTTTTCATTCAGGCTTTTACGCCAACTCTGAATATTATTATTATTATAATACGTTTACTCGGTTGCATGTATGTTATATTTGATATGTTATATGATAGTCAATGAATATACATACGCGGTTAATTACATATATGCAATAATATACATACGCATATTATACTGTATACTGTTGTCGTTATATCGCCACCTATATGTCATTATTGCCACCATCACGAATTACCACCATAGAGAACGAAGTGATTAAAGTCATTTCGTTCTCTATGATTACGACCATAAATATAGGATTATATATTTCAAAATACGGGTCGTGAAAATAAAATTTACAAAGTTTAAATGTAGATCAATAACTTGTATATCTTTTAAAATACGAGTATTTGCAATTATAAAGTATATTTTGTGATAGTTTTAGTAAAGATGAAAATTAAATATTCTATCATGACATTTGCAAATGATATTAGATCTAATGCTATTAGAAAAAAGAGTAGGTATTTCAGCTTGTATTACAATTTAGAATAGTATTTTTTCTATAGAATACTCTTTATATAAAATCAGTTTCCATCAAATATTATGCTATGGCCAAATAATCTACCAAAGAGTATTCCATATCATAATAGATATTACACTAACAAAAATGGCATTTAATATAATATTTATACTAGTTCTATTTTATAAAACTTTTTATATAAAGTAGAATAAGTTAAAATAAAAAGTATTAATTTATCACATTGCGTGTGTATTTAAGATTATACTTGATGTGATATCATTGGACTAAACTTGATATAAAGTAACGCCAGCTAGTGGATTAATGCCACATTTTAAGGTGGCCACATTACCCGCAATAGGTGGCCACCTTAATAATTTCAATTAGATAAGCTAACATGAAAAAATGATTCGGCAGTCCTCTTGCATATCATAATATGTATATATATATATATTGAACACATTATCGAATTAGAACTAATATTTATAAAGTTATACAACTTTATCTAAAAGTGACCACATTACCCATCTTTCCCCTATATAAAAAATATGATATATTAAAACCTGAGAACTATAGGCCCATATCGTTATTACCTACATTTTCTAAAATTTTGAAAAATTGATTAAAAATAGATTACTAGAATTTTTAAATAAATTAAATATTATTAGTAATTTTCAATATTTGTTCAGAAAGTATACTTTAACAGCTGACGCTTTAGCTGATGTTATTGAATCTGTATCTGAGCATCTAGGAAATTTAAATAAATGTGCTATATTGTCAATAGACCTTCGTAAAGCTTTCGATACATTAAATCATAATATATTAATGAAAAAGCTTTATATTTATGGTATTAGAGGCACTTCATTTGATATTTTTAAAAGTTATTTATCTAACAGAATGCAATATGTTATTCATAATGATATTAGGTCTAGTCTAAATAAGATTAATTGTTGAGTTCCACAAGGATCTGTATTGGGTTCAATTTTGTTTTTATTGTATATAAATGATCTACAAAATATATCTCCTGTTTTTAAACCAATTTTATTTGCTGACGATACAACTTTAATTTTTAATGATAAATATATTATACATTTTGAAAATAAAATAAAACATGGCATTGATAAATTATTTAGCTGGTTAAATATTAATAAATTATCCTTAAATGTTGATAATACTAACATTTTATATAAAATTTAAATATCAGAAATACAAATGAAAATGTTAAATTTAAATTAAAAATTGATGGTACAGATATTAAAATAGTTAACAAATATAAATTTCTGGGAATATTTATTGATAATAAACTAAACTAGAATAGCCAAATAGATTATTTATGTTCAAAATTATCAAGAGCTATTGCTATTTTAAACAAAGTTAAATTCAAATTAAATAGTCTTACTGTATAATGCATTTTTTTATTCTCATTTAAATTACTGCTCTCATATTTGGTGTAATACTTTTATTACAAAATTCAATAAAATTAATATTTTACAAAAAAGAGCACACAAATATATATATAATAATGATAAAATGTACAGAAAATTGTATATACAACATAATTCTTTAAAGTTTACTGATAGTGTTAAATTAAATACCTCAACATTTATGTTTAGAGCAAGAAATAATTCGTTGCCATCAAACTTACAGAATCTATTCATGGTTAAGGCTTATGATACGCTTCTCTTTCATAGAATTAGAATTAGAACCAAACGAAAACTTTGTTTATCTAGTTCTGGGCCACGGTTGTGTAAAAAATTAAAAAAATCTTTACGAATTAAAAATAGTATCTATGCATTTAATACTAATTATAAAAAGGGTTTGATACATTTTTATGACGACAATTAACTTTTATTAATACATAACTTGATTAAATAGATAACTAATGATATTTATTATTTTTTGAATTATTTTAAATTTTATTTATATTAATTGACTAATGATATTAATTGACCAATGCTACTATTTATATTGTTTTATTTTTATTATTATTATTTACATTTATTTTACATGTTATTTAATTTATTTGTTGACATAATATAAAATTCCAAAAATATTTTAATGTTCTTTTGACATAATATAAAATTACACTCATGACTTATCATAAAAAATATTAATATACAAAATTAATTACTTTTTAATTTAATTTTGTTGACATAATATAAATTAACAAACATATTTTACTCACATATTTTACTTATTTTACTCTTTTTAAATTCATGACTTAATATAAAATTAATAAAAACACATACTTTACATTCTTTTGACAAAATATAAAATTATGAAAATTTGAACTTTGATTTATTATAAAATAATTGAAAATAAATATAATAATAATAATAATAATCAGATTGGTTCGTCGTAATAAACGAGAATGAACCCAGGTAGATATAGAAGTTCATTGAACTTATCGAGATAGATACCTGTCAGCAAAAGGAATGGAAAAAAAAACAAACAGTAATACAATTTACAAAGATAAAATAAAATTGGAAATTAAAAGTAAAATATAAATATAAAGTACAATTTTAAATATTAAAATAGTTAAAATACAAATAAATATTATATATAAATATTAATAAAAATAATAATAATAGATAAAAATAACAAAAAAACAAGACGTGTACAAATAAAGAGGGAAAAACAACACATAGTTCATAAAACGACCACAACGAACGAATAGTATAAGGCTACCAACTTTCAGTAAGGATGTGCCAAGTCCTTAATACCTTGAGATGATACCACCACAATCATACCGGTAAACTTAGTACTCGGCATATAATACACCACCGCACGCTACAATCAATATACAAGTATACTAATTATATTTAATTTAGAGTATTAATTATAAAAATATTTGTTATTACGTATTGGATTATTATTGTGTATTAATTGTATTTATATGTGTATGTTAAACTAAATATTTATTTACCAGGAAGTGAACCAGTAAGTTAAACTATATATTTATTTACGTTTTATCGAATTATTAATTTGTTTTGTTTTAAGTATATTATTTTATTTTAATTTTATATATCTTACATTACATTTTATTTATTACATGATGAATGACATTAAGAGGAGTTATTTAATAATTTATTCATTCGATTTTAATAGTATTTATAATAAAATATTACCATTATAAAAAGTAATCTATTAGAATAACACATTTAATAACGTTAACTCTATTTTATATTGTGTTTTTTTATGACATATTGGCTGATGTTTTTGTGTTAATGAGTGTATGGTACATATCGGGGAAAGGAATATAGTTGTAGAGAGAGGCAAGTATTGACAGTGTTCTTATTCTATGAACAAATATGATCCCTAAGGCATTGGACCTGACGCACCCATATCATTGAAGTTGATACACCATATATCCTCATTATTTACAATTAGTATTGGCTATACTGGATATGAATTTAGTAATTTAATATAACTGATTTAAAAAAAATTTATTATTCTAATTGAAAACTAAATAGTTTAATTTGTATTGATAATTTTGTTCTTTTGTATATTACTTTTACTAAATTTAAATCTTACAATTTTATTTTAGTATACTAAATAAATATATATATTTATTTTAATTTTACTTTTACTATACTTTTCTCCTCATAAATGTTATTTAGGAAAGTGAAACGGATAAACGACTAGATAAGCATTGCGCTTCTTCGTTTACCATGGTCATGCCTAACATTCTGATAAATTATTATTATATATATATATATAATAATAATAATAATAATATCAGAGTAGATACAAAAGTAAGAATAACTTATTGAGGTATCTATATTTAGAGTAAAGTTTCGATGATAAAATACAAATATAAAATAAACATATATATAAAAAAACAATTATAACGTTTTTTTTTTAAATAACAATACAATAAATTTTATAATAATAATATTAAGTATAGCTTAATTTTTTAAAATAATAATAATAATATCATAGAAAGACTATTGTTTTTTTTTTAGTTTTTTCAGGTTTTTTTAAAAATAATAATAATAATAATATATACTTAGTGTAAGAATTTTATAAATAATAATATTTTTGAAAAATAATATCAAATACAAAGAAAAAACGAAACTTTAGATCTAACTCATCATGTTTAAAATAACAAATACTATTGTAACATATATTTATAAATGATAAAATGTAAAATAAAAAATAGGTAAGATATAATAAAATTAAAATTTGTATAATAAAATGAAAATTAAGGAAGTTTATATAATCTGGTAAAAATATAAAAATATAAAACGTAACTTTATCTCTAACTCATCATGTTTATTAAAATAATATATAATTGTAATATGATAAAAGGTAAATTAAAAAACTAGGTAAGATATAATAAAATTAAAATATGAACACAAAATATAAAATATATTAAAAAAAATATAAATATTAATTAAAGACGAGACGTTTATATAAGTTGGTAAATGCTTTGAAATTTGGTGAATTAATTATATTACTAGGTAAAGAATTCCAATGAAAAAAAATATATATATAGTATAGAGTGTATGGCTAAGTGGGATAACCATGGCATACTAGCTGTTGCAACAGCTAGTAAGCCATTGTTGTTACTTCTCAATAATTCTTCAAATTATACAGATGTGTTTTTCTTATCAGCTAAGTCAGTTTCATAGATATTTTTATATATTTATTTTAATTATATTTATTCTACTTATTTTATTATATTTATTAAATATATATTTGTGTATATATGCGTTAATTTATTTATAAAATTATATTTGATATTCATTATTAGATATAAGTTAAATAAATCACCAATTGATATATATTGTATATGTACTTTTTAGTGAAATATTTTATACAAATTGACCTACTTTTAATTATAAATTCAAATATTGATTTTTAATTAAATTAAATTATTTGTTTATTTCATTCTATTCATACTAGCATATATATTTTATTTTATAAACATTCTATTCAATATTTTATTTTTATTATTAATGTATATTAATGTACATTAATATGCATTGATATGTATATTTGTATTTAATTATATTTAAATGTTGACATAGTTTGTAATACAAACTTATAGGTACCACGAATAATAGTTAAGTTGGCCACTTAATGTGGTTTTATTCCTGTTTGCATTATACTAATATAGTTTATTATCATTATAAGCAGAGGGTGTCACAAGTGTAGCATTGATTGTGCTTTTGATTACATTTCATGTATCGTGTGTGATTCTTTTGTAAACTTCAAATGAATGCATGCTGCTGGTATTAAAAATCCATGGAGTAATAGTAATACGCCTCCAGCTTATGTATTATCTATTCTCAATTATGATGTATTTATGCAATCCTAACTTCACTACGAATATATGTTTGAGGAATGGAATACCTTATTTGAAAAATTTATTTTATCAAAGAATTCTAATAGTCCTAATACACCGAATCCTCAAATGGATCTTTTTCATCAGACTGACTAAACATAATATATCTTGTTCTATGTTCAATTCACGGTCAGTTCGTAATAAGGCTGATATTATACATACATTTATTATTGAATCTGAAAGTTATATAGTTGCTATTACTGAGATATGGCTGAAAAATAATCACTCTTCCATTCACTAACAATTGAATCCAACTAATTTCGATATTATTATTAAGAAACTTATCATTGAATATTTTACAACTTGTTGATTTCCCAATACATACTAGTGGTAATACCATTGACTTGATAATTATTCCCCCTGGTTCAGCTATTATTTCAAAACCCACACAAGGTAATCTCATTCTGACCATTATGTTATTTCTTTTGATATACATATCTCGCCTTTAAATATTTAGACAATGTAAAATACTACAGAAACATTTCAAAAATTAATCTACAATTGTTCATAAATTCTGTATATTCTTATATATCTTTTCATAAAACATCTTTAGCGAATTACATATATTATTATAATTGTAATGACGCATTACGATATTCTCTTATATGCACATTAAACTTTAATAATTAGTACTAATATATATAGTGTTAACTCTCCTTGGTTTAACCATGACATTGTTTTTCTAAAGAGAAGACTTCGTTACCACCAGTTGAAATTAAAATGAAGCAAATGTATTACTCATCTTGAATCTTTCAAAAATATAAGATCTTTGTACAAGAAAAAGTTATCAGCAGCAAAATCGTCTATACTGATAAACTTAATAAGTATGGAACTTCTTCCAAAGAAGCTTTTAAATTAGCTTTTTCTATAATTGTTAAAAATTCTCGTGATACTCACTGGTCTTATTTTAATTTACCCACTTCTTCTATTGTCCTTTCTCTCATGTCTTGTTTGAAATCCAATTCCCCACTTGACCCTCTTCCTCTTAATTTACTTCGTATATTATCTCCCTATCTAATTTATATAATTACTGGTATAATTCATTTATTATTATCTTCATCCATTGTTCCACAATCTATGAAGTATGCCTACATCACTCCGATATTAAAGAAACATAATCTCAATTCTTCCAAACTATCCAACTATTGTCCTGTTTCGCAATTATAATCTTAAATTTCTAAGACTATGGAATTCATAGTTGCGCGTCAGCTTATTGATTATATCATATCGAACTCTATTGTGGATTGCTTTCAGAGTGCATACCTTCCCAATCGTAGTACAGAAACTGCCCTAAACATATTGTTTAACAATATTATACTATCTATGGATAATAAGGCTTCTTGTTATTTGGTCATTCTTGATCTATCTAGTGCCTTTGATACGTTAAATCATAGGATTCTATCTTACCGTCTACAGGAAATAGGTATTCATAGACAAGTTAACAACTGGTTGATGTCATTTGTATATAATAGAATATCCTCGGTAAAGATCAAGTCATCTCTGTTGGCTCCATGTGATCACACTCATGGCGTTCCTCAAGGATCACTAATGGGTCCGATTCTTTTTATTTTGTATATTCTTCCCATTAATTTATAATTTTTTCCACCTGTTTCTGATATTGACATAATTAAACTTTCAATTGATAACTGTATCAATGATTTGATCTCTTGGTTTTCCTGTAATTCTCTTTCATTAAATATTACTAAAACTGATAGAATTATTCTTTCTATATCTCTTTCTTCAATTACTCTTACACATCCATTCATTATCTCACTTCCTATCTCAAATACCATCACTACTCTAGGTTTTACTATAAATAATGCATTAGATTATTCAGTACATATATAAAAAACTGTCCGCACTGGTATTTAGTTCATGTATAATATAGACAAGGTTCGCTCTAAGCTAACATTTACGAAATAATTATTACATTCATTAGTAGTTAATCGACTTAGATATTGTAATTCGCTTTTTATTAAGATTCCGCAAAAATTGAAGAAAACATTCGATTCAATAAAGCGTATACAGCTGTTCGCATATTATTTAAGCTTAAGCGTACTGATATAAACATATATATCCATTACGTAATGACAACTCTCGGGTGGTTGAAGTTTCGAGATATATGCAAGTTTAGTCTTCTTTGCATTACTCACAAGGCTATATATATGGGAGTTCCGGAATAACTATCGAAGGAAGTTGTAATACGAGCAACTACTCGTCAGAGGCGCAAATGTGAGCTGATGAAACTCTATGTGCCGTTTGTCTCACCTATGTATGCAGATGCTGCTTTCACTGTTGCTGCTCCGTAGTACATGTCATCGGGAACAGTCTTCCCGATTAATTACGGACCATATCATATTGTATTACTTTTAAATTTCGCCTATATTCATATATATTATCATTATAATTTCTTCTTTTTTAATTTTTATTATTAGTGTATTTATTTATTTATTTTATTATTTCAACTTGATGCATATATATTATATATTTCTATTGTTTTCATTGAGTTAATAAACCTTTCTATTGTTATATTTATTATTTATATATAAATATATATACATATAAATTTAATATATAAATCCTGTCGTTAAATAAACATTACTGATTAATTATAATAGTTATCTCATAGAATGAGACTTACATTCTACCCATATGTGACAAATATTACGTGTGTGTTACTTGACACACGAAGCATGATAAATTTAATATACGGATAAGGCATAATATTCTTATTTAAGTATTACTATATATGGGTAATTTTATATATATATATATATATTTATATATATAAGTATAACATATATTTGCAGTTAAATGATAGATTTCGGTTTCCGTATTACTCGCGTCTAGTTCCATCTGATATGTACCAGGCTAACACATTGGTTGACATCATGGTCAGATATGGATGGACATACGTTACTGTAATAGCTTCTAAAGGATCGTATGGAGAGCGTGGCAAAGAGGTTATTATTACTTATTTTGTAATATGATATATATTTATTTAATATAAGTATTAATAGATTTTGTCATTAATAATATTTTTATTTTTTTGTATACTTATCCCAGTAAGTAGCATATATGCTATAGTGATATATCACTTTATAACCATGGTTAATAACCATGCACTAATAACTTCATACACACATGTTTGAGTATAGCACACTGTATACTCATAAATGGTACTACTTTAGATACACACATATACATACAGTATGATACATACACACACATATACATACATACTCACATTATATATATATATATGTGTATGTGTATGTATGCGTTTGTATGTGTAATTATAATTATAATATTTTATTTAAACACATACATATATAAAACATATATAAAAAGTGTATAGAAAATGTAAAAAGTAAGCAGAAATACAGTTTCTATTGATGAGTATATATATATATATATATAATAATAAACAGATAATAATAAATAAATAAATAATAATAACAAAATAATAAATAAAAGTTAAAATCTAAAATATACATACGTGGTATCATTATATATTTAATATACAAGGCATATTGAAATACACATGTGTATTTATTTTATACGTATATTATATTATATCTATATAGATGTTACTCGTTCAGAATATTTTGTAATGTGAAATAGAGCGTAACGGTTGTAAGTGATTGACACCTAAGTACCGTCCATCTACCGACTAACCGTATAGTGCTGATTATGCACATCTCCTAACGTCCATTTAACATTCAAATGATGGCCGTAATTAATAGCCATATTTAATTAAACATCAAGCATACTTGATAACCACGGTATATCCCATCGATTGGCATCGCTAATGCTATTATTTGTGGTCATCAGTGATGGCCAGTTAATATCCTGTTGATGATTATCATTAAAAACGCTACTTACTGGGATTTATTAAGTTATTAATGTTTACATATATATTATTTATGATTATTATTAATTATTATATGGTATTAATACTATTATTATTATTATTATTATTATTATTATTATTATATATATATATATATATATATATATATATATATATATAAAAGAACTCTTTGATTTTAAAACGTTAATATTATTATATAATTCATTAATTTTACCACATCTAAACTATTGTAACATTATGTGGGTAAATAACTATACTTCTAATCTTAATGATGTACATATAATTCAAAAAAAATATTATTAGATTAATATTTAACAAACTAAAACTTACAAACTCGGATACTCTTTTTATTCAAGCAAATATATTATAATTGTATTAATTACCAGGCTTAATTAAATATCAAACATTTAATTGTATGCATAATATATACCATAACAATATTGTTAGTCCAAACTATAGTTTATTCAATAATAAAATCATACTATACAATACACGAACGAAACATTAACCTATACGCATTATAATGAGTATATATACTCACTATACTCATTTTACCTCAACAAATAAATGCTTATATACACTATACATTAAAGTCTCTACTATATGGAATTAACTCGATGATGAGCTAAATGGGGTATTGAAGAGCTAAATTCTGAAGGGCATTGAAGCACCAATATTGAACCAAATTAAAAAAAATTAAAAATCTGATATTAAAATAGCCTAATGTTTATGAGTTTTACTTGCGCACTTTAAATCATCTCAAAAAGCATGAATTACATCACCGTTAACGTACGTTGTAGAATTGTATAATGGATGATATATTATTATTAATATATAATGTTTATCAATGAAAAAGTATATATTTTTGAAAGAATATATATATAAGCATAGATATCTTAGAGTAAACTTAAGAAAATAAGAAGCATATAGATTATAAAAGATAAGGCAATACATAATGTATATATATATATATATATATATATATATATATATATATATCAGTGTTCATTCTAGGTTTCAGGGCAGCTACCAAAAAAAAATTATTATAGGGCATTTAAATATATTTTACAAAGTAAAATATAGGATGACATATATGGGTAATTTCGCCATCAAATTCATTTATGATAAATAATATATTAGATGGACACTTATACCCTGAGGCAATTTAAACTTGTAACAATTGTTACTTACCAAAGCTACTTAGGAGGCTTTTTGAATTAGAGATGTAAATAAATAGCAAATAAGTATTTGATTCGATTAATTATTATTCGTTTACAATTAAATGATTTACAAATTGTAATTCTAATACATTGATATCAAATAATTCTTTTTATATTCAATCTCTCAACATTTGATTCATGAGATATTCAGATATTAAAAATTGATCTTCAAGCATTTATAATATTGAAAATTATGTTGTCGAGATCTTATAATATTGAAAATGATGTTGTCGATATGTTATAATATTGAAAATTAGGTAGTCGAGATCTTATAATATTGAAAATTATGTTGTCGATATGTTATAATATTGAAAATTATGTTGTCGATATGTTATAATATTGAAAATTAGTAGTCGAGATCTTATAATATTGAAAATTATGTTGTCAATATGTTATATTGAAAATTAGGTAGTCGAGAAGTTATATTTTTAAAACTAGGTGTTCGAGTAGTTTGATATATAAGTAATTTGGTTCTCGATAAGTTATAATATTATGATTATTGTAATATCATATATATAATTATATATTTATTATAATAATGTAATAATAACTCTATCAAACTTATATATATAAACTTATTTGTTTATATAAATGTATTGGTAATATTACTAATCAATCGAATAGTATATTTATAATTTAAACTTTCATATTATTATAATGATTATTATAAGCATAATGATATATTTCGCGAGAAACACCTGTATACTATTATGTCAAGTATACAGGATTATAATTATAGTTATAATAGTTATAGTTATAAATATAAATTATAATTTATAATTATAACTATAGTTATTCGTATGATTAAAGACTATAATACATAGAAATGTATTTATAAGAATATATAAATAAATAAGTTACTATATATAACAAACTATATAATACAAATTATAAGATATTAAATATATAATATATATAGTAATTCATTAATTATATATTATATATATATACAATTAACGATATATAATATATCATACTTATAAATACTTACAAATACTTATAGGTAAATAAAAATATACTAATATATATTAATATTATTAGATCATACTGGTAGGACCTACACATAGACTTACACATTGTTATATATAATTTATATAAGATATTTTAATATCATAATATAACAAATTAATTAGAATGTATATTATAATTGTATTGATTATTAAAATGTAATAATTTATTTGCACATTTTTGTTAATAACTTTTGTTTAAATACAAATTTAAAAAAACATAATATGAATTGTATTATATAATTTAATAAGCTTTCCAGTGATACCAATTTTATCATAATAAAATCAATATAAAATATGTCATGCTCATGTATCAACATGCAGTACGTACTCCGTACGACAGTTGATTTTAAATTCAATATATATAATAACTAATAAGTAGTATAATACATGATATTTATGACTTTATCTTTTAAACATTATATATTATATATATAGGAATAATAATTATGATAAGTATGATAATTAATATAATAATATAATATTATTAAATATTGAATATTAATATCATAATAATTTTAAATTCAAAAATTAAATTATAATACATTTAAAAAGTATACCGTGAAATTATTATGAATATTAAAAACAGTGAACTTATTAATAATATTGGTGATTACATGTTTCATTATTTTTATATTTTAATGGTTTTTAATATCTCCAATATCACTTTAATATTACGTTTTAAAATAGGATTTTGAATAAATATATTAAAATTACGAATTTTAAATAAAACAATCACATGATTTATATATATTGGGAAAAAAAGAATTGGAATAAAAATAATTATTGAATTAATTTTCATATATCATTATAATATAAATTGGTAGCAAATTCACTACCCATTATTTAAAGTTTGCTACCCAATTTTCATTTTGGGTATTGAATTTGCTACCCAATCTAAAATTAGATTATTCTAAATATAGTTCAAGCAGTTTATTATCATATTTCATTTAATTTGTATTTTAATCTAAATTGTTTGTTTATATAAAATATCAAACAGATATAACAAAGGGAAAATAGTATATATTCGCCATTATTTGAAAAATAATGAATTTATCCTAATGTTATGACAGAAGTTATTCATATTCTCCATTATTTTAATCCTTTAATCCAGGATTTTAATACTTAAATAATAATAGAATAATAATAATGCCTTTAATCGCCATTTTATAAATATTTATTGAAAATCTGCCATTTATTAAATACATATTCTTCATTATTTTAATACTTAAATAATAATATAATAATAATAACACATTTAATCGTAATTTTATAAATATTCATTGGAAAACTGACATTTATTAAATAATATATTCCTGAAATTATAGATATAACACTTTTAATTAATGATATTACAAGTATATTAATAATAACTTAATAATTAAACTTAATCCATATAATTATATATTTAGGGCAGCTACCCACAAAATTAGGGCACTTCCCAATTTGGTCAGCTGGGTAGCTCTAGAATGAACACTGATATATATATATATTAATGACTCATATTTAATATAAAATAATATTATTTCATACATACAGGCCGTGATAAAATTGATGACAGCCAGGGATATATGTGTAGCCTATACAGAGATAATACATCGTTCATATTCAGATAAATTCTTTCAAAACGTAACCAATCATATCAAATTTGATGAAAAATCGAATATAATCGTGTTATTCATGCAGGTAAGTTATTCGTATACTAATAGGATGTACATAATATATTATAATTGTACTGTTTAATAAGTATAAATATATATATATATATTTATATATATATATGATGAAATAAGCTTTATTTCACTACTACATAACTATTTTAACTCGTGTGTATTAATTTATTAGTATTACGTTTTATGAAATAAAAATGTGTCCACATTATGATAACATATATGTTCTAATATATATTATCTATAACTTATTAAATATAATGATCGAACATATTGTGAATATAAGTTTTCATTGCTAATTATCCATATAAAAGTATAAATTTAATCTATAGGAATATTAATTTTTAAAGATTTAATAGATATTTATTATGTTATTCGGTAAGACTACTAATATTTATATATACTTTATAATAGTAATTTGTATTTTGTAATGCATAATAAATGTATATTTAATAAATAATGTATAGCAAAACGATGCCCTAAAATTTATACCAAAACTGAACTCAAGTATTTCAAGAAATAGAAAAATAATATTCCTATGCACGGATGCATTGGAAGTAGACATATTTGATGAATATCCAAATTTGGCAATAGGATCAATCTTTATTACAGTTAGTTTCTATAATAAATATTGCATATAAATAATAATATTATAGAAAGTGTATTATTATTTAAAAATGTATATACTATTTTTAATCTTATAATTTAAATTGTTGACATTTACAAATAATGTAGAAGTAATTATATATATATATATATATATATATATATATATATCTAATATACATATTGTAGTAGTTAACTTCTGTTTTAAAATATATCCTGCGTAATAATATTATTAAAAATAATAATTAAATAAATACAATATTCTCTATTTATTAATACCTTCATATAGTAATAATACATAATAATAAAACAACATATAGTTTTTGTTATATAAAATGTTTTATAAATTAAATATATTACAATATTAAAACTATAAATCATATATTTTAACTAATATAAAACATATTATTTATCAAGTTGTATGGAACGTATATAGAACAATCGTTTTATGATGAATGGTATAAAGTCGGCCCTTATACATTCCGCAATGAAGAAACAGATTGGTATAGGCAAGCATTTGAAGATGCATTCAATTGTAGGTAAGCAGACTTGCATGCAGTTTATTATTTAATAACAATTAATTAAGGGTGGGTGCAACCTCCGAAATTGAGGAACAAAATTGTGTTTCAAATATTTGTATATAATATTATTAAAATATTTAATATTATATTTAAAATGATATATAAATAATGTTTTAACGTAAATTTAACATAAAAATAAACACTAACAAAAGTTTATCATTTAAATAAATTTTAATAATAATAAAAAATAAAATTAATTATTTTTAAAAATCGTCTTTAATTTAATGCATATAGGATCGTTTTTGAATTATATATTGTATTTATAATAACATAATGTGATAAGTTATAGTATTTTTATATATTTCATACATTTTGCATAATTATATTGTAAATCGTTGTAATCAATTTATCAGAATAATGATGTTTACAAATATCACCCATTCAAACTCATTTAATAACATATTTTATTTTATTTAATTTTCAGAGAATTTATATTATATTTACAATAAATGCATTATTTTAAATTTAATAATTAGTACAAATTAAAATATTCATAATATTACATTTTATTTTTAAAATAATAATAATTGTTGTTTAGATATAATTTATATTACATATTTTTTTATATATTTTATAAAAAATGAAATTATTATAGATATATATATATAATATATATATAGATAGATTGGTATACCATTGTGTTAATTATTATATTCAATAATTACAAAAATAATAATTTAATACACTTCTATTATACCAATCGTTTCTCTATAATCATATTTATAAATACACATATAATCTATTTATAGAATAGAAGTCGCATCTTCCCTTAATGTATTGTCATGAATATGATATTCATATAATTATTAAATATATGTTTCCATATCAGAGATTAATGTAAAGATAAATTTCATTAATACTTTCAATGTATTATATTATATATTCTACTATGTATATATGACATACTTATTGGATATACTATTATTAATCATATATATTATGGTTGAATAATATAAAAGAAGATTATAAAATGAGATAAAAATTATAATTAAAATAAATATTATTTAAAAAAAAAATAAATGTAAAAACATATTTTTTTGTATGATAAAATAAAAATAGGTATACAATAAATTTTAGAAATATATTTTAAATGTTAAATGAAATAAACATATTTCTATATTTTAATATAAGATTCAAAATTATATGAAGTTAATATAAAATGTTTTATAAATGATAGAAGATATGTATGTGAAAGTTTAAATATATTTATAAAAATTAAAAAATTTTTAAATCATGTAATAGTTCATAATACTATATGCATGTTAAATAGAGTTTTAAATTAAATATTTGTTAATGGAATGTCAACATTATTATAAGATATAATGAAAAATAAAATATATTTTTACCATTTAAATAATACAATTTAAATTATATATATAAACTTATTGTATACATAAATTATATCTAGTAGAAATATTGATTTATAATTTATAATTTATAAATCAATTTAAGATTGTTAAAAATGTTGATACTTTACCTGAAATCCAAAGTATTGTATTATATTCCCATTTTACATATATACAGTGTATTTTACTTATTGACTTCACAATTTAAAATAATTCAAAGACACTTCTCTTAAGACACGATTCTTAAGATATTTCATATATTGACACATATTATTTTAAGTTTATTTAAATAAATATTCATTGAATTATTATTAAATACTAAGTTATAATTTATTATAAATTATAATTTATAATACATAATTCATCTTTATAAATCATCTATATATAGACGATTTATACTATGATTCATAGTAACTATGATCCTGCCTATTTAGATCTAAATCTACGCGTAGCAGCTCTTAATTTTTAATAAACATATAAGTTATACTCACATTTTAATATTTTATACATATTAATAATTAATACATACTATATATATATATATATATATATATATTGTTTTACTAATATTATATTGGATATGAAGTTTTTCTTTAATTAAATTTAAAATTTATTAAATTCACTTATTAACAGCTATTTATTTTTTAGTTAAAATATAATAATGGTACAAAATTGTATAGCATTACTTAATTTTATGACAATTATAAACTTATATTTAATAACTTATAATTTATCTTTTATATATTAATTAGAGTACTTATTAGTATTTATTTTATAATACAAATTATTTTTATAATGTTTATTTACTATATGGTTGAAATATAAAACGCTACCTGGCGATTACTATTGTTTGGTACTCTTATGGCCCATATTATTTAAGATCATATATTTATTATTTCTTAAAAGTATATATATATTACAGGTTCATATATATATTCATAATAATACATAGCACGCGCAATACGATGGGAATAGAAATATGCAATTCTTCTTTGAAAATAGGGGATATCACAGACTATAGGAGTGATTACTCGAATATTTACAGAGATCCACTTCTTAAGATAATAGAAGCTACACATATATACTTCAAAGAAATATGTCCAGGTTATTAAATATATAATTATATATATATATATATATCGAATTGAATTGAATATTTATTTAGACACGTAAATAATTCATAAATGATTTCTCAAAAGTATAGAATACAAATAATAAAAGTAGGTAAACAATAAATACCATTAATAATAATAAAATAAAATAGAATAAGCCGTACGGAAATTAATAAATAAAATAATAATGACATACACTATTAGTATTTCAGGTTCCCACCTGAGATAAATTATTGTATATATTTCATGAATGTGTTATATATATATATATATATATATATATATATATATAATGCATATATATGTAGAATGAATATATTATAATATTCATTTATTTAGTTAAGTAATTTGTTTAACATTACATTTTATATTTGTAAATCAATATATTATATATTTTGTTTCATTATAAATTAGCTACCAAACTTCTCAAAAAATAACTGTAATGTCTATAATTCCATGTGGCGGAAATAACGTGATGCACGTATAATTATATTATTTAATTTATATTGTATTTATAAAATTGAAATTAATTATTTTTTATATTTAATTTAAATGTTGTTCATATATTAATATACAATTGTATTTAATTATTAAGGTATTTCAGTATTTCATCCCATTTATATAAATACCATTTTTACTTTGACTACACACTTTTTGTTGAATATAATACTTTTTAGTTGTCTGATATTATATATTATATTTGTATTTAAAATATATGTTAAATCTTTATTATTTAATTTATAATATAATTTATACATGAAAAATAACTTATTAACATATAATATAGTATCTACTAATAGTAATATTTAATGTTTATTACTATTTAATTAGTTTACTGTGAATAAATGAAGGGTGAATATGAGTTATAATGTGCATGTGTATTAATATATATATATATATATATATATATATATATATATATATATATATATATATATATAGGTAATGATGTTTGCTTATATTTCGTTAAATAGTATTGACCACAATATATAACTATATTGTTATATAAAAATATATTATAAAATATACATAAATGTATAGTAAATGACGTATGTCCTTGTGCCTATATATACACCCTAACAGTATATACGTACAGTCACTGTACGACGTATAGTGTATGTCGTACACTGTCTTACGAGATAGATTTATAGCGTTATATAATATTAGATTTTTTTGTTTTTATTGTATATAATATATATAAATATAATTTTAAATAATTTAAATTTATATAATTTTATTATATTTTTAAATATTATAAATAATTTTAAATAATATAAGTCAGGGTTGTCAGTTTCTATAGTTTTTAAAAATCAAAAAAATCAATTAAATAAAAAAACAAAAACAAAAACAAACAAAATTAAAAACCCTGTTATATAATAGATATCTATAGAATTATTTATTATAAATAACATTCAATATAACAATTTATTAATAAATAACAAAACCAAAAAAATAACAATCCTGATTATTTTTCAGATTTATTAGGAAATAATTGTTGGAATTTCCTGGAAATTATAAACAAATATTATACACATCTTATATAGAAAATATATAATTTAAACTATATTTAAATGTATAACTTAAAAAACAATTTGTAATGAGATACATCGAAGTTTGAAATACTTCATATATGATCATATACAATATATATTTCCTCCACGTTAATATCATAACAATATTACATTTAATAAGGTGAATCAGTTCAATTAATTAATTTTATTTATTTATTTAGTTGTAATACATTAATTAGGTTATCTAATTTATAAAATATATTCATATACACTTATAGCGCTAATTATTTATTAAAAAAATACCAATCTGAACTGAATTACTCTGTTAGTCATATTATCATATGGTGATATGATAGATCATATATAGTCCCAAATTAGGGTATACTATAATATATATAGATCGTATTAGGGCGATATATATATATATATATATATATATATATATATACATGAGGTAATGTAGTCAAGTACGTTACAATACCCCTCAACATGTTATTTAAATTGTTAACCCTTTAAATATAATTTAAATTATTGCTATATATATTGTATTATAATTTAGATATCATTAATATATATATTACATGTTTAAACTACGATACACTTTATATAAACACTGACATGTACACTGTACATTGTACATGGTACATATATCACTATAGTATGCGTAATATAAGCAACAACCTCATTCCACAATAGTAATAGCTATTACCTAGGTAACCAATATATAATCATATTCAATATCATAGTGTTAGGACACGACATATAGTATTTATGTATGTTAATTGTGTTTACATATATTATCAGTGGTATCCATTATAATAATTTATTAACCATTAATTATATTATATACATATTTTTTAATATTTTTTTAAAATATTTTGTATTATATAACGTTATTTACATAATCAGTACTGCTTATTGAATTCTATAATGGACGTCATATTATATTTGTTGTTAATTTTAATTGAAACAAAAGTTATGATCAAAAATGTATATTATTTAATATTTATTAAATAATTAAATACTTATTTTCCTATTTGATTGGTACTTTGAGATATTACAATTTACATAGGCTTAATAGGCGACTATGATTTGGTTATATTTAGATTAATTATGTTATCAGTGGTATCCATTATAGTAATTTATTA
Organism: Osedax fenrisi; assembly: GCA_964019155.1. Lineage (NCBI taxonomy): Eukaryota > Metazoa > Annelida > Polychaeta > Sabellida > Siboglinidae > Osedax > Osedax fenrisi. The sequence continues at coordinate 29,853,638 of OZ025240.1, read as the reverse complement.
TCAATTAATTATATTTATATACATTTTTGAATATATTTTATTTTTACACAAATACCCGAAATTAATTTATTAAGACCCGGAATCGATACATAACCATTTTTCAAAACCCGATCTCATTAAATTTTGTTAGAACCCAGAATTGAAACCTGAAACCGAGTCCGGGTTAAATTACAAGTAATAGGTAACCAAATATAATCATATTCGATGTTAGGTTAACATATATTTGTTACTTACATCATACTCATTTTATAATCGATAATTTAAATCCACAAGTATCATGCGAATTCGGTGATGTATATCATGATGATGGTCACCTGTCAAGTGCCCACTGTTGTAAGTGATACAATAGAAATTCCCACCAACGATATATTTAGAGTACCATCACCATACATGGTATTTGAGCGTCTCTACTATCTATACCACAACTACCACTCTAAATCTACAATACCATATCGTACACAAGCAGTTATACTCCTTGTCTAGACTGTTTTAATTATACTTAATAAACTAATAAATGTATTAAAGTGACCTATTTACATGTTTACGTATGTATTTGTGTTTAAATGGATACTATATTAAGTTAATATTGAGGATTAAATACATAAATTTGTATTCGTTAATAAATATATACGTATATCTACGCAGGTATACATTAACCTAAATCGACTTTACGTGTATGTTTATAGATATTCATATACGATCACAAATATAAAAGTAAGTATACGTATGTAATTAGTTGTTACGTTTCATCACCGTATTACATTTGCTACATAGTATTAGTAGTTGTTGTAGTAGTAGTGGTGGTAGTAGTAGTAGTAGTAGTAGTAGTAGTAGTAGTAGTAGTAGTAGAGTAGTAGTAGTAATAGTGTTTTTTTAATATTTTAATTAAATTAATTAATTTTATAATTCAATAATATAGCATACATATATTTAATTTTATAATTATAACATTATAGAAGTATTTAACGGAAATTATTCAAGGAATTATATACGTAAATGTTCTGAGAAAAAGCTATTATTTCCTTACATCGAAGATGTGATTTCAAATACAAGTAAGAAATATAAAATATCACAATGTCAGGTTATATATTACACCCATATATTATATAATACATAATGAAGAACATACAAAAGACAAGCTTTACTGGGTATTTTCCACTTAAATGTTCCACATAAATTGATAAAAAATTAACAATATTTGTAAAAAAATATATATATATATACAATTCATTGAGTATATTTTTTGGTTTTATCCCGCGTCCTACTGCTTGTATTTCAGATGCCTTAGCCAACTGAGCCATATAGGCAGTCACACACATACACACACACATATATATATATATATATATATATATATATATATATATATATATATATATATATATTATAGTTGGCAATATATATTATATGTGGTAAATAGAAAGCGGGCAACACACTGGAAATATCACTTGTGTTTATTGGTACATGGGACATGAAACATGCAGAATTAATTTTTAATGACAAAATAATACAATGGGATACTGAACAGAACATAGCTCCAATGTCTATATGTGCTATAGATTGTCTCGATCGACAGATTAAGATTCAATTAGAACCTAAATGTTGCTGGGAATGTAGGTAATATATTATACATATTATATATTCTTATTATACTATATGTATTAAATGTTTAAATATATATATATATATATATATATATATATACATGTTTTTTTATATTATTTATTCAATATATAAATATGATTTCCTAATTTTTATAATTTAGTATTGTATAATAATTTGATATTTAATGTAATTCAAATAAACAAGAATCATATAAGATAACTAAAATATACTAAAGTAAACAATATATTATTAAATTAAATATAATACTAATATATTACATTAATATAATAATATAAATAGATTTAATTAATTTGTATATTTAAATATGATATCAAATACATATAAAGAAAACTTAATACACACATCCATTACATTACCAAAAGGTATTGTGCCCCTAATGAAATAGTGATTCATAATGGAACAATTTGTGAAAAATGCGCAGACTATCATTGGCCTGATGAAGAAACTGCTACATATTGTATAGTCATATCATACAATCATTATACTTTTAAGTCTACAATGTCATTAGGTAATATTTACTTGTAAAGTAGTATAATTAATACACACAAACATAAATATATATATATATATATATATATATATATACATATATATATAATAACAGTATGCATTACATATAATTTAAAAATAATTATTAATTATTAATCCTAAAACAGTAATATCGATTTTATCAATATGTGGAATGATATTATGTCTCGCAACTTTTACATATTTCATAAAGAATCGAAGAAATGCATTAATTAAAGCCACCGGACTATCGATAAGTCTTATTGTTTTACTAGGAGTGTTCATATCGTATCCGACAGCATTACTGATGGTGTCGCCCCCTACTCCGTTATTATGTAATATCAGTTCAGTTGGACTCCATATTGGATTTTGTATAACTTATTCTTCGCTGCTAATGGTGAGCGATACAATTTAATTACAATTAAATGATTACAAATATACAATATTGTTATTAAAATATATACATTTATAAATTATAATAACATAAATATATATTTATAATAATTTTAGAAATTATTTAAAAATAATTTAAATATACTATTGACTATTTTAATATAAACCTTACAACCTTACATTATTTTAGAAAACTAACAGAATTTACAGAATTTTTAAATCTTCTAGACAATCAGCTAAAATTCCAAAATATATTAATAATTTTATAATTATTTTATTTTCATCATTCATTATTCTGATTCAGGTTACAATTTTTATATAAATAGAATTTAAATTATATTTAGTATATATATATATATATATTATAAGCGAATACATATATTAATTAAAATAATTATAATAATATTAATATTAATTAAAACATATATAATAATAATAATTAATAATTAATTTAAAAAATAAGTATATATATATACCAGTGTTCATTATAGAGAATCCTATCTACCCAAAGTAGGGTGTGCCCTAATTGTATGGGTAGTTGGGATAGTTTTATTCTATTATTATTTTATTATTAAAATAATAGATAATTTATTGTTTAATACAAGGCAGATTTTCAATGAATATTTATAATATAGCAATTAAATGTATTGTTAATATTCTATTATTATTTAAGTATTAAAATAATGGAGAATATGAATAACTTCCGTCATAATAATAGGTTAAATTAAATATTTTTTTAAATAATTGCGACTATATACTATTTTCCTTTTACCCTACATTTATAATTTGATATCATAGAGTTATTGTTTACTAAAGGAAAACTATAATTCTATGTTTTATAAACAAATTTAAATAATAATATTTTATAAACAAATTTAAATAATAAATATAAATTAAATATGAAATATGATAATAAACTGATTGAAATATATATATAATAATTTATTTTAAGATTGTGTAGTAAATCCATAACCAAATTGAAAATTGGGTAGCTAACTTTAAATATTGAGTAGAGAATCTACTACCAATTTATATTTAGATATGAAAAATGTATTCAATAATTATGTTTGTCCCAATTATATTTCCCGATAAATCACGTGATGTTTTAAGTTTCAATCAGAAATTTTAATATATTTATTCAAAATTCTTACTTTAAAACGTATGTTTAAATATATATTTTATATTACGATATAATAATAAAAATAATAATAATAACTATTTATTAGAAGAAAGTTGTACATTTTTTTCGTATGAAGTATATACATTAATTATATTGTTATTTCTTCTAAAGGGCTTTAGATAAAGATCAATTTCTTTTCTATGCTGTCTAATATACTAAAATAATATAATATAAAGATATAAAAGATATAAAAATATACATATATATTTTCCCTTTGATTCCGAGGATTTTATAATTACATGTCACGCAATTCCGAGCGTTTGTGTTTTTTTAAAATATTTATGCACGTTTTAATAAATGAAAATGTGGATATAAATATAAAAAATATTCTATTACAAGTTTTAATTTTGTGGTTTAGTATATAACATAATTTATTAATCAGGAAAAAAATTTGTAATTAATTAATTATTCAAAACACTATAATCAATTTAAAATTAACAATCATAATACATTCTTTAAAATAAAGTAATTAAATTTCAATCCTAAATTAATTTACATAATACTAATATTTTGTATATGCATTTAGTGTTATAAAGTGGTAACAATATATAAAGCAACAATAAACTGAAGAAATTATATACATTTATTGATCATTATTGAATAATGTACAAGTAATAGCGCGCAGATAATTTAACATATTTTATCAATTATTAAAATTTTAAATTTAAAATAAAAAGTATCACAATAATGCTGTACTATCGGTGTAAATAATATTCTAACGTATAATTCAGTCAATTGAAATATTATTATGCATCTTTTATTTATATAATTACGAAAAAATTATCCCTAACTTATTTGTGGTTAACAAGTTACAACATACATAATTAATGGTGATATTTATCTAACTTTTTATCAAATTTGAAATTTTGTAATATAAAAAATACTTTTTATTGAAAGTACTATTTTTTATTACAATGATATTTACTTTAGTTACTATACACAACAGCATATTCAAACTATTTTATATTAAATATGAATTTATTTCACTATATAATTATAAATTTATACATTTAAATAATAAAATATACTAATATATGATATGTAAAAGTATCATAAATATTGCTCAACATAAATCAACAGCTCAGCATTTTGTAATACAACATAAATCAACAGCTCGGATGAAAAAGGAACCGCGATAATAAAAAAAGAACAAAACATATGCTCACTAATATTATTAATAAATTCACTGTTTTGTATATTCATAATAAAATGGTATACTTTTTAAATTACTATTATTATAATAATTATTATACTTAATTATGTGATGCATTTATTTTAATATAAATTAATTTCTATGATACATTTATATAATAGTAAATTAATTATGTGATGCATTTATTTTAATATAAATTAATTCACTGATGTATTTATTAAATGTTAATAAATTATGTGATGCATTTATTTTAATATAAATTAATTCAATGATGCCTTTGTAAACAAATAAATGAACTCTGTGATGATGATGATGATGATAAGGTTTATTAGCACTTATCATAGGTGTGGCCACCCCTCGTAGTTGCATATAACAATATAGAACGAAAACAATAAATATATAAATAAATAAACAAAACGATAAAATAATTTAATTTATAAAAATAGTAATATTGTATGATTAAATAAGTGAATATATTACATCGATGATATGTAAGCTTTGAGGTGTGTGATAAAGGACGGGTGTGAATGGATTGATCTAATAGAAGCAGGGAGGGAATTCCATAAAGATGGAACCATATAACTGAAGGCGCGTTTATGGTATTTCAGGTATGAGACACGAGGGCAAATTAGGGAAATGTCAAATGTCAAATGTCCAATGTGATGCATTTATTTATAATTTATAACTCGAAAAACGCTGTTTTCTTGATGCATTTATAAAATATTGTTAACTCACCTGATGCATTTATTTGTCTCAGTGTGGGATGATATAAAATAATAGTATCAGTTTTAGAAATATTTAGTGAAAGTGAATTATTAGCAAATCATTTAGTTAATTCAGTAATGCAATTGTAAGTAGATAATTAATGCAGGAAGGAAGTTTATATTTGGAGATCAATATCATAAATATGATAATGTATGTGAGGATATTTGATAAATATTGATTGAATAGGTAATATATAAATTATGAATATACTGGGACCAAAGATAAAGCCTTGTGGAACACCACAGGAGTGAACAAAAGGTACAGATAATGAATAATTAATGTTTACAGACGACGATAATTTAGATACAAATGAATTGAACCAGTTAGGAACTTGACCGTTAATACCAATCTCACGTAGACGAAACGATTGAATGAAATGGGGACGGTAAATAAGAACAATATATATTGTATAAGATGAAAATCTGAGATGGAAGATAAACATTTACATGAAGAGACAGAAGGAATGGTCGAACAGACGAGTTTCAAATTAGATGAATATACCATTGCAAGACCACCACCACGAGAAGGCGTCGATCTATTCGCAATAATTACATTATAACATTGAGGAGTCAATTGCGATGATAAAGGAATGTCATTATCAGTCAACAATGTTTCAGTATTTGCAGTAATTAAACATTTAGAATCAATGATAGATTGAACTATACTATATATTTCAGTTAATTAAATATAGATCTGTACATAATAAAGTTGATATCAACTTTATTATGTACAGATATATAGTTAATTAAATGAAATAAATACTTATTAGTATGGGTGAACAATTTTTATATTATATACATGATATATAATAATGTGTAACATTTTAATCTAATGATATTAATATATATATATATATATTATATATAATATATATATATAATATAATAGTAAATATAATTACTATATATATTTTATATATTTAATATATTATAATTTATATTACATTTTTCTAGTTGGTCATATAAACTTAAATTATTTATATATCAAATGTATTTAATTTTGGTATACTTTTTATTTATACGAATAACTAATCATGTATAATTTACCTAATAGAATGAAATTGTTTATCATGCAATATAAAATCATGATTATAATAATATAAATTTGAATTATAAATATAAAATTCCATTGGCCATTATCATTTATATTACAAATAAGTGTATATCTATTTTATATATGTATTTATATATATATATATATATATATATATATATATATTTATATATATATGCTATTTATGTATATCACTAATTCATACATCAATTTTTTACATGATTTAATTGGCATTATTGCATAATGCGTCTATCTAATATATAATTTATCATAACTGAATTTAAAAATAAATGGTGAAATAACCTACATATATCATCTTATAATTTGTTTAGTAAAATATATCTAAATGACCTATACTTATTAATGTAGATACCCTGAAACCTAGAATTAATACTGATATGTAGTAGTATATGTTTATATATTATATTAAATTAATTATCAATATTTTATATAATATAATGTATTTCTTATATTTATTATTATTTACTATGCATATGTGAATAATATCATTCTATAGAAAAAAATATAAGGATAGTGAAAGTGACATTCTTTATTTATTCGATAACTTCTAATAATATGAATAGTGTCATATATCATCATATTCATTCATATTCAATATAAATATAAAAAATAATAGTACAATTGTAATTTAAAAATAAAAATAAAATATATGAAACAGAAATACAAAAGTAGTAGAGTATAATACAATATACAATTAAAAACAATTTCATATTTATAAAAGATTTGTACAAATTTGTAAACAAAATTATCGTAAAAGAAACACAAATTATAGAAATACACACATAATTATCAACAATTATACATAGAATATTAGTATAAATAAATTGTGATAAATGAATTTTATTAGGATTAGGTAAACCTGTAGACGCATAGTGTATGGATAATGGTTATCAATAATAACAATTAAGTCTATCTATAATATTACGTACAATGATGCTACACTACTGTCAAATATAAACAAACTAGAATATTAAGGAATACACTATCAATCCTGTCATTAAAAACTACATTATAATTATCATAATACAACACATTATTTCATATATATACGATAATTTTTATTTTATATATACTAATATTTTAAAATATTAAACATTTAAAATAGATGTATGAATTACAATTATAAATAAACAATTTATTATATTATATAATTAATTTTATTAAAAAAAACCTTATATAATGTTAAATTATACCAAATAACTTGAAAACTAAAATATGAAACTTATTTAAAAAAAAATCTAATCATAAAGAAAAATGTTCACTATATAATTATAAATTTATACATTTAAATAATAAAAGAGACTAATATATGATATGTAACAGTATCATAAAAATTGCTCAAAATAAATCAACAGCTCAGCATTTTATAATACAACATAAATCAACATCTCGGATGAAAAAGGAACCGCGATAATAAAAAAAAAACAAAACATATGCTCACTAATATTATTAATAAATTCACTGTTTTGTATATTCATAATAAAATGGTATACTTTTTAAATTAATATTATTATAATAATTATCATACTTAATTATGTGATACATTTATTTTAATATAAATTAATTTCTATGATACATTTATATAGTAAATTAATTAGCATATTGTATGGGTTATCAATAATAACAATTAAGTCTATCTATAATATGACGTACAATGATGCTACACTACTGTCAAATATAAACAAACTAGAATATTAAGGAATACACTATCAATCCTATCATTAAAAACTACATTATAATTATCATAATAAAACACATTATTTCATATATATACGATAATTTTTATTTTATTTATACTAATATTTTAAAATATTAAACATTTAAAATAGATGTATGAATTATACAATTATAAATAAACAATTTATTATATTATATAATTCATTTTATTAAAAAAAACCTTATATAATGTTAAATTATACTTTTTTATAATTTTTATTTTATTTATACTAATATTTAAAAAAATTAAACATTTAAAATAGATGTATGAATTACAATTATAAATAAACAATTATTTTATTAATTTTAACAAATATTTTTTTTTTAAATAATTGTAATATTGTTATTTTTTAATAATTTTTATTTTATTAATTTTTTAAATTATAATCCTGTTTATAATATTACTTTTATTAAAAATATATTTCTAAAAAAGGATTAAACATATTTATTTTGAAATAATTTTGTTAGGATTTTTTGAATGATTTATATTATTTATATCGTTAATTTTTGAATATCACAAAACAATATACTATTGTACACTTTTGTAACATAATATCACGTTGTTATTAAAGTTGATTATTTACATGAATGGTAACAGATTTACTTTTAAATTTATTGAAAATCGTAAATGACTTATAATTGATATCATAACTTTCATGAATAAATAAAATTATAAATATATATTTCTTATAATATTATTATACTTATTAATAATCAACACAATTTAAAATATAATATGTATAAATAGGTTAGTTTATATAACAGAAGTATTGATAGCAAATTCCTATGATAAAGTATTATGTACTTATTTTGAATGAAAATTAATGGGTGTGTGTTATCGACATATACAATACCATAATAAATATTAGATAAAAAAAAGGAATTATATAATAACAATAACTTTTTTTTTTTAGAAAAGATATATTTTTTAAAAATATTGAATGATTTGAAATTTTATAATAGTATTAGCTATTAAAATAATAATAATCCTTTAATGTTGGTAGAAAAATAATGTAAATGTTAATATTTAAATTATTTAATATATAGATATTTATTGTATTATTCCAAATATTGCATTAAAAAGGTCTGATATCAGATATCATATATAATAATATTTATATGTCACTTATATAATAATAAATAATTTATATAAATGTTTGTTATCATCCACGTGACATATAAATTAGTATTATAAATATATATATATATATATATATATATATATATATAATATTTTGATTATTCTAATATATATTCTAACATATATAAATAATGTTATACCACAATTACAGATATTAATATTAATGATAACAATGCTGATAATCCCGATAACTACTCGACTAAGAATGCCAATTGCTACCGAAAAATATGTGGAATTGATGTGTTATTATCCATTTGTAAACTTCATTATACCATTAGCATTCAATATGGTATTAATTCTCTTATGCAGGTAAATAATCAATACATATATATCATTAACGTTTACAAATTAATAATTGATGGATTTAATTTTGTAAATAACCTAATTAGTAATAACAATAATTAATAATAGTTTAATTGGTTTATGTTTTTATACGAATATCGTTATCTCGATATTTTCTCAGCTAACACACACACATATATATATATATATATATATATATATATATACTGTGTTACTAAGTTAGATAATGCGTCAGACACACAATAAGTAGGATGCGAGTCAATCCTCGTCCAGACCAATAAAATAGTCTTACAATAATATTTAGAATTGATCGTATATAATTGTGTAATCATAATTATGTATACATATATAATATAATTAGACTCTCGTTAAAACCATTTATGCCTTAACTTGATATGGGCTTCGAAGTATTATAGCCATATGGTTATAAGTGAAAAAGTAATTTAAGTTCCTAAATGTTATATACACATATATATACATGTATATAATATATACTTTATTAGGTAAATAAAAAAATAAATAAACACAAATATGGATGAAAAAATAGATATGAATTGATACCCAAATCGACATGGTACAAACATTAACATTGTTTTTACATATAATAACAAAACGCCTTGGTTTATATATATGCCGTTTTATATATACATATATACTGACATTCTATGTTTGATTAGCGTTATTTGTATACTTTCACCATAACTTTAAATATTTAAATACTAATATTTATATATTATAATCTATTTTAAGAATATATTTTATAAAAATGTTTTTTTTTTAATATTCTATAAATATATATATATATATATATATATATATATATATATGTATATATATATATATATATATATGTAATAGTATATGTGTTATGAAAGAAAATAACATATGTACAGATATACAATTATTTCTAAATTCATATCACCGTGGTAGTTTATTCTTAAATTGAAATATATATATATATATATATAATAATAATAATAATACATATTTATTAGAAGAATGTTGTACATTTTTTTCGTATAAAGTATTTAAATTAATTATATTGTTATTTCCTCTAAAGGACTTCAGATAAAGATCAATATCTTTTCTATGCTGTCGCCCGAATCACATCACCAAAACTGCCCACCATCACCGGAACGTTTTTATTGTTGAATTATTTTACTTTTTTTCATTTCGTTGTCTTCTTATGCTTTATAAGATATTTTATTCTGATTTAAAAAAATAAAAATAAAAATAAAAAAAATAATAATAATAATAATAGTAATAATAATAATAATAATAATAATAATAATATAATAATAATAATAATAATAATGATAATAATAATAATAAAAATAAATAAAATAATAATAATATTAAGGTATAGTTAAAATTACTTGTTTACAAACAAATTAATCCATTGTACAATGATACTTATCATAATATGCATTAACTATAAGTTTATGTTTAACTTTTTAATTATTATATTTAATTTATATATATATATATATTTATGTTATATTACATATGTTATGCAAGAAAATAATATATATACAGGTAGATTTAGTCAATATATCAGCCTGGAATAAATCAAGAACTAGTAACGACATATCATTTACAGATTATAAATTTTATTTTAAAAATATTTGTGGAATATAAATATAATAAACTATTCTATTGGTATATAAATATTCTAGACTAATAATAAAATATATAATAAATATTCAATACAAAAATAGTATGATTTATTTTGTAATATTTTTATAATTTTTATCAAAAAATACAATGTAACTTTTAATTTTTTTTTCAGATTTCATTATTAAAAATGAAAAAATATGTATATTTAAATTATTTATAATTCGTATAAACATAACTTTTTTTCTAAAAATTATATATAATGAGATTCCAGATGATATAATTATGTGCATACTTACCACATATATATATATATATATATAGTTATATGAAGTATTATTTTTGTAATTATAAATATTAAAAATAGTATATACGCGATAAAAACAAGAAAACTTCCTGATAATTTCAACGAATCAAAGTTAATATTTCTTCACGTTCTGGCTACAACTTTTCTATGGATGGCTTTCCTACCAACTTATTTCTCTGCCGAAGATTCTAGACAGAAAGCTGGTTTATTGGCTATGTTGCTATTGATTAATGGAACACTGACTACCCTTTGTTTACATGCTCCTAAGGTTTATTGATACATTAATTTTAATATTTATATTAGAATATTAACATATTAATTAAATTAAATTTATTTTATTAAATAAATTAAGAACATTTATTATTATTTAAACACTATAAATACATAACATAATTTATAATATAATGGTATATCGTAGGTCAGTTTAGTTATGGTATAAGTTATCATACAGGTATGATACGACGATATATTTAATCTGAATATGGTTCTGATTGATATGTTGGTAGGCTTTTTAGAGCAGTTAATACAGCAAGTATACTTGCAAGTATACTATATATAGTGTCATTATTTATAGATATATTATAACTAATAGAGTGGGGGAGTTTAGTAGCGGGTAGGTCTATATATGATCTTATTCTCCATGAAATATTATGTTGATAGGATTATATTTATTTTGTAGTGGAGTTATGTGATCAGTATAGACTAGACAGAATTTCTAGTGAATCTATTGAAGGTAATTAACTTTATTTACGTGGATAAGTGGTTATCATCTATTTCAAGTATATACATATTTTTGAGTTATGAGCAAAACGTATTAACTAGTTATGTATTGTTAGAGTTTAGTAGCAATTGCTACTAAATCAATTAAGTGATTGTTCAGTATACTATCAAATATATATCCAATATATAAAAATATAACTATAGTTAATCATTAGATTTTAATTATATGTATATTCCATTCGAGTTAAACATGCTAGCATTGACTTATATATCACCATCGTATATATATATATATATATATATTTATATATATATATATTACTATAGTATGTCATTTCGTTTACATCAAAGAATGTGTTAATAAGTTTACATAATTTTAATATGTACATCAAGAGCATTATTATAATACTATAGTAAGCATAGAGAGATTTGTGGGACTAATAATTTATTGTATTCTGTATAAATAGTGGATTGTTTTATTTTTACATAATAGTATATTTCACGGATTTAGTTGAAGATCTCTATCAGTTATGAAAGAATTGTTGGCGGAGTAGAATGTTAATATATGTGTGAATAGATAGAACCACATACTGCAAAAGTATATTGTTAGCTACAGAGGATAGCATGTTAAGTCATATAGGAACATATTATATAAATAAATTACTAATAAGCTATAATCAATATTATTAGTATACATCTGTGTGGTAGTATTGAATATTATAAATAATAACGTATGATGATAATGTAGAATATGATACAAGGTACGGTTATGGTATAATTAATAATTGTAAATCATTATAATTAAATTATATACCGAGTTTAAAAACGGAGTTATTAAATAATCACATATATAATACATTTAGAAATATTTTTTAGTTTAATTTAGTATAAATACACAGATGTTTGATATAATTAATTTTATATATTTATAAATCATACATTTTATCATCATGAAAATATTGTTATGTATTTATATATATGTATGTATATGTATTTATATATATGTATGTATATATATTGTTATATATATACATATATATAAAATATATATATTACATATATACTATTAAATATTTATAATATATATATATACATATATATATATATATATATATATATATATATATATATATATATATATAAAAACCTTATAAAATTACAGATATATGCAGTTCTATACATTGAAGAATCAAATTTAAATACTAATAGAGTTGGAATTTAAACGCTACTTTATCATCTACTTAGAGTTTATATTTCAATACGTTGTAATGTTAAATTTGTATATTTCTAATAAAGTGGAATATTTTATATTATATATATATATATTCTAAAGTAGTTTACATTCTTATTTTTTAATTAATTTTTGTAATATGTAATGTTATTCATTAATATTGATTTAATAAATTATATATACCATTTAAAATTATGTATTATTATATATTATTATATTCAGTTATTTGGTAACACACATTACTTATAGGTAATATCAAAATATATTAGTGATCTAAATGTTAATATTACAGTTGTAGGAAATTGAATATTAGCTATGCAAAATACGTTCATCATTACCATACCACCGTATTAATTACCACAAATATTTTATATTTTCTCAAATATATTACTTTATCTCTTTTCTATTCACAATAATACTATACTTCATACTACTCATACTACATACTCTACAACCATTGACAGTATATAAAATAGATCCATTCGACTAATATGCCGAATAAAGAAAACTAACTATTATATAAACATATTTACCTACACACTTTAATTAACTAGTCACCCTCAACAAAAGTTGCTCAATTAACATTAATATCCATTATATATTCATATATACTAAAACAATTAATAAATTATATTCAAGACTATTTCTTGCTAGTTATAATCTACAATATGCCATCCTATATTAATCATTCTATCATCTGAAAAAACTTGGAATTAAATCTATCAATATATATATATTTTATTTTTATTATAAATTAATTATTTTATATAGTTACTTTAGATATATTACTAATTTGTATATATATATATTAAATAATACTATACTAATATTATATTATATCAACTGATAAGTTACTAGTATATTTCAGGAAAATAAAATTATATATCGAGCTTACGTTTTTAAATTTATGAAAAAAAAATGTCAACTTAAAAACTTCTCATGAATATATACAAATGTATCGATATAAAATATAACACTATATTATTAAAAATAAATATTCTAAAATTATATATATATAATATTTCATTATTTTTATCAAATATTCATTAAGTTATAAGCATATATCTAGAGGTTATACTATATATGTCTTAACTGTAGTTTGTGGATGTGTGGAGAGCTCAGCTTCCTATGGATCCTCGGCCCACATTAATTCATCTTTATTTGAAACGATAAGTGATGAATTATGGTGATAACAACTCCAATCCACCGGTTCCCCAGGTTGCGGATAGGGGAACGGCCATTGGATATAATGGTTAGCTGCGAATAACCAATAAACTGTGCAGGACAAAATCCAGGCTGCCCTTTGGCAATGCATAATACATGTTAGCCACCCGAGCAGGGTTACACCAAGGCATCACAAGCAGGGTGCTGGATGTGGTAAAGCTAACTTGACTTCCTTCCACATGAATTTATCTTAGGAATACTGCTGACAGATGTATGAAGTGGCGATCGCATCAGCTATATCAGCCATTGAAAGCAAACTATGACACAAAACCAACACCAACATTCATGCCGCATCGCTCGTCGCGCGGACAAACAATGAGCGTGTCCTGCAATTCCATCTCAGGTTGCAGTCTTAAAATTAATTACTGAGAAAACCAATAAACTCTTAAAGATAAATAAGATATTAAATATCGGAACTATGAATGTACAAACGCTTCAAAAACAAGGAAATATCTATGAAATTATCACCTCAGCTTAGACTATAAAACAGGACATTATATGCATCCAAGAATACAGATATATCCATGATGATATACCCATACAAGAACAAAGGTTTGAAAACTGGATACTGTTGACATGTTCTGCGTTGAGAAACTCAATAAATGCTTCACATGGAGGAATCGGAATTTTTGTAAATCAGAGTACATATAATATAATATCTAGTGATGAGATGATAACTCCGCGAATTATGGTAACAAGATTTCAAGGAAACCCTCAAACCTCAGTAATATCCTATTACAGCCCGACAAATGTAAGCAATGAAACTGATGCCGAAATATTCTATTCAGACCTATCATCACTGATTAGACAAGTACCGAAGCATAACGTCCTGATAATTGGGGGCGATTTCAATGCCCATCAAAGACAAAACGATAGTTTTAAATTATCATATCATCAAAACAGTAACATAAACGGAGAAATGTTCAAAAATCGTCTTCTCGAAAATAAACTATTATACCTAAATACACATTTCCATAAAATACAAGGTCGGACTTGGAAATATAAAGGACCGAACTATAGAACATCACAAATCGACTATGTTATCATTAACAAAACGTGGAAAAATAGTGCAAAGAATTGTAGAGCATATCATTCTTTTGTAAGTGTCGCCTCTGACCACCGAATCGTTTCAGTTCAAATAAGACTAACACTTAGAGCATATAAGAAGACAAATAAAAATAACAAACCTTATGACTGGAGCAGCCTCAAGAATAACCCTGAAATACGAAAATAATTCATTATGAAAGTAAAAAACAGGTTCGAACAGGTTCATCTACACTAACTGCTGATACATCGTACACACATTTCGAAACTGATTGTAAGGAAATAGCTAAAAACATAATACCACTTAAAGCAAAGCTTAAGAAAAGAATACCATGGGAAACTATAGATATATGTAATAATCGAAAGAAACTACAAGAAACAGCACAACAAAGAGATTCACACCCAACAATGGATAATATCAGAAAATTCAAGGAGCACAAAAAGAACTTGAGCTTTCCTATGAAAAAGAACAATCTGAATATATCCAAACAAATATAGATGAAATACAATGTGCTTTAAGAAACCAAAAATCAGCAATAGCATGGAAAACAGTAAATGAGGTAAGTGTGAGAAAAAATAATGCAGATCAAAGATTAAGGCGAAATATGATGAAGAACGAGTGAAACTATGGCATTTTAAAGATTTATTGGATAAATGCCCAAGAATAACAGAAAATAAAGAAATATCAATAATTGTACACTGTGAATTAGACATAAATAAAGAATCTTTCACTTCTGATGAAATCGATAAGGCTGTGGTAAGCATTACAAATGGTAAATCTGTAGGTCTAGATGAAATACCAGCGGAAGTCTGGAAGCTAGAAGCATTTAATGACATACTAACACATTTCTGCAACAGGGTATATAATCAGGATCCTATAAATAGTTGAAACGAAGGATGTTTACTACCGTTTCCAAAACAAAAAGGAAAAACAAAAAGGAAACCTAGCCAATACTGAAAACTATAGTGGGATAATACTTACACCAATTGCCGCGAAGATCTATAATTTGTTGATATTAAATAGACCGACAATTGAACCTATTCTTAGAAAAAACCAAAATGGTTTCAGAACTAACAGATCCACAATAGGACAAATACTAACTGTACGGCATATAATCGAAAGAGTAAAAGCCAAGAACCTACCAACCATATTACTTTTTATTGACTCTTCGAAAGCGTTCGATTCAATCACAGAAATAAAATGAGAGACATACTTTTAGCTTATGGAATATAAAAATAAGTTATCAACGCGATAATGATATTATATATTAACACACGTGCTATGGTCAGATTATCTGATGGAGACACCCCTTTCTTTAAGATTACAACCGGCGTTCTGCAAGGAGATACCATCGCACCATTTTTATTTATTATCTGTCTTGATTACGTACTTAGAAAATCCATTGATTGTAATACAGAACTAGGATTAGAAATTACTGAAAGAAAGAGATCAAGATACCCTGCAGTCAACATAACAGACGCAGATTATGCATATGATATTGCCATCACTACAAATAATCTCAGAGAAGCAAATATATTATTACTTAGTATAAAAAAGTCGGCTAAATAAATTGGAATCCACATTAATGTAGATACAACTGAGTACATGATATTCAATCAACATAATACTATACGAGATGTAATGATTAGCCTGAATGGCGAAAGGATAAAGCAAGTTAACGATTTTAAATACCTTGGCAGCTATATCGCATCTACAGAACACGATATAATTGGAAAAGTTTGGTCTGCATTAAACCAGTTAACTAATATATGGACATCTAGACTCTCAAAAAACTTGAAGAGAAACTTCTTCATTGCAACAGTTTAATCATTACTAGTATATGGAGCAATTACATGGACATTAACATCAACACTGGATAAGAAGATCGAGTGTGCCTAAACACACATGCTACGAGCCGCACTGAACGTGTCTTGGAGAGAGCATATGACAAACAGAGAGCTTTATAACAATATTCCAAGAATAACAAGTTAAAGTCGTGAACAAAGAATGCGATTTGCCGGACACTACTGGAGACGAAAAATTATCTAGTTAGTGATGTGTTACTATGGACTCCTAAACATAGTCAGCGCTCTCGTGGAAGACAGGCTAATACATTCATATATCAAATGGTAGAAGATACTGAATGTGAAGTGAAAGAGCTGGTAAATTTGATGAAAAATATAAATTAATGGAAGAAACGTGTATTAGAATGCCGAGCAAGCTCGACCTGGTAAGGTAAGTTAAGTAGATGTATTAATACGGACACCCTAAAACCAATCAGTGCGCAGCGTGTGAACTATTCTGATTTTCATAAAATTACCACCAATAAAGCTAAATCTAAAATTTGTATTATTTAAATACTTAAATTTTATTATTAATTAAAAAAATAATAAAAAATAAATAAATTATTATCTAATTAAATTTGAATAAATTGTTCATAAAATTAATTATAGATAATATAATTGTAATTTGTCTGAATGATTCATCAATAATATATAGTTTATCTAATGTTATATAGGGTGTCCGTATTATAACACAGGGTGTTGGACATGGGTACCGAATAAGGATACCCCCGTTATGTATAGAATTAAAGGATTACATAAAATTATAAAAACACAATAATATCTATAATTATATAATATTAATATATTGTAATTTTTGAATACAAATAATTTGTCATAAAATGTTAAGTCCATTTATTTTTTAAGTGACAATATTGGGTTACTTTCACCTATATGTTATGGTATCTTTCAGTGATACCATTAATGAGATGATCAGGATCGAGGCAGTATGACTAATATAATATAGCTTGTCATATCTTAAGAATTCCTAATATAATATTCGGTACTTCACGGAGAATTTGTATACATTTTATATTAGTGTCTTGAATGCAGAGCTTATGCTTGGATATATTTATGTGTAATAAGTTACACCTCCTGCAAGGATAACGACATATGACCTACGTATTTCATTACATGAATTACTTTTATTACCGAGTTTTCTATTTGTATTAACAATTAACTTCGTAATATATATTATAATATAAATTAATTATTGATCTAAATATATAATATTAATTTTTTATTGATATATTAATATATTATTAAGATGTATAGAATATATAGAAAAATATATTAACTAATTTCAGATGAGTTGATTTTATTAATAATTAATATTGTAAAACTATCAACTATAATACTATTCTAATTAATATATTACATATTATTTTAAATTATGAATACTTTAAGTTAATTAATCAATCTATAGTATATAAATTTAAGTGTATATTTAATGAAATATATAATTTACATTAATTGGGTTATACGAACCACATTATAAACATGTATAGGTTATTTTGAACATATTTAATAATCTCAATATATCATTGAAATGATAGTCTTAATTATATATTTATTTGTTTGTTAATTAATAATTATAATTAATAATTTAAAATTAACCATACTCTTAAACTTACATATTGTATGAATTGAAAACTATATTATTATTTATTTTTAAATATATAAAGCATAATGAACATATTTATGTATAATTTACTATATAGATATATAGATAAGACAACTATTGTAATGTACATTATTTAATTCTCATATTTTATCAATTTTTTATTAGATATTAATATTCTTGTATATTATCAATAATTCAATTATCTTTTAATAGATTAAAATTAATTTTAGATAATGTGTTCTCAAAAAAAATGATTTTATCAAATGTTAACCGATTATATAGATTACTAGATCTATAAAATGCATTCATTAGAACATATCTAGATGAAATATCACTAGAACGACATCAGATATTATACCATGTAGTTACAAATAAATTAATTAAAAGTAAACAAATTATCAAATGTATTTATAATTCTAGAAGTAATTCCTATGACCTTAGATATATTATAACTAATAAAATTGACTGGGTATGTTAATTGGTGATAATAATTGTAGTGTGTGGAAATAGTCATATATTACTTATAAAAATGCCATTATTAATCAAAATAATAATAAAACTACAGGTTCTAGATGACTAACCGGCGATAAAGGTGAAATATATAAAAATAAAAATGTAATATATATTATGATAATGCTCGTAGTATATAATAGAAATAATATTCATCCAAGATATAATATGTTTTCAAGAGTATAAATACCTATAGGTTCATATTAACAATGATAAACTCATGGAACATGCAATTGGAAAATGGAAAATACAAATAGGTTCAGATTGGACTAATATAATATAAGCGGCCACACTATTACTTAGAATGCTCGTTATAACGACTATAGTCATACGCTTATTATTCAATATCTAGGGTGGATATAATAACACCTATAATGCTTATTATCCCAGCTAACATTAACACCCTGATAACATCATCATAAAACAGCATCATAAATCATACTTATGCATAGACAGATAATGTTATACGAGTCTATTATATGATGATATTAAAAAAAAAGTATTGACTATACTATTATAGTAACTATGGTACTAATTGACTATTATAATTAAATTAATATTTAACATTATCAATATTGTTAAAAGTTTCAACATGAAACCGAATGTTTTAATAATAATGATGATAACATAAAGTATTTGTTATCACAATTAAATAACTCATAGAATATATATATATATATACATACATAATATGTATAACTAAATTATTTACTAAATCCAATTAAAATAATTAATATGTTGTGCTATAGTAAATACGATATTTAATATCATATTATAATTATTATAAATAAATAAATAAATTATTAAATAATTATAAATAAATTTATTTTTTAAATAACTTTCATACTTAACTAATATATAGTTACAGTACTTAACTAATTTATAGTTACGGTATATATATATATATATATATATTAAATTAATGATACAACAATAAATAATTTAAAAGATAGTATAATCAAACATAACTGGGATTATATTTATACAGATAATACTATAGATTATATATTTAATAAATTTAATGTTGATTTAATAAGATTGTATAATGATAAATGTCCTATTATAAAAATAAAAGATAATACAAAAATTAAAAAACCATGGATTTATTCTAGTCTAATAAAATGCATAAATAAAAAAAATAAATTGTATAGAAATATTTTAAAAAACAAAACTACAGAAAAATTTATTTATTATAAAAAATTTAAAAATATATTGACAACTTTATTACGAAATCTGAATATATGTATTATTCTTCAAAATTAACAAACAATCATAATAACATAAAAAATACATGGGCTATTATAAATAAAGTTATAAATACAAACAAAAAAGAAATTAATTCATTACATAATCCAACTTCCATAGAATTTAACGACTATTTTAGTAGTATTGGACCGACATTGGCTAAACAAATAATTAATGAACCTAGTAATGAATCTATATATTCAACAATGAATGAAAATACTAAAGAATCATTGTTTTTATTACCTACGACTTTAACTGAAATACAAAAAGAAATATCAAATACAAAAATAAAATATAGTACTGATTTCAATGATATTAATATGTATATTATAAAAAATATAAGTACAGAAATTTGTCCTATTATTACTCATTTATTTAACCGATCTTTATCAGATGGATATTTTCCGAATATATTAAAAAAATCTAAAGTAATACCACTATATAAATCAGGAGATAGAAAAAAACCAGAGAACTATAGACCTATATCGTTACTCCCACAATTATCTAAGATATTAGAAAGATTGATAAAAAATCGAATTTTGAATTTCATAAATAAACACAACATAATTAATGATTGCCAATATGGTTTCAGAAATAATATTTCAACAGCAGATGCTATTTCTGAAACAGTTGAGATCATAAGTGATAAATTGGTATCATTACAAAAATGTGCAATTATTTCAATCGATCTACGAAAAGCATTCGATACACTAGATCATACCATATTGTTAAATAAACTTTTTATATATGGAATTAGAGGTACAGCTTTTAATTTAATAAAAAGTTATTTATCTGAAAGGGAACAATGTGTATCCCAAAATGGTCAAAATTCAAATTATAATAATATTACATGTGGAGTTCCACAAGGATCTGTTCTTGGACCACTTTTATTTATTTTATATATTAATGACTTACCGAAATTTCAAATAATTTTAAACCTATTTTATTCGCAGATGATACTAACTTAATATTTTATGATAAAACAATTTTAAATCTTAAAGATAAAATGCAAACAGATATAAATAAATTATTTAAATGGCTTAATATAAATAAATTATCTATAAATATCAATAAAACTAATGTCTTACTTTTTAATATCAGAAATAAAAATGAAAATATAAACTTAAATTTATATATTAATAATATTAAATTAAAACAAGTAACTGATATAAAGTTTTTAGGTGTATATATTGACGACAAGCTTAATTGGAAAAAACAAATAAATTATGTAGCAACAAAACTTTGTAGAGAAATTGCTATTTTAAATAAAGTAAAACATAAATTCGATATAAAAACATTAATTTTACTATATAATTCTTTTTTTTATTCACACCTAAATTATTGTGTTCATATATGGGGAAATACTTTTGTGTCTAGTTTATTAAAAATAACTATTATACAAAAACGAGCGTTAAAATGTATATTAGGTACACAGTATAATAGTTCTAATTATAATAAATTGCATTCAACATTCAACATTTTAAAATTTAGTGATATTGTGAAATATAATACAGCTAAATTTATGAACAGGGCAATTAATAAAATGTTGCCTATAAATTTACAGAAATTATATAAAATAAAAACTTATAATATAAATCTATTTTATAGAATAAAAGTCAGAACAGATCGAAAAGCTTTTTGTTTGACTAATGTTGGACCACAATTATGGAATAACCTAAACATAAATCTGAAATACAATAATAATCCAAATAAATTTAATAAAAATTATAAAAAATATTTAATAAGTTTATATAAAGACTAATGATATACTTTTATTAACAATTTTATTTTATTGACTAATGTTAAATTTTACAAATTAAAAAATTATTATATTATATTTTGTATATACATTTACTTTTATTCTACTTTATTATCATTTTCATCTAATTGACTAATGATATATATTTTATATAATTACACATACATTTTTACATCATTTTCGTCTAATTGACTAATGATATATATTTTATATAATTACACATACATTTTTACATTACATATTATGAACTTTTACTTTTACTTTTACTTTTATACAACTATAACTAAAGATATCATTTTATTTATAACATTTTAATATTTCTTTTAATTAAATTTTTTATAATTAAATAATATTCGCTTTTTTTAGGTGGCATGCATTATAATATTTCTACTGATAAATATATAATCTTTTTTTTTTTTTTTTGATTTAAAAAAAATGTTTCTTTTATTATTTTTTTATTATGGTAATATTTTTCTTGATTTATTCTATATATTATATGTTTTCTATATATCTATGATTTATTTTTATTCCATGTATATTATATATTAATTTATATAATATTATATATATGTAGGATATATTACAGTTATGCATTATGTTACTTACTATTTGTTATTATAAGTTATCTAGTATTTTACAATTTATATTTATGTTTTATACATGATGAGAGAGATTACGAGAAATATTATTTAATATTATTTTAAAATTATTGTAGTGTACTATTAATTATTTTCTTTTTTTTAATTTCTAATTTAATTTATATAATTTTTATATTTATCATTATAATGTATAATTTTTGTTTTTTGTTTTATCATATATTAGTATATATTAGTGTGTGTGTGGGTGTGTTTGGGTACATGATTGGATATGCTTGAGTCATTGGGTGTATTAGGGATGTATATTATGCATCGGGGAATAAGGATATCAGCGTTTACACCTCTGGCAATGGTGTAATCCCTAATGATATAGGATTTGGAGCACCCTTACCTGAAAGTTGATGTTCTACGCATCCTGGGTATACTCGGTGGCAATGGTATTATCCTTTGTTGTACTTAATAGCAGCCTTATATCTAGTATTGTTTTACATTTTTTTAAATTTGTGTTTATTTTAAAAAAAATTATGTTTATTTCATTTATATTTAATTTAATAGTATTATAGATTGATTGTTTGTAATATTTTATATTATATACACTTTATGTAATACATTTTTAATAAAATCTTATTTTTATATATTTTTTATATATATATTTTATTTATATATTATCGTTTACTAATATACTTCTCGTAATTTCGTAAATAGGTGAATGACCAGACAAGCTTTTGCTTTTTCATTCATCTAGGGTTTTAAGCCAAGTCTGAGTATTATATTATTATTATTATATACAATTATATTAATATATAATATTATATTATATCTATTTACTATTTTTTTAAGCCACATAAATTGAATTAAATGATATAGGAGAAAAAAATGCAAATTAAATTTTAAATTATATTGTTGATAATCTTTGTATATTATAAAATACAATACAGAAAAGAATTGGTTAAAAGCATAGATCTGTATTTTACATTGTAAACTATAAATCTATTATGAAACACATATTATGCTATCTATATATATATATCTATAGATTTATTGTTCATAGTTAAAAAATATATGTATACTAGCAGTAGCCGACTCTTTTTATAAAATATATGTAGGCTATTATAAGGATATTATCATAATACTGTTATGAGTCTATTACGAGACTATTTTTTATAGAATTTATATCGGCTATTATGATAATATTACCATAATGATATTATAAGGCTATTATGAGGCTGATTTTATAGAATTTATGAAGGCTATTATAAGGATATTACCATAATGCTGTGATGAGTATATTATGAGGCTGTTTTTATTATTATTATGTTATTATGTGGCAGATATGAGGCTATAATTTAATAATATGCTATTTTAAGGCTGTCATGTTATTATGATGATGTTATGAGGCTGTTAATATTTACTGGGATGAATTTACATGAAAATATACATACACTACAGTTATATCATATTACACTCCAAGAAATGTAAATGATGAATAATAAACTGAAATATTGTATATAGATATCACGTCGTTAATAATATACGAATGAATAATATACTAATAATCATAAGAGACTTAAATGCATAACCCGGTAAGACTTCAAATATTCGTTTCATAAAATATAAAACATAATTAGTAATTGGATAACAGATTATCTCTTAGATTATACCTAATCACACTAGTAGAAAATAAAGATCAATCCTGGATGCATAAATCTACAAATGTATATATGTCATAAATTGATTATATTAGCATAACTAGAAAGTGGAAGAATAGTCATAAAAACTGTAGAGATTATCACTTATTTATTAATGTCGCATCTGATCATCGTAATATCTGATTATCATATAAATATATATATATATATATATATATATATTACTTATAACTAATAATAAGAAAGTTAACAAAATCAAATATTATTAGTAGACAAAATTAAAGACAGATATATACATAGGAAACACGTTTATTACTAAAGTGAACATATAATTCGAAGCTATTCAGGACAGTATAGCTTCGCTATCTGCTATCAAAAGATATTCTCACTTTGACACCGCTTGCCAGAATAATACACCCACGACATAAATACAATAAACAGAAAGGTTTATTTTAAAATATGGTGTCGACTCCAGATTTTAACAATTATTTCAACAAAGCTCAAAATTATCTTGTAAATCGTATGAAAAGGAACAAACTGACTACGTTTAGAATAAAAGTAATGCCATTAAAATATAGTTATCGTTATTTTTATATCATTAATATATTATAAAATAAAATTGAACCTAAAACTAATCCTCTGGTATACTCCATATTTACAATAAAACTATTTGAAAAAAAATATTCAACCCATGTAATTTGAGATATATTCGATAACAAATTATCAAACCATTTTATTATTTGATTAGATATACCGTCGTTTATATATATATATATATATATATATATATATATATATGTTATTCATTTATATACTAGTTTTTTTTTAAGTAAAAGAACATAACAATCTTTTACAAAATCAATATATATATATATATCGATGGATTGTTTATCGTAATCATTACCAATACATCAATATGAAATAATAATATCGAAATTACTTAATATTTTATACCTGCAGGTCAAATGACGTCAAATTAATAAATTGCTTTTGATGTTCATATTAAGTATGATATTATTTTGATCATACATAATTTATTTTGTAGAAATATATAAATATACTAAATTGTTAATCAAATATTATTATTATTTTATTTTATATTATAATATACAAGATACTTAAATTAAGTGTCACATAATTCATTCAAAAATACTAGTTAACAATACAAAATATAATAAATAAAAATAAATAAATATATAAATATATATATATATAAATTAAACGTAATATATAATATATTATATATACGCATATTATTAAAAAACTCATACCGTACTCAATAATCAATAAAACACATGACGTAATACGCATTATCCACTACATTACGTAACGCACGCAAATATAACTCTATGATGCAATAATCACAGTATTAGTAATATTATACTATTTACCACTTCACAGTCTACTACTTCATTCGTATTAACGTAGAATTATTATGTAGTATTATATATATGCCAATTAACTATTACACTATTCCCGTATAAAGTCTTCATTATAATTATGACCTAAGTTATTATTTACAAAATTATAAAAATGATTATAAATTCGTGAGTATTCAATTATTTTAAATTTAACTATATATAACAGATTAAATAAAATAGATAATATATATATATATTTTTATAATTTATTTTAACATATTTATAATTGTATATTAACATATTTAAATTATATTCAATTACTAATTAATATTTGTAATTAAATAGAGTACTCTTTGTGGTATACCTACATATGGTGAATACCATATTCGATATCCCCTATATGATTCCAAATGAACACTACTCCTCTATTGGAGATATTAATGTCGGTATTATTATAGATTCGAAACGTAAATGGTTAATATTACAATTAATATTACAATTAATATTACTATATTATAATAATTTAATAACATTAATATATTAATATAACTTATATATATAATTACATATAATTAAAATAATATTACGAAATGTAATATTTAATTTTATTATATATTTTTATATATGTATATATATATTATACATATATGTATATATATATATATATATATATATATATATATATATTATAAATATATGTATATATATTAGGGATGTAAAAGGGTACCCGAAAACCCGGTTCTCCCGGGTATTAGTATACCCGTAAATTCACGGGTTTTTATAAATACACAAATGTTTCAGTTCAAATTTCCCGGGTATTAGATACATTACACCGGGAATTCATTATTGAAATCGGGTATGTATTTTGTATTCTTATATTAAATTATTCTGAATATTTGGTCTTTTGTATTCACTATATTCACGATCTTTGTTAATGTTTACTTCCATAGAAATAGCATTTATTCTAATTCTACTTGTAAATATTTGATATTTCCAAAATATCTGTAATTTTCAAATCATGTAAAATAGTAATTAATAAATAAATAATGATTTATAATCAGTGCAACATACTTACGAATAGTATAAAAGTAAATCCAAAATTCAAGGGGTTTCCATTTCAATTTAAGAATCCGCGGTAAGTACATGTTCTTTTTTTTAGTAAATTATTTATTTTTAAAATAAATATATATTTATTATTATTATTTATATATCTATATAGATTATTAAATTATATGTCCTATGGTATATAAAATATACACTAATGTTTAATATCCAGTGTTTAATCGACTTTTCAAAATCGTTAAAATCGTTAAAAAATATTTTAAATATATTTTTAAAATAATTTGATTTATTAAATCGATTTAACAAGTTTTAATAATTATTTGTTTAAATATTTAATATAATATGTATAAGTATTATATTCATTTATTGTATAGACTATTTAATTATAAAATTAATAATTTATATAAGCATTACAAAATAATGCGTAAATAAATGTTGATTTAGTAAACATTTACAACAAATATCATTTAAAAATGTAAAATTATTTTAAAAATAGACATTCATTTATGATTTATAAAATTAATTGTTAACGTAAATTGCAATTAATTTAGATTAATAATATTCTATGTTACATAGACTCTATGTATCAAACATTTCGATAAGTTATACAAATAATGACGATTAAATTCGGAATGTCTCATATTTTTTAATAAATTTGAATTATCAAAAATACTGAATTAATTTTACTTATCTAACTCGATTTAACAAATTTTAATAATTATTTCTATAAATATTCAATATATAATATATTAAATATATATCATTAAATAATATAGCTATTGTTTTAATTTATATCATACACTAATTAATATAAATATATATATTTAAATAATTATTAGAAAATTATATTTATAAATAATATAGATAGTTGGTAATAAATAAAAAAATATCATTTAAAAATGTAAAATAGACTAATTAATTTATGATTTATCAAATTAATTATGGAAACAAATCGTAATTAATTTAGATTAATATTAGTCTATGTATCAAACATTTAGATATTTAATATATTTAGTAATACAAATAATGACGATTAAACTCGGAATGTCTCATATTTTTTAATAAATTTGAATTATCAAATATACTAAATTAATGTTACTATAATATAAAATATACTAAATATATATCATTACCTAATATAACTATGGTATAAAGATATTTCATATACTAATACATATAAATATATATATATTTATATAATAATGATCGTATTTATTTTATTATCTTAATATTTTATTTGATATCTACGTCTATATTTAATATAATATTACTGTTTAAATTCCTTACAGTATATTTAAAATGACAACGAAGTTTCTAGAAAAGTACCGCTGCCCTCTCGCAAACATCAAAGTTGGTAATGTTTTATACCTTATTAAGAATGGTATGTGTGTTGCTGACTGTTTACAAAAACTAACATTAAATCGTAGTTTCCGTGTAACTGTAATAAGATTATCACGTAGACTATGCAGGACATATAACATGCACAGGAATAATGTATGCTTTATATTGTTCGATTAGTGTGAATAATTAATTAATAATTCTGTAAGATTGACAGAAAGATTCACTAAAATACCTCTACGGTATAATGAACAGTTAATTTCACTTCGAGTTACAAATTTACAGAAGGCATTAACATTTTGAATACTAAAATTTAACAATTGGAAAGTGATAATTTAAATTTAGTTGACAAATTAAATAATATAGTTCATGAACAAATAACGCTACTGGATAAATAAAATTCCAATATCTCATATTTCTAATATATGTTGTAATTCGAAAAGAACTATTGAAAAATAAAGCAAATTTTAAATTTTGTAAATTATCGATCCATCAATAATCTAATAATATTGTATATATAATTGTCTATTATCTGTCTACATAGTGAATTATCATTCTAATAATTATCTATGATTTACCTTTTAACTTCAATTTTATTCATTACAGATAGTAGATGTATTCCATTTGAGACTAAAGAGGATATCGATATAACTACTGCTGCTATTGGAGACTAGGCATGAAAAGATAACAGTTTTAAATTCAACTCGGAGTACTTCTTCATATGGTAATTATTATTATATTATTTAAAATTTTATATTTACCCATATTAATTTGTTAATAGTATATAGAGATGATATACTTGCTTATTGGAGTTGGTTCTGAATACTGATCTTCAAGATATATTTCAAATTCGTAGGAAATCGTGGACATTTGGTATATAGCTATGAATTCTATGTACAAATCTATGTAATGTCATTATATCATTATGTTGTTATATTCACATATTATAACTAAATGTATCTATTTATAAACCAAAATAAATATTGAAACACACCTTTAGTAATCATATATCTTATTTATTTATTTTTATTTAAGAAAAAAATATAATTGAATAAAGTAAATAATGTAAAGTATATTTGCTAAACTATAACATGCACCTTTGAAATAAATAATGTATAACATACTCTATGTAAATATACAGATAAAATGTAAAAAGATAAAAAAAATAAATATGATATAATTAAATATACACAGCAGTGAAATATTTTGAAAATCTTTAGCAGCTTAACATAAATTGATTCTTCTTGGCTCTTTAATCTGTAATGATAAATATATTATAATAGAATTAAATATCATTGCTATACCTATATAATTAAATTTAATTAGTTTTTTTCACTAATAATTAATGTTTAAATTTACTCTTTATAATAATATACCCCGATTGTATAATTATTATATAATATGTATACAACCATAGATTTAGAGTACCAAGTGATACTCCTGATTATATAATTATTAATATAATACCCTCACACGTGGGTTATCAATATATGTAGTTATAATGTTATTAAATTTTTTATTAAATAGTTTAAATATTTCTATTTATATATAATATATGTTATCGGCTTTATTTATCTGAATGTATTCAATTTTTTAAAATTTATATATTTCTATAACTTAAATTCTATATATTTATATACTATATCTATATCAAATTTCCTATAATTTGTTATACTTGTTATATAAATGACACCTTACATTAGAATTCGAAATTAACCCAACTACTGGTGCTTCGAAGCTTCACTTAAAAAAAATGTATAGTTCAAAGTTCATTTGTAAAATAATGCTAAAGTTTGAACCAGCTTCATAAATAAGGGGAATAGTTTGAACTTTCTTCGAAATTCTAAAAATAATAGTGAAGCTTCGAAGCCATATTAATAATATTATTATTCTATTTAGTGGAGTCCTTCCATTCCATCCAGAAACTTATATGACGTTTTCACTTATTGTTATTGTTATTGTTATTTTTATTTTTATTTGGTGGAGTCCTTTCATCCCATCAGGAACTTAGATGAAGTTTTCACTTATAACCATATATGGCTCTAATGTCCCTTCGAAGCCGCTCTCATGTTAATGCATCCATGGTTTTAACGAGAGCCGATCATTTATTTATACACAATTATATAAGATCACTTCTAAATAATATTTTAAGACCCATTTTATAAAATTAATTAATGGTCCGTACGAGGGTCGAACCCGTGTCCTACTGCTTGTGTGTCTGACGCATTAGCCACTGAGCCACACAGGCAGTTATAACCATATAGCTCTATAGATACATTATAATATCACTTCAAAACTGTTCCCATTTTAAGACATCCATAATGTTAATGAGAGCTGGTCATTTATTTATACAAAATTATATAAGATCACTTCTAAATATTATTCTAATACCTATATATATATTAATATCAAGACGGGATTTACACCCGCAAACTAATACCTGTTTATTTGTTTTAGTCAATTTACCGTGTGATACTGGCTTCTAATACTATAATACATATTATTTGTTTTCATAAATAAAGGTAAGATGCATATATATATTTGATCTGTAAATGTTTCGAATGTTTTGAAG